>CAMZMU010000063.1:121317963-121917963 GCA_947311845.1 Poa pratensis | reverse complement strand
ACAGGAGCGGGTGCCCAGTTTGTGATGCGAAGGAGCTCCATGCTGAAGGGGTCTCTCCATGGAGTACCTAATTATTACACTTGTAGAGATTGTAACTGTGATTGTGATTGTCATTGTATTATGTGTTATTTGGAGAGCAGAAGCTCCAGACTGAATTTGTCTGCTGTTATTTGAATATCACTTGTGTTTTGTTTATGTGCCAATTTAAATACTGAAAAATTTAAATTATGGAGAATGTGATTCTTACAACTGGGACCAACGCACAGAAAACTGACAACTGGGACCCGCTTATAAAAACCTGACAACTGGGACTCACTATGCAGAATCTGACAATTGGGACCCACTGTCTAGAACCTGACAACTGGGACCCAATAGTTAGAAATTGTTGGACCAAGAAGGCCACTTCGCAGAAAATAAAAGGGCCAAATTGTTGGGCTTGGCCCATATAGCTGTCGAATTACATAGAAAAAACATTAAATGGGCTGAATTATTGGGCCAGGCCCATTTAGACGGTTGGATTGGACTGGGCTGATTCTGATTTACGACCATGTCATTTGGTCACAATTTTGCCACGTCATCTCTGCCACATTGGATCTGACGTGGACTGGCCAGATTGGTAGTGACCAAAACAGTTGGTCATAAAATTTGTGACCTTTAGTTTTGGTCACAACCGTCTGTGACCAATCCCAAAAAAAGGTCACATATTGCCATTTGTGACGCTCATCTTTTGACCAATCGTTTTTCGTCACAAAAAGGTCATAAATGACAGTTCATGACCATTTCTGTGACCAATATCGAGGGTCACAAGTTAGCATATTTCTTGTAGTGGTTCACCCTTTTTCTTCTCTACCAGGACCGGGTTAGACAACCAGTCCGGGTGCAGCACCTCCATGATGAAACCAGCCGCAAGCAACTTGGCCAGCTCATCACCTACTACTTTCCTCCTCTCATCTGAGAGACGTCGTGTCGGTTGCTTCACCGGCTTCATGTCTGGTCTGACGAACAAAGAGTGCTCAGCCAACTCCCTCGGAACACCTGGCAGGTCCTGATTCGACCATGCAAAGATATCCCGATTCTCACGGAGGAAGTGACTGAGCTCGCTTTCCTATTTCTCGGTTAACCCGGAACCGATGATGACGTTGTGTTCCGGGAATACCGGGTCAACATTGATCCTCTTGGTCTCCTTTGGCACCTCGAAAGTTGCATTCTGCTCCGGGTTAGCCATACCCGGCATGCCGAGTTGCGCGGACTGAGCTAACGCCACCACTTCATGAATCTTCTTTTTCTCTGCAGCAATAATCAGTGACTCGGCCAAGCACGATCCCGCCGAGGCACACTCCAATGCACGCTTGTAATCACCCAGATCTTGCCCATGGGTGCACATGAGACACCTGGCACTATGCCATGGAAGGTTGTGCTACTCGGCTGCAGCATGTTCATCGAGATACCCATCTTCACCATGGTGTCTCGGTACATGATATTGATAGCACTCCCATTATCAATGAGAACTCGGGTGAACCTGACATTGATGGTGGGTCCAATGAATGTCGGATCCACCACCAGGGCATAACCTCCCGGAGTTGGCATAACTCGAGGATGATCCTTCCTACTCCAACTGATCTCTTGCTCGGACCAGTGCATGAACTTCGGCACTGCCGGCATAATTGCGTTCACCTCCAGTGCGCGCCGATGCAAACTCCTCTTATCAGTTGGCTCGGTCACAAAGACCACATAGCTCTGATGAGCTTCTCTGTAATCTCCCTGGGGATACTCTCCCTGCCTGTTGGGGCCAGCATTGTTGTTGTTCCCTCCGACATTCACCTGATTCACAGGTTTCGGGGCTGCTTGCCTCTGAGCAGGTGGATTCACCGGGATAGCATTTGCCCCGGTAAGCGGTAAGTTTTGCCTCGGTGGAATTCTCTGAGGTGCACCAGCCTGATTTGCCCTGGCTCCTCCTCCTTCCCTCGCCGCGCGCTGATACCAGCTGCACTGCCGAGTTGTATGATTCGCCGGCCTGCGGATGTCTTGGGTGTGGAAGCTGCAGGGTCCATCCAACATAGCCTCATAAGTGATGGGCTTCCTCTGGTCACTCCATGGCTTCTTCCCCTCTTGATTTGGGCCCCATGCTGGGCCATTATTCTTAGGACGCTGGCTACTACCGGCATCTGGCTGGTCTTGGTCCACCGCAGCAACCTGGTTTGAGCCATACCGGTAATCCGGCTCTCTCCTCTTGTTGCCGAAGTCTTGGCGATCATTCTGTCTGATTAGTCCGGCTCTATTATTCACCGGATACCTTCTACTTGGTTCCACCGAGTTCAGCATGGGCTGCATCGGATCTCCCAATGCATAACTATCAGCGATCCGGATTGTCTCGACCAAAGTGGCCGGCATCTCCTTTTGCAACTTCTGCCAGAGCATGGAGCCATGTCGGCATCCTTGTGCAAACCATGAAATGGCCTGCGCTTCAACAACTCCTTCACAGGAGTTGCGAATAGTACTCCATCGAGTCAGGTAGTCTCGGTCAGTTTCATCATTCCTCTGCTTGCACATGGCAAGCTGCTGAGGACGATTCGGCCTCTTGTATGTGCTGGAGAAATTACTAACAAAGGCTTCCTCAAAGTCCAGCCAGCAATCAATGCTGTTCTCTCGCAAGTTGTTCAGCCAAATCCGAGCTGGCCCTTCCAACATTTGAGGAATGTATCTTACCGCCCAACGGCGGTTTCCCCCCGCAATGTGCACTGCCGACACATAATCTGTCAGCCAATCTTCCGGCTTTGTGTTGCCGTCATATGTCTTTGTGCCCCGGTTCAACTGAAAGTGATGCACCGGTGGCTCCTTCATGATCCGAGGTCCAAAACATGCAGGGCCAGCTGGACCTTGCTCTTCCAGCATCTCGGACATATAGATCCTGTCCAACTTGTAGCGAGCATCATTTGCTGACAGCTGGCGAGGTCCCAGCCGGGATCCCAGCGCACTTTCATACCTCTGGTATCCGGCTCTCTCCATTGCCGAGTTTCCATCGTCATATCGGTTGGCCGCATGGCCAACACCGTGTGGCTGTTGCAGATGCTCAACACTCTGCTGCCGCCGAGGCTGGTTCTGCCCCGGATACCGAGGTGGATGACCTCGGCCAGCCGAGTTAATATTCCCGACAGTCGGGTTGCCCATGCCGGGACTACTGTTACCTCGGCCAGCATTGGCCTGCCCTGCTAACTGTTTTCCGGCATAATCCGGATCATATGTCTGCATCTGTTTATTCTTACCGGAGTTTACACTCCGGTTACGACCTCCACCATCATGCGGAGATGAAGCTTGCCCCTTAGATCTTTCACTGGCTCCCCTAGCCGAGTTAACTATCCCGGACCTACCTGCCGCTGTGTTATCCTTAAGATAGACCTCATTCTGCCGCATAGCTACACCTAGTAGTTCATTAACTCGGTCTTGTTGCCTACGGAGAGCTTCTCCGGATAAACCAGACAACTCGGCTCTTGCTGTCTCGGCAGCTCTAAGGGTTTTAGCAGGGGAACTATACTTGGGCTTTTCAGCCGACATAAGACTAGGAGTTTTGCTAGAACTTGATCTACCATCTCTAGCAATCTCGGCATTGAGGCCTTTGCCCCTTTTACGCACTTCTTCTAAACGCTTGGGATGAGTAGCTATTGGGGTAAAACCATGAGCTTGGTTATACTCACGGAGGGTTATTCCGAACTCCCCCCTTATCTCGGCCATCTCAATGGCCTCCTGATGCAGCTGCTGACGCTGCAGCTCTAGCTCAGCGGCTGCTTGGGCAGCATCTGCCCCGGTAGTCACCGGCACAGCCAACTTCTCAATGATATCTTCCAGAGGAGCTGGCCGAGCTTGCAGATGAGCCCGCAGACGACGCGCTCGCCGGAGTCGATGATGGAACCCGTCCGGATGATCACACCAGCCAGCGCCGCTGCAGGCCCCACGGTGGGCGCCAACTATCGTGGTGTTGAACAACAGATGCCTAGGGGTAGGATTAAGTTTGGGGCCGATGGACGCTAGAGGATCCGGGAGAGGGCTAGCGCGCTAAGCAGCACACACAGATGAACACACAAACACAAGAACACACCGCGATCTACCCAGGTTCGGGGCCCTCGTGTAGAGGTAACACCCCTACTCCTGCCTATCTCTCTCTGTATATCTCAGAACCACCAATACAAGCTGCTCCTCGAGCTGTACGATCTAACAATGGAAATGGGCACAAGGTAGAAGATGCAGCTAAGGGGTGAAAAGTCACTCAGGGGTTCGTCCCTCACGCAGGAGGGGGTGCAACCATATTTATAGGCTAAACCGAGTTACGGGAATACCCCGCTTAATGCACTGTAGCCACGCTCAACGGTATGTCATGAAGGTACTCCTGTCAGAGACAGGACGTGACATGGCCATCCCCTGCAGCATTACAGTACACCTAGAATGTACCCTCTGTCAGGGACAGGACATGGCATGCCCATGCCTAACCTCATAGCCTTTTCCCCGGATGTCCCGCGGTCAGCGGTTTAGGTGAGGCCTGTCACCTCGCTCCCACCGCACGCTCCCGTGCCAGGCGCTCCCGGGCCAGGCGCTCCCGTGCCTGGCGGGACTTGACAGGAGCATTGACTGCTCTCCGACACCAAGGTACCTCGCCATGCCTGATCCGACATAGACATGTCGGACTCTCCTTCATTGGTTATCTCTTCCTGCACACAACAGAGGACATGAAGATACCGACATACATATGTCGGTCTACCTATCTCGGCCAGCACATGCCGGTTCGCACCGGCATGATACCTCGGTTCCTTTTGGCCCTGGTTACCTCGGTTTGGTTATGTCGGTTAGCACCAACATTACACCCGGTTACCTCTGGAGCCCAGGTATGTCGGCTTTTACTGTATCCTGGCCCGTTCCTCGGCATAGTTTTTACCATAACATGATCCTACCCGGGGGTAGCCCCCGACATCATGCATGTGTGTTGTTCATGTGAGTAGGCACTCAATAGTGGGGTTGGGAACATACAAGGACATACTGACCAGGGCGATCATGCATGTCGGGGATGGAGGTCAACATGAAGCAGAGCAAGGCGGAGTACAGGGTCAGGTTCACGACCACCATGACGCGGGACGTCGTCGGCGACACCTCCTTCGGTTACAAGGACATGATGCTGACGTTGGCCGGGAGCGAGGAAGAGTGCGTACAAAACATGGAACGATGTTTTCCATGATCGCCTGTGTACAAAACAGATTCCGGGTCTGGTCACGGAATTGCAGCTCTGTGGCTTCTGTTTTCAAAACTAGCTAGGTTGCCCGCGCAATTGCGCGGCTAGCAATATGATTATTTAAATTTTGACATGTAATGTAATTTTTTTTGTTCTTTGTACCATATATTAAAACTAATTAAGATAAAAAAGTAGTAAATCTATATTCCAACCTTTACACTTAGTTGACTGCACATCCTTGGACTATTGACTATATCACAACTACAATTAATCAATTAATACGTCATGTCAGATTAGTTACCCGCATATATATATTCATTTAAAATCATTATTTCCGTCCACTCACTTTTCACATAGCTTATTCTCTCATATAATGGACATACTATTTTAATTTTTATTACTTATTAAACTTCTTTATTACTATATTTCTTTTCAAAATTAACTGTCGCACCATCATATTTGTTTGCCTATTTTTGTTGATAATCCAAACTATTGCTTGTAGCTACCACGATCCTTGTGTGTTTTAGATATATTTATCTTTTTGCCCAGTCGTCTTAGTGTAATCACGTTGACCATTCCGGTTTACACTCACACTCGAGCCTAGGCATATTTTGTTTCCCACCACGGTCCTTATAATCATGGATTATTGGTACATATGAGTTGTGTTTTGCACAGCTCGGTCTTCACTACTACTCATTGAAGACGATGTTGATATTTTCTTTTTAAAAAATAGGTATAAAATCCAGCTGTTTGTAACTTTCACGTATATTTTATTCCAAAGTACTTTATTGCTCCATATAGATTTCACACTGACATCAAATTGCTATTCTATTTCATGAAAAGTTTTTTTGGAACTATAAAAGACAATGATTCAGACATGTTTCATCATTTTAGCGTTGCTTGTGATGCAAAAAAAAAAAACTCCAGGTGAACTGAACGCCAGTTTACCACCAGGTCACCCAACCTGAAAGTTGGTAAATTCATAGTTGGGGTGAAATATTGAACTGAAGCCCTAGAAATCCCGCTTAAAATTACGTCTGTATATGTCTGTATATACAAACAAAGTTTTAGTTAAAAGTCTTGCAATTTGCCAAGCTAGATCAGTCGAGGATGCATGTATATACTTAGATAAAATTGAATTTCCATGCGTAGCGTGGAGCAAAGAAGCAACAAACTGATAATTTACGCTAATTCTTACGTTCAAGCTAGGATCATGCATGCACCAAGACGGAGACACTACCTGAAGCCATCCAAGAGGTGTACATGGAGCCAGTGGGGACAGTTTCTGCTCTTCGTAGGTATACTTCTCATGCTCCTACGCATCGTCCTAGCCGTTCTTGACCTCCCTGGCTGTCCAGTGCATACGTCCGCGCACGGCACGGCGTACGTCATGATTGCCTACTTTGATGGCTTCCTCCGCACAGATACTCCAACTGTAAAATAGTCAACTTTTCTTAGTTATTCAAGAAAGGTTACAACAAAAGCAAATAGATAATAGATGACCAAGTGAAAAATAAGGGAGCACACTTAACCTTAACATCGATGTTGTGTGGTTGCTACACATAATCCCAATCGAGAGGCCACTTTCTTTACCTCTTGAAAAATAATACATATATGGGATCCGTACATATATCACTCCAACTCTGCAAACTATCAAGAGTCTAGCCACCAGACCGGAACATAATTTATTTTTCCCTTGATAGGGAATACACATATCTTATTCTTGGATGACAGAAATTTTTATGCACATTTTAAATACCACTGTGAATGTCAGAGCACATACCTCAACATTTGTGAGCACAGATCATGATTTTGGCTTGCCTGATGAGTGGACACAAACGACATCGCGGCACTTGCGGTATTGCTTCCTCAAGCCTTAAACTTTTTATTGTAGCGGCCGGCCGCCGGCGGCACTAAGATTGTTAATTGGTACGTATTGAGTGCTTGGCGCGTTCATGTGAGTTTGGCGGCTGTATCGTCGACGGTGCTTCAGTTCCGAGTGAGGTTCAGCTTGAAGCTTTTCTTACAACGGCGTCCGACGGGATTTCATACTAACCTACGGTGGACGGCGCTGAAAGGTGGGTATGTTGGAGATCTAAGAACGACAGTGGCCATCCAACAATGTTTCTTCTTGTGCTCTTTGGCCCTAGAACACGATCGGAATACATGAAGACATGAAGTATAAGATGCTTTTAATCGAACATACCTGTTGCAGCTATGAACGGCACTGTCGTAATCGTACGACATGGCACCGTCGTGCGTCATCTTCTCCTACTTTTGCCATCCAAATCTAACACCACGTCCTTCACTTGTTCCCAATCGTCAAATTCCCCTAAAAAAGATGCAGGGGCAAGTCCAGTTTACAGAATCACAGAGGCATCAACGTCGTCACGGCGGCTGCTGCCGGACAACATGCGTGGCGGCGATGCATGGTGTGGCGAGTGCCCAGAATTGTATTGATTGCTTCATGCGCGAATCTGAAAAACCAACGCCCAACGGCCGGCCGGCCGGAGAAAATCGCCCCGGGCGTGTGCTTAATTATCTGTCCGATCGATTTTGCCGATGCTTGCGTCGTGTGCTTTAAGCGAGAATCTGGAAAATCAACGCCGGCCGGCCGGAGAAAATCGCCCCGCGAGTCTCCGTGTCTTTCCAATCGATATTGACGACGCTTGTCTCGTGTGCGTATCTATCTCTTGGTATGAGATATGGTCCGGTACAATCTCTTTTTCCCTTTCGCGCAAAAAAACAAATCTCTTTTTCCTTCTCGTAATCGATCTGGCTTCTTGCGCACGTTGCCGGATAAAACTTTTTAATCTGTACCGTTAACTTTTAGTTGGTTAATCTGAGCCGTTATTTGTCTTGTGTTTTAATTATATAATAGATAGATTTGTTTATTTGTGACGTTGGAATAAAAGAATCCGCTGTGTTTTTGTCTCGCTAATTCACATTGGACTGAAAATTAGCTTTAAGTGAATGTCATCACACGGTTTTGTGCACCAGATTCAAAATTACCGTATGAATATTATTTTATTATGTATTTTTCATCCCACTTGTGCAACTTAAATATGATAGTTGCACCCACTTACAAATGGAAAAAATCTCTATTGAAACTCCAGCCGCAACTCATAGGGTGTACGAATCAAGATGTACTTTGATGGTTATGGAGTTGAATGAACTCTAAATTAGTTCTTATTCTACTGAAAATTAGCAAGCTACAATTTCGGATTTGTAAGCTGCAATCTCTGTTATTTTGTTGTTCGTCTGTGCCCTGTGAATCATTGCATGCGCGCCCCACATCCTTTTTTGGGTACACGTGTGCAATGTTCACCGCACCGAGATCCACGCATTTGATATTTTTACTCTTCTTGTAATAGAATATCCGCCTTGGTTTTTACATGCTAATAGAATTCATCGTTGTCTACATCTAAGATTTCCCCCAATTTTTCTGAAACTTCCAATCGCCGTTTTTGAAAATTTTAAAAAACACGCTCACCTAAGCTCGGGCTCCAAAACGCGGCGCTCGAGAAGACACACTCTATACAATGCTACAGGAGAAACCCTAGACGACCTAAGGATAGCCATTCGCCATTTTATCTGAAACTAACCCCTGTCTGATTCTTACTGGAAAGTATCCTGCCGTGCCGAGTGAGTTATATCGAGGCGCCCGTGGTGACTTCGTCAATCTCAAGACCTGATCCGCCGGCTCAGTCTCTCGGAGGTGCTCATAGGGGTAGGGTGTGCGTGCGTGCGTTCATAGAGGTGAGGATATGCTCGTGTATATGAGCGTCTGCGTTGTACTGTGTTTCACAAAAAAAAAGACTAACCTAGTCCAGTTTGCACGCAACGAGTTTGTATAGCTCCCTCGTTTTAAAAAATGTGTCATGTACGAAAGTATGGAGGCCCATGCATGATGCATCATGGACTTTCGATGCAACGGAGACTAATGCAGCTGTGCTTAATTTACCCAGCGTTCCGTTCTCAAAAAAAAAAATAACCCAGCGTTCCGCTAACCCTTAATTAGTCCCACATTGCTAACACACAAACACAAACACCAACTTAAATACGTGCGCCTGCACCATTCCGCCAGCCCGGCCTGGTCGCGCGCGCCTGTTACTCCAGCTGTGGAGGGCTAAAGAGTTGATGATCGTGGGTCGTGAGCTAGAAGCCCATGTCAAAGCCCGCTCATATGATATAGCCCGCTCGGAAGGAGGGGAAAGATTAGTCGTAACAAGGCCCATATTGGGTTTGCGAAGCCGGGCTTCGGCCCTCAGGTCCTGGCCTCAACAAAGGCTGGAAGGGCATATTTGTACTGAATTCTCTCAGTCCAAGCCCGCACTCAATGTGTCGTGGTGGACTGGTGTGGTTCACGCCTCGAGTGACTGAGCTAATGAGATTTACCTGAGGGTTTCGAGGGTTTCCACGGAGCCGTTACCTAGACTTGCTAAGTGGTCAAAGCCTGCTACGTGGTACATGGGTGTGCTCGCTCTAAATCCACATTATCAACTCTTTTCTTTTTCTCCTGGTCCTCCCCTTCTGATCCTTCCCCAAATTAGTTTCTCTTTCTGATTCAGCTCCATACCTATCTCTCTACCCCTTGATCTATCTCTCCCACTGGAGCTTTGCAGAGTTGACTTTGTCCCATGTGGCGAATGGCGATATGCCGTCTCCCTTCTCTTGATGCTTCCCTTTCGATCTTTCCCCAGGTTTGATTCCCTCTCTGTTTGAACTTGATATCTATCTCCCTTTCCCTTGATCTATCTATCCCAGTAAAGCAATTTCTAGTTCATCTAACTTCCTCCACAAATCCAAAAATCCCCCAAAATAGAGACAAACTCGGATACGCAACTTGCTCGGTGCTCCGGCGCTTTTCCTTCTTGCCGGTGATCTTGCCCTATCAGTAGATCAAAATCCTATAGATCCACCTCTCCTCCCCTGCTTTCTCGCCATCAAACCCCCCTGTGTTGAGAAGGTGTTGCTCATCCTCTGTTTCGTTCGCAGCCCAGAAAGTTCTATAAGACCACTTCATATATCTTTCTTTCCCTATAACTGTCCTTCCAATTTCCTTCAGTCTCGCTGCCCATTATCGGAGTTGAAAGACCATAAGTGGAATCAGCTGGAAAGAAGGCATATGCTTCATCAGGTTCAACTACAAACAATTCCTTTTCAGCAAGAAACACTCTTAAAGTTGGGCTGCAGAACAGCTCGGGCAGGACCAATGAAGATTGCAGCTTGGAATGGTCGAGGATTGGGAAACCGATCAGCAGCTCGTGGGCTTCAGGATGTCAAGAAGCGAGAGGATCCAGATATGTTGTTTATCTCTGAAACAAAGCTGGATGAACGGTGCATGGAAAAATTCTGGTGGCTGCTGGGTATGCCAAATATGGCTGTGTACAATTGCGATGGTAAGAGTGGAGGCCTAGCTCTCTTGTGGAAACATGATGTGGAAGTCTCGGTTGGTGATGCTAAGCGTCTATATATTGATGTTGATATTGTTGATGGTGGTGTGTCATGGAGATTCACTGGCGTATATGGAGATCCAGAAAACAAGGACTTGACCTGGACAGTTCTTCGGAATCTTAAACACCAAGGTTCAGGCCCCTGGCTTTGTATGGGCGACTTCAATGAAATATTATTCCAGTATGAGAAGGATGGTGGTGCCCCAAAACCTCAAGCTCACGTGGACCGGTTTCGTGAAGCTCTTGAGTTCTGCGAGTTAACTGACCTTGGATTCATGGGGGACATCTTTACCTGGCGAAACCACTCTAATCGTCATGATCGGTATGTCAAAGAGCGGCTTGATCGGGCAGTTGCAAATATTGAGTGGCGTTCTATCTATCCAGCTGTGAAGGTAATTAATGGTGATCCACGACATTCTGACCACCGTCCAGTGATCCTTGACACTAGTTCTATGCTGACACCTGAACGTAACTTTGATCATACCTTTCATTTTGAGGCGTCATGGCTCCAAGAGGATGGTTGTGAACAGCTTGTGCAGGATGCGTGGAATGAGGCTTTTCATGAGTCTGCTTCAGTGACGGACATAATTAAACATGTTACTATGAAACTTCAGGACTGGAATTGCAATGTCCTAGGAGACCTTGAGAAACGCATTAAGAAAACAAAGCAGGATTTAAATCGCTGCCTCAAAGCTACAATTTTTGAGAAGTCTGTACACCGTGAACATGTTTTGAGATATAAATTAGAATGCCTTGAGGATCAGCGAGACATCTACTGGAGACAGCGTGCTCATGTTGATTGGTTGAAGCATGGAGATCGGAATACTCGCTTTTTCCATAGCTGTTGCTCAGAGAGAAAGAAAAGGAACAAAATTACAAATCTGAAGAATGAATATGGACAGATCATTGGGGGGCAGGATGAGCTAAAGCAACATATTTATGACTACTACAAGTCACTTTTTACAGCTAATCCAGCAGCTAATATTTTTGAACTTTTAGAGCATGTACAGCCTCAGGTCACACCTTATATCAATGAATCCCTTTGCTCACCTTTTACTGAAGACGAGGTGTTTGAAGCTCTGCAGAACATTGGAGACTTAAAGGCGCCAAGACCCGATGGTATGTCGGCTATTTTCTAAAAAAGTTTTTGGGAGGAGATCGATGACCATGTCAAGAATGAGGTTCTGAATGTTCTTAATGGTGGCCCTCTTCCGGCGGATTGGAATAATACAACTGTGGTCCTAATCCCTAAAGTTAAGAACCCGAAGTGCATAAAAGACTTAAGACCAATTAGTCTCTGTAGAATTGTATAATGTCTCACAATTGATAATAAACGAGTTGGAGTACAAGAGATATAAATAGGAGGCCAGGTCGGCCGGGAACCCTAACCCTAACTTGAGTTACAAGAAATATCTATAGTCTAACATCCCCCCGCAGTCGCAACGTGGGGTTCCATAACGTTGAGACTGGATCGAATATCGTAGAAAGATTGCGTGAGCAGCCCCTTGGTGAAAATGTCGGCGAACTGCGTAGTAGAGGGCACATGAAGAACACGAACTTGACCCAACGCAACCTTCTCCCGAACAAAATGAATGTCGATCTCAATGTGCTTGGTCCACCGATGCTGCACTGGGTTGCTGGACATGTAGACAGCTGAAATATTATCACAGTAAACAATAGTGGCGTGCTGAATTGGGCGATGGAGCTCGGTCAGGAGTTGGCGAAGCCAAACTGTCTCGGCGACCGCATGGGCCACAGCACGGTACTCAGCCTCTGCAGAGGAGCGAGAGACTGTAATCTGTCGTTTAGAAGACCATGAAATCAAATTATTACCTAGAAAAACACAGTATCCGGACGTGGACCGACGAGTGTCTGGGCAACCAGCCCAGTCTGCATCGGAATATGCTGTCAAACTATCTGGTGAAGAGGAATTTATGTGGAGGCCATGATCAAGAGTACCTTTGAGGTAGCGAAGAATGCATTTGACATTATTATAGTGGGGAAGACGAGGATCATGCATGTAGAGACAGGCTTGCTGAACAGAATAGGAGATTTCCGGGCGGGTAAGTGTAAGATATTCGAGAGCACCAGTGAGACTACGATAGAGAGGAGCATCGGAATAAGGGGCACCATCAGAGGAAAGTTTGGAACTAGTGTCTACAGGGGTGCGAGATGACTGGCAATCAAGCATACCAGCGCGGGAAAGAATATCTAAAATAAATTGGCGCTGAGAGAGAAAAATCCCATGGGAGTCACGAGTAACAGATATGCCGAGAAAATGATGGAGAAGACCAAGGTCCGTCATAGAAAATTCAGAACGAAGGAGAGTGATGATATGAACAAGAAAGGTTTGGGTAGAAGCAGTGAGTATGATGTCATCGACATAGAAAAGTAAGTATGCAGTGTGAGAGGGGGTGTGATACACAAAGAGAGATGTGTCGGTGAGAGAAGGGGTAAAGCCAATGGTTTGAATATAGGTGGAGAAGCGTTGGAACCAAGCCCGAGGGGCCTGTTTAAGACCGTAGAGAGATTTTTGAAGAAGACATACGTGATCAGGAGAGGAGGAATCCTCAAAGCCGAGAGGTTGCTGACAATAGACTGTTTCTTGAAGAGAACCATGGAGAAAGGCATTTTTAACATCGAGTTGGTGAATGCACCATGTGGAGGACACGGCTATACTGAGGACTGTGCGAATGGTGCTAGGTTTAACAACGGGGGAGAAAGTTTCTTCGTAGTCAATGCCATGTTGCTGGGAAAAACCACGACAGACCCAGCGAGCTTTATAACGAGAAAGACTGCCATCAGAGTGGAATTTGTGACGGAAAACCCACTTACCAGAAACTACATTGGCAGAGGGAGGGCGAGGAACAAGCTTCCATGTGTCATTTTGAAGGAGAGCGGAGAACTCATCACGCATAGCGGCAGCCCAATTGGGATCAAGAAGTGCAGTTTTGTAGGTTTTAGGGAGAGGAGAGATCGAGAGAGAGGGTGTTGCTAGGAGATTTAAAAGTTGTGTAGGAAGACGGAAACCTGATTTGGCGCGAGTACGCATAGTGTGAGCATTTTGGGGAGTGGGAATGAGAACAGCACGGGCTGGTGGTGGTGGAGGGGATGGTGAAGAGGCGTCGGGCGCAGCGGAAGAGACAGACGCCGGAGAGGTGAGCTTGGTAGGGGAGGCTGTGGCAGGAGAAAACAGCGACTGGGCTGCCACGGCAGAGTCTCGGATGGGCGTGACAGAAGAAAGAGGCGGGGTGGCTGCCACGGCAGGAGAGAAAGGTGGCTCGGCTGCCACGGCAGTGTCGTGAACAGGAGTGGCAGGAGAAATAGAGGGGGTGTCTGCCACGGCAGGGAAAATGTAACATCCCAATTTTCACAAAAATTTAAAACTTTTCAATTGCATCATGCATCATGTCATTGCATCATTGTTGGCATTGTGTTTGAATTCAAATTATGAAATTTTAGAGAAAATTGTCTCAAAAACAATATATATACATTTTATCTGCAAATGCTTTTCAAACCTATTTCAAACTTTAAATAAAGTTTTTGAATATTTTATCCCCAATACATGCTAAACATGTGGGGCATGTTTTTACAAAAGTATAGAAGTTGGTTTGAGTGATTTTGGTTTTATAAATCAAAAGTTGTTTGGATTTTGGATAAAACCAGAAAAGAAAACAGTTTCTGAAAAAAAATAGGTGCGAGCTAGCTAAATGGGCCGAGCCCATTCCTTCCTTTCCGCGCGCGCGCCCAGCAGGCGGTCCACGAAGCCCACCTCCCTCTCCCTCTCGCTGCCACCCCGGCCCCACTTGTCATCCCCTTCTACTCGACGTGAAGAACACGGAGAGCTCCTCCGAAACCCTAACCAAATCCCAACCGATTACGGCTTGATTCGCACGCAATCGTACGCGTTGTTGACCCCTATATAATCTCCACAACACCGCCGTCTTTTTGCCCCAAACCAATCGAGACGAGAGCCCCCAGGCTGCCCGCACGAGTCGCCGCCGTGCCGCCACTGCCGTCGACGACCTCGCCGTATTCCGGTGAGCCCCCGCGCGCATTGCCCCTCGCCACCTTTCCTTTCGCTTCGCCGCGATCGTGCGCATCTCCCTGACCCTTCGCGATGTTACTTTGCTCGCCAGATCGACGAATCCGTCCGCGACCGAAGCAAGCCGGCCGTCTACGTCAACTTCGGCGAGCGATCTGGGAAGGAGAAGGACGGCCGCGAGCACTCCATCAACAACATCGACTCCGCCTCGTCGCCCTGAACACCGCGGTATGCCCCATGATCCGTAGTTAGGCCTAGATCGATTTCCGGCGAAACTCCGGCGATGGCGCCGCCGTAGGAACTAGGTTTCCGGCATGTTTCCGTTCAGCTGCGCCGCCCGCTTTGGTTCGTAGCTGTAAGCCGTTAGATCTAAGATCAACGCTCCAGATTAGATCGTCCACGCGAAGGGGTATCAGCCAGTCAGAGGAGGCCACGTAGCCACGTCGTCCGCGTCGCCGCATCTGCCCGCATCCGTCCGCACCACTTCAGTCCGCGAAGATCTCCGCACCAACCAGAAGCCTCCACGTCGTCCACCGTCCGCGAAGCCGCGCCGCAACCCGTCCGCGTCCGCGACGCCCGCGATCTGCAGAAGACCAGTCAACGGGGAGTCCGCACCAATCAGAGAAGGCCACGTCGACGGAGGACTCCAGCGCGAAGAATCTTTTCAGTTTTCTTTACGTTTTAGCCCTGCGCATCACAGATTAGTCCCTGGATTTTAGATTCATTATTAATTTTTATTCCTTTAGCCAAAATTTATGAAATTTATATTTTTGGAAAGCTAATAATGTGTAGAAACTTTCTGTATGCTTAATTTGAGGTTTGGACGAAATTAATTTAGATAAATTTTAAAAATGGTTTAATTGATATTTTGGCTATAACTTAATTATAAAAATTGATAATTAGCAAAATATTTTGCTATATTTTTGTTTGCATAAGTAATGGCCGTAGTATTGCTCTAGTATTTTTGTATAAGTGTTTTCCTATGTTTTTGCATGTATTTTGTTTTTATTGCTTTTAGGTGTTATTTTAATAAGTAAATTATATTAAAATTGTTCTCACATTAATTTTCGAATAGAAAATTTAGCTAAGTAATTATGACCATGTTATATGCAAAATAACTTAGAAATATTTCACCCCACCGAAATATTTCTTCCTTAGAAAATTTTGGGTAATAAAATGTTGAGAACACTTAGAATTTTTCCTTAGAAATTTCAACACATTAAAAATGCTAAACTTGTCCTTAGAAATTTTAGTATCTGAAAACTTAGTTATTCCTTAGAAATTATTCTAAGTACTTGCCATAACAAATGTTGGTCCTTAGAAAAATTCATCAACTAGTGATATCATACCTTTTTCCTTAGAAAATTTTAGTACTTCTTATTTTGTTACTTTCCTTAGAAATTATTTTGGACATATGTAGTTTAGTCCTTAGTTAAATTTCGACCCAAGTGTTAGGACTTGGTCCTTAGTCATTTTTGGACCTTCTTGATTGTCTTGTTTTAACTTAGAATTATTTCATGGCATGGCATGCATGCATCTCTAGTCCTTAGAAATTTTGCACATCATGCATGACATATTTTCCTTAGAAGTTTTATGAAACTTGTTTGTTCATTATGTATTGTTTGTTGTGTTAGAATCTCCGGAGGGAAACGAGACTGTTGCAATTGCTGTTGCTATTCTGCTTGTTGCCAAGGCAAGTGGCACACCCCCATGAATTTTCCTAAGTATTTTATATGCATTACTTAGTGTATTTCTTATATGCATGTGTTGGATAGAATTATAGCTATATGCTAAACCCACCATACCTTTACTCTAGTTGTGTCTAGAATCCCTTTTGATAACTTAGTAGATTATTGGATGCTATGCAAATGTGTTTTCCTTAAAGCTAAATTCTACTAAGTAATTTATCACCTGGGTGGACTTGGTTATGAAAAGATGATGGAAAGGTTGAGTGTCATCTCTTAGGGGTGACCTCTAAGGGATGGTCACTTGTGGTTGCCACCCAGGGTATTAAGGGCCAAGGTTTTCTCTAAGTGAAGTTGCTTACCGTGCAGCCATTAGTCATATGGGCTCTGGCTAGATGGATTAAGTTGCGTGGACTCGTCCCGACTTGACAGGTGGTGGTAGAATGGTTAGAATGGGAGCGCGTCAAGTCGGTATGGGATGGGAAAATGCTTCTGAAAAGTCTCGTCTCAACTCTCTCCTTTTCCTTAGCACAAATTGAGTGCTTGAGGATAGTTTGGGTTTGTTGGGTCTAATGGTGAAAGTGCACAACCTCTGCAGAGTTAAAACTAAGTACTTAGCCGTGTCCCCGGTTACGGACAATTTGAGCAGCTGATCAAGGATTCAACGGAGGCTTCATCATTCAAATTTCGAAATTAAAACTTGATGGTGAACAAGGGTAGTTAAGACAATGGTTTTCAAGCCATCTTGTCTCAAAATTTTGAAGGAAAAGTTTTACAAAGTGTTAGGCAAAATTGGCTTTTATGCAAATCAGCCTTCAAACTCCACCAGCCAAATATGCATATAGGTTATAGAGTTATTCCTATATGAGTCCACATAGTGTCACTTGCCAGGATCATTTTTAATGATTCTGACCCACTCTGTTGCAAATATTATTTGTTGCAGACTTTTCTGACGATGAGTAAGGTCACGTTTGGGTTTCGAGTCTGCAACCAACATGTTTTCGCCTGTGGCGCATCATGAAGAATGGAGGCTCATTGAAGATTTATTCCGCTGCTTTATTTGTTTTGAGCTAGCTATAAGCTATGCAAAGATGTATCGAACTATTTATTTTCCAAGTCTGGATCATTCGTGTAATAATTGATACAATGTTGTGATATTCATCTTAAACTGTGTGTGCAAATGAAACGATCCAGGGGTTTGCACTATACACAGGTACCTTGCCATTTTCTAAGTGCAGGTACATACAGATGGTATCAGAGCATAGTGTTGCCTGTAGGATCGAAACCCTAGGTTTGGTTAGAAATAAGTTGGCCAAAAACTTAATTTATTTACTAAGTATAAAATGCTTCTATGATATATTCTTGCTTTTTCTTCTAAGTACTCGTAATTCTTTACTTATGCATTTATCTCATACTTGTTTCTTCCTAAACTAAAGGATGACGAAGAGGTTCGAGTACATTGACGAGGAGGACTACCCGGTGACCCGCTTCGGCAGCATCATGTTCGACATCCTCAAGCACCTGAAGCTACCTACACCCATGATCAAGGGATGCATCTTGAAGAAGTTCAAAAGAGAAGGCCTTTGGGGAATCAGGGTGTTTCAACAAGGACGTGAAGGCGAAGCACCCATTGAGTACAGAGTAATGGGAGTCTCCATGGAGAGAGGAATCGACATCATCATGCAACACGTGATAGCTTGCCTTTGTGGACGCTACTCCAATGAATTGGAGGGGCACTACTCCTTCCTTTTGGAAGGCGTGACGATGAAGGATCACCCTTCTGCTATGGCACCGAGAACATGGGCAAAGATGAGTTCGTGAGCGACTATTTCCAAGGCTTAGAACTCTTAGTCCATGATCTTTACTTTGATACCAGTGAGGAACTCCACAAGAATGATGAGCTTTGCGCCCAAGTCCAAGTGAATGATGAGAAGATAAAAGAGCAAGAAGAGAAGACCAAGGAGCTAGAAGAGAAGTTCAAGGCCCAAGAGAAGAAATTCATAAGTCAAGAGAAGAGAGTCAAGCAAAGAAACAAGCAAATAAGGGACTTGAAGGAAGAACTCTCCACCAATGATGTGGAGCTTGAAGCTGATTGTGACTTGATCAAGCGACTTCGTGCTGAGAAGAAGGAACTCCAAGAGAGAAACGCAGAATTGGAGAAGGAAGTGAAGGATCTCAGAAGCGTGCTCATTCAGGAAGGCTTTGAAATCCAAGAATTTGAAGAAGAAGTAGATGAAGGCACCATGATTGAGGACTAGGATAGTTAGTGAGACTACCATTTTACCTTACGCACCATTTTACCTTACGCCTTTTAAATTTCGAATTTTAGTTTGGAACTACCAACTTGTGGTAGGACAATACCTAGTACCCTTTGATGTTTAGTGCGAATTGAGAAATTTGGAGTTGAAGTTTTGCTTGATGTGTTGTTTGATTGCTTTCTATGTGATGCTTGTATGGGTAGAATTATTTCTCATAGACCTGTCTATCTTTTACTCACCTATGCTAAAACCACAGATGCCTCCCCGTCGTGACAACAACAACAACAACAACAACAACAACAACAACAACAACAACAACAACGAAGCTATGATGCAACAGATGATGGCAGCCCAGACTCAGCTGATGACCATGATGGCACAATTCATGGCAAATCAACATGGACCTCCACCACCACCTCCTCCCCAAGTGGACAGACTTGCCAGGTTCCTTAGGCTTAGGCCAAACAAGTTCTCAACTACAACTGACCCAATTGTGGCTGATGACTGGCTGCGTTCTGTGCAAAAGGATCTGGTGACAGCTGAATGTGAAGATGCTGAGAAAATTAGGTTCACCGCACATCTGCTTGAAGGACCTGCAGCCCAATGGTGGGAAACTTATCAGATTACTCACCCATTGGACACTTTGACTTGGGAGGAATTCAAGGAAGGATTTCGTAATGCTCATATCTCCACAGGCATTATGAATCTGAAACAGGAAGAGTTCCGCAATCTGCGTCAGGGGAACAGAAGTCTTAAGGAGTACATGGATGACTTTCATGCCTTGTCTCGATATGCTCCAGAGGACGTTGACACAGATGTAAAGAGGAAGGCTAAATTTCTCAAGGGGCTAAGTGATGAGCTGAAGATACCTTTGACTGTGGCCTATGCTCCAACTTATCAGACACTTCTTGATCAGGCAATCACCCTTGAGGATAGCATGAAGAAAGCTGAAAACAGGAAGAGGAAGATGAATTCAAACAAGCACCACTCTGAACCCTCATTTAAGAAGCACTTTGTTCATGATGGGAACCATGGTCATAAACATGGGAACCACAATGGGGGCAACTTTCACAAACCCCATGCTCACAATCACAATGGAGGATTCAAGGGAAACAATGGAGGATCAAATGGAGGACACAGGGGAAATGGACATGCTGGACATAACCATAACAATGGACAGCATCGCCCAAATTCTGAACCCAAGAAAGATCTCAGCCAGGTGCTCTGCTACAAGTGCAACAACAAGGGACATTATGCTAATGAATGCCCTGAGAAGAGAGTGGACACTCCTAGCAAGCCCAATCCTTTCAACAAGGGACATGTGAACCACATCAATGTTGAAGAAGTCTATGATGAACCTGATGCTGTGATTGGTACGTTCCTAATCAACTCCTGTCCAGCATTAGTTTTATTTGATACTGGAGCATCGCATTCATTCATATCAAGAGCATTTGTTAACAAACATGGGTTAACTGTCGAAAACATGGGGTGCCCAATTAGAGTCAGTTCTCCAGGAGGAGAAATGTTAGTATCATCTGGTTGTAGAAACCTTAACCTTGAGATTGGAAAACATCAGTTTCCAGCAAACCTCCTAATCCTAGAAACCCAAGGACTAGACGTCATTCTAGGGATGGATTGGATGACCCATTTTGAAGGGATCATAGACTGTGCAAATAGAGCAATCACCCTCACCACCCCAGAAAAGAAGACGATCAGATTCAAGTCAAAGTTTGAAATGAAGAAGTTTAAGGTTAATTCTCTTAAGGGGGTTAGCCTCGGGATGTGCTCATAGTAAGGGAATACCCAGATGTGTTTCCTGAAGAACTGCCGGGAATGCCACCCGATAGAGATGTCGAGTTTCTCATTGAGCTTAAACCAGGCACAGGACCAATAGCCAAAAGACCATACCCAATGGCGACAGAGGAACTGAAAGAACTCAAGAAACAGTTGGAGGAACAGTTGCAGAAAGGTTTTATCCGTCCAAGTTCTTCACCTTGGGGAGCACCAATCTTGTTTGTTGAGAAGAAAGACAGTACTCAGAGGCTAGTCACGGACTATAGAGCTTTAAATGAAGTAACCATTAAGAACAAATACCCACTCCCTAGAATCAACGACCTCTTTGATCAATTGAAAGGAGCCTGTGTGTTCTCAAAGATTGATCTCAGATCTGGATACTTTCAGATGAAGGTTAGAGAGTTGGACATACCTAAGACTGCTTTCACCACCCGGTACGGTTGTATGAGTACACAGTTATGCCTTTTGGCTTAACCAATGCGCCGGCATACTTCATGAATATGATGAATAAAGTGTTCATGGATTTCTTAGACAAGTTTGTCGTTGTGTTCATCGATGACATCTTGATCTACTCCAAAAGCCACAAGGAACATGAGGAACATCTACGTCAAGTTTTGCAAAGACTTAGAGAGCACAAATTGTATGGCAAGTTCAGCAAATGTGAGTTTTGGCTGGAACAAGTAGGATTTCTAGGACACATTGTGTCTAAGGATGGAATAGCAGTAGACCCTGAAAAGGTTTCGCAGTAACCAACTGGGAGTCGCCCAAGAATGTGGGAGAATCCGTAGTTTTCTGGGACTAGCAGGATACTATAGGAGATTCATTGAAAATTTCTCCAAAATTGCTAAGGCCTTAACAGAATTGCTACAAAAGGGCAAGAAGTTTGTGTGGACCGAAGAATGTGAAACTAGTTTTCAAGAATGAAGAAACGTTTAGTATCAGCACCTATTCTATGTTTACCAGATCTGAGAAAGATTTCCAAGTGTACTGCGATGCTTCACATCGAGGACTTGGAGGTGTGTTGATGCAAGAAGGCAAAGTGGTGTCATATGCCTCAAGGCAGCTCAAGAAGCATGAAGTCAACTACCCCACACATGACTTAGAATTAGCAGCAGTAGTACATGCCCTGAAGATATGGAGGCCCTATCTCTATGGAAAGCGTTGTGAAGTATTCACGGACCATAAAAGTCTTAAATACTTCTTCACACAGAAGGAAATGAACATGCGACAAAGGAGATGGCTGGAATTGATTAAGGACTATGACCTGAGTTTGCAATACCACCCAGGAAAAGCCAATGTAGTAGCTGATGCCTTAAGCCGTAAAACTATGTTAACGGACTCACGGCAGGGGAATTGCCAGAAGACTATGCAGGGATTCAAGGATCTTAGGTTGGAGATAGTACCTGAAGGTTTTGTAGCATCTCTAGAAGTGCAACCACTTTTGATGGACAAAATCAAGGAGGCTCAAAAAGGAGACAAAGTGATGGAAGAAATCAAGAAAAATTTAGGTGAAGGCAAGGCCAAAGGTTTTCGACTAGATGAAGAAGGCATAGTATGGTTCATGAAACGAATTTGTGTTCCAGAAGATGTAGATCTCAGAAAGTTGATACTTCAGGAAGCCCATGATTCACCTTACTCCATACACCCGGGTAACACCAAGATGTATATGGATGTGAAGGAGAGGTTTTGGTGGAACAATTTGAAAAGAGATATTGCTGAATATATTGCCAAGTGTGATGTGTGTAGCCGTGTAAAGCTGAGCATCAGAAGCCAGCAGGGTTACTTCAACCTTTGCCAGTACCCGACTGGAAATGGGATCAGATTGGGATGGACTTCATCACAGGTCTACCCAGAACCAAGTCTGGTTATGATTCTATTTGGGTTATTGTTGATCGTTTGACCAAGGTAGCTCATTTCGTGCCTGTGAAGACAACTTACACAAGTGCCAAGCTAGCAGATATTTACATGAAGAGAATAGTATGTTTGCATGGAGTTCCAAAGAAGATTGTGTCAGATAGAGGCACTCAATTCACTTCACATTTCTGGAAGCAGTTACATGAAGTCCTTGGAACTAGGCTAGAGTTTAGCACAGCCTTAACATCCCAATTTCACAAAAATTTAAAACTTTTCAATTGCATCATGCATCATGTCATTGCATCATTGTTGGCATTGTGTTTGAATTCAAATTATGAAATTTTAGAGAAAATTGTCTCAAAAACAATATATATACATTTTATCTGCAAATGCTTTTCAAACCTATTTCAAACTTTAAATAAAGTTTTTGAATATTTTATCCCCAATACATGCTAAACATGTGGGGCATGTTTTTACAAAAGTATAGAAGTTGGTTTGAGTGATTTTGGTTTTATAAATCAAAAGTTGTTTGGATTTTGGATAAAACCAGAAAAGAAAACAGTTTCTGAAAAAAAATAGGTGCGAGCTAGCTAAATGGGCCGAGCCCATTCCTTCCTTTCCGCGCGCGCGCCCAGCAGGCGGTCCACGAAGCCCACCTCCCTCTCCCTCTCGCTGCCACCCCGGCCCCACTTGTCATCCCCTTCTACTCGACGTGAAGAACACGGAGAGCTCCTCCGAAACCCTAACCAAATCCCAACCGATTACGGCTTGATTCGCACGCAATCGTACGCGTTGTTGACCCCTATATAATCTCCACAACACCGCCGTCTTTTTGCCCCAAACCAATCGAGACGAGAGCCCCCAGGCTGCCCGCACGAGTCGCCGCCGTGCCGCCACTGCCGTCGACGACCTCGCCGTATTCCGGTGAGCCCCCGCGCGCATTGCCCCTCGCCACCTTTCCTTTCGCTTCGCCGCGATCGTGCGCATCTCCCTGACCCTTCGCGATGTTACTTTGCTCGCCAGATCGACGAATCCGTCCGCGACCGAAGCAAGCCGGCCGTCTACGTCAACTTCGGCGAGCGATCTGGGAAGGAGAAGGACGGCCGCGAGCACTCCATCAACAACATCGACTCCGCCTCGTCGCCCTGAACACCGCGGTATGCCCCATGATCCGTAGTTAGGCCTAGATCGATTTCCGGCGAAACTCCGGCGATGGCGCCGCCGTAGGAACTAGGTTTCCGGCATGTTTCCGTTCAGCTGCGCCGCCCGCTTTGGTTCGTAGCTGTAAGCCGTTAGATCTAAGATCAACGCTCCAGATTAGATCGTCCACGCGAAGGGGTATCAGCCAGTCAGAGGAGGCCACGTAGCCACGTCGTCCGCGTCGCCGCATCTGCCCGCATCCGTCCGCACCACTTCAGTCCGCGAAGATCTCCGCACCAACCAGAAGCCTCCACGTCGTCCAACCGTCCGCGAAGCCGCGCCGCAACCCGTCCGCGTCCGCGACGCCCGCGATCTGCAGAAGACCAGTCAACGGGGAGTTCCGCACCAATCAGAGAAGGCCACGTCGACGGAGGACTCCAGCGCGAAGAATCTTTTCAGTTTTCTTTACGTTTTAGCCCTGCGCATCACAGATTAGTCCCTGGATTTTAGATTCATTATTAATTTTTATTCCTTTAGCCAAAATTTATGAAATTTATATTTTTGGAAAGCTAATAATGTGTAGAAACTTTCTGTATGCCTAATTTGAGGTTTGGACGAAATTAAATTAGATAAATTTTAAAAATGGTTTAATTGATATTTTGGCTATAACTTAATTATAAAAATTGATAAATTATCAAAATATTTTGTTATATTTTTGTTTGCATAAGTAATGGCCGTAGTATTGCTCTAGTATTTTTGTATAAGTATTTTCCTATGTTTTTTGCATGAATTTTGTTTTTATTGCTTTTAGGTGTTATTTTAATAAGTAATTTATAATAAAATTTGTTCTCCACATTAATTTTCGAATAGAAAATTTAGCTAAGTAATTATGACCATGTTATATGCAAAATAACTTAGAAATATTTCACCCCACCGAAATATTTCTTCCTTAGAAAATTTTGGGTAATAAAATGTTGAGAACACTTAGAATTTTTACTTAGAAAATTTCAACACATTAAAAATTGCTAAACTTGTCCTTAGAAATTTTAGTATCTTGAAAACTTTGTTATTCCCCTTAGAATTTATTCTAAGTACTTGCCATAACAATTGTGGGTCCTTAGAAAAAATCATCAACTAGTGATATCATACCTTTTTCCTTAGAAAATTTTAGTACTTCTTATTTTGTTACTTTCCTTAGAAAGTATTTTGGACCCGATATGCTAGTTTAGTCCTTAGTTAAATTTCGACCCAAGTGATAGGATCTTGGTCCTTAGTCATTTTAGGACCTTCTTGATTGTCTTGTTTTAACTTAGAATTATTCCATGACATGGCATGCATGCATCTCTAGTCCTTAGGAACTTTGCACATCATGCATGACATATTTTTCCTTAGAAGTTATGAAACTTGTTTGTTTATTATGTATTGTTTGTTGTGTTAGAATCTCCGGAGGGAAACGAAGACTGTTGCAATTGCTGTTGCTATTCTGCTTGTTGCCAAGGCAAGTGGCACACCCCCATGAAATTTTCCTAAGTATTTTATATGCATTACTTAGTGTATTTCTTATATGCATGTGTTGGATAGAATTATAGCTATATGCTAAACCCACCATACCTTTACTCTAGTTGTGTCTAGAATCCCTTTTGATAACTTAGTAGATTATTGGATGCTATGCAAATGTGTTTTCCTTAAAGCTAAATTCTACTAAGTAATTTATCACCTGGGTGGACTTGGTTATGAAAAGATGATGGAAAGGTTGAGTGTCATCTCTTAGGGGTGACCTCTAAGGGATGGTCACTTGTGGTTGCCACCCAGGGTATTAAGAGGCCAAGGTTTTCTCTAAGTGAAGTTGCTTATCGTGCAGCCATTAGTCATATGGGCTCTGGCTAGATGGATTAAGTTGCGTGGACTCGTCCCGACTTGACAGGTGGTGGTAGAATGGTTAGAATGGGAGCGCGTCAAGTCGGTATGGGATGGGAAAATGCTTCTGAAAAGTCTCGTCTCAACTCTCTCCTTTTCCTTAGCACAAATTGAGTGCTTGAGGATAGTTTGGGTTTGTTGGGTCTAATGGTGAAAGTGCACAACCTCTGCAGAGTTAAAACTAAGTACTTAGCCGTGTCCCCGGTTACGGACAATTTGAGCAGCTGATCAAGGATTCAACGGAGGCTTCATCATACAAATTTCGAAATTAAAACTTGATGGTGAACAAGGGTAGTTAAGACAATGGTTTTCAAGCCATCTTGTCTCAAAATTTTGAAGGAAAAGTTTTACAAAGTGATAGGCAAAATTGGCTTTTAGGCAAATCAGCCTTCAAACTCCACCAGCCAAATATGCATATAGGTTATAGAGTTATTCCTATATGAGTCCACATAGTGTCACTTGCCAGGATCATTTCTTTTAATGATTCTGACCCACTCTGTTGCAAATATTATTTTGTTGCAGACTATTCTGACGATGAGTAAGGTCACGTTTGGGTTTCGAGTCTGCAACCAACATGTTTTCGCCTGTGGCGCATCATGAAGAATGGAGGCTCATTGAAGTTTTATTCCGCTGCTTTATTTGTTTTGAGCTAGCTATAAGCTATGCAAAGTTGTATCGAACTATTTATTTTCCCAAGTCTGGATCATTCGTGTAATAATTGATACAATGTTGTGATATTCATCTTAAACTGTGTGTGCAAATGAAACGATCCAGGGGTTTGCACTATACACGGGTACCTTGCCATTTTCTAAGTGCAGGTACACTACAGAAAAGCGGTGCGTTGGTTGCCGAGGATGTTGACGCGACGTAGTGGTGCGGGAATTGGTTTGGTTTGGAATGGTTGCGAGATGTAGGAGACGTAGGAGTGTCGGAGACAATAGGTGATAGACGGGAGAAAGGAAATATGTGCTCAGAAAACGTGACGTGCCGAGAGATGTGAACACGTCCAGAAACAAGATCGAGGCAGCGATAACCCTTGTGTTCGTCAGAGTAGCCTAAAAAGACACAGGGAATAGAGCGGGGAGAGAGTTTATCGGGGGAGGTAGAGTAGGTGTTGGGAAAACATAAACAGCCGAAGACGCGGAGCTCGGAATAGTTTGGGTGATATAGAAATAGGGAGTAGTAGGGAGTAGAGTTGGGATTGGCTTTTGAGGGACGAATGTTGAGTAAATATGTGGCGGTGCGCAAGGCTTCAGCCCAAAATTTGGGTGGCATGGAAGAGTGAAGGAGAAGGGTACGAACAATATCGTTGAGAGAGCGAAGGGAGCGTTCTGCTTTTCCGTTTTGAGGGGAAGTATATGGGCAAGAGAAACAAGGGAGGATGCCGTGTTGAAGAAAGAAGTTGCGGTTTTGAAAGTTATCGAATTCTCTACCATTGTCGCATTGGATGAAGCGGATGGGAAGAAAGAAGTGGTAGCTACATACCGTTGGAAATTAAGAAAAATAGTGTGGACGTCGGATTTGTTACTTAAGGGAAAGGTCCATACAAAGTGTGTAAAATCATCGAGAACAACAAGATAATACTTAAAGCCAGAGATACTATAGTGTGGGGATGTACAGAGATCACAATGTAATAATTCGAAAGGGAAAGTACTAATAGAATGCGATGAACTAAACGGAAGTCTAACATGTTTGCCATGCTGACACGAAGAACAGACTGAAGAATTATGGCTATCTCGAGTACAATCTATTGAAAATTCACTAAGCATGGACGATAAAGTGGCTGTGTTGGGGTGGCCGAGACGATGATGCCAGAGGTCGACGGAGGCAGTCATGGAGGTGGGTCGGCCAGCAGTGGGAACGCCATGGAGAGTGTATAGGTCACCGGAGCTATTGAAGCGAGCGATCTCCACTTTGGTCAGATGGTCCTTCACAGATAAACCAAAAGGATCAAATTCAACAGAAACAAGATTATCACGAGTGAATTGGCGAACGGAGATTAAATTTTTAATGAGAGCTGGGGCAATAAGAAAATCACGAAGGAGAAGAGATCTTGTGGGTGTGGGATAGAGGTTTGGCCAGTACAATAAATTGGGATGGAAGAACCGTTTCCAAGAATTATTGAAGAAAAGGGTGTGGGGTTAAAATTGGACAGCATATTACTCGAAGATGACATGTGACTAGAAGCACCAGAATCGAAAATCCAGTCCATACCTGAGTTCCCTTGGGCAGCAAAGTTGTTCATGGCCTGCAAAAACGCAGACTAGTCCCAGCTAGGTGACGGTGCAGAAGTCGAGGCCGATGATGGGGCAGCGCAGCCGGTGGAGGCGCCATGAGCAGGGGAGGGGGCTGATATTGCATGTAGTGGCCCCCTCCGTCGGTGGCGTAGGGGTAGTAGACCGGAGCGGTGTGGTAGGCGTTCGGCGGAGGTCGCGAGCCGAGAAGTCCAGGGGCGCCGGTGTGGGGGCGCATGCTGGGCGCCCAGGTGCCGGAGTAGGCCGGTGGGGCACCGATCGGAGAGGGAGCCGCCCAGGGCATGGACCAAGCCTGAACCATGCCGGTCCATGGATCGTGGGGCGGGTGCCAAGTGGGAACCGCAGGAGGTGCTGGTGCAGACGCAGGAGGGGCCGGTGCAGGCGCATGAGGTGCTGGTGCAGGCGCTCTCGAAGGTGATGGAGCGGGGCGGGGCGCCGGTGCCGTCGAAGATGATGGAGCGGAGCGAGGCGGCCAGTACATCGGGTTTTTCCCGCGGTAGTTAGGGCTGGGACGCCATCCCGGAGGGGGCTGCTGCTGAGGCGCGGGTGTGGTAGGGAAGGACGCGGCAGGAGGGGGCGACAGCCGTCGTGCGGCGATGAAGGCTTGAGGGCGCGCCTCTCTGCGCGTTTGCCGGACGCGGCAGGAGGGGCGACAGCCGTCGCGCGGCGATGAAGGCTTGAGGCGCGCCTCTCTGCGCGTTTGCGCATCGTCAGCGCTCTGGAGCAAGGATCGGACCTCGGCAAAGGTGGGGCGGGGCCGCATCATGGGGATGAAGGACGCCTCGTTCCGGAACCGGTCGCTGAGCCCTTGAAGAAGGATGTTGATGAGCTGACGGTTAGGGACGGGGTCACCAAGCTCGCGGAGCTCGTCGGCCATTGCTTGGATGCGCTGGCAGTAGACGCTGAGGGAGGAGGCGCCCTGGGCGGTGTTGCGGATCTCGGCGTTGAGGGTGTTAACCCGGGCATCGACGTTGTCTTGGAAGAGCTGGCGCAGGGCTGCCCAGAGGGCGGCAGCGGTGGCGGAGTCACGGAAGACGAGGTTGAAGATTTCAGTGGAGACGCGGGTGTAAATCCACTGGATGATGGCGAGGTCGTCCGTGACCCAGCGAGGATCTGTAGGGCGGGGAACGGAGTCGGCGGCGACGTGGTCTCGAAGGCCGCAGCGCCCGAGGTGAACCTCGAATAGATGGCGCCAGTGGTAGTCGTTTTGTTGGGCTAGGTCGAGGGTAATGGGGATGAAAGGAGTAACGTCGGTGATGGTGTCTGTGTAGGAGAGAGGGGTGGCCATGACGGCGTTTTGGGTGGGAGGAGGAGCTACTAGGGAGGTTGAGGGAGAGGAGGAGGAGGTGGTGGCGGCGGCGGCAGCTTTGAGGACGGTAAAGTAGCCCGCGGCGGCAGCGGGGGTGGTGCGGGCGGTGCACCCATAGGTTTAGGATCTAATCTGATACCATGTAGAATTGTATAATGTCTCACAATTGATAATAAACGAGTTGGAGTACAAGAGATATAAATAGGAGGCCAGGTCGGCCGGGAACCCTAACCCTAACTTGAGTTACAAGAAATATCTATAGTCTAACAGTCTCTGCAATGTCATCTACAAAATAGTCTCCAAGGTCCTCACAAGTAGACTTAAAGTGTTCATTGGAGATATAATTTCTCAGAACCAGAGTGCTTTTATTCCTGGTCGGCTTATCAGTGACAATGTGCTGGTTGCTTATGAGATGACACATTTTATAAAGCACAAACGCGGTGGAGATGGCTATATGGCAGTCAAGCTGGACATGAGTAAAGCCTACGACGGGGTGGAATGGAATTTCCTAGAAGCCATGCTTATAAAACTTGGGTTTAATTCTAGCTGGGTGTCTCTCCTAATGAAATGTGTCCGGTCTGTAACCTACAGGATTAAGGTTAACGGGGAACTTACCGAAATCATTAGCCCACAACGAGGACTCGGACAGGGAGATCCTTTGTCCCCCTATTTATTCTTGATTGTTGCCGAAGGCTTTTCATCACTTCTACACATTTCCAACCAACAAGGCCTTATCGAGGGTATCAAAATCTGTCCCAATGCGCCAAGTATCTCTCATCTACTCTTTGTCGATGACTCTCTATTGCTGCTTAAGGCTGATTGTGATAATGCCACGGAGTTGCAGCGCATCTTAGATCTCTATGAGGCTTGTTCAGGACAACAAATTAATAAAGAGAAGAGCACCACCCTTTTCAGTCCAAACTGCAATGCTCTTCGGAAGTCTGAAATTCTTGAGTGCCTCAACATGACAAGTGAAGGAGCTAATGAAAAATACCTTGGGCTTCCTGTCTATATTGGAAGGGCGAAGAAAAGAATTTTCCAGTACTTAAAGGGTAAAATTTGGGCGAAGATCCAAGGATGGAAGGAAAAAATCTTATCAAAGGCTGGGAAAGAAATTCTTATCAAGGCAGTGGCACAAGCGATTCCCACCTTTGCCATGTCATGTTTTGACTTGACTAAAGAGTTATGTGATGAAATATCTGCAATGATTTGCAAATTTTGGTGGAGTCAGATGGATAAAGAGAATAAGCTGCACTGGCTCTCCTGGGAGAAACTATCAAAACCGAAAAAAGAAGGTGGCTTAGGCTTCAGAGATCTATACTCCTCCAATATTGCAATGCTGGCAAAACAAGCATGGAGAATTATTATCCATCCCGATTCTCTGTGTGCAAAATTATTTCAAGCCAGGTACTTCCCCACGGGTGATTTTCTAAATGTCTCTCCAACTGAAGGAATATCATACACATGGCGAAGTATTCTAAAAGGCCGTGACCTGATTAAACAAGGCTTAATCTGGCGTGTGGGCGATGGTCGTAGCATCCAACTACATACCGTGATCGTCATCAGCTATTAGAACGAGTTTCTGATCTCATTTGCCCTATCACTGGACAATGGGATCATGACCTTGTCAGGCAAACCTTCAACGAAAATGATGCAGAACAGATCCTCACCACCCCAATCCAAGAAGGATTTGATGATTTTCCAGCTTGGCATCCTGACCCAAAGGGTGTTTTCTCTGTCAAGTCAGCATACAAGCTCAGGTTAAAGTTGTTCGATGTTGCTGCAGGTGAAACTACCTCATCTTCTGTAGCAAATCCGACAACAAGTGCGCCAACCAAATGGCAAAAGATTTGGAGCCTCAATACCCCTAGGAAAATCAGCATGTTCCTTTGGCGCTTGGGACATAATAGTCTGCCCGTCAAGATGAGCCTGAAGCGTAGAGGTCTGGACCTTGAGACCCTCTGCCCTATGTGCCACCGGCTGGATGAGGATTGTGGCCACCCTTTCCTCAAATGCAAGTTTTCCAAATCAGTTTGGCGAGAAGCAAATCTGGAGTTTGTTCGTGGAATGCTGCTGGAATGTGCTAATGCTACACAAACACTTGATACTATACTGAATTTAGACGACAAACCTCCGTCTTCTCTCCATTACACTTCTCTGGAAGATCTGGAATGTACAAAATTCAGTAAATGCAGGGGACCGTCCTCCTGTCCCAGCTGCGGTGGCCTTATCCGCATTTCAATATATTTCAGAATTCACTTCCCATATGTGCAGATCTCATGCTATACCTGCTCCTTCCACTAATCGATGGATCTGTCCCCCTGTTGATTTCTTGAAAATCAACATTGATGGGTCTTTCTGCAAGGAAACTCGCATGGGAGGCTGGGGCTTTTGTATTAGGGACTGTAACGGCGATGTATGTGGTGCAGGTATGGGCCATCTTCCTCATGTTCATGACGCTCTTCAGGCTGAAGCAGTGGCCTGCCTGAAGGCCATCGAGTTTGCGGCTGAGGTAGGCATGGGACGGATAATCATTGAGACTGATGCAACCTCGCTTAAGACAGCTCTCCAAACTACCGAGTTGGACTCGGCTCGCCATGGAGTTCTCTTCCGGGAGGCAAAGTTCCTGCTGCTTACCAGTTTTTTAGACTATAAAGTTCTGTACTGTAAACGAGGCTGTAATACAGTGGCCCATGTATTAGCCACTAATGGTGCTAGCCTAGGGGCGGGTGGAACTATGCTTTGGCATGATGATGTACCAGAATTTGAATTTGTATCTCATGCTGTTGCCAGCGATCTTGCTGCAACAGATTAGTAAAGTTCACTTTTCCCTGTAAAAAAAAAACTCTTTTCTTCCTTCTCCGCCTTGCTTTTTCGCGCCCCTACTCAGCTAGCCGCTCCGCTCCATCCATCCCTGTTGCTGCTTCTTCTCCACCATCTCAACCCCCTACAATTTCACTGGCTTTGGATCTTGGGGTGGATCTGGATTTCACTAGTTTTGGATCTCGAGGTGGATCTGGAGTTTATATTTTCTTTCGAAAAGAGGAATCTGAAACTAGAGGACAATACCTGAAGTTAATTAACTCTGGATTTTCCAATGGTCCATCACTTCAGGTGGATCTAAAGCAGGCCTCCAAGAGGAGCACCGACGGTGCCACGGCTGCATGTGGCATACTTCTACTTCTGGAGTAATGGCTGCAATAGAATGGATGACGGCGTCACTCCAAACTCGCCCTTTCAAGTTTATCACTCATCCATCTCAGGTACCAATTCTTACAGCATTATCCTTTTACTCTGAAAATGATTTGAAATGAAAACCTGCTGTCATGGTATGGATGTGCTGTTGAAGTCTCTGGCCCCATTTGTTTCTTGGCCTTTTTGCTACACAAACTTCATTCATTCAGCTGGTTGTTTACATGTTTCAGGTGCAGCACAAGCATAACTAGAGAGCCAAGATAGATCCTTGTCCAGCCAGAGATGGCTGCAATAATGGTGAGCGCTTCTACCGGGGTAATGAACTCTCTCCTGGGTAAGCTGGCCACCCTGATGGGGGACGAGTTCGCCAAGCTAAAGAACTTGAGGAAAGAGGTTAAGTACATCAGTGATGAGCTGAGCAGCATGAAGGATGCTCTAGAGAGCCTTGCATATGTGGATGAGCTAGATAAACAAACCGCGAGGTGGAGGGACGCGGTCAGGGAGATGTCTTATGACATCGAGGATATCATCGATGACTTCATGTGCAAAATTGGGGAGAAAAACAAAAAATCTTGGTTTGTCCATGACACCATTCAACGCCTCAAAAATTCGAGAGCCCGCCATCAGATTGCTGGCCAGATTGAGGAGATCAAGAAACTCGTGCGTGAAACAAGTGAACGGCGTGAAAGATATAGGCTCGATGTCCCTAGACCAGGCAATGTGGCAGTTGACCAACGAGTTGTCGCACTCTATGAAGATGCAGCTAAACTTGTTGGTATCGAGGGCCCAACTAATGAGCTTGTCAGTTGACTAAACGATGAGGAGAAGCAGTTCAAGGTTATATCGTTTGTTGGTTTCGGAGGTTTGGGTAAAACAACACTTGCCAATCAGGTATACCATAAGCTGGAGGGGGAATTTCAGTGTGGTGCATTTGTGCCGGTGTCTCAAAAGCCAAATATGTCAAAACTTCTTCATAGTTTATTAACCCAACTTGGGTGTGGACAATCTTTTCATGACTATGAGTTAAATGTTCTTCTCGACCAAGTCAGAGAAAATCTAAAAAACAAGAGGTACTTATTTTTACTTTGTATATTGTTGTTGTTCACATGTGCCTCTGATACTTGGATTTGCTTAAAAGATTTAATATTATGTTCTTCTATATGAGAATTAATATTTAATTTGATAAAATATATTTTCTTCTACCTTGAACCATTTGAAAAATGTTTGATATTTTTCGTTAATTTACTTCCCGCTGTACTGATTTTCTTGCAGGTACTTGGTTATCATCGATGACCTATGGGATGTATCAGGATGGAATATTATTAAATGTGCTTTCCCAGAAAATAATCTTGGCAGTAGATTAATACTAACTACAAGAATCAAGACTCTGGCTGAGGCATGTTGTTTTGGTCGCCACGAGCACATTCTTGAAATGAAACCTCTTAATGAAGAAGACTCAAGGAAATTGTTCTTTGGTAGGATATTTGGCTCTGAAGAAGCTTGTGCAGGTCAACTCAGAGATGTTTCAGTTGAGATTCTCAAGAAATGTGGTGGTCTGCCACTTGCAATCATTAGCATATCCAGCCTATTAGCAAGTGAAAGTTCCAACCAAAAGGAGAGGTGGAAACATGCACTGAATTCTTTGGTGTCAGTGTCGGGCACAAACCTCACCTTGGAAGCAATGAGACAGATCTTGAACCTTAGCTACAAGAATCTTCCTCACCACCTCAAGACATGCTTCTTGTATCTTGGTATGTTTCCAGAGGACTCTGAAATATATAGGCACGAGTTGGTAAGCCTATGGGTTGCTGAAGGTTTCGTTAGTAAAGCAAGTGGACAAAATCCAAAACAGACTGCGATAAGTTATTTCAATGAGCTTGTCAACATGAGCCTTATTCAACCTGTACAAATTGACATGCATGGGTCAGTGATAACTTGCAAAGTACATGATATGTTGTTGGATCTTATCTTGTACAAGTCCGCAGAAGAGAATTTTATCACTGTATTAGATAACCCAGAGGCCATTATAGGACAACTTCAAAAGCCCCGTCGAATGCTCTTCAACTTGGATGGTGCAACATTGCCAAGGGACGTTAGTATGTCACAAGTGCGATCATTTGCAAACTGGAGAGGCTCCACGAATATACCTTCGTTGGCAGAATTCAAGTATCTTCGAGTTTTTATTGCTGACTTCAGTTCTAGTTCTCTTGATGACAACCGGAAAATCGACCTGTCAGGATTGTGTAAGTTATATCAGCTGCGACATATACAGATTGAAGGCTGTGATAACTGCCAGCTACCAACACAAATTAGAGGGCTACAAAAGTTGGAAACATTTGATATAGATGGGTCCTATATCCCAATGGATATTTTTCACCTGCCGTGTTTGTTGTCTCTGCATATTTTTCACCTGCCGTGTTTGTTGCCTGAGGGCATTGGTAAAATGATATCCCTACAGCGTCTAAGATGGTTTGACACGCTGCACACCTCAATCGAAAGTATCAAGGGACTAGGAGAGCTCACCAATCTGAGAATTCTGTATCTCAGAACCGGTTTTTCTGAAGATGTGGACATGGATGTTCTAAACTCTTCATTGGGGAAACTTTGTAACCTCGACTCCCTGAACGTATTTTCACCTGATTCCTGGATACCTGAGGCACTAACCTTGTCGCCTCCTCCCCCCAACCTCATGAGACTCTGTTGATAAGCTAGAGAAGGATGATGTTGGTATTCTCGCGGAGTTACCCGACCTCATCGAACTAGAATTAACGTTCAATAGAGCCCTGGAAGAAACAATTGTCATCTATGGGACAGCATTCGCAAGCCTGAGGCAGTTTGTTGTCTACTGGATTATCATGCCACACCTGACCTTCAAAGCCGGGGCAATGCCTAAGCTCCAGAGGCTCTCTCTACATTTGAATGCCGGGGGTGGAAGCAGGACGAGAGCGCCACACCTACAGGTATCGAGCACTTGTTAGCACTTGAAAGAATCTGTGTAGGGATCGGAGTGGTACTGAATCTGAACAGAGAAGCGCAGAGTCTGCCATTAGGAGCGCTATCGTCATGCATCCCAGCCATGCTCACATTAAAATCGATATCCAGTGTTACTAACAAACAGTGTGGGGGTTTTGGTGGTAATTGTCGGTACCAGACACGTCCAGCAGCTGGTACGTTCAAATTCCACCTCCAATTCCTGACTCCAGTCTGTCTCTTAGTTTCCTAACTTCCAGTTTGGCTGTAGCTCGCCATAATACTCCACCTTTCTTTTTGTTGTAGCAAGACTTTGGTGGATCTATGTAGATTCAAAAACTGGAGATGTTTCATTCAATCGAAAATCCGGAGCTCTAGCAATATTTGAGTAGTTACGATTTCCCTGACGAACAGGCGTTAATCAAGTCTTTGCAAATGTCTAGGTCGAGTGTCCACAATAAACTTTGAGGTGCATATAGCTTGAAGTAAAGTACTCCTATATGTTAGCATTGTTTGATTAACTCGGCAACACACGAGTAATTTAGAGAGTTAAGCCATTCTCAGACACTGATTTTCAGGGAAGTCGATTCTTTTTCTATGGAGCAACGGGATGAGATATGAAGGGATCATTGAGGTGCCTCCAACATCAGCATTTATGTCGTATTGTAGCGGATGTATATGTATTGCTGCATTTCCTGCCCGTCCGGAACATCGAACTGTCACTTTGCTTTGTGCTACTAGTTATCTGATCGAACCGTTTCTCCTCCGTCTCCAAGGTGATGCATGACCATGCACGCTCTTCTTGGGTTTCTCTTTCTCCTGCAACAAGGCTTGATGGTGGGCAGGAGTTAGCACTTGTGACTCGCTCCTTCCTTGACTAACCAGGGATTATTGTTGTATGTGTACGCTTGCCTCTTAATTACATCAAACTGATTGTCGCTTATTTGTATTCAACTGAATATTTATTCCTTGTACTGTTTGCATTTCTCAAAAGGATAATTGAGATGTTGTATTTCGCTACATTGATTCCTATTTGCGAGTTTGTGTTGGATCGTTGGATGTTCTATCTACAGGTTCGTTCCTTTCCTTTGGACATGGATGTCATTGAATATTTTGTGTAGACAGACGTTCTGCAGGGAGCAGAGCATCTGAGCATATGCAGGGGAAAGTTTCTGAATATGCTTTAGACAGTAGCGGATTGTATGATGAAGTGAGTGGATGGCTGCCGGGAATCGGATCAACGAAGAAGCGGGCTCCATGCGCCGCCGCCGACCTTTGACCGAGTTCTCAGGGTCGGTACGGGTCATCCATCTCCATTGCCGGCTGGATGAGCAGCGAAATGCATGGCGCTTGTAAAAAGGTTTCAGTATCTCGTAAAAACAGAGCCCGGACACGTCTAAACAAAAGTCCGGGGCTGGAGGGAAATAGTCCATGGCAAATCGTACGAAATTAGGGGCCAACGATACCTCCCGCAGCAAGCCCTCACGCAGCCTGGACAGTCCGGCCTTACAGAACATCGAAACTGAAATCGTCGTACTTTCGCGTTCCAACCTTGTTTTTCGATGATTTTAGGCTTGTTTTGAAGCTAACAACAAGATATAGATATTCATACAGAGAAACACGAAATACCAACAAAGAGGTAGAAAACCAAATGGAGAAAGATAGACCTCTCGATAAAAGAATAACCGACAAAACCTTCGGTATAAAAAAGCAACAAGTTTTTCATGTGAAATCAGTTTTTGATAAACTTGATCTTGACTTGAAGGTGATCGTGTCGGGGGCCGATGTTGGCATGAAGCAGATCAAGGCAGAGTACAAGGTCAGGTTTAAGACCACTGTGACGCCGACGTCGTTGGCGACACCTCCTTCGGCTATAAGGACATGCTACTGGCATTGGTCGGAAGCGAGGAAGAGTGCGTAGAAAACATGGAACGTTGCTTTTCATGATCCCCTATGTACTAAGCAGATTCGGAGACTGGCTACAGAATGGCATTTGTAAGTTTCAAAAAGTTCTGAATTTTTTTCTTAGTGTAGGTGTGCAAAGCAACACTCGTTGTATTCTAAACTATACTAAAAAAAAAAAAAAAAAAAGGGCAGCCCCGGTGCAGTAGCTCCCGCTTGCGCAGGGTCCGGGGAAGGGTCCGACCACTTTGGGTCTTTAGTACGCAGCCTTTCCCTGCATTTCTGCAAGAGGCTGTTTCCAGGACTTGAACCCGTGACCTCATGGTCACAAGGCAGCAGCTGTTACCGCTGCGCCAAGGCTCCCCTTCATTCTAAACTATACTAAAACGAAAAAAAATTGAGTGTTGAAAATATACACTATTCACCGCATCAAGATTCACACATTAATAAAACGAGTTTTGGATTGGTTTTTAATGTGGAGTTCATCATTATCTATGTCTAAGATCTTTTCCTAAATTTTCTGAACTTATAAATGCCTTTTTAAAGCTCCGCAGGGCTCGGGTTACAAAATGCGGCACCTGAGAAGACACGCTCTATACAAGAGCCATGGACGAAGTAAGTGCATAAACACCATGGGAGAAACCCTAGACGACCAAAGGATCGCCATTTGCCATTTTCTTGAAACAAGAGCCATGGACGAAGTAAGTACATAAACACCATGGGAGAAACCCTAGATGACCAAAGGATCGCCATTTGCCATTTTATTGAAAATTTACTGGCCAATCCCTGTCTGATTCCTCCTGGAAAGTACCCTGCCTTGCCGAGCCGAACGAGTTATATTATATGGCTGGACTCGAGACTACCTAGACCATTATCATGGCCAGTTTGCACGCAACGAGTTTTGAACTTCCCATGTTTTAAAAAAAAGTTTCATATTCGAACATATGGAGGCCCATGCATGATGCATCATGGACTTCATACGCAACGGAGCAAACCCATGGTGCCACTAATAAAAGGATTCCCTTTTTGAAGGGAACTTTGCCCACCGTGCAAGCGCGCCACGTGGTGGTCTGGCACAGGTGTAGTAGCGAAAACGAATTTTGCTACGGCTTGGTCCCGTGCGTGCATGCAAGAAGGCTGGTCCCGTGAGTGCATGCGCCCCTGCTAGTCCCGTGCGTGCATGCGCCTGGGTGCGCTGCTCTCCTCCCGCGTACGAATCAAAAGAAGAAGGCCCCCGTGGTGCTGTGCTGTCGTACGCAGTTGCATGTCTCGTACATCTGCTCCCCATGTACATCCTGCTCTCCATGTACAAAAATAAAGGGTACAAACTACAAAAAAAAAATGACACAAAACTAAAGTACATAACACACGGACTACGATGTACAACTACACAGACACAGATTGTACAATTACATAATACAGGTTGTACAACTACACGGACACAGATTATACAGACATAGGTTGTACAACTATATAGACACATGTTGTACAACTAGACAGACACATGTTGTACAGACACAGGTTGTACAACTACATAACACATGTTGTACAACTAGACAGAAACAGGTTACACAGACACAGGTTGTACAACTACACAGACACAGGTTGTACAGACACATGTTGTACAACTATATAGTCACATGTTGTACAATTACGCAAACACAGTTTGTACAAACACAGGTTGTACAACTACACAGACACAAGTTGTACAACTATACATAACCGGTTGTACAAAAAAAAGTTCGTCAAAACCTATCAACATGAGATCTAGTCTTGAAGATCTCGACGCGAGTAACTCAAAAGTGAAAACGGTTCGTAATTCGGATAAATGGTTCTCAAGATATTTCGTTTTTAAAAAACGAATCTCGAAATAAATGCCGTACAAACCTGGCGGGGAGAAGAGAAGAAAACCCACCAAAATTCTCTCATGATGCCACTTGTCACACATGCAAACACCCACGGGAATCATGTAAAAGGAGAAACTGACACTTGTCACGACCACAACGCGTGCGGGTTTACCTTCGCGAAGTGAACCCTTTAATTAGTGATTTCGCAGAGACCAACACATCCACGCACCCTCCTCCCGTGCAGCTGTGCTTAGTTAACCCATCTCTAATTAGTCCCACACTGCTTTTTTTTAGTACAGTTAGTCCCACACTGCTAACACATTAGCACCATCGCCAGCTTAAATACGTGCGCCTCCGCCATTCAACCAGCCAGGCCTGGTCGCGCGCGCCTGTAACTCCAGCTGTGGAGGGCTAAAGAGTTGATGATCGTGGGTCGTGAGCTAGAAGCCCATGCAAAAGCCCGCTCGAAAGTCGGAATGAGGAAAGAGAAGTCGTAACATCATCGCCCATTGTGGCTCTTACGAGCCGGGCTTTGGCCCTCAGGTCCTGGCCTAAATAAAGGCTGGAAGGGCAGTGGCATGGGAGTGAAATCCCCAGGCCGAAGCCTCCACTCAGGGTTGTGTGTTAATTCCGACTAATTGAGCTAAGGTGATCTACCTGATGGTTTCCACGGAGAACGAGCGTATCGATGTGGTCGCCGTTACACAGGCTTGATCAAAGCCTGCTACGTGGTGCATGTGCTCGCTTCGGATCCACATTATCAACTCTTTTTTTTCCTCACACAATAACAAATTAACAATTGATATATGCATATAAAACACTCAAGTTCAACTTTATTTATGTCGAATGTTCAAGCGATAGCATGAATATCGAGTGCTAACACCGCCTACTTTGTTGGGCCATATTATTCTGATATCTTTTGTTTCAATATATTTATTAAATGTTCGTTAATTTAGATAGTTATCTACGACTTCTCTAGGGAGAAAAATATTTCTGCTTACGAGTTACGACATCTACATCTTGTGATCTCAACCTACTTAATTATATTTCTTTTACAAAAGTCACTCGTAGGTGGCGATGAGAGCCAAAATCACAAAAGTAAATATTATAGATTCTACTGTGCATTTGTCGGCCAAGTCGAAACATCAATGCCACGACAAGCTCATACACTTCCTTTAACTCTTCATGGGCCACTTCTTTTTATTTTAACCTTCTCTAGAAATCAGCTTATGGAGAACTTGCCCGTGGCAAGATGGTTAGGAGGGTGGTTGTACCCCTAGCCTACCAGAGGTCAAACCTAAGGTTTGGGCGGATTTTTCTTCAGTGGGAGGCGACGTTCCCGTCGACAGCAAGGTGCATGTGGTGATTTCGTCAATCTCAAGACTCAACCCGCCGGCTCAGTATTTCGGAGGTGCTCATGGGGGTAGGGCGTGCGTGCACTCATAGGGATGAGTGTGTGCACGTGTAGGTGAGCGTCTGCGTTTATACTATGTTTCGCAAGAAAAAAACAATTGGCTTATGGATTGTGATGGAGATAAACTCCACATTATCAATTCGTTTTCCCTCACACAATAACAAATTAACAACTGATATGTGAATAAAAAATTTTTTTTTATTGTGAATTCTAAACGATAGCATGAAATACTGAGTGCTCACACTACCTACTTTGTTGGGGCCAGATTATTATGATATCTATTGTGTTTCGATATACTTATTAAATGCTCATTAGCTTAGATAATTGTCTAAGACTCCGAGAAAAAGAAAAAAAATGACTGCCTACGATATCTACATCTTGTGAGCTCAAGCTACTTAATTATATTCATTTAACAAAAGTCACCTGTAGCTGGCGACGATAACTAAAATCACAAAAGTAAATATTAGAAACTCTACTACGCATTTGACGGCCAAGTTGAAACATCAATACCACGACAAGCTCTTACACTTTAACTCTTTATGGGACACTTCTTTATATTTAACCTTTTCTAGAAACGGGCTTATGGATTGCGATTGAAATAAACTCCGTCGAGGACAAATTATTCCCTATTTCTTCAGTCTATGGAATATGAGGTTATTTCCCATGTTGCAAAGTCCGTAATTTCCCTACAATTTAGTTGTGCGTTGCTTAATGGATAATATAGTTGCATATTACTATGTTGAGTGTTGACCACAAAAGTGTGAGGAAATGATTCTAGAATATCACAATGAGCAAAACTACAATAAAAAATGGTATTAATGTATGATTGAGTACAACTTAGCATCGAACTGTGATTCTCGTGTTATGACCAATTATTCATGGTACAAATGGTTCGTTCTAGGAGTTCACACCCATCGAAATACATATATAAACTTCAAAAAACTTACACCATGTGCTTATCAACTTAGCTATTATCGGATTTTCAATGTTCCATAGGTTGTTCTTACATATTACAAGAGTTCAATGTTGGTTTGCTTCATATACACTAACATCGTGTTATAATAGGCGTGGGTTACATTTGATGCATGTTGCAAGTTCTTTCGTGTTGTTGCACTTCTATTTTACATATGTGTAATGTTTTTCTATTTTACACATATACGTTATTTACTACATGTAAATTATAAAAAATACACGTTTTCATAAATACAGGGTCTTTCAGACAATTCATTAGTTCACAACGAGACAACCAACTAGGTTGTCAAGGAGTAAAACTCAGAACAACAACTTCCTTTGAACATTAGCCGCATAGCAGACACAACCAATCCAAACAAAGAGTCCCTTAAACTTCTACGCCTCAAGAACAAGACGACTCACCTGCTAAGTGTGCCATCTGGATCGTTCTGATGACCACAATTCGTTTACATGTAAAACAAACATGGTGTTTTATCCCTCCATCTCTTGGTACTTGCATGACATGATAGAGAATGGAGATTTCTGATTTCCGAAGTGCAGTGATCCATTTGTTTTTTAAAATAAAAAATCATATTTACAAGTTTAAAATAAAATTGAAACAAAATCTACATGTTCTCAACTATGTATCTTTTTCGCTTGTAATGCTGAAATGTTATGGATTTTTCAATATGGACGTCTATATACATGTGAATATGAAAAAAACATCTTTATGGACAAAAAGTTTCCATGACCCACGACAATCTCATTTCCGATAATTAGAAGAGAGTTTATTTGTTCGGTAGACGACACAGGTCAACAAGTTAGAGTTGTAGACGATATAGATGAAGATTTCCTAGACTTTATTAATGGCAGACTACAAGATATGTACAAAGTTGACCTCGGTGAGCTTATAGATGCGCACGACCATAGTGCTTTTTGATTATCTAGGGTTTAATGCTATGGCGATGGGGATGTTGATGTCGGAATTGGCGCCGACTTAGCGCAGGTTGAATGTGTTTGTCTTGATGAGTTTTTCGGTGTATATATCCCTTTTTGAATGTCCATATCTTTTACGCCTATGTTTCCTTCTGTCTTGTACTCCAAGTTTTGATCTCGTACATTCATTTAATGTAGGACATGATGAGGTAGGTAACCTTCTGAAAGCCTCCATACAGCGGAGGAGTTTTTAGTGACATGCCACTGGTTGTGGGGAGTCTTTGAGCCAAAACGGGTGCAGATCCACATGGTTATGTCCTAAATCCACTTATCTCCTACAATCTTATATTTAGAAACATGGAGAGTATGGGACAAACGTGCAAAATCTTAAATTGAAATACTTTGTATCTTGAGCTTCACAAAAATGAAAAATGTACATATCAGATTATAGTGAACATTTCTCATTTTCAAGTGTCCAGATTTACAAGTTTTTGTCAATTTTTGTGTAGCCCATAATATGAAGAACTACATATCTACCATTTACTACATCTATAAATTTTCAGAAATTTTTAAACATTTTTTTGAATTTTATAAATAAATAGCACAGCCAAATGACCTTTTCGCAGGATAGCCCTTTTGTAATATTAGCCTGGGTTATTAAATAAAGTTTCACTTTGCCGAAGGTAAAAAAATAATATGAAAATGCACCGTTGGGCGATGAACTCATGAACCTAGCTGATGACGTGCGGGCCCCCACCCGAGGACTCCCCACGAAAATTTCACGCCTCCCGCTCTCCATTTCGAAATCTCCTCCCCCCACTCTCTCTTCTTCCCCCTCTCCCCTTCCTGCTGTCCCCAGACCGAACCCAAACCCTCCGCCTTCTTCCTCTCGCCGGCGTCCGCGGCGCGATGGCTCCGCCGTTCGTGTTCCCCTCGAGCCTGCGGGATCTCGAGCGGGACTGCGACGGGGACGACGACGGCGAGCCTTCGCTCCGGCCGGAGGCCCCCATCGCCGTCACGGCCCTCCGCGCCGCCGACCTCGAGGAGTTCGTCAAAGGTACGTGCCCGCTCCACCTTCCGCTCCCCCCCAATCCTCCTTAGAGTCCAGATTTTCCGGTCGGAGCTTTCCGGAGGGCTCGATGACGATGGGGGCGCTCGGTGGAGCTGTTTGCGCTGTCCGATTTGACACGGACTCGAGGCTGTAAACCCTAGATCCTGCAAATCTCGTGTCCAGCGCCCTACCACTCCCTGTCTTCGCAGACGCTCGCAAGGGATTTTACGAATTTTGGTTCTTCCGCAGATTTCGAAATCTAAACCACGGCTAAGGAAACACCCTACTCCTCATATATAAGAGTACCGGACTGTTGTTTGACATTTTCCGGTGTAAAATTTCACTCGAACTGATTTAAGTTGGTCGTCCCTAGGAATTAGAGTGTCTGGTATGGATGTAGCTCTCCTTTTCGTTTTGAGCTAACTCGTGTTACTTGGTGGAATGCTTCTCCTGATTCCTGAGCATTTTGAGTTTGCCCTCAACGAATTTATGGAAGCTGATGGCCTTACATGCTGCTTTTACAATCTACAACATAGCGAAACCTTTGACTTAGTTAGTCTAGTTCATGCATAGTAATGGACCAAAGTACTCTAGTTTTTTTGAATTCAGAAAGGGATCTCAACAATTCTAATGGGTTGATACATATTAGCTTGACTGCAACTTAAGCCCCACATGGCACATGAGTCAGGACTGTTCTTCCTTCCCTTTAAATTTCAAGAGACCAGACAATTTTGTCAGTTGCACCATATCAAAATTATGCACTACAATAAAGTGTAGCATTATCTTTTGTAACTACAAATTCTGTAAATGTCTCAGACAGTGAACTTGTCTCACATATCCCAAATTCCCTATACCTTTTGGAAGTTTTGTCTACATGATTCTCCATGGTTTATTTGGGCGTCCAGATTGGCAAGCCCCGCTGAAGTCGATGTTGCTTCCGTTGTTTATTAAAGAGTGTAGTATCACACATTTAAGATCATGTACCATTTATGGACTTAATCTTTGCTCACCTGCATGAAAACCTAGCCTGCGCTTGAAAATTTGAAGACTAGTGTCCTGAACATCTGAGAAAAGTCACTTCTGTCAATCAGTTCCTCCAAGGGCTCATTTTTCCAGAGCTAACATATACAAACTTTTTAAAATGAAGTCGTCTTGTCATACGTAAGATTGCCAATTTGCATCAAAATTTTAGACTCTCTAGACTATTTTAGTTTGTCTCTATACTATTTTAGACTCTATAGACTATTAATTTTGTCGATGTGTGTGTATCTTGTCAATATAAACTAATTCTTTCTTTTTATTTGACTTAAATTATAGGCACATCGTTTGATCTGTCTGACAAAGAACTCTTCTGTATCGAGGAGCAGGATGTGTTTAATAGCATATACTCTCTTGTGCGTGACTTCACTTGCTTGCCCCCAGCCCTTAAGTTCAACCTTGTTGAGGCCTTGCGCTCCAACCTCAGTGTCCTTCTACCGAATATTGACTCCCTTTCACGAGCTTCCATGTCATCCCCTTCTGATGATATCCCTATCACTGAACGCATTGCCTCCCACCGCAATGCCCTCAAGATCTACTCCTTTTTCCTCCTTTCCATTGTTCTCACTCAGGAATCTTCAGCTGATGGTGGCACTGGAGCAAAGGTAATATTTGTGCAAATGATACGATGATTTAGTTTTATACCTATTTATATACTGAGCTTTTTCTGCCATTTTGGTTTAGGTGGCAGCGCATGGTCGGAAGAAGAATCCGGTTTATGCTTGGAATTGGGAAGCGCAAAGAGGGCGGATCATGAATCTTGTTGCCACCTCTCTTGAAGTTGACCTTACACTACTTTTTGGTCCAGGCGGCGCTGATGAACGATATCTCTCTTTCGTTTCAAAGTAAATTCTGGAAACTTGGCATAGTACAGTTTTCAGTACACTTTTTTTTATAGAGACCTTACGTTCTTACACATATAGGTCTACTTTGGTTCTATTTGAGAATCAAACTGTGCTAAAGGACGAGGAAACAAGAAACGGTCTATGCCGGATAATTGGTGCAATAGCTACAAAGCATCAAAGGATTTCTCAAACCAGTGCGTCTGTCTTGCATTTGATCCACAAATATGATTTCACTGTCGCTTATCTTGCGGAGGCAGTTGCTGCTGCAGAGAAAAAGTTTGGTGATGGAAGCTTGGCAATTTCCCTGATCAGGGAAATAGGTCGCACTGACCCAAAAGATTATGTGAGAGATGGAGCTGGTGCTGACAATGTTGGGAGATTCCTAGTAGAACTTGCAGATCGCTTGCCAAAACTTATGTCTACCAATCTTGGTGTTCTGATACCACATTTTGGTGGGGAATCATACAAGATTAGAAATTCTCTTGTTCGGGTCTTGGGCAAGTTGGCTGCAAAGGCATTTAAAGATGCTGATGGAAATAACAGTGCTCATTCCATTAGGCTCCGAAGTAAGCATGCTATGCTAGAAATTTTGATTGAACGTTGTAGGGACGTGTCAGCGTACACGAGGAGTTGTGTGCTTCAGGTATGGGCAGAGTTGTGCGAAGAAAATGCTATTTCAATTGGCCTGTGGAATCAAGTGGCAGTAGTTGCTTCAGGGAGATTGGAGGACAAAAGTGCAATTGTGAGAAAATCGGCATTACAACTTCTCATCACAATGCTGCAACACAACCCTTTTGGGCCTCAATTAAGGACTGCAACCTTTGCGGCAACTTTAGAGAAGTACAAGGAGAAGTTGCAAGGAATGGAGTCTCAGTCTCCTGAGGAAGGTGAACCTTTGAATGATCATCCACTGGGAGAAGTGATTGTGGGGCAGGACGAGAGTGTAAGTGATAGTTGTCTACCTTCTAGTCAAGACCAGAGGGATCAAGATCCAATGACTGCAGATATAACAAACTTGGAACAGATTAGAGCTTTGGTTGCATCCCTTGAGGCTGGTCTGCGATTCTCGACATGTATAATGTCATTAATGCCAATTCTTATCCAATTGTTGGCCTCATCTTCAGCTACAGATGTTGAGAACACTATTCTTCTATTAATGAGATGCAGGCAGTTTCAGGTTGAAGGTTCAGAAGAAGCACTCCGAAAAATGTTACCTCTGGTAATATTCCCGACAGTCTAGCTAGTATATGAACTTACGTATCTGTTAACAGTTTCCTGACTCTTTTAGCTTTTTGCAGGTATTTTCTCAGGACAAGTCAATATACGAAGCAGTGGAGAGCGCATTCATCTCCATATACACAAAGAGAATCCCAACAGAAACAGCTAAAAGTTTGATAAACCTCAACATTGACTGTAGCATCGGTGACCTTGCTGCTCTGGAGAACTTAGTTAGTTCATTGGTATCGAAAGGAGAAATTTCATCCAACACGGTGCGCTCTTCTTTCCTTTTAATGTTTGCTGTGAGCAACCTTATGGATGTGAATATGTCATTGCTGATACTCGTAGTTACAATAATGCTAAGTACTCTTCAGTTCTTGCATATGGAGTTCCATGTTTATATTTGTCTGCTATTGCATTGTACTCCCTCAGTTACATAATTCTCGTCGTGGTTTTAGCTCAAATTTTAACTAAAACCACGACAAGAGTTATGGAACAGAGGTAGCAGTTTAGAAGTGCAAGATGAGGCAATTAGCTAGATTTAGGTGAGTGTACTAATTTTAGAACACCCAGCAACTAAAATTTTTAGAACACCCAGCAACAATGCAACTAACGTGCATAACACAAGGTGACATTTTTCTTTCGTATATTCTGATAATAGAAGTTATATTGATTTGTTGTGTCTATTGAAGGTGTGCTTTAACAACTGCATCATACAAAGGACTTCTCAGGCCTAAGTACAGCCTTTTTGTTAAACGTTATTGTCCCATTTCAGTGATGCATGCTATCTTATGTTGCTCGGGGGAGCACCCTTGCTAAGTCCCACAATTTGTTGCAGATATCAGCTTTGTGGGATTATTTTTGCTTTAACATCAACGGCGTTAGGCCAGCGCAATGCCGTGGAGCTCTATCAATTCTTTGCATGGCCGCAAAGTCATCTCCCAGCATTCTGGGTACTCACTTACAAGATATTGTTGACATTGGGTTTGGGCGCTGGGCTAAGGAAGACCCTCTGCTTGCTAGAACTGCATGCCTTGCCCTCCACAGATTATCAGAAGAAGACAAGGTCAAATTACTAAGTACTAGTACCAGAGTATTTTCTGCATTGCAAGGCTTGATAACTAGCTTCTCGCTTCCTGAGAAAATATGGTATGGAGCAGCAGAGAAAGCAATAAGTGCAATCTATACCTTACACCCAGCACCTGAAATCTTTACTACTGAGATTGCAAAGAAATCCCTCACTTCTGTATTCAGTGCCCCGGCAATGGATGGCATGTCAAATGGAGCTGAAGTTGAAACTCAAAATGGTGCACTGATTTCAGCAGTATCAGCCACGAAGTTGGGTAGATTTCTTTTTATTATTAGTCATATAGCACTTAATCATTTGGTTTACATTGAGACTTCTGTGAAGAAGATTCAGAAACAAAAACCGAAGAATGACAAATCACAGCCCACTAATGAGGACGGTGAGATGGATGACTCCAAGAGTTCAGAGGTAATTTTTACCTGGCTGCTATATCTTTAACCATTTGAGCCTTTTGGATTTGACTTGTCATTCTTTCATGTGACTTGAACTTGTTATTGTCTACTGTGTGACGCTGGCAGGCACAAGGCATAAATGCTGAACTGGGACTTGGTGCAACAATAGATATTGCAATAGAGTCTCTTGCTGAAAAAGCTGAAAGGGAGATCGTTTCATATTCCTGTCAAAAGAACCTTATTGGATATTGTGGACCATTTCTATCAAAACTCTGCAGGAACCTAACTTTGCTGCAGAAGGTTTGGTATTGCATTGCACTTCCAATATTTTGTTCCGCTGCTCCATTTAATTCTTTCCTGACGATATCTTTTTGATGTAGTTCCCAGTGCTACACGCTTCTGCAAAGCTTGCTCTTTGCATATTAATGATTATTGATGCAGAATTCTGGTATGTGATTATAGTTGACATGACTGTATTTGTTTACTCTTATGGGTTGCATTTTAGTTGTATACAAACTAGTGGCAATATTGCATCTCATAATATAATCATTTTTCAGCGAAGCAAATCTTCAAATCCTATTTACTGTTGCTGAAAGCGCGCCCTCTGAAATCGTCCGATCTAACTGCACTCTAGCCCTTGGTGATTTAGCAGTTCGCTTTCCAAACCTCTTAGAACCTTGGACAGAACACATATATGCCCGATTGAGTGATCCGTCGGCATCTGTGAGGAAGAACGCTGTGCTGGTCATTTCTCATCTTATATTGAATGATATGATGAAGGTCTCTCTCTCTCTCCCCCCCATGGTTGAAGCACTTTTCACTTCCTCCCACATTGGGACACATTTCACATTTGCAAATTCTGTACAGGTTAAAGGTTATATCAACGAAATGGCTGTCAGGGTAGAAGATGAAGAGGAGAGGATATCAAGTCTTGCAAAACTCTTCTTTCATGAGTTGTCAAAAAAAGGTACATGTCTAAATCGTGCGAGTCAATTTTGTTTACTCAGATACTGCTGTTCGACTATAGCTAATATTGTTACCTCTTTTTTCCTTTGGTGACTATGAAGGAAGCAATCCAATTTATAATCTTCTTCCGGATATTCTGAGCAGACTGTGCAATCAGCACCTCAAGGAAGAAAAGTTCCGCAGCATCATGCAATTTTTAATTGGTTCTATTAAAAAGGTCTAGCACGGCACTTTCTTTGCCTGCCATTAGTGGAGTTTGGATTTTTTCCGTCATTAACTATATCCATTTCTTACTGTAATCTCAGGACAAACAAATGGAAGCTCTTGTCGATAAGCTCTGCAATAGGTTTACTGGAGGAAATGGTATTATGCTTACTTCTACAATCAAATTATGCTGGACATTTATGTTGTTTCGTGTGTGTTTCCACTAATGGTTAATCAACTGTCCACCTTAGTGTTTTAAAAAACCATGAGATAAATAAACATTGATCACTGGAAACTGATAATTACGGAGAAAATGGGAGCACTAACCAGAGATGTGATGCTGTAAATCAGCAAGTAGTGTTATTTGTTGTCTTACGTAAGTTTCTCCGCAGAAGTTAGCAATATAGAAATTTGGCAAGACAGCTGACTTCTTTGACTCCCTCATTTCAATCCTGTCTCCTTGAAACAGCTGTACTTTGCTGCATGCATTGTTTTGACCGTTTTCATGAATTGTATAACTTTAGGTTTACCCCTTTCTCAGATGTTTAATTCTTTCTTTGCTTGAGTTTCAGATGTTAGACAGTGGGAGTATATCTCTTACTGCCTCTCTCAGCTAACCTTCACCGAGAAAGGTTTGAAAAAACTCATCGATAATTTCAAGATGTTTGAGCATGCATTATCCGAAGATTCTGTGCTGAACCACTTCAAAAGCGTGATAGCAAAGGTTGGTTGCATATCCTGGATGGCTTCCATACTTTTCACATTTTGGTGAATACAGTAGACTGAACTTGGGAATTCTATGCTTTAACTGATCTATGATAATTCGTCCAAACAGTGTAAGAAGTTCGCGAAGCCAGAGCTTAAAATTTGCATTGAGGAATTTGAGGAGAAAGTTAACAAGGTTCATGAGGAAAAGAAAGAACAAGAGGCCACAACCAGAAATGCCGAGGCACATAAACAGCGAATTGGTTCTCTTGATAGAATCCTAGTTACTAACGAAGTTGGACAGAATGATGGAAACTCTGCTGAAGGTAAGCTAGAGTCATTCGTTTTCTTTTTGATTTTCATCGTCTTTGTTTTGTAAGTTATTTTCCATGCGAATATTTTATTTATCCGTCATCTGATGACTAAGAGTCAAGTGGATCATTCTTGTATGAATTACAGCCCAAACGGGTCTATAGGAGGACATGTGCACTAGAGAGTAGATTTTTTTTACACTACACTAGAGAATATAGAGTTTACAGTACACTAGAGAGTAGAGTGTTCACGAGAGATCTCATTTCTTTATGTGCTTTTTGTTGACAGAGGAAGCTAGTGAGGTCATTGACCCCTCAGTGGATAGCAATGCTGAAGATAAGGAGACAGGGGAAGCTAGTGAGGTTACTGGTCCTTCAGTGAATAGCAATGCTGAAGATAAGGAGACAGGGGAAGCTGCTGAGGTTACTGGAGTGGATGACAGCAATGCTGAAGATGAGGCAGAGGAAACCGATGAGGTTACTGATCCTTCAGTAGAGGATGGCTGTGCTGAAGATAAGGAGGCAGAGGAAACCGATGAGGTTGCTGATCCTTCAGTAGATGATGGCAATGCTGAAAATAAGGAGGCAGAGGAAACCGATGAGGTTCCTGGTCCTTCAGTAGACGATGGCAATGCGGAAGATAAGGAGACAGAGGAAGCCGGTGAGGTTACTGATCCTTCAGTAAACGATGGCGATGCTGAAAACAAGGAGAACATGCCAGAATGCAGCGACAACATTTCTTCGGAAAAAAGTCAGGCATCAGCCACAACTACAAAATCAGATGACGGTAGCGCAGAGGTTCAATCAGCACGACGGCCTGTCCGCAAAGGTGAGTTCGTATTTCCAGCGCTGGTATCCACCTCAGGCATCCAGTTTCTCAAGGAACTTGTTCCAACTGTTGTGCAGGTTCGTCACGATCAACTATAAAGAAAACCAGTGAACCTGTGTTAGAAGACTCCGCAGACAGTGGTACAGTCGTTAGGCGTTCGACCCGCTCAAGTAGAAGGTGCTACCACTTGCCGTTCTGTTCATTAGTGCCTCCATGAAGGCAATTTGGACATCATCATTTACTAATTTGAATTGCCCATTCTGACAAATTGCAGACAATGAAGGCAGCATTCCCTGATTTGGAACAGCTGCCGCTGCTTCAGTGTATCATGGACCAAGTGTCCAACTCCTTCGTCGCCGGTGCTGTGACGATCTCGCCTTGAGATCCTGGAGTTGTGACGCCACCAGTGGTCCTGAACCCTGACGCTTGTGTACCTAGTGTTTGTTGGTCTAGTTTGTGCCGGTAAATCCTTGCCAGCTCCAGAGTACCATGTTGACTGCTTGTATTCCTCGGAACAAGGACCACTTGTATGTTGTTGTACTAACAATTTACCGCCCTTTTAGAACTGGACGTATGTGGGCTCTTCTAATGGCTTAATTTACAGTTTGTTTCACACAATCCCGCTGCACGTACAATTCTACACGCTCGTCATCCATAGCCTCTGTATTTCTGTGTGTACGCTCGAATGATATTTTTCATCCCGTCAGCGAAGAAAACGACCGTGCACAGAGGTTCAATCTGCACGACGACCTGTTCGCAAAGGTGAGTCGTATTTCCAGCGCTGATATCCACACGAGGCATCCAGTTTCTAAGGGAACTTGTTCCATCTGTTGTGCAGGTTCGTCACGATCAACTATGAAGAAGAGCAGTGAACCTGTGTTAGAAGACTCGGCAGACAGTGGTAGAGTCGTTAGGCGTTCGACCCGCTCAAGTAGAAGGTGCTTCCACTTGCCATTCTGCTCGTTAATTCTGTATGCTGTGTCACACCCGGTGTTTGAAGCATCTACAGGTCCTTGCTTTGGACGTGATTTACTAATTTGAAATATGCCCTTTCTGACAAATTGCAGACAATAAGGCGATGCCGTGGTATTCTCTGATTTAGAACGGCTGCTGCTGCTTCAGTGTATCATGGACCAAGTGTCCAACTCCGTCGCCGGTGCTGGGACGATCTCGCCTTGAGATCCTGGAGTTGTGACGCCACCAGTGGTCCTGAGTCGTGACGCTTGTCTACCTAGTGTTTGTTGGTCTAGTTTGTGCTGGTAAATCCTTGCCAGATCCAGAGCACCATGTTGACTGCTTGTATTCCTTCCAACAAGGACCACTTGTATGTTGTACTAACAGTTTAACACTCCTTTAGAACTCGACGTATGCCTTGTCTTCTAACCGCTTAATTTACAGTTTGTTTCGCATGATCCCGCTGCATGGACAAATATTCTACTCCTCCTCATGTATAACCTCTGTATTTTGTAGTAACAGTTAACCGCTCTTTCAGAACTCAATGTACGGCTGGTCTTCTAACCGCTAAATTCACAGTATGTTTCGCATGATCCCGATGCATCGATAATATTCTACACACTCCTGATGCATAACCTCTGTATTTCTGTGCATACATCGGCTCAGCCGACCGATATTTTTCTATCCCGTCAGCGAAGAAAATGACCGTGCTTATCCTGCTTGCCACCACCCAGAACACGGGACCATTACTCCTTTACTCATCGCATGAGTTAAATACAGTACAAGTCCCTATACTTGTGCAAGTGGATCGATTTAGTCCTCGTACTCGTAATTTGAAGAATCTTACCCGCGTACTCGGTAATGGACTCGATTTAGTCCAGAAGCATGTTTGCCATCGAATTTGAGTTGACGCGGAGGACACGTGTACACGCGTCCCACTTGCAGTAGAGCAGCTGGTCTGTAAACTTGCATTTAGCCCCTCCCGCGTGACTCAGTTACGGTAAGTTAACCTCCTGCCACTGTAAATATGTGAACCCCCTCCCGTTTCGTACTCTGCTCTAAAATCCCCAAATTCCTCACTTCTCTAACCCTAGTTCATCCCGTTCGTCCCTTGTCCTCCCGTCCCGATCTCCTCTGTGGCGAGTGGCTCCCATTGTTTGAGTTCGAGAATGGCATGCTTCTTCCAGTGGTTCGAGCTCAGGTACGAAGGAGTATCATGTTCCCACGAGGTCACCTACCATCTTACCATGCACCACTGTCACCTACCATCTTACCGGGCAAACACCAATACAACTTAATCCTGCCACCACCTTCATCACCCAATTCTTCAACAATGTCATTAACCGCAGCTATAGACAACCAATTGACATCACAGAAATCAAACCAAGCAACTTTTCCATCCACATAGTCTTGGTTCTTTTTGTTCCCAACAAAAAATCCCCCATGGAAAAGCATCATACTGAACAGACTATTGTTTCCACCTAAATCAAATATCCAAAAAAAACCTTGATTATTCGGTGGCTAAAAACCCTAACTTTTTTGCACAATGATAGCATTGATCGAACAAATAAGCGCGCAGAGGTGACTTGTACTCTAAAGAAACGATCCTAAAGTCGAAATCCTTACAAAAAAAGGGCGGTGGATTGTTCGAGGTAAGGGTCAGACTTACCGAAAGAGGGCGGTGGTTCCCCTTCGTGGCGGCGGATTGGGGGCATCGCCGCCGCGATCAACGTGGCCGCCGGTGTCGCCTCGATGTCGTGTCTCCTCCACGAACAGCCGTTGTACACGTTCCGGTCCAGCGATCGCCGCCTTCATCGCTTGCCCACCGCCTCCCTCCTTTTCCCCTCCCTGGAAATCTGGAATAGAACTATCTGGACAGAAACGGCGTGGGGCGCTACCTAATGGATCAGATGGGGAGGGGGTACGTGCAAATTTCTAGCAGCGGAAAAAAGTTCTAGATGCGGGAGGGTGTTCGTGCAAGATTGCATATTCCACGTGTCGTCCGCGTCAGCTCAACTTCGACAGCAAACATGCCTTTGGACTAAATCGAGTCCAATTCACAAGTACGCGGGTAAAATTATTCAAATTCCGAGTACGAGGACTAAATCGAGCCAGCCCAACAAGTACAAGGACTTCTACTGTATTTAACTCCTCATCGCATTGACGCCAACAGGTTAGAAGGGCATGGCAGGAAGCAATGGAGAAAGTTAATGGCAACAGCCACTGTTATTAGCCATAAGCAGCCCCAATAATGCTGGAGGAAGCAGCAGCGACTCGCCACCTCGCCCCCGTGAGACGGCGACTGCTGCGAGCGACGGTTCCTGCTGGCCACTTGAGAGAGAGAGAGAGAGCAATCATTCTCGCCTATCCATCCACTGCCTCCGATCCCGGGGCCGCTCCCAGCCACGGACACACCGTCGACTCTTTTCCTCCTCGCAGGAGCAGATATGTTTGGTCGCCGAGATGAAAATTCAGCCGCGACGGCGACCAGTCGGGCCGCTCGCTGCGCGCTCCTCCTCACGATCCACGGGAATGCTCCAGCCACCGGTTTGCGTGGCTGCTGATTCCTCTGAACTTGCTGATGGATCGGTTCATTGACGCGGGTTCGCTGGAACATGAGTGCGATTTCTCAGTATAAACGACTGCCATTTTTTGTCTCTCCTTCCAGCGGGGACGAACAGGTTTTATGTAGAACGGAACGGAGCTCTATGTAGAAACTGGAGCAACATGCATGGTTTTAGCCATCCGTGCGCGCTTCCTCGTCGGCTTTATTTCCAACGATATTTCTAACCACTTCAATCATACTCCATATGCGTACGTGCGTTACAACTAACCTTTGGCGTGCCCATGTGTTTTTGCGTCCTACTCTTGGTTACATGAGCAAGTTAAGGTAAGGCCCTGGCTACAAACTCTGTGTTCTTCCCGTCTACGCTTCGACCACCGTGTTGTCAATGCACGAGGCCCACGCACGCACGCACACACTGAGGAGAGACACTGCCGTCTCGCACAAGCTAGGAGGACGGTCGATTGCTTTGCCGTTCACGCCGCGCGTCCACATGATTTATCTCTGGTTCAGCAGCTTCCAGGATTAGTGGAGCGCGCGAGCCCGCGGCGTCGCGACCACATACACGATACGAGCCCCAGTCTCAACGTCCCGATCGATCCGGAGCATATGGTCCAATCCAATGGAGCACGTGCACACGCCTCCGGAGCTGTGTAGCGCGCAGTGGCGTCGTCAAGGCCCTATCCGACGACGACGGCGGCTCGCCACGCGGCAGCAACGCCGGTCGAGCCGCCGCGCCGTGCCGATCGATCGAGCCGCCATGCCAATGAGTAGTGGTGTTTTGTTTCGGTGCGTATGAATCAACACGTACACCCGCCATGCCAATGAAGGTGTCCTTTTTTCGTCCCAAGCGATTTAACAATGCAGTCACTCGGCTCCAATATCACTGCCACTTCATTTACGTAGGCTAGCAGAAGCAAACAAAACAGAACAAACCACGGCATTCATGAAATGCCACCATGGTTTTTTTGCGAAAAAAGCAAGCTGCATTTGAGGAAGAGAGAGCACCGTGGATCCACTAGCGCTGATCGATCGGGGAAGTGTGTCGTGGAGGCCATGTTCGGGGAAGAAGATGCTAGCTTGTCTTCGCAGTTTCGCTGTCAGGACTTTGATGTCTCGGAGTCTTGTCCAATGATGCACTCTGGTAGACCTTATTTTTAGCCAAAATGTGGCGTTAGATTCGCTACACGAAAAACATTATTAGATCTTAACAGGTGGGTAGCTATGAACAACAGGAAACTCGTTAAATCCAAACATTACCCCAACGCTCTTGGAGCTTCCAAGTAGTGATTTTGTTTTACCGAAAAGGCCAAATTACAAATAATACCTGACGCTTTCGCCTTTTTTTTAATCCTGTTTCGAAGATGAAGAATTCGGTCACTCCATCTGGACGGTGCATACACACAAATTATTAGCACAAGCATATTACAGGAGGTAACCAATAACGACAAGTCAACCACGACAAAATAAAGTAAACAATAGACACGAATAACGTTGTCATCATTTATTTGAAAGCAACACTGTTTAGGAGGTTACACATACACTACGGGAAACAGCCGAAACGCCGACGGCGAGCCGCCGTCGGCGTAGCAACAATCGCCGTCGGCGTAGGCCTACGCCGACGGCCGCCGTCGGCGTATCGGCGTCGGCGTAGGACGCTGTCGGCGTACGAACACTACCGTCGGCGTATCCGTCGCCGTCGGCAAAGATGACCATATTTTCAGTTTCTGAAATTTTTTGCTGCTGGTTTCTGGCGCATTTTAAATACAATTAAAATTGCACAAATTATAAAACATCACAGAAACATCAAATAAAACATCACATACATATCCAAATGACACAAACATGATTCAAATTCATCCAAGCATTCATACAAACTCCAAACAAGTTCGAATTCACACACGCTACACCCGAACACATCCTACACCTCCCGAGAGCCCGAGGCCGATGATTCCTTGCCTTGGCTCATCTTGGTCAATCACCTGCATTGAGAAAGGATAAACTTTTAAGCATGTTGAAAAATGTAGTAAATAAGAATAAAGACGTAATGCAATTAAGAAGAAGCATGTTGAAAGACTAAGCATGTTGAAAAGTAAATAGTACGCAAAAGGACATAAAAGACCCTCACCCCTAATCATCACTCTCATAGTTAAGTCCTGGGTTGTCATCATCACTATCAACATCACTATCAACATCACTATCACGAGTGTTGTATATTGGAACCTCCTCGCACGTGGAGGCTCATCATCGTCATCACTATCACTCTGTAACTTGTTGAGCATATCTATATCCTTTAGATTCACCACTACGTCACCACCTGTTTGTGCATTGTCCTCGCGGTCCTCAAGACCTTGTATGCCAAAGTCCCCAAAGGTTTGTTCCTCTTGATAGAAAATCCCCTCGTATGTTTTAGGGTCAATGTTGTTGTAATCGTCTTCGGAGGGCATGGGTAGCTTACCACGTGGCGATACATGGAACACGACTTCCCAACCAATGAGTCCCTCTTTCTTGCATGGGTAGGGCAAATAATAAACTTGAAAGGCTTGGTGAGCCACAACAAAGACATCGGATCCATTGTAGGTGGTTGAAGGCTTAACTTCAACTAACCCAATGGAAGGGGTACTTTTGGTTCCATGCTCAGGGTCGAACCAGTGGCATTTGAACACAACAAGCTTGAGTTATGTTCGTGTTATTGAACGTCAGCTCATATACGTTCTGTAACCTTCCGTAGTAATCATAATTACCGGCTCCTTTGGTGAAGACCCCGGTATTTATAGTCTTTGCATTAGGCCGACTGTTCTGGTGATGCTCTGTATGGAAGCGGTACCCATTCACATCATACTTCTCATACTTCTCGACTCTACGGTTACAACCTTGGGAGACACATCTCAACTCATCTGACATCACAACGTTGGCATCAGCTCCCTACAAGTACAAATTGTTTTGTGCATTAGTAAGAGGGATAAGACACGAATTGCAAGGTAGAAGGGACAGGTTTGAAATTACCTTTTCCCTGAACCAAACCGTGAATTTTTTCTTTCCGGGGGCAGGCTCTTTCAAAAGAGTGTCCAACGCGGCTTCATTGGGTCCATCTGATGTTCCCGACCACATTTCATCCGTGAATTGACTAAAAGGAGAAAATACGTATTAGAACGAAATCATGATAGTAGTTGCAAAGTAATTTGTTCCCCATTTTACCTAAGGAAACTGCCCTCTTCTCCCTGCTCGTCGTGGGTCACTTCCTTCATGTTCATAAGCACATAGAGCATTATGCACTCCAGCTCATCATTGGTCAAGTTATACCTTGTTGGGCCACCGCTCTTGCCACCGGGACACTGGAAGAGGACGAGCTTGGGGTCTCGCTTGGGCTCGTCGACATTGTACCGAGAGGCCTGGTTATGCATAGTGGGAACATCATCGGGGTAGTACGTTAGCCTGGCGTCTGCCATCTCCTGAAGGATAGTTGCCTCGGCTATGGATGACTCAATCTTATTTTTGTTTCCACATTTGGTTCGAATATACTTAAACTCTCTCTCAATACAAAACTGCCAACGAAACTGCACCGGTCCACCCAAGAGTACCTCATTCGCAAGATGCACAACAAGATGTGCCATCGGAGTAAAGAAGCCTGGCGGAAATATCGTCTCTAAGTTGCACAGCAACTCCGGCACTAGTTCATGCAGCTTCTGAATAATCAGGGGACATACTTGCTTAGCACAGAGCGTGCGGAAGAAATGGCTCAACTCCGCGAGCACTCGCCAGACACGGTCGGGGAGATACCCTCGAACCATCACCGGTAGCAGCCGCTCAATCCATATATGATAGTCGTGACTCTTGAGCCCGGTGACTTTTGCCGATTGTATATTGACTCCCTTACTTATATTCGAACAATAGCCATCAGGGAACATCACGACGAATTTGAGCCAATGGAATGCCTCAGACCTTTGCATACTATTAAGGCAGAAGTCAGCATGCGGCTTGAACCAGTTCTTTTGACGGCCTTCAGGAGGCTTCATGTGCATTCTCTCCCTATCACAGAGCTTCTTAACATCAACTCTAGCCTTAACATTATCCTTCGACTTCGGGGAATGTTCAGGATTGTGTGAAAGAGGGACTCTCCAACATTCTTTTCGGTGTGCATCACATCGATGCTATGGGGAAGTTCGAGGTCCTTGTAATATTCGAGTTGCGTCAAGCCTGCCACGTGAGTCCAGTTGTGCGCACACCATATCCCACATATCGTGGGCCTTTTCCCTGCAGGCACGAGAGCACTTAGCTCGGCGTCAACAGCTGCACCATCGAAAGTTGGTATCGCTTTTTCTTCACGCTCAACTCTGCCCTTCTTGAAGTTCTTTTTGTCTTCTCTAAACGGATGCCCTCTTTTGAGGAACTTTCGATGTGTGTCAAACGCGGAATACTTCCGTCCCGCCGTTAGCCACATGAACTCAAGTCGGTTCCTGCACACTGGGCATGGCCACTTACCAGCTGTACACCATCCGCAGAATAGGGCGTACCCGGGCATGTCATGCATGGAATTGTGATACCAAACTTTCATCAAGAAGTTTGTCTTCGATGCACGATCATATGTCAACGTCCCGTGGTGCCAAGAGTGGTTCAGATCATCCACAATTGGCTGCATGTACATACTTAAATTCTTCCCCGGATATTCAGGACCTGGAATGATCAGCGAGAGGAATATGGTCTTCTTTTGCATTAGGGCTCCAGGAGGGAGATTGAGCGGAATAACAAACACGGGCCAGCAGCTGTACGAGGTAGTCGACAAACCATATGGATTGAATCCATCGGTTGCTATCGCGATTCTCACGTTTCGAGCATCTGCTGCCTCATCGGGGTGGTTCGCATCAAAGTTCTTCCATGCCGTACCATCAGATGGATGTCCCATCAATTCCCGGTCGTGCTCATCCTTGTATCTCTTCCCCGTTTTGTGCCATTGCATCTGTGTGGCAGACTCTTTGTTCATGTAAAGCCGCTTGATTCTTTGTATGAATGGGAGGTAACGAAGAATCTTAATGGCGACATTTGACTGCGTCTTCGTACCATCGGTCCTTTTACCACATGATACCTAGAGGCCTTACACAAGATACAGTACTTGTCATTGGCAAACTGTTTCCAAAACAAAAGGCATCCTTTTGGACAACAATCTATCTTCTGATAATCCATGCTGAGATCTCGCAGGATTTTCTTCGTTTCGTACATGCTTTGAGGCAGACAATGCCCTTCAGGCAACAGGTTACCAGTTGTTTGCAGATGCGCTTCAAAGCATGAACGGGTGCTGCCATACTGGAGCTTGTTGGCTAGTGCTTGCGAGATGGCATCGAGCTGAGAAACTTTTGCACCCTCGTACAGAGGCCTCTGAGACGAGGCCATCATAGCAAAGAAGGCCTTCGCGGTTGGCTCTGGGTCCTCTGGTTGACGCGGTTCCTCCGGTTCACGCGGTTCCTCCGGTTCTGGAGGTTCCTCCGGTTCCTCCTGTGATGGTGGCGAATCTGGCATGTCGCCAGCACGGAGATCATCTAGCCAGTTTCTAATCCCATCATCTTCATTGCCATTGATCCGCTGCCGCATCACCCTGCCACTCTCGCGCTCGTACTCATCAAAGTTGACTGTCGTCACGAAGTTCGGCATATACCCACGAGAGAAGAGGTGTTTAATCATATCATCCTTTCCCTGACGTGTACGAAACTTGCAACGAGGGCAAGGGCACTGTCCACGAGCGCCTGACTCTGAACCCTTACGCGCTAACTCCTTCACTAACAAATGCGTCTTCCATACCCACTCATCTGTTTTGTCAACCAAACTAGTTCGGCCACTGTACATCCACCCATTATCTGCCATCCTCTGCTGCTTTACTGTGAGCCAAATAATAATAACATGAAATTAAATGCATCATATTTTTATTTTCTTGCATGCAATGTCACCATTTTATTACGGCCAAATTTTATCTTTTACAACATGCAAGGGTTCACATACACTTCTAATAGGTAGGGGCCTATCCCGCCCGAGTACGTGTAGATCGAGTCGTGTCCCATGTTCTACCCCGACCCGAGACGGAATTTCGGCAGCACCTCCCCGCTGTTCTTCAGAATACACGTCTCGAGCTTGTCAAGCCGAGAGGGTGTGCATCCGAAGAACAACAGGGAGGTGCTGCCGAAATTCCGTCTCAGGAAGGGGTAGAACGTGGAACACGACCCGATCTACACGTACTCGGACTGTCCAACAGGACAACCCGGAAGTGTTACGGTTATAAATATGCAAAGATGGACAATCCTGCATATTTATAAATTTGTAACCCTTCCGGATGGAATCGTGTGTCGATTTGGGGTAGACTTTGGTGTGAAATTGGGAGGGCAATTATAGGTCCAATATATATATAAATTACAACTACATTAAATATTATATAGAGAAATAAAGAAATGAATATTATATACGAAAATAAATAAAAAAACAACTAAACGCCGACGGCAGCCGTCGGTGTTTATGATCGCGTGTACGCCGACGGCAGTACCGTCGGCGTATCAACGACGCTGGACGGTTCGCGTTATGCCGCCCTTTGTACGCCGACGGGATTTAGAACGCCGACGGCAGCCGTCGGGGACGTAATTCTACGCCGACGGCGCTTCGTACGCCGACGGCCTGTTCGTCGTCTGCCCAAGCCCGTGCTGTACGCTGACGGCCCCGACATTTGGCCGTCGGCGTTTTGACGGTTTCCCGTAGTGATACCTACGTTGAAAGGGTGTGAAAGGATCAAGAACATATTTGAGTACACGCCTTTACCGAGTAAATAAAAGACACATTCGTTTTTGTTGGATCCAACCAGTCAGGGGCGGAGCTGCGCCTGGTGCTACCAGTGCTGTAGCACCGGCCCATCAATGTAACACACTAGAGAAACTATGTGAAATCTAGCTCACAAGCACGAATACCACAATAGCTCAGCACCATCTAGCCTGTCTCAGCACCACTCTATGATGATTTCTAGCTCCGCCACTGCAACCAGTGAAGACCAAATCAAGGGTTTCATCCAGGATTCTAGAATGGTGATCAAACCACCATCTGGATGGTGGACCCCAAATATAAAATGGTGTTCAAACCACCATCTCGACGGTGGATCCCGGATATGGAATGGCGCTCAAGCCGCCATCTCGATCGCCGTTTTTTCCATAGCCGCACTACCATAGCTATGCCTGAAACCACTATGGCATACCCCGGAGGTAGCTACACATGGCCACCATGAGAACTACTTTGGAGTCGTCCTAGCCAAGATCATACTTGGGTTATACAGTTGTTTCATCCCCGAAAAAAAACCCTGCCGTTTCACCTCATGCGAGAAGTCCCAACTGCTAGAAATATGTTGTACAATTAAAAACTGAGGCCCACCCGTCTGCCCCGAGAGCGATAGCGGGGCAAAACCCTAGCCATCGCTCGGGGCTCCCTACCCATCTTCTCGCCACCCGGCTGGCCTCTGTCGCGGTGGTGACAGCCCCACTCCCACACCCGAAGGGTTATAGGGGCTTCCATGACCAGTGGCGCGGTCTCCGAACAGGGTTCAACGGCGTCGGGTGGTGGCTAGGCGCGGTGGTTGGTGGCAAGTAGCGAGGCTCCATGGCCGATGACGCGTGGCTCCATGGCTGGCGACATCGTATGACTTGCCACAACTTTTGGACTGTTGCCGACCTTCGAAGATGGGGTGTGTGTGTTTGGGGGGGGGGGGGGTCCCGATACCATCCAAGAGGGGGGGGTCCCGATACCATCCAAGACCAACACATGTTTTCCTGGGGGAGTATAATTGTGTATTATTTCATTTCACATCGGTGACTAAATTTGCATTGTTGTAGGGATAAATTTAATTCAAAAGCTTAAATGTACTCCCTCCATTCACTATTATTAGACTTTTAGTTTTTTGCTTTCAAAGTTGCTGGTATGTAGACGCTTTTTTTTTTTGCGAAATGTATCTAGACGCATTGATTATGTGGATTCAACTAATTCGATCCGTATCTTGTCCAAATTGAAATATCTAAAGATTTTATAACAGTGAACAGAGGGAGTATGTTCTAACTTTTTCTAAATTGCATGTATGTAGACGCATTTCAGTGTATCCGTTCACTCATTTCACTATGTATAAAGACCACATTGAAAAATCCCAAATATTTTATAATTTGGAATGTATTGAGCAATCGAAAAAACTCAGAAATAAAATTCGAACTGCTCGTGAGTAGTCATTTTCTCTATTAATTCATACCGCGATTACACATTCCCACAGGAAACTCTCTCTTTTTTTTTGTTTGTTTGGGTTGCTCACCACATATACCATATGGTCACAGGAAACTCTCTCTGAAACCTGACGGAAGCAGGAACTGAAAGCAGCCACACGCGGCAACAGCCATCACCACCCCGTCACCGGCCGGCCGCCACTCGTCTCCGCCTATAAACCGCTCCCCACGCACACAGCCACACCGCATCACACCCACACACGCACCAACACACACGAGCACGCTGGGGACGGCACGGCGGAGCCACCACCTGAGCCTGCCACCGGGACCCACCACCACCTGACGCGCTCTCCCCCTCGTTGACAATGGCGGTGGCGCGGCTGCGCTCGGCGGCGTCCCGGCTCCAGCCGGCGCTCGCGGCCCGCGGCGAGGAGCGCCGGCGGTGCCTCGGGACGGCCGCGGTGGCGGCGGAGGCCCCGGAGGCGGTTGTGGCCGGGGGCGCGAGGTGGGAGCCGATGGGGGCGCGGGAGTACTACGACTACCGGAGGGCCATCTACGGCGAAATCACGCACAAGGCCATCCTCGTCGACGCCGCCGGCACCCTCCTCGCCCCCACCGAGCCCATGGCCAAGGTCTGCTCCATGCCCCCAAATATCGCATCTCCAATTCGTGTTCCTCTGTCGTTTCTGTTCGATTTTGTTGACCGTTCCGTGAAATCGATGTCGATGGCCGAGGCCTGCATGTTTCCATTTGTATGTTGCGTGTGCGCTTAGGAAATGCGTAATTTGGGTCGATCTGATCTGTGGCTATTCCGTTCGATCGAGTGTGATCATAAATTTGGGTTATTTGGACACGGGGAGATTTATTAGTGCTATTCAATTTTTTTGTTGGGATGGATCAATCCGTGCATATGATGATGGGATGTTCATGTGTTCTGATGTGACTTGTTCTGAATGTTATCTAGGTGTACAAAACACTCGGCGAAAAGTATGGAGTGAAGTACTCGGAGGATGAGATCTTGAGGAGGTACCGACAGGCGTATGCGCAACCATGGGGTGGATCACGGCTTAGGTATGCGGACCCATTTAACTTTTGACCATCCTCTTGCTCCTCTTTGAGTTTGCATGCAAATTTGCTACTCCGTATATGTCAGATGGCTCTGTGTGATGTTTTCTCTTGGATTATTTCAAGGGAGAATTGTATTGAAAATTGGCATTTTTTTTCCAGAAGGAGGCTCTTCACTTAATGGAAGTTGGTTTTATAATCAACCAGCATGAAATACTGCCTCATGAAAACTGAGAGTATAAACATGCAGGCACAAAAAAATTCTGGAAAGAGTTAGTCTTTTTCCGTGAATACGCAAAAGATTTGCACATCATATCATTGATAGGTAGAAGATTTTTGCGACCTGCCTACCTCTACATGGCTTGAATGAACATACACGGTTGCATGCCCACGGGGCGGCCAGAATGAAAATTTGCATCTATTAATCTAAGTGAAACAGAGAGCTAAGAAAACTTAGATTTGCAAGAAAATTTTGGTTTTTTAAAGATCGAGATCTAGGAACTTGAATGGTCCCAAATTTTGTCTGCTACTGGGTCCTTGAAAATTGTCTTCACAGACAGGAATAATATTGTATTACTTGTTTTTGGTGATGCTAACTAAGAAGTGGGATGGATGAACGTTGATTTTTAAGTTTCTGGCAGTATTTTGAAAATAGAGTTTAGTCACTGTGCTGTACAATCAGGAGAAACATCTTACTGGAAATCATATGGAACTAATTTTTCTTAACATATTTGGACGATGGTGATAGGTAGTACTTTTGCACTCATTTAATTCTTTTGTAGCGTATCATGCCTTTGCATTAATGTTCGTCCTTGGAACTTCGAGTTGTTGTGTCACAGAAACTAAAATTTGAGCTTGCCTTGCAGCCTTCTAGGCATCTAGATTTGTTATTTACATTCTGGAGTCACATCTTTCAATCGAAGATTTCATATGAACATTTTTAACCCCTATTTAAAATCTGCCGCTGCATGTGTTAATGTTCCTGAACATCTCCAGGTATGTTGATGATGGAAGACCCTTTTGGCAACACATAGTCAGTGCTTCTACAGGCTGCTCAGATTTACAATACTTTGAGGAACTTTATCATTACTATACAACTGGAAAGGTGAAATAAACTGTATAATCAATATGTTTTGAAACCGTCTTATTGTATGTTGGACCTTACAAAATGTTTTATCTTTGCTAGGCTTGGCAGCTCATTGACCCTGATGCTAAATATGTTTTTGAAGCATTGAGAAGGGCTGGTGTAAAAACAGCTGTTGTATCCAACTTTGACACACGTCTACGGCCACTTTTACAGGCTCTGAAGTGTGATCACTGGTTCGATGCAGTTGCTGTATCTGCTGAGGTGGGTATCCATTTCAGATGAGCTGGTTTAACTTGGTCTGCCGTTTGAACCCTGACTGAATCTGTGGCTACCATCCTTTGTATCTAAGTTTGGCCTTCAGTTTTCATACCAATCTTTGCCGTTAAAATCTGTTCTCTTGTTTTCTGCTAACAGGTTGCAGCAGAAAAGCCAAATCCAACAATCTTCTTGAAGGCCTGTGAGTTGTTGGACGTGAAACCTGAAGAGGCTGTGCATATTGGTGATGACCGTAGGAACGACTTATGGGGAGCTAGGGACGCAGGCTGTGATGCCTGGCTTTGGGGCAGTGATGTTCACTCCTTCAAGGAGGTAAGCCTATCTCTTGTCTGCTTCAACACTAAACTGCAAATCCATTATCCTCCTTGTAGCAAACATGATATATAGGAGTAGCATTTTTTTTGTGTGTGAATTATATAGGAGTAGCATTTCGGTGTCGCTGTAATTAGGATTGTACACAGCAAGTAAAGATCTGGTAGCTCTACTCTGTCACCAAGATCAGTTCACTAGGATCAGTTGGGTTATATCACAGATCCCTTGTTAGGTGCACCTTGATAACTGTTTAATCTTTGAAGAACTTTTTAGTCTTTTTTTGCTGAAAGTTAGCAAACACTCCTTTTTGTACCAGCCCCAGTTTTTAGAAAGTTATGTTTGCTCACATCAGCACATTAGGATCAGTTGTGTAGTATTACAGATTTCTCAGTTAGGTGCAATTTGGTAACTTTTTTATTTTTAGAGAATTTCATTAGTCTCTTTCCGCTGATGAAAATTGGCAACATCCCTTTTATCTGAGCTCCATTTTCATAAAAGTTGTGTTTGCTCACATCAGCACATCGTACTGCAGGTCGCGGAGAGGATCGGAGTTAGCGTGGGTATGGGCAACTGTATGTGATTCGCTACGGTTCTTCACGCTCTACCCCATAAGTCAGACTCTACTGTGCGCGGCGGTCAGCGACACTTCCTCGGTTGCGCAAATCGCTACCCTTCCTTTCTTCCTGACGAGTATGCTCGCCGAGCCCCCTGAGTTTCAATAAAAGGCTGGGAGGAGGAGGTGCTTTACCCCCTTCCCTTTGTACATGGTGCCGCCTCCTTCTCGCTCAGGTGTCTGGCTGCCTGCTCTCTGCTGTACATATTTTTCCAGAGTACCCAAGGGCAGCGTCTCTTGTGTCAGGCTTTAATTTTCCCAGTATAGTAGTATCTATGTTATAGCAACAATGAACAATGTCAATGTGTGTAGTTAAGCAAACTCGATTTACCCCTTGGATACTTCGTGATGTGTGTTCTGAATCCTGTGTTCCAAGTTCCAACAGAATTGAACCCAGCCTGTCCTCTGCATTTGTTTTATTTTTCTGGAAGAGGAAAAGGTAGAGGATTCTCTACCTTATATCTTCATTTTTCATTGGTTGAGTCCGTTTTGTTATAGTTATTTACAGCCAGGTCTTAACCTGGTCGGGAAAAGTGGGGTTTCCTGGGGAGAAAAGAACCGAGATGTACAAGATGTAGCTGGCTATGCGAGCTTGTGTGCCCATATCAAAGACTGATTAAGGTGCACTAAATGCATAATCGATCAGATGGCCGAGTTGGTCTAAGGCGCCAGATTAAGGTTCTGGTCCGAAAGGGCGTGGGTTCAAATCCCACTCTGGTCAATTTCTTTTGCGCCACGGGGCCAGTGTTTTCTCCTTCATGTTCTTGTAGGCGCTGCTGTACATTTTTTTTTTTCAGCTGGCGAGCAGCCGCCTCGTCGACTGTAGGCCACCATTCGACTGGGTGTCAGGCACGAACCTGTGCATACGGTAGGGGGGTAGCATTGTGTACCAAACTTCCCAGAAGAATTCCGTGCCACAGAACGCACAGAGTGCATCAGGTTCAGGGCGATCTGGTTGGCTCTCTGTCCTTGTAGCCAAGTTTTATGTTTGCCACCGGACTTGCCGCTTGCACTATGTGCCGGCGGCGAGTGCCACTACGGGGCGTGGTGGGTCGCAACTCACAAGTGTCTCCGCGGCGTACGGACTGGTGGCAAGGGCCTGGCATGGCAAGCCTTGGCACCCTGCGCGCGCCCGGCCTGCCGTTGCCTTTTTATCCTCCCCGGAGCGAGCGTGCCGGACAGCGCGGCGCGGCCTTTCAGTGGCTGCATGCCAGTACGGGGAATGACGGAGTCCGCGGTGGACGCCATGGCTCAAAGTCCTAAGGATGACTCCGACGGGCCGATGCATCGAGTCCGCGCGTGTCCGTGCCTGTCCGCTGGAGCCAAAAACAAGGCCCAACGGGACGACGCAAACGGACCGCGGTCCGTTTTTCTGTCCGCCGTGGGCCAGGAATGCGTCGGCCACGGACACACGGCGGACCGCTTTTGTGTCCTCCTCCAGTCCGCTCTCTCGGCAAAATTCACACCGGTCTCTCCTCTCTCAAAACCCCAGTCCACACTCCAACCCTAACCATGGCCGACGCTGCCGCCGCGGCCCCAAGCTAAAAAGAAAGTAAAGAATGAACTCACGCCAGAGCAGAGGGCCGCAGAGACCAAGAAGCGGGGCGTCCGGAGGAAGAGGTTGAAGCAAGACCAACTCGACGCCGCTAAGAAGGCCGCCGCCGAGCAGCAGGACGAGCCAAACGAATCTGACCTCGTGTCCAGGGCCGCCACCGCTGCCCTCCTCCTGATTGGGATTACCCCGACCGCGGCCGCGGACGGGGTCGCGACTGCGGCGGCCAGCTCCAACGCCTCAGCGGTCCGACCGCCAAGGTCGAGATCTTCCGCGAAGGCACCACCGCCTACGTACGGGTACCTCCCTGGAACCATGCCGTCGCGGGTTTCCCCTACCTCAGCCGAATCCGCGGTCGAGGTACCTACCCTTGATCTCAACGGGCCCGCTACACCTTTGGCCGCACACTCGCCCGCGGCGCAGACTGCGGCAGCGCGTGCAGCTGCCCCGGCAGTGGTCGCCGCCCAGGCCGCTCGTAACCTGTTCGGCGATTTGCCCAGGCCGTCGCCGGGTGACCCTAGGTACTATGAGGAGGAGGAGGACGGCTACGACGGGGAGGACGTCCTCCAGGACATGGTCAGGGACAACACTCAGTACGCCAACGACGACTACAATGCTGGAGAAGATGAAGTTCCGCCGACCGGCCCCGATGTGATCAAGATCGATGTTGAGCCGGTTTTCCTAGACGAGCTCGACACCCAATCCCTGGCCATGAAGAGGAAGATCAGCCAAAGGGGCGCCTCATTCACGTCTGAGGAAGACGTGCTCATTTGCGAGTCCTGGATCGAGGTTGGAACCAACCAAATTTTCGAGGCCGAGCAAAGAGGGTCGGCATATTGGGGCCGGTTCACCAAGCACTACAATGAATGCAGAATCCTTCCGCCCCATAACATTCAAACGCTGCGGACCGAGACATCTATCTCCAAGAGGTGGCTCCTGTCGTGGTGGGATCACGGCAGATGCCATAGGTATGGCTAAGATGGGGCCGAATGGTCGTTGGGGGAATCCGGGGAGGGTTTATGCACTCAAGAAGTGCACAAGCAAGAACACGCAAGAAACCGCAAGAACACGAACGAGAGAACAAGAAACCAAGAACACAAAGCACACCACGATGTACCCTGCTTCGGGGCCCTCTTGTGGAGGTAACACCCCTACTGCAGCACTACCCTACTCAGTATATAGCTCAAAGTGACAAGTACAAGCTGCTCCTCGAGCTGTATGATGATACAATGGTGAGAACTTGAGGTAAAAGGTGGAGCTATACGGGAGGAAGAAGGAACTCAGAGCTAGATCCGAGGTGTCTCCGGTGGTTCCGAGGTACCTTTCTCTCTCTCTCTATATCTTTCTTCTCCTCTGTTTATCGATCGATCCGTCCCTCAAGCAGGAGGGGGGTGAAGCCCACTATATAGGCCAGCCGAGTTACCGTTGTGCCCCTCGCTGAACACTGTTGCCATGCCTCTGCACCGGTCACCACCGTACCTCTGTCAGGGACAAGACGTGGCCTGCCCATCTCCTGCTGCCTAACGGCAGAACTAGCATGTCTCCTCTGACCGAGACAGGACGTGGCCTGGCAGAGCTACCTCGTAGCCTTTTCCCAGATCCCGCGTGGTCAGCGGTCAGAGACGTGCAGCCCCGCCGAACCCGGGGCACGCCTCTGCCAGGCTCCGTGACAGACGCTCCCGCGTCAGGCGCTCTTGTACCAGGCATGAAGTGACAGGAGCATTGACTCCTGCCCGACCTACAGCCTCTTACCTCGGTTAGCTCGGCACGGATGTGACGGGCTCCGTACCTCGGGTCTTGCGCTTAAGATCTTTACCAGGTCGGATCTTACTTCCTTCCAACAGCTTCTCCTGCTATCACAATACAAACCATAGCACCGAGGTAGTTAGGTCGGCTGAACATAGCTCGGGCAGTGAACCTCGGCCCAGGCCAACGGGATACCTCGGACCCCTCTGGGCCAAGATAGGTCGGCCTTTAAACTCTCCAGGTCAAGATGAAGCTCGAATTCTCCCAGGCCCAAGCAGGTCGGCCCTTTCCGTACCTCGGCATATTCTTAAACTCTTCTTATGCCAAGCCTTGACCCTACCCGGGGGTAGCCCCCCGACAGCTCCACATACAAGGGGAGATGAGCAAGTTTTGCGGCTCCGTTGAAAACGTTGAAGCCCGGCCGCAAAGTGGCTATGGAGTGAAGGAATTGGTAATTCCTCTTCCCTTCTTATGCATTTTGGTTGCAATGATTTTGGTTGCTATAACCTTGTATGCACAGGTGTTGCAAGCTTTGGAAACCTTCCAGGCTCAATATAAGAAGACCTTCAACTTGACCCATTGCTACCGGGCACTCAAGGACCAGCAGAAGTGGAAAGACATCTACGCCTCCCTCAAGCAAGGTGAACAGCCAGTTGATAAGGAAGAGGCCACAACGGAGAAGGAGGGGAGGCCAAGGGGGAAGAACAACTCGAAGGCCGAGTTGAAACGCGATGCAACAACCCTTGCGTTGCAAGAGACATTAAACGGGTTTCTATCCCAAAAGGACAAGACATATGACAAGAAGGAGGAGAGGAGAGAAAAGGAACACCTAGAGAGAGAGGCATCTTCCAAGCTCTTCTTCGAATTGCAAAAGAAGATGCTCGATATAGAAGAGGAAAAAGCTCGGACTAGAGCACGGGAAGCGAGGCAAGGGCGAAGGAGGCCGAGGCTAGGGCCAAGGAGGTCGAGGTAAGAGCAAGGGAGGTCGACCTGAAGGCCAAGGACCTTGATCTCGCCTTACGCGCCGAGGAGGCCAGGATCATGGACATGGATATCTCGGCCTTCACCCCTAGGAAGAAGGCCTAATACCTCAATAAGCAAAGGTACTACATGGACCAAGATTGATGAAATCTTGGTCCTTCTATTTATTATGTTGCATGCCGGTGTTGAACTATGGCCGATGGCCGGGATTTGTAATATTTTGGGTATGTACCTAGACATGGCCTGTGTGAGGCCGGGATTATGTTTTATACTTGTTTTGTTGCAATGTGATAAAAAACCCTGGCCGAAAATGATCAAAATGATCAAAAACCCTGGCCGGGCGGACTCAATGCGTCGGCCCCGTTGGGCGCAGTGGCGGGAAAGGGGCGGACCTGGGCCGGACGCGCGTCCTGTTGCCGACGCAAACGGACCAAACGCGTGTCCGTTTGCGTCGACCCGTTGGAGTCATCCTAAGCAGGGGTCGGCAAGCGGCGTCTCGGCGGAGAGAGCGAGCCATCGATGCGGCCGTTGGCACCACGGGGCGGCGCACGGCGCACCTTATCGGATAGCCCCCTCCCCTCCCTTCTCGCTTGGACACATCGAAATCAAAATCCACAACAATGAGTACATACAGGATTCATGCATTTTGTGTAGTACCTACTCACGGGCGGAGCTACATAGCAGTCAGGGGGGGCCGCCGCCCCCCCAGCCCAACAGATTTTTTTTAATTAGTACTTAGTACTTTGTTTAAAAGTAGAGGAATTGGAGCATTCGGCCCCCCCAGCTACGGCTTGGGCCTTTGGCCTGTTGGAGAAACACCACACACGCACGCACCGCTCTCCTCTCTCTCTCTGAGTCTCTGTCTCGCACAGACGCACCCAGTACACGCGAGGTGAGCGCAGCGGCGGCCGCCCCGCCTCCGACCGGTTACCGCGACCAGCAGGCCAGCAGGGGCGAACGGAAGGCGAGCTACAGCCTAACCCCCACCTTCGCCTCATACTCCTGGCTCCTGCCCTCATCTCCCCCGACCCGGCGGCCAGCACCAGCAGGCTGCAGCAGCAACAGAGGGGAAGGGGATCGACGGCTGGCGGCCAGCGGCGCAGAGCGGCAGCTAATTTAACTTCGAAATTGCTACTGGTACAACTCTTGACTCTTCCCAGACGTTCCTCTTTGATTGTTGGCAATTTATTCTTCCTAAGAGCAAATTCCTAATTGGGGAATCTAGTTAGGTTTTCAACCTGATCTTGCAAATTCCTAATTGGGGATTCTTGTTGTTGTTTGAACCACAGATGTTTTCAATTTCTCGTTGAGTAATTGATCAGATTGACTGATTGAGAGTAAGAGAGAGAGAGATCAGTGGTGTTATAACTTGGAAATTGGACTGAAAATGGGTAAAAAAAGGCAACATTGAGTCATACTTCAAAAGACAAAGAACATAAGCTGTTGAGGAAGATCCTGCTCCACCACCAGAACAGTCTTTACCTCTGCTTCTTGAACTGGAACAGAGACAGGAAAATCAAGATGAAGAGCCTCGAGAAAATGAAGCATTTCCGGGTCCTGTTGTATTTCGAGGTGTTGAATACTTGGAGCTAGACCCTGCTTTGCGACCACAAATTTGGCGATATCCACCTAATCAAAGAGATAGTGTGCGAAGAGCTTATTTGATGCTAGGTCCTATGCAACCTTCTCTGGATCATTACAAAGCTTCTGGTAAAATAGGCCATCAACGCCGCTTCCGATACAATTGGTTCAGTCTTTTCCCATCATGGTTAGAGTACTCACAACACAGCCATCGTGCCTATTGCCTATTCTGCTTTGTTTCTAGCAAAAATATCTTAGCCAAAGGTGGTTCTGATGTATTCTCGGTGCACGGATTTGACAAATGGAAGAAGGTGAATGATGGAAGATCTTGTGCATTCTTAGGCCATGTAGGTTCTGGACCTTGCTCACCGCATAATAATGCGGTCACAGAATGTCAAGCTTTGATGAATCAACCAGGCCATCTAAAAAATGTTGTGGCAGCAAAGGACATGGAAAAGGTAGAAAGAAATCGTTTAAGGCTAAAAGCTTCGGTTGCAGCTGTCCGATGGCTCACATTTCAGGCTTGTGCATTTAGAGGGCATGATGAGAAAGCTGACTCAAAAAATAAAGGAAACTTTCTTGAATTGTTGGAGCTGCTCGCAGAGTTCAATCCTGATCTTGCCAAAGTCATTTTGGGAAATTCTCCATACAACTCGAAGTACACATGTCCAGATATTCAAAAGGAAATCTTGTCCATATATGCATCTAAAGTTAGGAGTCATATCCGTGAAGAAATTGGGGATTCAAAATTCTCTATTCTAGTGGATGAGACATGTGATGTAGCGAAAAGAGAACAGATGGCATTGGTTTTTAGATTCGTTGATAAAGAAGGTTGTTCACAAGAGAGGTTCTTTGATTTGATACATGTGGCCAACACTAAGGTTGTGACACTGAAAGATGAATTGTGCTCAGTATTATCAAGGTATGGTTTTGATATTCAGAACCTTAGGGGACAGGGATATGACGGGGCTAGCAACATGAGAGGGGAGTTGAATGGCTTGCAGTCGCTTTTTCTTAAGGAATGCCCATATGCATACTAGGTTCATTGTTATGCTCACAGATTGCAACTTGCACTAGTAGATGCATCCAAAGAGGTGGTTCCTGTTGCCCAATTTTTTCCAGAAGCTAATCTTTATTATAAACACTGCCGACTCATCATCAAAACGCCATGATGAACTCCATGATGCACAGCTGGCAGAACTAGTACGTCTGATAGACAGCGGACGACTTCAAACAGGTCAAGGGGAAAATCAGATACAGGCACTTAAACGGCCTGGGGACACTAGGTGGGGTTCTCACTTTGGTTCTATTCTCAGCCATATGGAATTATTTAATGCAGTGAATTTTGTGATTCAAGAAATGGCTGCTGATAGATCAGTTGTTGGACCAATATGCGTTGATGCCGACACTTCTTTCGGCTATATGTCCTCTTTTGAGTTCGTCTTTGTCTTATGTATGATGAAGGAAATACTAGAGATAACAGAAGCACTTGGCCAAGCTTTACAACTGAGATCACAAGACATTGTAAATGTTGTTCGTCTAGTGTTTGCTACAAAAGAATGTCTTCGAGAATTGAGATCAGATGATGGCTGGGAAGAATTCTTTTACAGAGTTGTTGAATTTTGTGTAAATCATGGAACTAAAATTCCAAACATGGAGGAACCTTATATCATGCGTGGTGGTCGTGCAAGACATCAACCTGATAAGTTCACTTAGGAGCGGTATTTCCGTGTGGAGGTATTCCGTGGAACTATTGATTGCCAACTACAAGAATTGGATCATAGGTTCAGTGAGAAGATAATGGATCTTCTATCTACCAGTGCCACATTGATTCCTAAAAACAGATTTAAATCTTTTAAAGGTAGTCATATATGTGAGTTAGTGAAAAAGTATTACCCAGCTGATTTTACTCAACAAGACCGGTATGGATTAGAACAACAGCTGAAATTGTTTGTAGTTGATGCTTCTAATGATGGAGAGTTGAAAAAGATCTCAACCTTGAATGACCTTTGTCGTTGCCTTGTTGAGATAGGAAGAGATGCTATCTACAATTTGATTGTCAGGTTACTCCAACTACTTGTCACCCTTCCAGTTTCTACCGCAACTGCAGAACGTGCATTTTCTACTTTGAAGATCGTCAAGACAAGGTTGCGTAACAAGATGGAAGATGAGCATCTTGCCAATAATTTGGTTGTTAACATAGAACGTGAAATTGCTGAAAAGTATGACTTCGCGGCTATTTTAGAAGAGTTTAAGAGCAGGAAGGATCGAAAAGCTGATCTGTAATTTGGTAGATCAAGTAGTATATTTTGGTAGCTATTCTGTTATGAAATAGTTCTATATATATATTTAGAATTTTGGATAACATCATACATGTATTTTGCAACCAGTCTAATCAATATCAATATAAATTTGTCTCAAAGTATACAATTTCTAGTTTGTTGTTGTGGCTTGACTTGTCTTTCGCCCTCCCAAACATTTCCATCAAGCTCCGCCACTGTACCTACTCAACTAAAATTCTTACAACTAAAAATCCACCCAGCTGAACAAAATTCTTGTGGAAATTGCCTTCAGCAAAATGTACACCTGGGATGCGTGAATCAAATCCCATCAACAGAATGTATGTGCAACCATGCATGCACATCTATATACGCAAGGCCGACGAGACGACCTACCTAGCTCGCTCCCGTGATCCCTTGACCAAACCCAGCAGCCTCGCCGGCGAAAAACCCCGGGGACTGACGACGACGTCCACCACCCTCCGCCTCTTACGCTCCTCGATCGTCTCCAGCCGCGGGGACCACGGCCTGTCCCTGGCCGCCCCCACCAGCTGCTCGTAGTGCTTCCTCAGCTCCGGCGTGCTGCAGATCAGCGCCCCGCTCTCCTCGTCGTCCTCACCATCGGGCGGCCGGCTCCCCGTGACGGCCCGCACGATGAACTCCTCCGTGACGCTGATCACCGTCCGGCCGTCGCCGTCCTTGGCGTACTCGAACGGGCTCTTCCCGCCCCCGGCAAGCGACGGCGCCGACGAGGCGCGGGCACCCTCGTGGTGCCTGTCGTACGAGAGCGCCGCGAGCGACCCCGCGGTGACCGCCTGCGCCGGGAGCCGGTCCACGGGGACGACGACGTACGTGCGGCCGGCCTCGAGCCGGTCCTCGACGGCGAGCACCGGCGCGGGGCGGCTGAGGCGGAACCCGTCGGCGCGGCACACGACCAGGCCGCCGCCGGCGCCGTGCTCCACAATGACCTCCCCGGCCGTCCGCCCGGGCTCCGCCGCCCGCGCCTCCCCGCCCCACAGCACCAGCCTCGCCGCGCGCCGCCGTTGCCTCCGGGCCGGGACGACGCAGAGCCACCGCAGCACGCCATTGCCCATGGCACGCGCGCGCGCACGCACGTACCTACCCAGCAGCGAGATCGATCGAGCTTGCGATCACGAGCTCACGACGGGCTAGTTGTAGCACATTATGGAATTCGTTGACGCTCGCGGTTGCTATATAATATAGCCATGGCCGCGAGCTGGCTGCGGTGGATGGACACAAGTAGTGCTGCAGCTTTGACATGAACGTGCGGGCGGTGTACAGAGGAAAGGGTGGACTGCGAGCGGCTCCTGACATGGTGGAAGTCCGCGCCATTTTCGCGATCTCTGAGGCAAGTGGGGGCCGGGTTCGTGGCGCGAGGCGGAAAGGGCGGCGCGCGCGTGTGGCCGCATCCGCATCGGAGACCGCGTGCATGGCGGTTGGTCGTACTGGTTGCCGTGCCGGCGAGGGCTCGTGCGAAGATCTCTACTAGTCGGATGTAGGAAGCCTCGCTGGATCTGTGGAGGAGGTCAGGAGGCTGTGGACGGCGCGGCTGCATATGTGCGGCCAAGTCGGCGAGTGGCCACGCATAATGGCCACTGGTCAGTGATGGAACCTGCCTGCACAAAAAAGTCACGGAAACCGTTGGAATAGTAGTGCAGGATCGATCGAGAGCGTTTACATGTACGGCAGCCGACAGAAGCCGGATCGATCCAAAGAGGCGCTTTTTCGATATTCAACTTGCTTCGCGGGGTAGGCCACACCGCGAGAGGTCCTGATGTGTCATGATGAAATCAAATCGGGCACGTCTAGAAAGTTCTATTAGCTCGACCACAGAATATTTGGACAAAGATTCATTCACATCACGCTTGTAATCCTGTCTTTATCTACTACTAGTTGAATGTCCGTGCGTTGCCACGACCTCTTACTCTTTTTTAGCCCCACATGAAAAACAATAAACCTATGCGTTGATTTAGATTGATTTTTGTAGAACGTTTTTGGGTTAGCGAGAATTTTATTACTCTGGGAATGACGATGCAGGCAGTTACTTTGCATAAGTCAATCTTGTTAAGTTTGCAATCTTATTGTCAGCGAAATTACTACTTGGAGCAAGATTTGTAGAGGTCAAGTTCATGGGAAAACTGAAGGATCTACGATAAATAAAGACGATAATTGTCATATTCTTATTTTATTTTTAGCAAAGTTATTATTCATGTGACTGATACAACACAAGGTGGTAGAATCCTCAAGGTTCAAATAAACCTTTGCGAAACAATTTCTCTTAATTAGCTAGTACCAACACAATCTAGTGAAGTGAAGGAAGCTGATAGAAAATCAAAAAACCAATTCACACTCAATTTTATTTGGTAACGATATTTAGCGGCTTATGATCATTGCACTAACCAAGCATCACTACTATTTAGTTTCTCACAAGTGGCATAATGATCTGTGTGGCTGTGAATCTATGGATGTTTACTGGTACTGGAATTACTTCTCAAGAACGTGCTTCAGACTGGCCCCGTGCCTCATCTACAACAGGTTAATTGTTTACCCATGGAGCACAGCCAGGCTTAAAAGCAGAGTATATATTGTGCAGGTGCCGGAGATTTTAGGGGTCATGGTATATCTGGGCATGTAGCGCCACAAGTGGTCCTTGGGTGCTGGCTACGGGTACCGTACCACACATCACCACCATGACATGACCAGAAGAGCAAGATATAAGACTGGTTTGTGGTTAATTGAGAGTGTAAACTCTTGACCATGTTACATTGTTTTTTTAGGTTCAGTTACATTCGTTTTTGCATACTGATTGACCAGTTAAGTGAGAGAGCAGTCTAGCACGCATTTGTTTTTACCAGCGACATGGCCAGTTTTGCAAGGTCTGCCACTGCCTGCATGTCCATCATCGCTCTACGATGCTGTTCACGATGATGGCGCATTTCTTCATCTTGGTGATCTTCTCCTTGTTGAACATTCATCAGAAACAAAGAAAGCAAAGAAGCAATCAACATCAAGGAGATTAATATGTGGTGCAACAGATCTAAAATAAATCGATACGGTGTCTAGAACCATTGCAATTTGTATGGAAGACAGTAGAAACACAGGTAAGCTTGATCAATCAAGAAAATTTGACCCACTTTGTAGTCTAGAAAATTACAAAATATCAGTTACATTGCGTCAGTGGTCTACCATGAAAGGTATTCTACAATAAAGTTTATTCAGGCAGAGCACCAATTGAGGGATAAAGTAACACACTTGTTCTTATACTTAGAAATTTCTTTTCTAAAAAAATTTGCTAACCTGCGAAGAAGTTTTTGGCTGACTCTGTGAATTCTGTAATCAAACCACTCAAATTTCAGGAATGACCAAGGGGAATCATCAAAGGGAGAGCATGGCTTGATAATATGAACCAAATGACAGATAGATGTTGATGTCATCAGCTAAACATTTGCCATCAGATAACATGTGTTGTATGAATTAAGATTTAATTCCAATGAAACGATAATCCTGAAGAAGCCTTTTGTCAAGCACATTACACATGCGAAGCTTTGACAATTTTACAATCAATCAACACAGAAAGTGGTCTCAGTAGTAATCACAAATATAATTAAAGACAGGTCAGTAGTTGTGAGAGACAAAAAATTGGCAGTGTACTTAACTAAAATATAAACAAGTAATCTGCATCAGTTTGGACATCACACAAACAAATTAGTTTAATCAGCGACCAGTTGTTCAGATTAAGATAAGCTCGCCTTCCATCAACGATTTGGTCAAGCTGCTGTAACCGTTAGGATGAACTGCACATCATCATCGATCAAACCACGTTACTCGAAGTAAAAGCATATTTATCAGGGGCACGCCAAAGGAAATGAAAAGAACGCTGTAGAAAACATGATAAGGTATTACCTACTTCCGAAGGGTGTCTACATTCTTTACTTCAGCTAGCATCCTCTTCAATTAGTAAATCTGCAAACAACAATGCATCACTACTACAGATTAGTTAACAAACGGTACTGCACTTAATAAACACGAACTAAGGTTAAGAAATATTCTATGATCCTGTGAAGGATTGGCATGGTATCAACAGAACTACAGAAGCGCACTCCTTCGAAAAAATAGAATATCCCTGCTTAGTATAATCTGAAGATGGAAGAAATCCTAAATCCAAGCATCCGAGACGTGGAGCAGTTTCTGAATGAGCGTGATAGCAAGGGTTGAGCGCGAGAGAATAATCAACGGAGGAAGCGTTGGACTGCACGGAGTCATCCTCGACATTCTTCCACTTGCTGTACGGACGCGTCAACGCCGTAAGGAGCCCCGAGTTGCCCACTGCCTCCGTCATCGGGATGGTTCAGATCTCCTCGGCGCGGTGAAGATACTCGATGAACCTGGCGGTGATGGCCTTGGACCGCGTGCTTCATGTACTGGATCGCCTGCTCCTTGAAGTTGATGGCACCACCTTCGCCACATAATCTGGCGGATTGGTGGACGAGATCAGACGGGGGTGTGGGGTGTGGCCGTGTGGGAGAACGTCGGCGACGTCGGTTGCTTGGTAGTGCCCTGGGGAGAAGAGGAGGGGGAAGGGGAACGAGGATGCAGTGCAGAATCGTGCGTGAGTCATGGGGCAAGTCGTGCGGGCGTGGGTCACCGTTTTTTTCATTTTTGATGTTTCCGTTACCGCGCGGTATTGGCAGGCGAATGACGGACGACCATCACCACCGTCTCTGCTTTATCTCTACTACAAAAGTATGGAGTGTCCTGTCTTCTGCTTGTCCGTCGTCCGTCATCCGTCGTACATTTTGCATTTTCACCACTCATTTTTCGCAAATCAACCCGCAATCCACATACACCGCAGCCCCAGCGCCCGCCCTCCTGACACGAAACCCTCGACCCCACAGCTCCCCCACCCTCGATCCCCTTTCTCTCTCTCACCCCGCCCCCGCCGCCGCCGATCCCCACCGTCCTACTCTCCCCTTCCTTCCTCCACCGCCGCGCCCCACAACCGCTCGCGTCGCTGCCTCCTCCAAGGTCGCCGCCATGGACGGCGAGATCCACCACCTCCTAGGCCAGCCCCTCCTCCGGCTCCTCGCAACCATGGATGGCTACTCCCGCTAGACGGAGTTGATGCACGCCGGAGGAGAGGACCAGTTGGTGCGCGCCGGATCGATGCACAACGGCCACCTCGCCGGATCCATCCTTCCCCGCCGCTCCAACCACCGGCCGTCTCCAAGGTCGCCGCCGCCGCCATGGAGGGATCCACCTCACCTCCTAGGTCTGTCCCTCCCTCCCCTCTCTTCTGCGCGTCTCCCTTCAATTCCTCCCCTTCTTCTGCTCACGCACTTCCTTAACTTCCCCCTCTGCTCTGCTTTCCTCTCATTCTCAGGACGGCGTCCCCAACCAACTCCAAGGTCGCCTGCCGCCATGGACATGGAAACCCACGGGATCCTATGCCACATCCAAGGTCATCAGCCCACCCCTCCCTCTCTCCTATCATCCTATAGGTCTTCTTCCTTCTATTGCTGCTCTGCTCTGCTCACGCCCTTTCCCTGTGCTTTGATTCAGAGCAGCCGATCCACTTTGTCTCCGGCGGCCGAAGCAGCCGTCCGACGAGGAGGTGGTCGCCGAAGCACCAGCGGCCATGGCGTCCCTGTCTCGGCGGCCGCGGGAAGGGGCGGGAGGAAAGGCGCAGTTTCCAGCAGTCTCAAGAAGGCGTGCAAGGCGCCTGTTGGCTTCAGGTAATTCTCTCCGACCTTTTCTCTCCATCGATTTTGCTACTCTGCTGCCGATCGCATCCATGAATAAATAACGTTTGTTTCCGAGGTGTCGGGCTTACATCTGCTGCTGGAACATTTGCTGCGAGTGTTGTTGTACTTCATTTTCCGATGTGTGATTTCTGATATGCTGCTGCAGCTTGTAGGTGTGCAAGAATACGTGCACGAGGCAGGGCTCAAGGGCGCGATGGAATCGTGGAACGCCCCTGCGTTGCAGGTTGCAGGTCTCCCCCCTGCTGCTGCCTCCCCCAACCCACCCAAGCCCCACGTCCTAACCTCGAGGGTAAGCCAGCTTACTTGGCTACCATCTCTGTGCCTTTGGTTGAATTCTACTGATTTCGTGCTTGCTGCTGCAGGTTGCAGGTCTCCCCCTGCTGCTGCCTCTAAGGAGGGACGTCGGTGCTGTCGGAAACACGCGCGCTTGCCACCAAGTTTCTTACGGGGCAACGATGCACCCTCTCTGAGGCGGGAGTGCTCGTTCTATCTTGGTTCAGATTGGTTATTTTTAGCCCTTTTGTTGGAGTGGCTTGAGTAACTAAATTTGCTTATAGAGCTGTAGAACTATTTTGTAGGTAAAGTCGTTGTGGATTTCATCTGGAACTGCAACCCGGTTACTTACTCAGTTCAGAGCTGTGGAATTTGCAAGCTCTACCTGCAATCTTATTTCGTGGTTCTGCATTTTTGTTACGGAAATGCAGCCTTTTATATTACAATGTAGCAGCTTGCTCTCATGGTCTAGATTGAACACATTTTGCTTCCATCATCACTGCCCGGGACACTTATAGAAAGACATTGGCTTATGGAGTGGGCCACGATAACTCAGAAACGAAATCAAGTCGATGCTAGAGCCGTTGTACATCTACTAGACCAGCTGTAAATAAGCTTGCACATACTGGAAACAGTTATTCTAGAGAGGGTGACACTTTTTTGCATGTTCATTAATCACACTGTACCTATTTTCTTTATGTTCACATGTCCCAGCAGTACAAATTTGATTGGGGTTAGTAATTCCAAACATTGTTTTACTTCTGAGTTTCTCGAAGGCAACATGAGCCATACTTACTTCTCTTTACACAGAAAAACAGAACTAGAATACGATTAGAAAGCTATATCTTCTAAAATTTCTTCCGTGAGTACTAGAGATTGATAAGCCGAAGAAACATAGCAAAAGCATTATGTTTTCATGCTCGAAGCCTTGTGTGGTGACTACTTGGCTAAACATGATTTTTGCAGGCTTTTTGTCTATTTCACACTTCCCACCTATTGCCCTATAGTGTTATGTGCCAATATGAGGTGCTGGCTGATCAAATTACAAGGAATAGCAAGCGAGGCAGGAAGGCACAGATAACACCTAAGAGCAAAATAGAATCCATCCTTTGCCAAGAATGTCAGGGTACATGAATTCATGCAGAGGGAGTAGATCTTGAAAAGCCAGCTATTTATTTATCCAAGGTATGGAGGAGCGCATGATCCCCTACCTACACTTCATTCCATATGACTTATTTAATCTGGAACATTTGGTGAATGAAACACTCCTGAATATCTGGTTTGTTTTGTCAGATGTTTGATGTAGCACCTGATGGGGGATTTCTAACAGGCAACTCATTGTGCAGCTTCGTTTTCGCAAGGGAGCCGCCTCCTCTCTCCCCTGTTCTTCTTTTACCCCATGTGCCAATTTCATTATGCTAAGTTAGTCAATGATTGTTGTTTCTAGGAAGTTGCTACAGCCGGAGCATTTTGTCCTTGGATTTTTACTTTTGAAAAATAATATCCGCGAAAAGTAATCATTTTGACTATTCAATTGTCGAGAATGAACGTGAACTCTAAAGGCAGAAAAGAAAGCAGTCAGACTGGGATCCTACTCGTAAGCAGCCAAGCAGGTGTTCTGTTTGTACATAATGAGATATATTGAATACTGAAATCCCTTTTGGCCCCTCCAGTTGTGAAGTAACTGTGATTTTTTGCCGGCTGGAAATCAGGAGTTGGCTCACTAGCTGAAGTTTTGAAACAGGAAAATGCTTTCTCTGAGAGATGAAGTGAACCGGATCAGGTAGGAGTTTGATGGACTTATCAAAGAATAGCTCACTAAAGGTTTGTCTTCCATGCTTTTTCTCCCTTGAAATCCTGAAGTATGCATGGTGGCATATGAGATATTTCTGCTTTGTAGGATGAACTTGGAGACAAACAACACAAAACTGATGATGCAACACTTGACAGTAAGCCCCAACATTCTGGGATGTCAGCTAAACGAAAACTAATTGAGCTATCATGCAAGCATATCCCTAATAAGTAGATTATTGGCTGGCGCAGTTGTAGTATAAGTATTGACTCCACAGTTTATTGCAATTAACGGTTACCATACATGCATTTTGTTAATTTCTTGACTATCTTATAGAAGTCAAGATATAATCCAGTTCACTTCACTGTATCTCTACTACAAAAGAACGAAGTGTCCAGTCTCGGACATGGACGGACGAAATCGGACGACCGAGAAACTGCCTGATTAGCAGACGGACGAAATCGACGACCGAAAAACTTTCCGATTAGCGTAATCCCACACGTAATCTGGGCAGTAATTACGGGCCATAATTACCATTCTGAGCCGTTTGCATGCACACAGTCCGGCCGCATGTAGTTTCTCAGCAGAAGCGTGATTAAAGGGAGGCGTTAAAAAATTGGAATGACATTAAATGCTAATTGAGCCATAATTACCATTCTGAGCCGTTTGCATGCACACAGTCCGGCCGCATGTAGTTTCTCAGCAGAAGCGTGATTAAATGGAGGCGTTAAAAAATCAGAATGACATTAAATGCTAATTGAGCCATAATTACCATTCTGAGCCGTTTGCATGCACACAGTCCGGCCGCATGTAGTTTCTCAGCAGAAGCGTGATTAAAAGGAGGCGTTAAAAAATCGGAATGACATTAAATGCTAATTGAGCCATAATTACCATTCTGAGCCGTTTGCATGCACACAGTCCGCCGCATGTAGTTTCTCAGCAGAAGCGTTTTTAAAGGGAGGCGTTAAAAAATCGGAATGACATTAAATGCTAATTGAGCCAAATGAACGGAAGGACATTAAACGCAAAGTTTCATCATTCGTCTGCGCAGGGATGGGTGAGACTGGGTGAGGTTCGGGAGGCAGCTTCGGCATCGTTGTAGGGTTAGGTCCGGCGTGCAGTGCAACCCGTTGGGAAGGACGGAAAAAAATTAGGTCAGGCGAAACGTAAGTATATAGAAAAATGATGCAAAAAAAATCAAAACTTTCTAGACACATTGTATGATCCTAATCAAATTTGCAATTCACAAATTCATCAAATCAGACACAAGTGCTCTACCCATATTAAAAATTCAGAAACAATGTACCTTTCTCCCCTTTGATGACCCCTTGCTCTTCCGGGGGCAACTTGGGTAGGATCTAGCTTTAGATAGGATCTATGAGATCAATTTTTTTGAATGGACAAAGCATATTCAAATATTCTCAAAAAAATTGACAACACACATCTATAGTTATATATGCAACACCAAAAATTTGTTGCTTCAAATTCGACCTATACTTAGAGAAGCAAAAAATTGAAAATTTGGTGTGAATAGTGAGAAACACTATTCACTCAAAGTTGACACTGTTCGCAGTATAATTTAGCCTTTTTGTTTCTCTAACTATAGATCGAATTTTGAGCTGTAATTTTTTGATGTTGTAGAAACAGCCCGCAGGTATGTTGTGTAATTTTTTCAGATTTTTTAACAATTTGTAAATATAATTTTTGTGACATGATCCTATGATTACACCTAAGAGCAGATCCTATACAAGTCTCCCCTTGCTCTTCCTGTCCATTTTTAATCTCGAATTCTAGATCAATTCGAACTGGCCGGGAGCAACAGCCCGTACACTATGCATCATTACTTGGTGCATAGGAGGTGATCAAGTCATCGTCGCGAGAACTGATCAAGTCATCGTCACCACCACAAGTGATCCCATCGCCTTTCTAAGCTAAATCTTTTCAGGCTAAATCTTTTCTCCTTATCCGTTGTTTTGAAGCTAATTTATTATCCGGTGTACAGGAGCTACCAGAACCGATGCGGCTTCACCGGAGACGAACGCCGCCGGGATCGCTTGAGATTGCGTCATTCATTGCCGCCTCCATCGCTACCAGATAGAGATCAAGATAGATCAGAGGGAGCCGGAGACACTATCCTCGCCTCGGTTCGATGTCATCTACACCACAACCCGCGGGTGAGCTATTCCTCTCGCGTAGACCATCGGGCTTTTGAGTATGCTTCACAAATATGTTTCGCCCGTATTATTTCATGTGTTGAGTGATTGCATTCAATACTAATCATCCTGCAGCACTTCCTCTTGAGGCTGAGAATTTTTAACATATGCATATTAAAACACATTGTAAACTTGCGGATATACATGAAAGAATAACATTTTTGTACTACTACGGACTGTAATCTTCATGGTTTTTAACGGCAGAACCAAAAGTTTGCGTGCGAACCCAAAAACAGCGGACTGGACTGCTATGGGTACTATATTTTCTACTGACATATGATCTCTTCAACGAAATGTTGTATGACCTTCCCGTGCACTCACATCTCTTCTAAATTCTTTAAAATAGATCGGTTATTTCGCATGTACATACTTTAAATACTCATACTTTGTATTTTTAAATTATGAAATATTTATATATATTGTATTTTATTTATTTTCTACAGGTAAAATGAGATACCGAGAGAAGAAATAGTGACTCACCAATGCCTTCAAGCTCATAGAGATTTTGCCAAATTTCATATTGGAACAATGTAAAAAATATATACATTGTAATCTTAATGGTTTTTAGAGCTATCTTTTCATACACGTGAATATTTATACATGCATTATATTTACAAGTGTGTTGAAGAAACAAATTTGAAAACCCGTAGCAACGCACGGGCATTCAACTAGTAATATAATAGAGATCAGCAAACATACTCCCTCTGATACAGTTTACAGGACATGTCCGCGGTTTAAGATAAACTTTGACCACTAAATTTGGTAAACATAATATAAATTATATGCCACGAAAATTATACCATTGTATTTATATTTAAAAGGAATTTTTAATGATATAAATTTTGTGTGTGGATGTAAGATCTTTTAGTTATTTCAAATATGGTCTAGCTACGGACTAAAATGAGCGAACATACACACTAAAATGTATCTATATACATGTAAGTATGGAAAGAGCTTAAACAGTAACAGAGGGAGTATATATTTTTATCAAATTAATGTTTAAAATGTTTTCTTAAACTACATGCGTGTCTAGACTGTACCGGAGAAGTATAAAACTGTTGACGGCATCCCTATTCGTTGTGGAGCAAGACTAAAGGAGGCGTGTCCTGACGTCCTAGCCGTGAGATGGGCCTTTTGTCCATGTACGGTACTCCCTCCGTGTCGTGGTGGGATCACGGCAGATGCCATAGGTATGGCTAAGATGGGGCCGAATGGTCGTTGGGGAATCCGGGGAGGGTTTATGCACTCAAGAAGTGCACAAGCAAGAACACGCAAGAAACCGCAAGAACACGAACGAGAACCCAAGAAACCAAGCACACAAAGCACACCACGATGTACCCTGCTTCGGAGCCCTCTTGTGGAGGTAACACCCCTACTGCAGCACTATCCTACTCAGTGTATAGCTCAAAGTGACAAGTACAAGCTGCTCCTCGAGCTGTATGATGATACAATGGTGAGAACTTGAGGTAAAAGATGGAGCTACACGGGAGGAAGAAGGAACTCCGAGCTAAATCCGAGGTGTCTCCGGTGGTTCCGAGGTTCCTTTCTCTCTTTCCTTTTTCTCTCTCTTCCTCTGTCGATCGATCCCTCAAGCAGGAGGGGGGTGAAGCCCACTATATAGGCCAGCCGAGTTACCGTTGTGCCCCTCGCTGAACACTGTAGCCATGCCTCTGCCCTGGTCATCATCGTACTTCTGTCAGGGACAAGACATGGCCTGCCCATCCCCTGCTGCAAAACGGCAGAGCTAGCATGTCTCCTCTGACAGAGACAGGACATAGCCACGCCGTGCTACCTCGTAGCCTTTTCCCCGGATCTCGCGTGGTCAGCGGTCAGAGACGTGCAGCCCCGCCGAACCCGGGGCACGCCTCTGCCAGGCTCGTGACAGACGCTCCCGCGTCAGGCGCTCTTGTACCAGGCTGGAAGTGACAGGAGCATTGACTCCTGCCCGACCTACAGCCTCCTGCCTTGGTTAGCCCGGGTCTTGCTCCCGCTCCTTACCTCGGGTCTTGTACTTAAGATCCGACCACCTCGGACATTACTTCCTTCAAGTAGCTTCTCCTGCACTCACCATATAAACCATACCACCGAGGTAGTTAGGTCGGCTGAACATAGCTCGGACAGTGAACCTCGGTCCAGGCCAACGGGATACCTCAGACCCCTCCGGGCCAAGATAGGTCGGCCCTTTCCGTACCTCGGCATATCCTTAAACTCTTCTTATGCCAAGCCTTGACCCTACCCGGGGTAGCCCCCCGACATTAGTCCCCGAAGCTGGTGCGGTCCTAGACCTCGGATGGAGGGCCGTAGCAGGTTCAAAATAAGCAAGGCACCACCTCTAAAACCGACCTTAAAATAGCTCCGCCGAGGTACTTCCCACAGACCATAATTTAATCCGAGGTTGATCTGCAATCTGAACTTTCCGAGCTGTTTGACTCAGCACAATCTTGCCCCAAGATCTTCCGAGGCACGTGGCGAAGAATCTCTGCCCGGACCTCGAAACCCGGACCTCTGAAAGACAGGTCCTGACCACACGCCGCCCTCGTCAGCCGGACCCACCAAACAGCGCACCTGCGCACTCAAGTGCGAGACCAACTTGACCGCCCACGACTCCTCGATTCTCGCGCTGACCAGCACAGGAAATCCGAGGCTGGCGGTTGCCATCTGCGGCCCACGATGTGGCCGATCGTGCGGCCACCAACCGCGCAACCGCTGCTCCGCCCACACACGATCCCACGCCTCCCCGGTAACCGCGCGGTAGTGCGCAGTTAACCACACGCGGTTATAAATAGGGGCCCAGGGGAGTTTCTTCTTCTTCCCCCCACTCGCCCACTGCTCCGTGCCTTCTGCCTCCATCGCCGCCGTCGAGCACTCGCCGCTGCGACCTCGCCGTCTCGAAGATTCTCGCCGGAAACGCGCACCGCGCCTTGCGCCGCCACTCCGCCGTCGATCCTTCGCCACCCTCGACTCGCCATCCAACCTCGATCTTCGAGTACCTCACCGGTGAGTTCTTCGCTTCCCCTCCATTGCCATTGTCATGAACATGTTCATCCTTCGATGAACTCGAGGATCTTGATGAATCTGATGAACTTGAGGAACCCGATGCTCTACCTTTGCACTCTTTTAGCCATTTTAGATCTCATCTAGACTTGTATCAGACGCACCCGTAGCACTGTCCTTTTAGGTTTGCCCCTGATGAACTCGAATTTATTTCCCTTTTTAGCTCACCGGTAGATCTTTGCTAGTATCTCGCATGGTAGAAACATGTTTCCCGCCTAAATCCTTTAGCTCGGCTGTCTCGAATGATCCGAGGTATTTACCCCGGCTATCCTGAACTGTCCGAGGTACTTACCCCGGTTGAACCTCCTCTTCTGCAGGAAAGCGTCAACATGTCTTCTGCCTCGGATCCCGCCGAGGAAGGAGCACCTGGAGAACGAGGTAGCTGGGAGGGATCCGATGTCACGGAGGTCGACATCAAATGGCTCCGAGATTCACGGCGGATCCCGGCTAAACTCATCTGCCGGTTCCGAAGAAAGAGATATCGAACCCGAGGTGGAATCCGGGGAGCGGGTCGTCTTCCTGGATCACTTCGAACGTGGTTTCGGGCTCCCGGCCGGGAAATTCTTCCGGGATTTCTTGGACAAATTTGGGCTACAACCACACCACCTGCCCGCCAACGCCATCCTCCAACTTTCGGCCTACGCGACCTTTTCCGAGGGTTACCTCGGATTATGGCCAAGCATCGAGTCCTGGGCCAAGTACTTCCAGCTGAAGAAGCAAAGTGTCCCGAACAAGAAGGTCGTGGACAAGGAGATGACCGCTTGCGGGGCGGCCTCGATTTCACCTCGGCGCCTTTCTGAGTTTCCTCGGATCAGGGCCTGGACTCCTGCCGCAAATGGCAACGCTCCTTCTTTATGTGAAGAACCCGGGCACCGAAGATCTCATCAATTTGCCGGAGTTCACCATTGGAACCCCCGCTGCCCAACTCAACTGGGATTATGAGCCTGCACCCGACGCTCCCGAGGTTCTTCTGATCCACCAAACCATGATGTCCCTCCAGGAGAAAAGCTGGGGGCAGATGACATCTTGCGCACCATGATCACCCGCCGAGTTAGCCCTTTACAAGCGCGGGCCCATAAGATCTGCCATATGAGTGGCCGCTACGACCCCACTCGGCACAGCACCTTTGAACTTGATGACTCCGAGGTGAAGAGGCGCATCCGGCCATCGCCAAGACCACCATGCCCGACAAGTGGAAATGGGGTGTCAAGCCCTATGACCGAGATCACCTTCCAGCTCAAGTAAGTGTACTTTACCCGACGTAAATATTCCTCGGTTTCATTTTCACCCCGACCTTGTATTGATCTTGTGCTAACTCGGTTTTACCTTGCCACCTCTGCAGAAGTTCACTCGACAGGAAATCGAGGATGGCCCCCTTTCTTCTAAGGAGTGGACTCCCGACCTGCCTATCCCGGCCGCCGCCGAGGTTGAAGATCCGGACAATGAGGATCACCTCCCCATTCCCAAGGCCACCTCGGGTAAGACTCGTGGTTTCACCTCGCACCGCCCACCAGTTCGATCGTCTATCCAGGATTGGCCCGATGATGACGATGACGATTGCCAAATTCTGGAACCTGTCAACGTTATTCCCATTTCATATGCTCCTCCAACATATAAGAACTTTCATCCAGCGTCTGCAGCTTCCCGGAAGCGCTCAGGACCCGGTACCTCGGATGCCGAGGCTTCCAAGACCTCGGAGACTGCGGCGCCCAAAGCCAAGCGTGCCAAGAAGACCTCGGCGAGGCACAAGAAGCGAGGCCCCGTGGAGAAGATGCGTAAGTCACCTTGCTCCTTTTTACCTTTCACGCTGTTCCGAGGTTAAGTTTTTATACTCTAACTTAATCTTTTCTTTTTCGTCTAGCCCGGCTCGGCAGATCAAACAGAGCCATAGCTCGATACATTCACCACTGCCTCCAGTGGTTGAAGCTCAGACAACCGAGGTCGAGGTTAACCTCGGCAGCCCCGCCAGAGCCTCTCCTCCAGAACGGTCCATTGACCTCAGCAGCCCGGAGAAGACCATCTCCTCCCCGGTGCGTGTCTCCTCCGCCGAACTTCCACCGCCGAGCTCTGACTCCGGCCTGGGGCACTCTGCTCCCCGCCGAGATCAGACTCCTCCGCCTCCTCAGAAGGATGCGGAGACAGATCGCGCCAAGACTCCGGCTAAGACCGTGCAGGAGCCTCGGCTCTCCCCCAAGTCTCAAGCTGCGCGCAACCAGCAGCAACAGCAGCAGAAGAAGCAGAAGAAGCAGAAGAAAGATTCAGCTCCAGTTGTTGAGCCCCCCAAACAGCCACAGCAAACTCCAATGCCGCCACCGCCACCGGGCCCCAAGGCTGCGAGCACCCAACTAGTGCCGCATGTTCCCGCGCCGAAGTCCACCTTGACCAAGACCGCGCCCTCGAGCTCTCAGGTCGCCACCTCCCGAGCTCTTTTGCTGCTACCATCCAGCCGAACATCAGCAGCTGGGAGGTCGGGCAACTCCGGACCAAGAGCGGGAACAGCTTAGGCTCGGAGAAGCACTATGACATGGACTGGAACTCGGCTGACGCTGCCGAGGTCTCCTCTAACCCGAGCTCTGAGCATCCAGTTGGACCTAGCGCCGTGCTCCAGTCCATCTACAACATGCAGACTGCGGTCCTTGATTGCAGCAAGAAGGCCTCGGTAAGTTTCTTTACGCAACTCTCTTTCTTCCTTTGAAACCAAATGACAAACATACACTATTCCCAGTCCCCGAGATTCGGGTTGAGCAATTGACACTCCACCGAGTTAAAATTGCTCGGCTTGAATCTCAAAAACTTGTCATTTCTCCCATGCTGAGTCCCCGAGGCCAATGCCAAGTCCCCGGGACTCAATTGGGCCTCGGGTGCTAAAAAGACCTCGGATTTCTTCGAACTGATCTCTCTATTTTTTCAGGAGTGCAACAATGCTCGGACAAAGATCTTCAAGAACCTCCTGCTGGATCACAACAGACTGAAGAAGTCTCACCGGACTCTTCTATCCGCAAAGGAGCAGAGCGACAAAGATTACGCCTCCAAGTTGAAGACAGCCGAAGATGAAATAGCTCGGCTGCAACAAGAGCTGAACCGGGCTAATGAAGCCAAAACTGCTGTGGAGGACGCTATGAAGGTCAAAGACCAGGCCGCCGAACAGCAGCAAGAGCTTGCCAAGACCCTGGAGAGCCGCGCCACCTCGGCCGAAGCCGAACTTATCGCCCTCCGAGCTATATCGAAAAGCTGGTTGTCCGAGCTCGCTCGGATTAATCACCAAATGGACAGTAAGTTTCTTTTCCCCTTTTCCTTATTTTCTGCCGACCTACACCCCGTGCCACCGTATGCCTTATTTCAGCGACAGCCTTTTTGTCTTCTTCAGAGAACTTTGAGCACTCCAAGGACAAGGCTATCCGCGAAGTTCAAGCAGCTCGGGCAAAGAGGGCTGAGACAGAAACCCTCAGCGAAAGCTGGGATATCCAGGACCACCTTGTTGCCCTTAATGCTCGGATCAGGCCGCTCAGGGCCATTGGAACCAAGCTGGTTGATGCTGCCATCGAGGTCCACCGTGCCCTCTGGCCCAAGGTCAAGACTCCCACTTGCATCGACGAGCTCGCCACGAAGCTGAAAGGAGCCGAGGCTAGACTTCGGGAGTGGAGATGCTCATCAGCTCGGGCTGGAGCGGACAAGGCCCTGGTGTTCGTGCTGTCTGGTATGAATGTTGAGATCCACACGGTTACCTCCCTGCGCAGGGGCTCTCCTTGGAACTCCACCCTGATGGCATTGCGAAACGCCAAGCAGCAGCCGACCTCTTTGCTAGTTATGCAAACACCCGGACCTTTGATGACGGGCGCCTCTATTCTGAGGATGAAGAGAGCTCGGACGAGGAAGCAGAGTCCGGTGAAGAAGTTCTGACGGCGAGGAAATTGACTTTGACGAGCCTGAGAGCTCCAAGGGCAAGGCCGGCAAAACAACCGAGGTGGCTGAAGGCTCTGATGATGACTTCAGCTTCGACGAACCTCCGAACCCAAGGGCAAGTCCGGCAAAGCCGTAGCCACCGAGGTGATCTCCCCCGACGTGACGGACACCCCGGCATCCACTCCAACAACCGAGGTTGCTTCCGCGACCGAGGTGTTCCTGCGCCCGAGGTTGTTCCTGCGCCCGAGGCTCCTGCTTCCGAGGTCCCGCTACCACAACTTCGGCGACCGAGGTCTCTGGTTCCGAGGCCTGAACTTGTCTCAAAAAACATTAAATCCCCGGTATGCCGGGTGCAGATGTAATAGACCTTAAGTAGTTTGCCTTGCTACCAGTACTATTATCTTGCTATCCGAACCATGCTTTTCTAAGAATTTATGCCGAACCCTTTTGGAACGAGTCCCCGAGTTCACTTTCGTGTTTACTATACTTGGCATTCTTTGCTCTTGTCTACCATTTTGGCGTTCGACAGTCGAGTCACAAGATTGTTGTTTATAGCATACAGTACTTAGCAAATGTCGAGGTGTGTTTCAAAATCATCCGACATAAACGAAAGGTAAAGACAGGGGTTAGTAAACGACACATGCCGAACTATATTTTTGGACCGAGTCCCCGAGTCCATTTTCATGTTTCCCACGTTTTTTCATCTTTGCTCTTGACTACCATTTCGGCGTTCGTCAGTCGAGTCACAAGATTAGTTACACAGCATACATTACTTGAAGTTTGAGACGAGGTTCAAAATAGTTCGGCATATGAACGAAATTGACAAACAGAAATAAAACACAAGCACAAGAGCGAGGCAGTCCCCGAGCTTCAACCTCGGAGTGCCGACATTTCATTAAGGATTAACCGAGGTACATACATTGCGCCCTTCATGAGTAGAAAGGTCGGAGTAGAGCTATATTCCATGGTCGCCTGACCTCTGATCCGGGGTTGTCCAGCCCATCTTCCTTGGTTCCTGCGCATCTATTAGATAGTACGAATCATTGAGCAGAGCTCGGCTCACAATGAACGGTCCCTCCCATGGAGGTGACAACTTGTGCCGACCTTTCTTGCGCTGCACCAGCCTCAGCACCAAATCTCCCTCGTGAAACACACGAGGGTTGATACTCCGGCTATGATAACGTCGGAGACCTTGTTGGTATATTGCTGACCGAGATGAGGCCAATTCTCTAGCTTCCTCAAGCAGATCTACTGCATCCTCCCGAGCCTCTTTTGCCTCGGCTTCAGTGTACATTGCCACTCTGGGCGCATCATATTCGATGTCAGTGGGTAGCATAGCTTCTGCCCCATAGACCATAAAAAATGGCGTATAGCCAGTTGATCGATTTGGCGTGGTCCTTAGACCCCACAGTACTGCTGGTATCTCATCTATCCAACACCCCGGCGTTTTCAGCAGTGGTTCAATGAGCCGAGCCTTGATGCCGGCCAACACTAGAGCATTTGATCTTTCCACTTGTCCATTAGACTCCGGGTGTGCCACCGAGGCTATGTCCAGCCGGATTCCCTTGTTCATGCAAAACCGAGCAAATTCTCCAACAGCAAAGTTCGTGCCGTTGTCCGAGATAATGCTATGGGGGTACCCATATCGCAGAATGATCTCCTTCAAAAAAGTCACTGCTGAATGACCATCCAACTTCCGGATTGGTTTCACCTCGATCCACTTGGTGAACTTGTCCACCATCACCAGTATGTGCGTCATGTTACCTCGGGCTGGTTTGAACTCTCCCACCATATCCAAACACCATACCGCAAACGGCCAAGTGATAGGAATTGTTTTGAGCGCCGAGGCTGGCATATGCGTTTGCTTGGCAAACCTTTGGCATCCTTCACATCTCCGGACTATGGCCTCTGCATCAGCAAGAGCAGTGGGCCAATAGAACCCATGCCTGAACACCTTGGCCACCAGAGCTCTTGTGCTGCAATGATGACCACACTCTCCTTGGTGGATCTCCAAAAGCATCTCCTTGCCTTCAGCTGGCTCGACACACCGTTGCAACACCTCGGTTACGCTTCTTTTATAGAGCTCCTTGTTGATGATGGTGTACGCCTTTGCCCTCCTTTGGATTCTCCTAGCCTCGGTTGTGTCACTTGGCAAGCTTCCCTCCGTTATGAACTTCATGATTTGCTCCGCCCACTCCGGCACTGGGTGCAAAGGAAAAAATTCTCGTCCACCTCCATTGGTTCGGCCACCATAATCTCCTCCATTATTTCCTCCACCATCCTGCGACCAGTCCCCGAGTCTTGATGAGCAGTCCCCGAGGTTCGGTGCGCAGTCCCCGAGCTCTGCCACGCAGTCCCCGGGTCCGACCAAACGCATCCGACGTCTACCTCCATTGGAACAGGTCCGGGCTCTTGCTCCGCCGGGATGAAAATAGATTCGGATTCAGGAGAAGGTTTGATTGAAGGAGTTCTCAAGTGATTCAGGGCTACTCCAGGTGGTACTGCCTCTTTAGATGAACCGAGCTTTGACAACACGTCGGCAGCATTATTTTCTGTCCGAGGTATATGCCTGTATTCACACCCTTCAAAGAACCCGGATATCTTTTGCACATGGAACCGATATAACGCCATGTTGGCATCCAGAGCATCCCAAGTTCCAGAAGATTGTTGCACCACCAGGTCGGAATCGCCGAAGCACTCACACGCCGGATACCGATCTCCTTCGCCACATTGAGCCATGGATTAAGGCCTCATACTCCGCCACATTGTTTGATGCTGAGAAATGAATCTGCAGCACGTATTTCAGCTGATCTCGCTTCGGCGAGGTGAGGACTATTCCAGCCCCCAGCCCGATCTTTGTCTTGGACCCATCAAAATGCATTTTCCAATAATTATAGTCCGGCCTGGGTGGCTCATACTGCATCTCGGCCCAATCACAAAAGAAGTCCGGCAACGCCTGGGATTTAATTGCATCTCTTCTCTCATAATGTGGTGCATATGGAGACACCTCAATCGCCCATTTGGCAACTCGGCCAGTTGCATCTTTGCACCCGATGATCTCCGAGATTGGAGCTTCGCACACCACCGTCATGGGATGCTCCTGGAAATAATGCTTCAACTTCTTGACCGCCAGGTAGACACCATACGTCATCTTCTGGTAGTGAGGGTAATTCTGCTTCGAGGTAGAGATCACCTCGCTCAAGTAATACACCGGTCTCTGCACCGACCTGCCACCTTCTTCGCGCTCCACCACCACTGCCACACTTACAACTCGGTTTGTGGCCGCAATGTAAAGTAACATCGGCTCATTGTGCAATGGTGACGCCAACACCGGGGCAGTGGACAACATCTTTTTCAGCTCATTGAACGCCACGTCGGCCTGCGGGGTCCATGTAAACCCGGTACTTTTCTTCATGAGCTGGTACAAAGGTAAGGCTTTTTCTCCCAGCCGACCTACAAATCGGCTCAACGAGGCTAGGCACCCTGTGAATTTCTGCACATCTTTCAAACACTTCGGTAACTTCATGTTCTCAATAGCTCGGATCTTGGCCGGGTTAACCTCGATACCTCGGCTAGACACCAGGAATCCGAGCAACTTTCCAGCCGGGACACCAAAGGTGCACTTGTCCGGGTTAAGCTTCAACCGATATTTTCTCAAATTCACAAATGTCTCCTCGAGATCCTCGAGGAGAGTACGTTTCTCCTTAGTTTTGATGACGATATCATCGACATACACTTGCACATTTTTGCCCATTTGAGAGTGCAGGCATTTCTGCATACACCTCTGATAAGTTGCCCCGGCATTCTCAGACCAAAACACATGACACGATAGCAATACGCCCCATACGGGGTAATAAAAGCAGTCTTTATTTGATCCTTCGGGTTCAGTGGTATCTGGTGAAAACCAGAGTACGCATCGATAAAAGACAACAGTTCACAACCAGCAGTGGAATCAATCACTTGATCAATCCGAGGTAATGGAAACGGATCTTTCGGGCACGCCTTGTTGAGGTTAGTGAAGTCAATGCACATGCGCCACACCTTGACCACGGCTGGCTCGTCTTTCTTCTTTTCCACCAAGACCGGATTGGATATCCAGTCCGGATGCAGCACCTCCATAATGAACCCGGCTGCAAGCAACTTAGCCAGCTCGTCCAGCACCACTTGTCTTCGGTCGTCTGAGAGACGACGGGTCGGTTGCCTCACCGGTTTCACCTCTGGCCTGACAAATAAAGAGTGCTCTGCCAACTCCCTCGGAACACCAGGCAGGTCCTTAGCCGACCATGCAAAGATATCCCGATTCTCACGGAGGAAGTGACAGAGCTCGCTTTCCTATTTCTCGCCCAGCCCGGTCCCAATGATGGCCATATGCTCTGGGTGCTCCGGGTCAATGGGGATCTTCTTGGTCTCCTTGGGCACCTCGAATGCTGCAGTTGAGTCCGGGCTCATCAGTCCGGACATGCCGAGCTGTGTTGACTGCGCCATTGCCACCACTTGATGCAGCTTCTTCTTCTCAGCTGCGATCACCAAAGACTCGGCCAGATTAGACCCCGCCGAGGCACACTGAATGGCTCGCTTGTAGTCACCCGAGATGGATATGATCCCATTAGGCCCTGGCATTTTCATCTTCAGGTATGCAACATGGGTGGAAATCATGAACTTGGCCAGAGCCGGCCTTCCAAGCAATGCATGGTATGCACTCTCCAAGTCCACCACCTCGAACTCGATACTCTCAACTCGGCAGTTATCCTTGGTTCCAAATGCTACATCCACCCATATCTTGCCCATGGGTGCACAGGAAACGCCAGGCACAATCCCATGAAAAGTACAACTGCTTGGCATCAACTGATTTGGCGATATGCCCAATTTCACCATTGTGTCTCGGTACATGATGTTGATGGCACTGCCATTGTCCACCAGAACTCGGGTAAACCTCACATTGTTGTAGGCCCACACAACGTCGGATCTACCACCAGGGCATACTTTCCAGGGCTCGGCATGATCCGAGGTGTGTCTTTCCTGCTCCAAGTGATCTCCTGCTCAGACCAGTTCATATAGGTCGGCACCACCGGCATTACTGCATTCACCTCCATGGCACGCCTCTGCACACTCTTCTTGTCAGTTGGCTCGGTCACAAAGACCACATAGCTCGCATGAGCCTCTCTATAGTCATTTCCGGGGTATTCATACTGCTGACTTGGTCCGGCACCATTGTTGTTGTTATTACCTCGGACATTCACAACATTCACGGGCCTTGCTGCTGCAGGCCTCGGAGGAGGTGCAGTGGTTATCGGGGTAACATTTGCTCCGGACAGATTTGGGTAGGCCTCGGCTGAAATCTCTGAGGTGGTCCTGCTCTGTTTCCTCCGGCCTTCGCCCCTTCTTCCTGATTCTGCGGTTCCAGCTGCACTGCCGGGTTGAATGGTTGGCTGGCTTGCGCGGGTCGGTCGTATGGTAACAGCAAGGACCATCTATCATTGATTCATAAGTCAAGGGTGGCTCCGGGTTCGGACTAAATGCCGGACCATTGATTTTCGGCCTCTGGACACCTCCAGCTCCGGGCTGATCCGGGTTCACCGCTGCAACTTGGTTCGAGGTGTATGGGTAGTCCGGCTCCCTCCTCTTTTGTCCGAACTCTTGGCGGTCATTACACCTTGGTCCGAGCCGGTTGTTTATTGGCTCCCTCCTTCTGTTACGTGCCACTGCCTCTGCTGCTGGCTGCATCGGATCACCCAGAGCATAAGAATCTGCAATCCGGATTGTTTCTGCTAGGGATTTCGGCATATCTCTTTGGAGCCTCTGCCACAGCATGCTGCCATGTCGACAACCATCTGCAAACCAGGAAATGGCCTGTGCCTCTACAACTCCTTCACAGGAATTCCGAACATTGCTCCACCGAGTTAAGAATTCTCGGTCAGTTTCATGATCATCTTGCTTACATGCTGCCAGGAGCTGAGGTCGGTTTGGCCTCTTGTATGTACTAGCAAAGTTGCTGTTAAACGCCAGCTCCAAGTCTATCCAGGAGTTGATACTATACTCCGGCAAATTATTCAGCCAGATCCGAGCTGGACCTTCCAACATGTGCGGGAGATACCGGACCGCCCATCGGCGATTGCCCCCCGCTATGTGCACCGAGGATACATAATCTGTCAGCCAATCTTGCGGCTTGGTGCTCCCGTTGTATGGCTTGGTGTTCCGACCTAACTGGAACTGAGATACTGGCGGTGGTGGCTCCTTCATGATCCGAGGTCCAAAACACGCCGGACCAGGAGGGCCTTCCTCCTCCAGTTGCTCGGACAAGTAGATTCTATCCAGCTTGTTACGAACATCGCCTGGAGCTAACATCCGAGCTCCTATCCGAGGTCCCAACGCCCCATCCACTCTGTGGTATCCAGCTCGCGCCATGGCCGAGTCTCCATCATCATATCGGTCATCGCCTTGACCGACATTCTGAGGTTGCTGAACATACTCCGGCTCTCGCTGATATTGCCCCTGCGGCCGGGTTGTTGCTGATACCTCGGGGGCGGAGGTGGTTTACCTCGGCCAGCCGACGCTGCTTGCCCGCCATTCTGATTTCCCTGACCGGAGTTACCCTTAGCTCGGCTTGCATTACCTGGGCCGGGGTTTCCCTTAGCTCGGCTAGCATTGCCCTGGCCCACCTTCTGCTTTGCTGCTAACACCGGATCATACATCTGCAGCTGCTTGTTCTGACCCGAGGTGACACTCCGGGCTCGATCGGCTCCTCCGACGAGTGGAGACGAGGCTTGCCCCTTGGACACCTGACTAACTGGCCTAGCTGAATAAACCATCTCGAATCACCAGCCCCGGCATATGCTCTGCGGAGAGCCTCATTCTGCTGGTTAGCTACATACACTAATTCATTGACTCGCTTCTGCTGCGCACGCCATGCATCTCCAGTCAACCCGGATAGCTCGGCCCTGCCTGCCTCGGCAGCTCTGAGGTTCTTAGCAGGGGAACTATATACCGGCCTTCCAGTCGACACGCGACTCTCACTCCTAGCCGAGGTGGTAGGTCGAGCCTCCCTGTTTATCTCATCATTGAGCCCCTTGCCTCTCTGCCGCACCTCGGCTCCCCTATTTGTATCAACTGCTACCGGGGTGAAGCCATTCGCTGCATTGTACTCACGCAGATCTCTATTGAACTCATCTCTAGCTGTCATCATTGCTACAGCCTCCTTTTGCAACAGGACACGCTTTGCCTCTAGGTCGGCCACAGTCACCACTACATCCACTCCTGGATTTACTGGGTCTGCCAGTGTCTCCACTATCTCTACCAGGGTCGCACCTCGGCCCTGCAGCTCGGGGGTGCCAGGCAGCTCTTTCTCTAGCCTGGGCTTTGCAGATCTCACCTTAGCAACCTCGGCCGGCTTGGATTTGCTGGCATCTACTTTGCCAGCGGCATCAACCGGACCGGTCATCATCACCTCCACGCAGCTCTCGGGGCGAGTGATACGCCGACCTAAAGCCGCGAGGAGAGGAGTTTCGTCGTCCACGAGCACCTGCTCCGGGTACTCGCGAACAACCTCGACAGCAACGTAGGTGACGAAGCTGCCAAGCATCATGGTGAAGCCATGCTCGGGGAAGGGCTTGCCGGCGAAACACCCCGCGTTGTCGCTGATGAAGGTGAACTCACCGATCTTGGCGATAAGCCCGGAAAGAACACGCTCGCCTGAGCCCGTCCGGATGTAAACTCCCTCCAACGCCTCAATCTGCCCCACGGTGGGCGCCAACTGTCGTGGTGGGATCACGGCAGATGCCATAGGTATGGCTAAGATGGGGCCGAATGGTCGTTGGGGGAATCCGGGGAGGGTTTATGCACTCAAGAAGTGCACAAGCAAGAACACGCAAGAAACCGCAAGAACACGAACGAGAAACAAGAAACCAAGAACACAAAGCACACCACGATGTACCCTGCTTCGGGGCCCTCTTGTGGAGGTAACACCCCTACTGCAGCACTATCCTACTCAGTGTATAGCTCAAAGTGACAAGTACAAGCTGCTCCTCGAGCTGTATGATGATACAATGGTGAGAACTTGAGGTAAAAGATGGAGCTACACGGGAGGAAGAAGGAACTCCGAGCTAATCCGAGGTGTCTCCGGGGTTCCGAGGTTCCTTTCTCTCTTTCTTTTCTCTCTCTCCTCTGTCGATCGATCCCTCAAGCAGGAGGGGGTGAAGCCCACTATATAGGCCAGCCGAGTTACCGTTGTGCCCCTCGCTGAACACTGTAGCCATGCCTCTGCCCTGGTCATCACGTACTCTGTCAGGGACAAGACATGGCCTGCCCATCCCTGCTGCTAACGGCAGAGCTAGCATGTCTCCTCTGACAGAGACAGGACATAGCCACGCCGTGCTACCTCGTAGCCTTTTCCCGGATCTCGCGTGGTCAGCGGTCAGAGACGTGCAGCCCCGCCGAACCCGGGGCACGCCTCTGCCAGGCTCCGTGACAGACGCTCCCGCGTCAGGCGCTCTTGTACCAGGCTGGAAGTGACAGGAGCATTGACTCCTGCCCGACCTACGGCCTCCTGCCTTGGTTAGCCCGGGTCTTGCTCCCGCTCCTTACCTCGGGTCTTGTACTTAAGATCCGACCACCTCGGACATTACTTCCTTCAAGTAGCTTCTCTGCACTCACCATATAAACCATACCACCGAAGTAGTTAGGTCGGCTGAACATAGCTCGGACAGTGAACCTCTGTCCAGGCCAACAGGATACCTCGGACCCCTCAGGGCCAAGATAGGTCGGCCCTTTCCGTACCTCGGCATATCCTTAAACTCTTCTTATGCCAAGCCTTGACCCTACCCGGGGGTAGCCCCCCGACACTCCGTCCCGGTTTATAAGTCCTCTACGTATCCCTAGGTCACAAGTTTAACTATTATAATATAAATTTTATAATACAAAAATTATACCATTAGAAAATATAAAATTTAAATTTTCTAATACTATATTTTTTCTAATTTATATATCATATTATGCTGTCAAATTTACGACCTAGGGATACGTAGAGGACTTATAAACCGGGACTTGTGACCTAGGGATACGTAGAGGACTTATAAACCGGGACGGAGGGAGTAGCATTTCTCTTCTTTGCAGGGACCTTGTGGAGTATAGGTGATCCTGACTGCACGCCTGCTGCTCTTTCATTTCTCTTATTTTTTGCAGCACAGAGAAAACAAAGAGCAAGACAGGGAATAGGCCTGGGAGGGGCCAAATTAACCCTCTCATTTCTCAGTGCTCTCGATCTTCTCCTCGTGATGCGCTGATCACTTGGTCTCTCCGTAGCAACGCACGAGTATTCTTCTCACAATTTTAAAATCACAAGTAGCTTTGCATGGCTGATATGTCAGTGCATGTAATTTAAAGTATACTGTGATAATAAAAGATTGTATGTTGATTTGGTAATTGTTGTATTGCATTACTCTCCCATAATAAATTTAGTTACTTTTGCAATGCTGACTGATTAGTATCCATGAGAATTTCACTAATTGGGTACTTGGGTGTTTTGATGTGCGCATTGGACAAGATTAGGTCCGGGAGCATGGCCGACAAGAGCAAGTTGGATGCGAAGGGTCTCCCGGGGTAGAAGATTGTAACACCCGACCCACCCCCGGGTCGGGCCTGTCACCCCTGGCAGCTCTCTAGGATCTCTAGACTGGCCCCACAGATCAACACTAGTCTTTTCTGCGCACTTTGTCCTCACTCGTGCGCACCCGGGAATGAGTTCCCGGTCGGTCACCCATCCTTGGAGTGCTCCGGGCCAAGCACGCTTAACCTCGGAGTTCCTTCCAGATGAGCTTCCGGAAAAGAAGTTGCAACTTGTTGACATGAGTATCCTATCAATCCTATTGAGCTCTGAGCCAGGATCTCACATCCTCAACGGGGAAAGGGAACCAGCGTTCTGTAGTTCCTTCCGGGAACACGGATGTGACAGCCACAATTTCTTGTTGTTGACTCAACCGTGGGAATTAATTCTTCTTTTATATCAGAGCAATCGCTAGACCTTAGGTTGGAAACCTATTAAAGGAAAAACCTGTAGGTGTGCGAGGCCTTAGAATGAATTGAGTCTTAATTTGTTATGATTGATATTCACTTGAGAATAGCATTATCATGCAATTATTATTTCATTTCAATTCTGATATCCTTTTTGGCTATAACAGTTAGGATGGAGAAACGAGGTCCCAGGAGGTCGGTTCGTGTGAGAGATGCTGAGTTGGGCAAGGGTGTTTTTGGGGGAAGCTGGGCGGAAATGCTACAGCAACTGATCTATTTTCTTGGTATCAAAACCAAGGTTATAGTGAAAGTGATGAGCTTTTACGACGGGTCAATTTTAGCCCTGTACCGTGTAGTGATGCGTGTAAAGTCACACGTCCGTTGGAAACCCCAAGAGGAAGGTATGATGAGTGCAGCAGCAAGTTTTCCCTCAGTATGAAACCAAGGTTATCAATCCAGTAGGAAGTCAACGTTGCTCCGAAGGTGTTGGTGGAGGAATGTAGTGCGGCGCAACACCAGAGATTCCGGTGCCAACGTGGAACCTGCACAACACAATCAAACTATTTTGTCCCAATGAAACAGTGAGGTTGTCAATCTCACCGGCTTGCTGAAAACAAAGGATTAGGCGTATAGTGTGGAAAATGATGTTGTTTGCAGAGAATGTAAAAGAACAATGATTGCAGTAGGTTGTATTTTCAGATGTAAAAGAATGGACCAGGGTTCACAGTTCACTAGTGGTGTCTCTCCATCATAAAATACTAAACATGTTGGGTGAACAAATTACAGTTGGGCAATTTACAATAGAGAGGGCATAACAATGCACATACATATCATGATGATCACTATGAGATTTATTTTGGGCATTACGACAAAGTACACATACCGCCATCTAGCATGCATCTGTGTCTAAATAGTCCACCTTCAGGTTAGCATCCGCACCCCTTCCAGTATTAAGTTGCAAGCAACAGACAATTGCATTAAGTATGGTGCATAATGTAAACAACACTAATATCCTTAGACAAAGCATTGCTGTTTTACCCCTAGTAGCAACAGCACATCCACAACCTTAGAACTTTCTGTCACTGTCCCAGATTAAATGGAGGCATGAACCTACTATCTAGCATAAATACTCCCTCTTGGAGTTACAAGCATAAACTTGGCCAAAGCCTACACTAATAACGGAGAGCATGCAAGATCATAAACAACACATATATGATAGATCAATAATCAACTTGACATAGTATTCAATATCCATCGGATCCCAACAAACACAACATGTAGCATTACAATAAGATGATCTTGATCATGATAGGCAGCTCACAAGATCTAAACATGATGGCACAAAAGGAGAAGACAACCATCTAGCTACTGTATGAAGCCGTAGTCCAAGGATGAACTACTCACGCATCACTCCGGAGGCAGGCATGTCGATGTAGAGCCCTCCGGTGATGATTCCCCTCTCCGGCAGGGTGCCGGAGGAGAACTTCTGAACCCCCCGAGTTAGGGTTGACGGCGGCGGCGGCAGCGGATGTTTTCTGGAAATATGGCTCGGTGTTTTAGGGTTTTCGCGTCTGGAGGAATAAATAGGCGAAGGGGCGACGTCGGCGGAGGCGCGGGGCCCGCTCCCCATAGGGTGGCACGACAGGGGGCCCACCCGCGCCGCCATAGGGTGAGGGCGCCCTGCTGCCCCCCTTCGTCTCCTCTTCGGACTTCTGGAACGTGTCGGGAAAAATAGGCATCTGGGATTTTGTTTCGTCCGATTCCGAGAATATTTCCAGAACAGCTTTTCTGAAACGAAAAAACAGCTGAAAACAGGAACTGGCACTGTGGCATCTTGTTAATAGGTTAGTTCCAGAAAATGCATAAAAATGCTATGAAGTGTGAATAAAACATGTAGCTATTGGTATAAAATTAGCATGGAACATAAGAAATTATAGATACGTTGGAGACGTATCATGTAGCACTCAAGTTGCCGCCTGAATTAAAGATGGGATTTAAAATGCCCTTTGGAGAAGCGAAGAATGTGGAAGTAGCTTTCCAGATTGCTGCTGTCAGAGCAGTTACTGAGATAAGGACATCCAAGAGTTATGTGGAAACACCGTTTAACGCTATTCCGAGTGCGAATTACCGGCTTGAGGGTCCAGTGGATTATAAGGCTTTCCTGAAAACTAATCCACGTGATGTGGCTGAGTTCATGGATAGTTGTCTCAAGATGATTCGGGCGTATCATAAGACGTTCGGAGTAGTAGCTGGAGAGGTAGAAATCTGCGGTGACCCAGCACACCCCTACATGTTGTAGTATACAAGTCGTTGATGTAACATGCACGGAAGGACCTCTCCGCAAATATTACATCCCTCAGAGTAGTACAACAGAAACATAGCCGGTCCAAGGTAACACTATAAGATTACAACACTATTCAATACAAAGTCTCGAGACCCTTCTTTTATATTGAAGCAAGTCTCTTGCAAATGAAATACAGAAAAGATCCAAATCGAATCACTAAGCTGGATATCAGCTCTATCCCTAATTCCTATTCCACTACTGCTATTGTCACAGCCCTATTCTAATCCATCCGGAATATCTTCATCCAGGTTGTACTCCTTCTTCCAAAAGGATGGTGTCTCCTCCATTAGCAATGTGATCGTCATGTTTGCCATTGCACTTTTGTTGATGTTCCTTCATTGTCGATGTAGCCGTTGAATCTTCAAAGCTCCACCATGTAGACTTGACTCCTTTTTAAAGACCTCCTCGTCGTCGTCATGGATATCCATCATCTCCTTGGATGGCTCCAAAGGTCTAAGCAGGGGGTCAACGAGGAAAGGGTAAGCAACTCGAGCGTTACTTGGCAAGTTCAAATAATATAGGAAAGAGTTTTTCTTGTTTTGAATGCACTGGCTACTGCCACGACCAACGGTCATAGGCATAATGCAAGTTTTGGAAAAGATTTCTTCAAAAGGTCAAGTTTTATTTCAGAAAACTATTCTCACAGTCTCCACGGGTCTTTAGTCATCACTTGGGATGCCTTTCCCGCACCGTTCTGTAGTTCCTTCCGGGAACACGGATGTGACAGTCACAATTTCTTGTTGTTGACTCTGCAGAGCTGCGTAACTTTACCCATGAGAGAAACCCAGCCTTGTTGCCTTTCCGGGCGTACTTTCCCGTCCATACTTCCATGGTATGGGGCCAGGTGTGAGTCCAAAGCCATTCGCCGTGCTTCTCCAACAACCCCGCATGCCCACCCTTTTGTAGGTTTGTCCTCCCCTATATCTTTTGGCAGACTGTTCCAGACCGAAGTCCTCCCCTATACCATAAGATAGACTGTTCTAGACAACCCCTACAATCCATCATAGACACCAGAAACCGTGGGAATTAAGGGATCCCACTCATGTGCATGTAGTCCCGCAAGATCTACAGCCTACGGAACTGGCTGTCCGTTGACATCCGAAAGGGAAAAGATCACAGATGACTTCACCGTCCCATGCCAGATCTCATGGTAAACGCTTCAATACGGCGCAAGGATCACTGTGACATTGGTAATTAATCCTAGGTATATACTTTCCCGTACAATGGAACCTCCACCACAACATCAAACCGTGGTTCCATTGCCTGCCAACAATAGTATATATAGCAATTCACATCATTCGAAAATAGGTTTTTCTTTTTTATGCAGATGATAAAATATATTACTTTTATAAATACTTTGATAAAAATATTTCAACGGACATGCAAGAATGAACTTGCCTGTGGTAGAAGTGGCAATTCAATCCTTCGGGGTTCTAGGGTTTGCGGTAAAACCCCGAGTTATGAAAATAGCAAGGTAATCCCAATAAGGACTACTGAAAACTCTAGCAGCATGCTATTATGCATAATCATGAAATGCATCGTCGCCCCGAAATTACCAAGTTATGGATTTTAATACTTTTTGAGTGTTTTGGAGTTTTTAATTATTTAAATAGTTTGACAAAAAAAAATCATGAGGAATAAATTCAAAGTGACTAAATTTAAATAGTCCAATATAATTGAACCTCCATACTTTATTTTCCCATATTATTTTATTTGAGGAAAATAGTTTTTGAAAAGGAACTTCAAATCATTTCCACTTAAGGATCTTTGAATTTTACCTTCACAAAAGTTTTTCAAAACTTCAAATAAAACTTACATAAAAATTCCTCATAATTTATAGAGTGTGTTGATTATTTTTAGCTGATTTTTGTTCCTTTGGTTTGGGAGTTCAAATTCATTTAAATTTGGATAATTTCATTTGGTGAATTACCAGAATGCCCCTGGGCCCATTGGGTTGGATCGAACCAATTGGGCTGAGCCCAACTCGCTACTGGGTCGGGTTCGACCCAGTCAACCCCTCGCTCTCCTCCACCTCTCTCTCCCGCGACCCTGCGTCGCCGTCGCCGTCGCCGTGCTGCTCCGGCCGCCTCTGGCTGTCGCCGCCGCTGTCCTGACCCTCACCCGAACCGTCTCCTCGAGCTTCTTCCTCTCCTCCACTTCGATTCGGCCCTAGAGCTCTCCCACGGCCGCGCCTAACCCTACCCCGACCTAGGGTTCCAGCCGCCGCTCGCCGGTGCTCCTCCTCCTCCTCCTCCTCGGCATGATTCACTGCCCCGCCGCCGTGATTTCCTTCAGCTCCTTCTCGCACCTGCTCATGGCTAACCCTAGCCCAAGCCGCCCGGCTCCATCTCCTCCACGAGCTCAGCTCCTTCTTGAGCTTCTGCTCAATCTCCAGCTCGGCCACGGCCTCCCTAAGCTGCTGACTACTACACCCCTACGCCGGTGGAATGGCTCCCAGACGGATACAACCCCGGTGTCGCCGGTTTGGTGGTTTAGTGGGGATGATGTGGCTGTGGTGCGACTGGTTCTGGACACGGTGGTGTGATGGTGCTGATGTTCGTGCTGCTGTCGCCGACGGGACGGCAGTGGTGCCGCCACCGCAACCTCGGCGACAACTCGAACATCTACATCCTCTACTACACCTACTGTAGCTCCTCCAAGCCTCGGCTACAACTCCACGAGGTGGGTTTTCTGCTATGACCAGCTAGTGAGCTGATGGACCAAATGGTTTAGGATAATTAGGTCGATCTAGTGGTGCTATTTGTAGGGTGTTAGTAAAGATGCGGCTGGTCTAGTGAGTGTGGTACTACTCCAGTTCATCTAAGTGATGAACTGATGCCTGTAATTATTTTGCTTGTCCTGGGTTGGTCTTGGTTAGTGGTTAACTGAAGAAATACTTCAGTTTGGTTCCAAGGGCTTTTAAATGCATACATGGATTTATCCATGTCACATACGTGCTTGCATTGATCTATAGGGTCCTGGTGCTAGTGTTAAGCAGCAATGCCTCTGTTTGGATGAGTGTTTCATCCAAGCATATGTGCTAGTAGTGGTCAATTAACTCTGACGAAACTGGATATCTAATCAACACTGTAACTGAAGAAATACCCATTTTCATGGTACTATTCCTGTCAATTAACTTCAGTGAGAGAATCTAGATAATTTGCTTATCTAGATGGTGTTGTGGATGCTTGCCACGATTGTAGATAATTGGGATGTACTTGGAGGGTAAGATTAAATCCTAAGCACTGCCTACTTAATTCAGAAGTTGTAATTTAGGTGGTTTGCTTGCTCACTTGGGTGCTTTAATGGTTTCTGGACAGCACCAAGTAGCTGTCCAGCAACATCTACTCTTGTGATTTATTTCCTTATGTTGTAGATGATTAGAAATATGTTTTAGGATTTCTGGACAGCTCCAAATTTCTGTCCAGCAACCTGAATATGATTTAATTTTCTGAATCAAGTGGTATAGTAATTTATGGATGTGATTTTGGGACAGATTGGACTGGTTTAGTGAATTCTGGGCAGGAATTAGTTGCTATCCAGCAACTAGTGCTCTGTAATATACTTCCCATTCATATCCCTATTCTTTATATTCCTTTCTCCTCATAAACTGATAAGAACAGATCTACTGACACCTCTTCTCTCTTCCTCTAGATATGAACTGATAAGAACAGATCATGAGCTTGATTTCTTAGCCCTGCCTATGATGCAAAGGCTGAGGCATGAATTTTGGATAAGAACAGATACTAGTGTGTGGATTTTAATCTCTGTGATGATTTATGCATAGCAACTCTATGCAGATCTGAGAGTAAATCTCTTTTAACTCCAAAGTGTGGATAGATGGATCCAAAATTATTGCATTTGACTTCTGGACAAGTTTTAGCTGTGCAACCTGATAAGAATAGATGTGTTCCCTTTCTCTCCTCTCTTTCTAGCACTGTCCTGTCATTTACATAACTTGCTAGCACCTCTCCTATGCCTCACACACACACAAAGAATTAACCTGCTGTTGTTGAGCAGCTTGGTCTTCTGGAAAATGATGATAACCTGCGTCTTGTGGCTAGCCTGCTCCTCCTCGCTGCTTCAATTTTCCTAGAGTGTATTTATCTAGCTGCAAATTATTTTGTGGTTGTTCTTGTGTTCTTGAGATGTTCTTGGATTTCTGGCTGGTTTGGGAAAGATATTTGATAGCTGGATTAGCTGCTGGAAATGTGTTTGTGAGCAAATGAATCTGCTAGAAGGCTGTTGTGGTGTTTATATGCTGCTGCCTAGTTGTTGTGGTGCTGCCACACAACTAGATGACTCATGTTTTGCAAGGATGAATAAGGTGCTTGGGTGTCCAGTCCTCATGTATAGGCAATTCTTGGGGTTCAAGCTAAGTTAGATATTTTGTTTGTGGATAACTCTCCTATGTGGCATGCTCATCCACTCAAGCTTTTCATTACTTGGGGTTCAAGTAAACTTAGATATTTTCTAGTGGATAGAGATGACTAGTCATTGATCTTATCTCCTTGTGGGATTTATTCTTGAGCAAGACAAATGGGTTTTATCACTAGATGGGTTGGTTTGGCTTCTCTCTTATGTGGGCTTTGCTAATATATGGATGGTGATCAAGTGGCTTTACAATTTCAGTTTTGTGGGCTTTAGCATTTGGTTTCTTTTCTTCTTTGGTAAAACAATACCATTGGAGAAATATTCTTATGTGGGCTTTCTTAATTAGGATCTTGACTAGATTAGAGGGAAAACAAAGATGTTGCCTTGATGACTTAAGATAGATGGATCAATACTAATAGCCTTTGCCCCATGTTACCTTTGTTACTTGCTCTTATGGATCAATGTTGCCTTCTTGTCCTTGTTGCCTATTTGCCTCTAAATGATCCAAAAATGATCCATGATCCATTGTTGCCTTACATACAATTCCCTCTAGTCAAAATATGGATTCTAGGACAAGTTCCTAATATCCATTAGTTAAGTTCCAAAATTAAATTGCCTCACCCTTGTGGTGAAGGCAAACATTTTAATAACAACCCCCTCTCCTATTGTCTTTGTTTATTTTGCAGGAAATGAATTGAAGATGAAGATTGGAAAGATAAGAAGATAAAGATTTAGCTAGGCTTTTCTTTTAATCTTTTGTAACTTTCTTTTTATTTGGATGAGATATGTATATATTCAGTTAAAGATGTAATATTAATTATTCTTTTATTTTGATCTTGCATTTTAATTCCATATGATGTATCTAAGTAGACATTGGACATTGGTTCCCAATTTGTATTTGAGATGAGTGTAAAATGAGATGGTTCAATGTGTGTGAGATAAGATGATGAATTAAGATGATAAATTCATTTTTGTGAGATGACATTTGTATGGATGATATAATGAAATGATTCCTAGATATGTAATTGGAATAATTGTGGTTTATGGGCATTTAAATTATAAGCATGTCATTTTCTTGAATTTTTGATCAGAAGTGTCGAGGGTTAGGAAAGGTCTTGTCCAATTCTGGTTTGCATCGACTAAAATTCTATTTTCGATTTAGTTGTTAAAAAGATCATGTCGAAGTTTATCGCACTCCACCAGATGATCTAAACCCTAATTCACCTAGTCGAGAGAAACATCGATCACTTTGCATTATTTAATTTAACGCGCCAAAATTTCCCGTGTTTTAGATGCATGCCATGCAAATGCACAAATTCTATTTCTACCCTTCCGACTCTCTAAACTACGGGGTATTACATCCTCCCACCGTTAAACTAAACTTCGTCCCGAAGTTTCGACTCCTCTCACACTGAATAAGGTAAGAAAGAACAGTTGCATATGTTGATTCACACAAAATCCTTTCCGACGTGATCGTTAATCAAGGTGATCCGTTGTCCAAAATCCTTGTATATAACCTCCAATGGTCCTTATTATCCATCTGTCGACCCTCATCGAGTATTTGATCCATTCCAACGATCTTACTTTTTCTTCATGTCTCTTGATTTATCCAATTCAGACTTCTTACATTACCCTGACTTTGTAACCTCTGTCGAAGATCCTCGTCTTCCACCTTATGATCCTCCCATTGGATTGAGGATATTTTCCTTATAATCTAAAGATTACGGTGACTTTATTTATGGTGGTAAACTCATCGCCTTTACTCCACAACCTCTAGGATAACTGTCCCTTACCGACTATATAGAACATAATTCTCCCTTCGTGGTTTCTTTCCTCAGAATGGATTAGACACTGGTAGTCCATCCAACCATGATTACTCTATCTTACAGTAATTCTCATATCACTTGTAATCAAGAGAAACAATCCTTTCGATGTCAATCTCCTCATATCCTGGTACCGTTACGGTGGACTTTCTTATCCTTGAAATATAGTCTCTTTTATTCAGTCTTTCTTAGATCCCCTAGTCATAGCTTCAATGACTGCTACACTCCTGGTGTTACTTTTTCTCAGGATCTCAACTCCATTACTTCCATGCTGTCTCAACATTTTCCGATAATACTCATCTCTTTTGACAAACTTCATGATATTGAAAACTCAATTCAACCTTCAAATATCAATTGTCTCTTCGACTTCAGAGTCTGGTAAAGATTGTCGACAATGCTCATCTCTTTTGAAGACCTTCTGGAGCATTAATTCAGTACTATATATCTCACTGAAATACTCCTTTCAAACTTCACCTTTCCTTTTTCCAAATACTATCCAAATATACTTGTTCACTCTCCCCCTTGGAATTTCCTAAGACTTTCTCGGTTCTGACCTTCTGTCAGTCGAGCTTCCTCCAATTAGCTCCATCCAATCGAGCTTCATAGATTACCTTTCCGCTTGAACTTCCACAGTGTGTGCTTCATGGTCCCACGAAGAACACGTGGTATATCCACCATGTAGTGTATACCCCTTATCGTCCTCCGGTAAAGAGATACTATATCCTCCTATACCTCCAATAGTTTCCCGAAGAACAAGTGGTACGTCCACCATGTTGTGAACAACCAATAAGATCTCCCGGTAACTTGGATACTTATTATGGTAGCATTCCATTTGGCTCATCCGATGGTCTCAAGAAAAGAGTTGCACACGTGCTTGTGCCATGGATGATATCTTAACTTCAAACTTGAATAGGATGTTGGTCATCAAGGTAAAGTTTAGCTGACGTATCATTTCCTTCAGGTCTGATACTTTAGACTAATTCCAAACAGTTGCGACTTGTTTGACCATGTAACTTGCCTTGGTTGCGTCTCCATCATCCGAGTGGTCAGCTCTAAGATGTCAATTCTCTTGGTACTACATCTTTCTCTACAATTGCTCAAGATATAAACTCTGACTTTGGTACCTCGACATCATATGTGGTGAGGTGCCTTCATCCACATTGATCTACCTTCTAGACTTATCGTCAATCCACGACAAAGCTAAACTCTTCTACCATGGTTATGTTACTCTCTTGAACACTGGACTATGTAATTGTACTTCTTGACATGGTTGATATGTCATTTCTGAATATCAATGTGCTTCCATCCAACTACTTCACTTCCGTCATCCCTTTCTAACTTGTCATCATTTGTCGGTTGACTTTCTCATTCACTCTTTCTTGTAACATGTTTGTGTATCCAACACAAATTCTCCTTGTATATATATCCAAGTTCTAATCATGAACTCTTGTTTGGCGGTTAATTTTACCGCTTCCATCTCTAGTAATGCCTCTCAATATATGATCAACTTCTCCTATATTCCATTAAAACTAGAAATATCCTTGTTGTTTTTGTCTTCCTACTCCTTTATCTTCAAGCTATGCTACTTTTAGACACATAAGTGTTGCTGAACTTCTTTTCGAACTCGATCCAAGTAGTATCAATATCTCCTTATTACTTCATCAATAACTTCTTCCAGCAAGTTACGCCCAATCCATATGTTTTCCGAATATTGCACTTCTTCCTCCTTGAGTTTGGACTTCCATGCATAGACTTCATGACTTGATATGCGAAAACTTCATAACCTTCCTTCTTGGTAATGCCTCTTCATGTAGCTTTCCCGATATCATCTTGGGTAGATCCTTGTCCAACTTTTGACGAACTCTTGGTCGAACTTACTTCGTTCCTCCACCCTTTCATGACTGGTGAAATATGCCTCCAAATCCAAATATGATGTGACACTCTCCACATTTCACATTAGTAGCTTTGTTGGCTTCTGTCTTCTGGATTTCCTTCTCTTCATGAGCTTTCATTGCTGCCTCATCTTGCTAGTAACTCGTCTCTTCCTCACACTAATCCTATCTACCTCTAGATTAGTAACATCAAGAAAAGAACTCAATGTGACAATCATGCCATTGTACATCAAATTCTAACTTCATGTACCAACCTAGTCAATCAAAAATCCAATAAGAACCAATAAATCCTGATACAATTATATAGCAAACATGCAACATAAGCCCGTAATGTAAATAGTACTTTGAGTAAAAACATCTCAAAAGTACCCAGGCTTAGATGCTATACACTACAAGATAGGTTTATATCACCTTATGATCCTATTCTAACAACTTTTTGACTCAGTAGTTGCCCCAATTGCCCATTTGCAATGGAATAATACTAAGACAAAGTACTCAAAGAGTAGTTGTGGTCTGGTTTGGTTACGTAGGGAACTAAATTCCATGTAAACTGAATCCTTCGTCTGGCTTGAACAACATCTCCTAGCATCTTCGGATCCTTCATGTAGTTGCCAATTGTACGTTAGACGTAGTACTTTAGCTTCCTTCGATGCTTGTTCCATCTCCTAATTTCCTTAAGACTCTATACTATTCTCGGTGAATCCTCCTTGAAATAAATCATTAGGATGTTGGCATACTTCCGTATTTACCATAATTGATTTTCTCTGATTCTTCACCATCATCATACTTCTCTCGTCTTCCTGCCTTCACAACCTTACGATAGGGTTCTACTTCATCATATGTCTTCACATATAGGATGGTGTTATCAATGATACCACATAGGTAACACTGACTTGGATGTAAATATATTTGGGATACTAGCTGGTAGAAAATAGCCTTAAACTTGTCATGCCAAGTTGAAAAGATATCAGATAAGTAAGTATTAACCGATAAAAGAATAGATAAGAAGATTTACACTTGTTGAGTAAGAAAATGTATATACAAGTATGACTATATTATTCTCAAGTGAATAACCATCATAGTTGTAGGAATATAGAATTTAGATAAATATGATAACTTCCTATAGTCTTACCAACCTACAAGTCTCCTAAAAGGGTTTTAATCCTAAGGTCGTTTTGCTCTGATACCATCTGCGGTGACCCAGCACACCACTGCATGTTGTAGTGTACAAGTCGTTGATGTAACACGCACGGAAGGACCTCTCCGCAAATATTACATCCCTCAGAGTAGTACAACAGAAACATAGCCGGTCCAAGGTAACACTATAAGATTACAACACTATTCAATACAAAGTCTCGAGACCCTTCTTTTATATTGAAGCAAGTCTCTTGAAAATGAAATACAGAAAAGATCCAAATCGTATCACTAAGCTGGATATCAGCTCTATCTCTAATTCCTATTCCACAACTGCTGTTGTCACAGCCCTATTCTAATCCATCCGGAATATCTTCATCCAGGTTGTACTCCTTCTTCAAAAATGATGGTGTCTCCTCCATTAGCAATGTGATCGTCATGTTTGCCATTGCACTTTTGTTGATGTTCCTTCATTGTCGATGTAGCCGTTGAATCTTCCAAGCTCCACCATGTAGACTTGACTCCTTCTTAAAGACCTCCTCGTCGTCGTCATGGATATCCATCATCTCCTTGGATGGCTCCAAAGGTCTAAGCAGGGGGTCAACGAGGAAAGGGTAAGCAACTCGAGCGTTACTTAGCAAGTTCAAATAATATAGGAAAGAGTTTTTCTTGTTTTGAATGCACTGGCTACTGCCACGACCAACGGTCATAGGCATAATGCAAGTTTTGGAAAAGATTTCTTCAAAAGGTCAAGTTTTATTTCAGAAAACTATGCTCACAGTCTCCACGGGTCTTTAGTCATCACTTGGGATGCCTTTCCCGCAGCGTTCTGTAGTTTCTTCCGGGAACACGGATGTGACAGCCACAATTTCTTGTTGTTGACTCTGCAGAGCTGCGTAACTTTACCCATGAGAGAAACCCAGCCTTGTTGCCTTTCCGGGCGTACTTTCTCGTCCATACTTTCATGGTATGGGGCCAGGTGTGAGTCCAAAGCCATTCCCCGTGCTTCTCCAACAACCCCGCATGCCCACCCTTTTGTAGGTTTGTCCTCCCCTATATCTTTTGGAAGACTGTTCCAGACCGAAGTCCTCCCCTATACCATAAAGATAGACTGTTCCAGACAACCCCTACAATCCATCATAGACACCAGAAACCGTGAGAATTAAGGGATCCCACTCATGTGCATGTAGTCCCGCAAGATCTACAGCCTACGGAATTGGCTGTCCGTTGACATGCGAAAGGGAAAAGATCACAGATGACTTCACCGTCGCATGCCAGATCTCAAGGTAAACGCTTCAATATGGCGCAAGGATTACTGTGACATTGGTAATTAATCCTAGGTATATACTTTCCCGTACAATGGAACCTCCACCACAACATCAAACCGTGGTTCCATTGCCAGCCAACAATAGTATATATAGCAATTCACATCATTCGAAAATAGGTTTTTCTTTTTTATGCAGATGATAAAATATATTACTTTTATAAATACTTTGATAAAAATATTTCAACGGACATGCAAGAATGAACTTGCCTGTGGTAGAAGTGGCAATTCAATCCTTCGGGGTTCTAGGGTCTGCGGTAAAGCCCCGAGTTATGAAAATAGCAAGGTAATCCCAATAAGGACTACTGAAAACTCTAGCAGCATGCTATTATGCATAATCATGAAATGCATCGTCACCCCGAAAATACCAAGTTATGGATTTTAATACTTTTTGAGTGTTTTGGAGTTTTTAATTATTTAAATAGTTTGACAAAAAAAAAGAGGAATAAATTCAAAGTGACTAAATTTAAATAGTCCAATATAATTGAACCTCCATACTTTATTTTCCCATATTATTTTATTTGAGGAAAATAGTTTTTGAAAAGGAACTTCAAATCATTTCCACTTAAGGATCTTTGAATTTTACCTTCACAAAAGTTTTTCAAAACTTCAAATAAAACTTACATAAAAATTCCTCATAATTTATAGAGTGTGTTGATTATTTTTAGCTCATTTTTGTTCCTTTGGTTTGGGAGTTAAAATTCATTTAAATTTGGATAATTTCATTTGGTGAATTACCAGAATGCCCCTGGGCCCATTTGTCGTGGGTTTGTCACGTCAGGTGTCATAGATGACTTCGTAGGTGTGGGATTACGCGAGTCAAGCATCTCCGAGCTTGGGATCGCAGGAACAAAGATCAACACAGATTTACCCAGGTTCGGCCCCCTCAATGTGAGGTAAAAGACCTACTTCCTGCCTACCCTAGATTGGTATTGATATGATAATCGAGGTGTTACAATGGAGGCGATCCGATATGGTACTCGCCGTATGAGTTAGGGTTTAGGGCTTGATAGCTTGACCCGTCTAAGTCCTGCGAGTCCTCTTTATATACACAGAGGCTCGCCAGGTTACAAAGGAAACTTCCCCCATATGGAATACGTTCACAGAGGCCTACTCGGAGACTACTTGGTCTTCACGTCCTCCGGGATACGTCTTCTAGATCTTTCCCCTTATGGCGGTTCAATACTGGGCTTGCTCCCAAGTGGGCCTTTGTCCGTGCGGGTAAAGTAAGTCGCACTGGGCCGCGGGTTAATCCAGAAAGTATTTACCCCGACATTAGCCCCCAAGATTGGTTAGGACTTTACGGTGAGAATCTTCTGACCTCTTGAAATGGTCACTGAGCCGCACTGCAAACGTTCTGACCAATCTTCTGACTTATGCGATTCAGAGCTGTGACTTATCTGCGCGACTCATCTCCCCTTCTGGAAATATTCTGTTTCCTTTAATTGCGGACCGTTACTCGTTTTGCGGGCGCAAATTGTGCCGTTGGTTGCGAGCGCAGATTGTGCCGTTAGTTGCGGGCCCTTCAGTTATAAGCTGCGGCCACCTAGGTCATTATCCACTTGCCCTTGCAATCTCCTCATCCCTAGCCGCGCCGTCTTCTTCCTCAATCCGAGCTTAGTTCCCCAATCCAATCTCTTCTTCGCAATGGCGCCCAAGGCAAAGCCATCTGACGATAAGCGTAGGATCTCCTGCAACTGGGAAGGATCCTGGGTGACGGAGGAAACTGTCGTGGATCTGGCCGAAGCTGGCTTCTTGCCGCCGAAGGAGGACGGCGTCTGGCGGGCGCCAGGCGATGAAATCGAGCCGCGCCCCAAGCCCAACGAGCTGGTGATGTTCGTGGAGCACGTGGAGCGTGGATTCACGCCGCCAGGTTCTCCCTTCTTCCGCAATCTGCTGCAACGCCTAGGCCTCCGTCTTCACGACATCGGGCCCAACTCAATGCTCCAGGTGAGCAATTTTCATGTGTTGTGCGAGGACTATCTTGGCATAGCCCCCAACATCGATCTGTGGCTGGCCTCTTTCACCTGCAACAGCCAACTTGTCTCCAAGGGCGGCGCCTACGTTCAGGTCGGCGCCATCTCTCTTCAACGCCATAGAAACTCTTGCCTTCCCAAGCTAGCCCTGGCGAATCGACCCAGGGCTTGGCAAAAATCTTTCTTCTATTGCCAAGACACTTCACCGGAGGGCGAAACTCGCCTTCCCTCCTGGTCTAACACCCTCTTCGTGCCTACCGAGGCACTGAAATCAAAGCCTCGCGACTCGGCCATGCCCTTCATCAATGAGTCGCTGATCAAGGTCCGCGCCTTAATAGGTCATGGTCTTACTGGCCTTGATCTTCTCTCTTGCTGGACCAAATGGCGCGTCCAGCCCGTGAGTCCACGACAGCGATCCTTCCTTGAGTGCACAGGCACCTCTGCTGACGTCGATCGCATCAAGGCTGCGGACTGGAGGCCTGAGGATTGGGTGGAATTCGTCACCCGCGTGACTGAGGAGAAGGACATCTCCTTCGACAAGGTGGGGCTTGCCCCTTTCAGCGTTAACAACAAGCCTTTTGAGGTAACTCCTCTTCTCTGTCTTTTCGTCTTTGTAGTTGAGTCGCATTCCTTTCTTAATACTGCAACTTATATCTTCCTGATCCAGGCTGATGAGAATTACTGGTCGCTGCCTGCGACCGTCACCGGCACTGCTGCTCCCAAGCGTGCCACACGAAAGAAGTTGCTGCCCGCTCTAGAGGGCAGCGAAACTGCTGATATCCCCTCTGTCGCCTCTGCGGCCTCAGAAGGTGAAGAGACTGAACTGGACGAGGATGACAGTCCAGTGCCAGCCGCGAGTTCTGCTGCCGCGGCTGGACCAACTCCCCGTAGAGCCTCCAAGAGGCTATCTCGTGAGGAGCCAGAGCTTGATGCTCTGGAAAACCCTGAGGCCACGAAGCGTCGCAAGCCTGCTACGGGCGCGACCTCCTCCGCTGCCAGGCGTGTGTTCAAAGCCACCGCCTCGCTGAAGAAGACATGGGTCCCCATTCTGGTAATTTCTACTGTCTTGACATCTTGACTGTTTATTCTTTTTCCTCTACTGACACGCAAACTTCTGCTCGTAGATTCTGGGACCCAAGGCCTGTCATCACCGTCAAGTGACGAGCTTATGGCCTTTGTGAAGATGGCTCCAGAGTTAGTGACTTTCCTTGCGCTTATAATACTTTTATTCTGGTTTATGTGCTTCTTCTTCACACAATGCCCTTGCTTTTTGCAGAAGTGCGGTTAAATCCGCGACTGAACCTGGAGTCATTCTGAAACCCTAGTTGAGCCGCGCTTATCACCTGCGGCTCATACCGCCATGGTGGAGGGCGTGGCCACCACTGATGACTTGGCTGCGGCCTCTGTTCCTGACACAGCTACCCAAGAGGTGGCTCTGGAAGACGGAACAGATCCCCTTATGATCCAAGACGTGGAGAAGGTCAACCCTTCCTCCATAATTGCTGATGCGCCGGTGATTGAATCGCCAGCGGCTGATAGCCTGCGGTCGCCAATTCTGCGTGCTGAGGTTGCTTCCTCCTCCTCCATGAGCCGCGCTGAGAAACTGTCAGAGGCCATCATTGCCTCAAATGACAAGCAAGCCATGGAGCTCCGCAAGGCGCTGTCTGACCTGTCTGCGGCTTATAAGGTAAACTTCTGCTCCACTTATCTGTCTCTAGCCCCCAAGGATCAAGTTTCTTCTTTGACTGTAAAGGGAGACTTGATGCTTCTCTTTTAGCTGTTGATATGTACTTACTAACTGATGTACTCTTTGTAGGAGGAACTAAGCTCCATAACAGCCGCAAGAGTTGCCTTGGAAAAGCAGTTGGGGGAGACTCCTTCTGAATTGGAGAGGCTGCGCGAGCTCCTTGGCCAGCGTGACGTTGAGCTGAAGAAGAGGGAAGCCAGGATGGGCGAGCTATCTGATGAAAGCTTCAAATTATCTGAACAAGCCAAAGCCACCGAGCTGCGGCTTAAAACGTTGAAGAGAAGTTCCAAGAGAGGGTCCAGCAACTGGACCTCCAAATCAGTGCTCAGAAAGACGCCATCGCTGATGCCAACGAGGACGCAAGGCTCAAGGCTGTTTCCATTGGCGAGCTTGAGAAAAAGTTGAAAAAAGTTTCTGATGCCCATAACCTTGTCCACGCCAAAGTTTGCATCATGACTCAAGAGTTAACTGGTATGTGTTGCGACTCATATCTGCATCTGTTTTCTCTACTATCTTTGCCTGTATGTTGTAGAGCTGACGGAGACATGCCTCGATGTAGGTGAAGATGCCAAGTTGCAGCGCGGCAGTACTCAAGAACAGCTGGAGTATATCCGTGAGTTTTCGCGAAAAGCTTGCGATGCCATGAGATCGCTGTCCACCTGTCTTCTGCCGAAAAAGCCTGCTCCTGGTGATGCTGAGGGCTTTTGAAGAGACTGCTCAAGGCGCCTCAATATTTTTTGGACTGGAAAGAATCCTCAGCTCGCACCGGCGCGGCTCATGTTCTTGCTTTGGCCAAGACATATTATCCTTCTTTTGATGCTGCCAAGGTTGCACAAGGCAGGCCCTCGAAGAAAGTGGATGGCACCGAGCTGAAGGCCTCAGAATATTCGGCGACTTGGAAGGACATGCGCGGCCATGCGACTGAGCTGGTGGAGGGGATAGATCTTGCGACCTATATGGGCAAGTATAATGCAGATGGAAGCAGATGGGAGAAGTTACCCGCTCCATCATCCAGTGCGGTGATCCCACAGGAGAAGAACCCTCTCCAGGCGTATCCAGCTCTGCAGCCCCCAAGCCCACGACGGAGAAGCCGTCCAGCGAGCCTGCGACTGCTCCTTCTGGCAAGCTTGGTAAGCCGCCTGTTCCTCCTTCCCACAGGCCAAAAGCTGCGCACAAATGAAGAAGAGAAACAATGGTTTTATGATCTTGGCCCTTAGCGGCCTGTAATAATTGTTAGAATTTATGTGTCATAAGACAATGTTATGGTTTGCTTAAGTACTCTCAGCAGTACATGTTTCGACCAATAGGCTGGTCCTTATGATTTGTCTCGGTTTTTCCTCACTTAGGCCCTTGCGCGGCTCAGTATTTCCCAGGTAAAAAGTGCGTGTTCAGGGTCGAGAGCGGCCATGATAGGCAATCAAACTCGATTGACGCCGCACCCCCAGTACTTTGGCCGCATAGTGCAAGTCGCATCCAAGAGAGGTTGAGTATAATCACGATAAATGCCACTTGTTTGGCGATCCCAAGGAATAGGCCGCGCTAAAAAGCTGCCGCACCCCCAAGGGACCAATGATTAAAAAATAAAAGACTCACAACTCAATTGGTAGTTTGAGATGCTTTATTTCAGAATCATTATATGATACATAGGGTCGGTCGCGCCTAGGTGGCGACCAGAAGTGATGCTTGGGTCGGTTGCGCCTAGGTGGCAACCAGAAATGTTACATGGGTCGGTCGCGCCTGAGTGGCGACCAGAAATGGGTCGATCGCGCCTAGGTGGCGATCAGAAGTGTTACATGGGTCGGTCGCGCCTGAGTGGCGACCAGAAATGGGTCGATCGCGCCTAGGTGGCGATCAGAAGTGTTACATTGGGTCGGTCGCGCCTGAGTGGCGACCAGAAATGGGTCGATCGCGCCTAGGTGGCGATCAGAAGTGAAGTTTTTAGCCCTGAGTGGCCAGCTTGATGTCGTAAACTCTTAATGGTTTTGTTGCGGCTGCTGATGGCAACTCGCAATGCCTGGGATGTGTCCTTATTGGCAATGGCTTGTAGCCTTTGACTTCCTTGCCTCCCTTGCGGCCGTAATCTGAAGTCGCAAGTCAGGCAGGTGCCTCTTTGCCTTTACGATGTCATCAAAATTCTCCTGCCACTCGCGCATGGGCGCGCTTTCTGCGATGCAAGCTGCTCTGGCCATGGCCTTGTCGCCTTCTTCGCATTCTTGAGCTATTCTTTTGTCGCCATTGATGGTGATGACTCCCCTGGGGCCTGGTATTTTAAGCTTTAGGTACACATAGCACGGCCTAGACATAAACTTTGCGAATGCTTCTCTGCCAAACAACGCATGATATGGGCTCTGGAAATCTACAACCTCGAACCAAATGTACTCGCTCCTGAAATTGCTTTGTGTCCCAAAGGCGACCTCCAAGTTGACTCGCCCCAATGGCTGAGCTGATATGCCCGGCACGACACCATGAAACGTTGTTCTTGATGGGTGTAGCTGCTTTTCTTGAAGGTTCATTCTTTTGAAGGTTTCATAGTATAATATATTGATGCTGCTGCCTCCATCCATCAGTACTTTGCTCAACTTGTACCCTGCGACTTGAGGGGCAACCACCAGCGCGAGTTTGCCCTCTTCATTTATTTCTCCTGGGTGATCCTCGCGGCTCCAAACTACTGGCTGCTCGGACCACTTTAGCCACTGTGGGACGGCTGGTACTATGGCGTTAACAGCCTGATTGCATCGTCGCAGCTTTTGTTCCCTCCTTGAAGTATTCACCACAATGGTATGATACTGACCCAACTGTTTTGGGAACTGTGGCTGATCTGGCTGCGGATTTGGGACGGCGTTGTTGCTGTTGTTGCCTCCGCCGTGGTTACCTCCCTCATTGTTTTGATGATTGTTGTTTGTGTTGAGTGGTTGCCCATCCTTCCACTTTTTGTAATGATAACACTGTGCCTTTGTGTGGGGACCCCGGACTAGCTGTCCGAAATACCCGATTATGCTTAACACAACGATCCCGTGACCAGTCTGTCGTTGCACATAATCCGAATTGGATACCAAAGTTTACATCCATTACAGCACCGAATTAAAAGTCTTACATAAATGGTCATTTAGACCAAGTTCTTACATAGGTGCCTTCATGGGCCAAACCAAAATATCAGCGGAAGCTACGGCGTAGTAGACATCATATTCTAACGATGACAACCCGACAGGCAGCTGACTTGTGGAGATCCCTAGTTGGCGTAGAAGTCGCCATACTCTTGCTCGGCGTAGTGCTCCTCCTCGTAGTCTCGGCGTAGTGCTCCTCATCGAGTATTTGATCCATTCCAACGATCTTACTTTTTCTTCATGTCTCTTGATTTATCCAATTCAGACTTCTTACATTACCCTGACTTTGTAACCTCTGTCGAAGATCCTCGTCTTCCACCTTATGATCCTCCCATTGGATTGAGGATATTTTCCTTATAATCTAAAGATTACGGTGACTTTATTTATGGTGGTAAACTCATCGCCTTTACTCCACAACCTCTAGGATAACTGTCCCTTACCGACTATATAGAACATAATTCTCCCTTCGTGGTTTCTTTCCTCAGAATGGATTAGACACTGGTAGTCCATCCAACCATGATTACTCTATCTTACAGTAATTCTCATATCACTTGTAATCAAGAGAAACAATCCTTTCGATGTCAATCTCCTCATATCCTGGTACCGTTACGGTGGACTTTCTTATCCTTGAAATATAGTCTCTTTTATTCAGTCTTTCTTAGATCCCCTAGTCATAGCTTCAATGACTGCTACACTCCTGGTGTTACTTTTTCTCAGGATCTCAACTCCATTACTTCCATGCTGTCTCAACATTTTCCGATAATACTCATCTCTTTTGACAAACTTCATGATATTGAAAACTCAATTCAACCTTCAAATATCAATTGTCTCTTCGACTTCAGAGTCTGGTAAAGATTGTCGACAATGCTCATCTCTTTTGAAGACCTTCTGGAGCATTAATTCAGTACTATATATCTCACTGAAATACTCCTTTCAAACTTCACCTTTCCTTTTTCCAAATACTATCCAAATATACTTGTTCACTCTCCCCCTTGGAATTTCCTAAGACTTTCTCGGTTCTGACCTTCTGTCAGTCGAGCTTCCTCCAATTAGCTCCATCCAATCGAGCTTCATAGATTACCTTTCCGCTTGAACTTCCACAGTGTGTGCTTCATGGTCCCACGAAGAACACGTGGTATATCCACCATGTAGTGTATACCCCTTATCGTCCTCCGGTAAAGAGATACTATATCCTCCTATACCTCCAATAGTTTCCCGAAGAACAAGTGGTACGTCCACCATGTTGTGAACAACCAATAAGATCTCCCGGTAACTTGGATACTTATTATGGTAGCATTCCATTTGGCTCATCCGATGGTCTCAAGAAAAGAGTTGCACACGTGCTTGTGCCATGGATGATATCTTAACTTCAAACTTGAATAGGATGTTGGTCATCAAGGTAAAGTTTAGCTGACGTATCATTTCCTTCAGGTCTGATACTTTAGACTAATTCCAAACAGTTGCGACTTGTTTGACCATGTAACTTGCCTTGGTTGCGTCTCCATCATCCGAGTGGTCAGCTCTAAGATGTCAATTCTCTTGGTACTACATCTTTCTCTACAATTGCTCAAGATATAAACTCTGACTTTGGTACCTCGACATCATATGTGGTGAGGTGCCTTCATCCACATTGATCTACCTTCTAGACTTATCGTCAATCCACGACAAAGCTAAACTCTTCTACCATGGTTATGTTACTCTCTTGAACACTGGACTATGTAATTGTACTTCTTGACATGGTTGATATGTCATTTCTGAATATCAATGTGCTTCCATCCAACTACTTCACTTCCGTCATCCCTTTCTAACTTGTCATCATTTGTCGGTTGACTTTCTCATTCACTCTTTCTTGTAACATGTTTGTGTATCCAACACAAATTCTCCTTGTATATATATCCAAGTTCTAATCATGAACTCTTGTTTGGCGGTTAATTTTACCGCTTCCATCTCTAGTAATGCCTCTCAATATATGATCAACTTCTCCTATATTCCATTAAAACTAGAAATATCCTTGTTGTTTTTGTCTTCCTACTCCTTTATCTTCAAGCTATGCTACTTTTAGACACATAAGTGTTGCTGAACTTCTTTTCGAACTCGATCCAAGTAGTATCAATATCTCCTTATTACTTCATCAATAACTTCTTCCAGCAAGTTACGCCCAATCCATATGTTTTCCGAATATTGCACTTCTTCCTCCTTGAGTTTGGACTTCCATGCATAGACTTCATGACTTGATATGCGAAAACTTCATAACCTTCCTTCTTGGTAATGCCTCTTCATGTAGCTTTCCCGATATCATCTTGGGTAGATCCTTGTCCAACTTTTGACGAACTCTTGGTCGAACTTACTTCGTTCCTCCACCCTTTCATGACTGGTGAAATATGCCTCCAAATCCAAATATGATGTGACACTCTCCACATTTCACATTAGTAGCTTTGTTGGCTTCTGTCTTCTGGATTTCCTTCTCTTCATGAGCTTTCATTGCTGCCTCATCTTGCTAGTAACTCGTCTCTTCCTCACACTAATCCTATCTACCTCTAGATTAGTAACATCAAGAAAAGAACTCAATGTGACAATCATGCCATTGTACATCAAATTCTAACTTCATGTACCAACCTAGTCAATCAAAAATCCAATAAGAACCAATAAATCCTGATACAATTATATAGCAAACATGCAACATAAGCCCGTAATGTAAATAGTACTTTGAGTAAAAACATCTCAAAAGTACCCAGGCTTAGATGCTATACACTACAAGATAGGTTTATATCACCTTATGATCCTATTCTAACAACTTTTTGACTCAGTAGTTGCCCCAATTGCCCATTTGCAATGGAATAATACTAAGACAAAGTACTCAAAGAGTAGTTGTGGTCTGGTTTGGTTACGTAGGGAACTAAATTCCATGTAAACTGAATCCTTCGTCTGGCTTGAACAACATCTCCTAGCATCTTCGGATCCTTCATGTAGTTGCCAATTGTACGTTAGACGTAGTACTTTAGCTTCCTTCGATGCTTGTTCCATCTCCTAATTTCCTTAAGACTCTATACTATTCTCGGTGAATCCTCCTTGAAATAAATCATTAGGATGTTGGCATACTTCCGTATTTACCATAATTGATTTTCTCTGATTCTTCACCATCATCATACTTCTCTCGTCTTCCTGCCTTCACAACCTTACGATAGGGTTCTACTTCATCATATGTCTTCACATATAGGATGGTGTTATCAATGATACCACATAGGTAACACTGACTTGGATGTAAATATATTTGGGATACTAGCTGGTAGAAAATAGCCTTAAACTTGTCATGCCAAGTTGAAAAGATATCAGATAAGTAAGTATTAACCGATAAAAGAATAGATAAGAAGATTTACACTTGTTGAGTAAGAAAATGTATATACAAGTATGACTATATTATTCTCAAGTGAATAACCATCATAGTTGTAGGAATATAGAATTTAGATAAATATGATAACTTCCTATAGTCTTACCAACCTACAAGTCTCCTAAAAGGGTTTTAATCCTAAGGTCGTTTTGCTCTGATACCATCTGCGGTGACCCAGCACACCACTGCATGTTGTAGTGTACAAGTCGTTGATGTAACACGCACGGAAGGACCTCTCCGCAAATATTACATCCCTCAGAGTAGTACAACAGAAACATAGCCGGTCCAAGGTAACACTATAAGATTACAACACTATTCAATACAAAGTCTCGAGACCCTTCTTTTATATTGAAGCAAGTCTCTTGAAAATGAAATACAGAAAAGATCCAAATCGTATCACTAAGCTGGATATCAGCTCTATCTCTAATTCCTATTCCACAACTGCTGTTGTCACAGCCCTATTCTAATCCATCCGGAATATCTTCATCCAGGTTGTACTCCTTCTTCAAAAATGATGGTGTCTCCTCCATTAGCAATGTGATCGTCATGTTTGCCATTGCACTTTTGTTGATGTTCCTTCATTGTCGATGTAGCCGTTGAATCTTCCAAGCTCCACCATGTAGACTTGACTCCTTCTTAAAGACCTCCTCGTCGTCGTCATGGATATCCATCATCTCCTTGGATGGCTCCAAAGGTCTAAGCAGGGGGTCAACGAGGAAAGGGTAAGCAACTCGAGCGTTACTTAGCAAGTTCAAATAATATAGGAAAGAGTTTTTCTTGTTTTGAATGCACTGGCTACTGCCACGACCAACGGTCATAGGCATAATGCAAGTTTTGGAAAAGATTTCTTCAAAAGGTCAAGTTTTATTTCAGAAAACTATGCTCACAGTCTCCACGGGTCTTTAGTCATCACTTGGGATGCCTTTCCCGCAGCGTTCTGTAGTTTCTTCCGGGAACACGGATGTGACAGCCACAATTTCTTGTTGTTGACTCTGCAGAGCTGCGTAACTTTACCCATGAGAGAAACCCAGCCTTGTTGCCTTTCCGGGCGTACTTTCTCGTCCATACTTTCATGGTATGGGGCCAGGTGTGAGTCCAAAGCCATTCCCCGTGCTTCTCCAACAACCCCGCATGCCCACCCTTTTGTAGGTTTGTCCTCCCCTATATCTTTTGGAAGACTGTTCCAGACCGAAGTCCTCCCCTATACCATAAAGATAGACTGTTCCAGACAACCCCTACAATCCATCATAGACACCAGAAACCGTGAGAATTAAGGGATCCCACTCATGTGCATGTAGTCCCGCAAGATCTACAGCCTACGGAATTGGCTGTCCGTTGACATGCGAAAGGGAAAAGATCACAGATGACTTCACCGTCGCATGCCAGATCTCAAGGTAAACACTTCAATATGGCGCAAGGATTACTGTGACATTGGTAATTAATCCTAGGTATATACTTTCCCGTACAATGGAACCTCCACCACAACATCAAACCGTGGTTCCATTGCCAGCCAACAATAGTATATATAGCAATTCACATCATTCGAAAATAGGTTTTTCTTTTTTATGCAGATGATAAAATATATTACTTTTATAAATACTTTGATAAAAATATTTCAACGGACATGCAAGAATGAACTTGCCTGTGGTAGAAGTGGCAATTCAATCCTTCGGGGTTCTAGGGTCTGCGGTAAAGCCCCGAGTTATGAAAATAGCAAGGTAATCCCAATAAGGACTACTGAAAACTCTAGCAGCATGCTATTATGCATAATCATGAAATGCATCGTCACCCCGAAAATACCAAGTTATGGATTTTAATACTTTTTGAGTGTTTTGGAGTTTTTAATTATTTAAATAGTTTGACAAAAAAAAGAGGAATAAATTCAAAGTGACTAAATTTAAATAGTCCAATATAATTGAACCTCCATACTTTATTTTCCCATATTATTTTATTTGAGGAAAATAGTTTTTGAAAAGGAACTTCAAATCATTTCCACTTAAGGATCTTTGAATTTTACCTTCACAAAAGTTTTTCAAAACTTCAAATAAAACTTACATAAAAATTCCTCATAATTTATAGAGTGTGTTGATTATTTTTAGCTCATTTTTGTTCCTTTGGTTTGGGAGTTAAAATTCATTTAAATTTGGATAATTTCATTTGGTGAATTACCAGAATGCCCCTGGGCCCATTTGTCGTGGGTTTGTCACGTCAGGTGTCATAGATGACTTCGTAGGTGTGGGATTACGCGAGTCAAGCATCTCCGAGCTTGGGATCGCAGGAACAAAGATCAACACAGATTTACCCAGGTTCGGCCCCCTCAATGTGAGGTAAAAGACCTACTTCCTGCCTACCCTAGATTGGTATTGATATGATAATCGAGGTGTTACAATGGAGGCGATCCGATATGGTACTCGCCGTATGAGTTAGGGTTTAGGGCTTGATAGCTTGACCCCGTCTAAGTCCTGCGAGTCCTCTTTATATACACAGAGGCTCGCCAGGTTACAAAGGAAACTTCCCCCATATGGAATACGTTCACAGAGGCCTACTCGGAGACTACTTGGTCTTCACGTCCTCCGGGATACGTCTTCTAGATCTTTCCCCTTATGGCGGTTCAATACTGGGCTTGCTCCCAAGTGGGCCTTTGTCCGTGCGGTAAAGTAAGTCGCACTGGGCCGCGGGTTAATCCAGAAAGTATTTACCCCGACATTAGCCCCCAAGATTGGTTAGGACTTTACGGTGAGAATCTTCTGACCTCTTGAAATGGTCACTGAGCCGCACTGCAAACGTTCTGACCAATCTTCTGACTTATGCGATTCAGAGCTGTGACTTATCTGCGCGACTCATCTCCCCTTCTGGAAATATTCTGTTTCCTTTAATTGCGGACCGTTGCTCGTTTTACGGGCGCAAATTGTGCCGTTGGTTGCAAGCGCAGATTGTGCCGTTAGTTGCGGGCCCCTTCAGTTATAAGCTGCGGCCACCTAGGTCATTATCCACTTGCCCTTGCAATCTCCTCATCCCTAGCCGCGCCGTCTTCTTCCTCAATCCGATCTAGTTCCCCAATCCAATCTCTCTTCGCAATGGCGCCCAAGGCAAAGCCATCTGACGATAAGCGTAGGATCTCCTGCAACTGGGAAGGATCCTGGGTGACGGAGGAAACTGTCGTGGATCTGGCCGAAGCTGGCTTCTTGCCGCCGAAGGAGGACGGCATCTGGCGGGCGCCAGGCGATGAAATCGAGCCGCGCCCCAAGCCCAACGAGCTGGTGATGTTCGTGGAGCACGTGGAGCGTGGATTCACGCCACCAGGTTCTCCCTTCTTCCGCAATCTGCTGCAACGCCTAGGCCTCCATCTTCACGACATCGGGCCCAACTCAATGCTCCAGGTGAGCAATTTTCATGTGTTGTGCGCGGACTATCTTGGCATAGCCCCCAACATCGATCTGTGGCTGGCCTCTTTCACCTGCAACAGCCAACTTGTCTCCAAGGGCGGCGCCTACGTTCAGGTCGGCGCCATCTCTCTTCAACGCCATAGAAACTCTTGCCTTCCCAAGCTAGCCCTGGCGAATCGACCCAGGGCTTGGCAAAAATCTTTCTTCTATTGTCAAGACACTTCACCGGAGGGCGAAACTCGCCTTCCCTCCTGGTCTAACACCCTCTTCGTTCCTACCGAGGCACTGAAATCAAAGCCTCGCGACTCGGCCATGCCCTTCATCAATGAGTCGCTGATCAAGGTCCGCGACTTAATAGGTCATGGTCTTACTGGCCTTGATCTTCTCTCTTGCTGGACCAAATGGCGCGTCCAGCCCGTGAGTCCACGACAGCGATCCTTCCTTGAGTGCACAGGCACCTCTGCTGACGTCGATCGCATCAAGGCTGCGGACTGGAGGCCTGAGGATTGGGTGGAATTCGTCACCCGCGTGACTGAGGAGAAGGACATCTCCTTCGACAAGGTGGGGCTTGCCCCTTTCAGCGTTAACAACAAGCCTTTTGAGGTAACTCCTCTTCTCTGTCTTTTCGTCTTTGTAGTTGAGTCGCATTCCTTTCTTAATACTGCAACTTATATCTTCCTGATCCAGGCTGATGAGAATTACTGGTCGCTGCCTGCGGCCGTCACCGGCACTGCTGCTCCCAGGCGTGCCACACGAAAGAAGTTGCTGCCCGCTCTAGAGGGCAGCGAAACTGCTGATATCCCCTCTATCGCCTCTGCGGCCTCAGAAGGTGAAGAGACTGAACTGGACAAGGATGACAGTCAGTGCCAACCGCGAGTTCTGCTGCCGCGGCTGGACCAACTCCCCGTAGAGCCTCCAAGAGGCTATCTCGTGAGGAGCCAGAGCTTGATGCTCTGGAAAACCCTGAGGCCACGAAGCGTCGCAAGCCTGCTACGGGCGCGACCTCCTCCGCTGCTAGGCGTGTGTTCAAAGCCACCGCCTCGGCTGAAGAAGACATGGGTCCCCATTCTGGTAATTTCTACTGTCTTGACATCTTGACTGTTTATTCTTTTTCCTCTACTGACACGCAAACTTCTGCTCATAGATTCTGGGACCCAAGGCCTGTCATCACCGTCAAGTGACGAGCTTATGGCCTTTGTGAAGATGGCTCCAGAGTTAGTGACTTTCCTTGCGCTTATAATATTTTATTCTGGTTTATGTGCTTCTTCTTCACACAATGGCCTTGCTTTTTGCAGAAGTGCGGTTAAATCCGCGACTGAACCTGGAGTCATTACTGAAACCCTAGTTGAGCCGCGCTTATCACCTGCGGCTCATACCGCCATGGTGGAGGGCGTGGCCACCACTGATGACTTGGCTGCGGCCTCTGTTCTGACACAGCTACCCAAGAGGTGGCTCTGGAAGACGGAACAGTTCCCCTTATGATCCAAGACGTGGAGAAGGTCAACCCTTCCTCCATAATTGCTGATGCGCCGGTGATTGAATCGCCAGTGGCTGATAGCCTGCGGTCGCCAACTCTGCGTGCTGAGGTTGCTTCCTCCTCCTCCATGAGCCGCACTGAGAAACTGTCAGAGGCCATCATTGCCTCAAATGACAAGCAAGCCGTGGAGCTCCGCAAGGCTATCTGACCTGTCTGCGGCCTACAAGGTAAACTTCTGCTTCCACTTATCTATCTCTAGCCCCCAAGGATCAAGTTTCTTCTTTGACTGTAAAGGGAGACTTGATACTTCTCTTTTAGCTGTTGATTTGTACTTACTAACTGATGTACTCTTTGTAGGAGGAACTAAGCTCCATAACAGCCGCAAGAGTTGCCTTGGAAAAGCAGTTGGGGGAGACTCCTTCTGAATTGGAGAGGCTGCGCGAGCTCCTTGGCCAGCGTGACATTGAGCTGAAGAAGAGGGAAGCCAGGATGGGCGAGCTATCTGATGAAAGCTTCAAATTATCTGAACAAGCCAAAGCCACCGAGCTGCGGCTTAAAACGATTGAAGAGAAGTTCCAAGAGAGGGTCCAGCAACTGGACCTCCAAATCAGTGCTCAGAAAGACGCCATCGCTGATGCCAACGAGGACGCAAGGCTCAAGGCTGTTTCCATTGGCGAGCTTGAGAAAAAATTGAAAAAAGTTTCTGATGCCCATAACCTTGTCCACGCCAAAGTTTGCATCATGACTCAAGAGTTAACTGGTATGTGTTGCAACTCATATCTGCATCTGTTTTCTCTACTATCTTTGCCTGTATGTTGTAGAGCTGACGGAGACATGCCTCGATGTACGTGAAGATGCCAAGTTGCAGCGCGGCAGTACTCAAGAACAGCTGGAGTATATCCGTGAGTTTTCGCGAAAAGCTTGCGATGCCATGAGATCGATGTCCACCTGTCTTCTACCGAAAAAGCCTGCTCCTGGTGATGCTGAGGCCTTTTGAAGAGATTGCTCAAGGCGCCTCAATATTTTTTGGACTGGAAAGAATCCTCAGCTCGCACCGGCGCGGCTCATGTTCTTGCTTTGGCCAAGACATATTATCCTTCTTTTGATGCTGCCAAGGTTGCACAAGGCAGGCCCTCGAAGAAAGTGGATGGTGCCGAGCTGAAGGCCTCAGAATATTCGGCGACTTGGAAGGACATGCGCGGCCATGCGACTGAGCTGGTGGAGGGGATAGATCTTGCGACCTATATGGGCAAGTATAATGCAGATGGAAGCAGATGGGAGAAGTTACCCGCTCCATCATCTAGTGCGGTGATCCCACAGGAGAAGAACCCCTCTCCAGGCGTATCCAGCTCTGCAGCCCCCAAGCCCACGACGGAGAAGCCGTCCAGCGAGCCTGCGCCTGCTCCTTCTGGCAAGCTTGGTAAGCCGCCTGTTCCTCCTTCCCACAGGCCAAAAGCTGCGCACAAATGAAGAAGAGAAACAATGGTTTTATGATCTTGGCCCTTAGCGGCCTGTAATAATTGTTAGAATTTATGTGTCATAAGACAATGTTATGGTTTGCTTAAGTACTCTCAGCAGTACATGTTTCGACCAATAGGCTGGTCCTTATGATTTGTCTCGGTTTTTCCTCACTTAGGCCCTTGCGCGGCTCAGTATTTCCCAGGTAAAAAGTGCGTGTTCAGGGTCGAGAGCGGCCATGATAGGCGATCAAACTCGATTGACGCCGCACCCCCAGTACTTTGGCCGCATAGTGCAAGTCGCATCCAAGAGAGGTTGAGTATAATCACGATAAATGCCACTTGTTTGGCGATCCCAAGGAATAGGCCGCGCTAAAAAGCTGCCGCACCCCCAAGGGACCAATGATTAAAAAATAAAAGACTCACAACTCAATTGGTAGTTTGAGATGCTTTATTTCAGAATCATTATATGATACATAGGGTCGGTCGCGCCTAGGTGGCGACCAGAAGTGATGCTTGGGTCGGTTGCGCCTAGGTGGCAACCAGAAATGTTACATGGGTCGGTCGCGCCTGAGTGGCGACCAGAAATGGGTCGATCGCGCCTAGGTGGCGATCAGAAGTGTTACATGGGTCGGTCGCGACTGAGTGGCGACCAGAAATGGGTCGATCGCGCCTAGGTGGCGATCAGAAGTGTTACATGGGGTCGGTCGCGCCTGAGTGGCGACCAGAAATGGGTCGATCGCGCCTAGGTGGCGATCAGAAGTGAAGTTTTTAGCCCTGAGTGGCCAGCTTGATGTCGTAAACTCTTAATGGTTTTGTTGCGGCTGCTGATGGCAACTCGCAATGCCTGGGATGTGTCCTTATTGGCAATGGCTTGTAGCCTTTGACTTCCTTGCCTCCCTTGCGGCCGTAATCTGAAGTCGCAAGTCAGGCAGGTGCCTCTTTGCCTTTACGATGTCATCAAAATTCTCCTGCCACTCGCGCATGGGCGCGCTTTCTGCGATGCAAGCTGCTCTGGCCATGGCCTTGTCGCCTTCTTCGCATTCTTGAGCTATTCTTTGTCGCCATTGATGGTGATGACTCCCCTGGGGCCTGGTATTTTAAGCTTTAGGTACACATAGCACGGCCTAGACATAAACTTTGCGAATGCTTCTCTGCCAAACAACGCATGATATGGGCTCTGCAAATCTACAACCTCGAACCAAATGTACTCGCTCCTGAAATTGCTTTGTGTCCCAAAGACGACCTCCAAGTTGACTCGCCCCAATGGCTGAGCTGATATGCCCGGCACGACACCATGAAACGTTGTTCTTGATGGGTGTAGCTGCTTTTCTTGAAGGTTCATTCTTTTGAAGGTTTCATAGTATAATATATTGATGCTGCTGCCTCCATCCATCAGTACTTTGCTCAACTTGTACCCTGCGACTTGAGGGGCAACCACCAGCGCGAGTTTGCCCTCTTCATTTATTTCTCCTGGGTGATCCTCGCGGCTCCAAACTACTGGCTGCTCGGACCACTTTAGCCACTGTGGGACGGCTGGTACTATGGCGTTAACAGCCTGATTGCATCGTCGCAGCTTTTGTTCCCTCCTTGAAGTATTCACCACAATGGTATGATACTGACCCAACTGTTTTGGGAACTGTGGCTGATCTGGCTGCGGATTTGGGACGGCGTTGTTGCTGTTGTTGCCTCCGCCGTGGTTACCTCCCTCATTGTTTTGATGATTGTTGTTTGTGTTGAGTGGTTGCCCATCCTTCCACTTTTTGTAATGATAACACTGTGCCTTTGTGTGGGGACCCCGGACTAGCTGTCCGAAATACCCGATTATGCTTAACACAACGATCCCGTGACCAGTCTGTCGTTGCACATAATCCGAATTGGATACCAAAGTTTACATCCATTACAGCACCGAATTAAAAGTCTTACATAAATGGTCATTTAGACCAAGTTCTTACATAGGTGCCTTCATGGGCCAAACCAAAATATCAGCGGAAGCTACGGCGTAGTAGACATCATATTCTAACGATGACAACCCGACAGGCAGCTGACTTGTGGAGATCCCTAGTTGGCGTAGAAGTCGCCATACTCTTGCTCGGCGTAGTGCTCCTCCTCGTAGTCTCGGCGTAGTGCTCCTCATCGAGTATTTGATCCATTCCAACGATCTTACTTTTTCTTCATGTCTCTTGATTTATCCAATTCAGACTTCTTACATTACCCTGACTTTGTAACCTCTGTCGAAGATCCTCGTCTTCCACCTTATGATCCTCCCATTGGATTGAGGATATTTTCCTTATAATCTAAAGATTACGGTGACTTTATTTATGGTGGTAAACTCATCGCCTTTACTCCACAACCTCTAGGATAACTGTCCCTTACCGACTATATAGAACATAATTCTCCCTTCGTGGTTTCTTTCCTCAGAATGGATTAGACACTGGTAGTCCATCCAACCATGATTACTCTATCTTACAGTAATTCTCATATCACTTGTAATCAAGAGAAACAATCCTTTCGATGTCAATCTCCTCATATCCTGGTACCGTTACGGTGGACTTTCTTATCCTTGAAATATAGTCTCTTTTATTCAGTCTTTCTTAGATCCCCTAGTCATAGCTTCAATGACTGCTACACTCCTGGTGTTACTTTTTCTCAGGATCTCAACTCCATTACTTCCATGCTGTCTCAACATTTTCCGATAATACTCATCTCTTTTGACAAACTTCATGATATTGAAAACTCAATTCAACCTTCAAATATCAATTGTCTCTTCGACTTCAGAGTCTGGTAAAGATTGTCGACAATGCTCATCTCTTTTGAAGACCTTCTGGAGCATTAATTCAGTACTATATATCTCACTGAAATACTCCTTTCAAACTTCACCTTTCCTTTTTCCAAATACTATCCAAATATACTTGTTCACTCTCCCCTTGGAATTTCCTAAGACTTTCTCGGTTCTGACCTTCTGTCAGTCGAGCTTCCTCCAATTAGCTCCATCCAATCGAGCTTCATAGATTACCTTTCCGCTTGAACTTCCACAGTGTGTGCTTCATGGTCCCACGAAGAACACGTGGTATATCCACCATGTAGTGTATACCCCTTATCGTCCTCCGGTAAAGAGATACTATATCCTCCTATACCTCCAATAGTTTCCCGAAGAACAAGTGGTACGTCCACCATGTTGTGAACAACCAATAAGATCTCCCGGTAACTTGGATACTCCTCCTGTTTCTGACCAAGGCTCACCATGGTCCATCTATTTCAACAACTCATACCACTCCATGTGGTATAGCTGTGTAATACCATCTCCAATTCAGTTTCTTTTTAAACTTAAAAAACCTTTCCAAAAACTTGCACATGGTCAAAGTAGGGCCTCCCAACTGTCCATATCCGAGGACTCGGCTATTCGAATAGTTTTACACTCTGCAGAGGTAGCACGCTTTTCCCACATCCATCTGGCAACTCATCGTGTCCGCCACGTCTCGCCATACAGGGTGTATGCGAAGTAAGCCGCCGACCATAGCCTGTCCTTTGCTCATGCTAGTATAGGATCCTCCCCATATGACACTTCCAACACACTTAACCCAGCCCTTCGGAATCTAAGTGTGAGGACTCATAGGTTTTGTCCGGCGGTTTATGGTGGAACCTTCAATCCTCCTCCTTATCTTTCATAGAGTTTGAGCGAGGACCCGGGTCAGGGGTAGACCAACACACTATCCCCTCATGCATGACGGAGTCATCTCCGTCGATGAGGTATCCAGTACTAATATGAGCAAATTATATGACTAAGCCCTTTCCCATATGTGGTGGATGTGGTCGCACAGGGTATCGGATGGTTGACGTAAGTACAAGGACACACTGTGCATTTTTCATAAACATCACCATTTTTTCCTCTTCTCCATTCCAACACCGACATCTCGGTATTTCATAATCTCACAAGTAATTTCAAAGGAGTTTTGAACAAAACATAATTGTTTTTCCCATCCTATAATTTGAGATAACTATCTTCTATTTCTACATAGGTGGCAAAATGAATTTCCATATACTTTTGAAATGGGTTTTATAAATCTTGCTTTGAGAGTAAAACATGTTATGAAAGTAGATGCATATGTTTGTAGTGCAAGCTCAGAGAATAGCTTGCCTTGCTTGGCAAAGTGATCTTGCTCTTGTTCTTCAATTTCAGCAAACTCTCCTTCCTCGATATATCCGTCAACGTTTTCGTCTAATTAATAAACAAACAATGCAAACAATCACTAAGCTATACAAGCAATCATCTCAACACAACAATCAAGAACATCACACATAGATGCTGCACACATCAAACCATACAATTTGGTTTCAAAAATATTTGAATTACACATCATTTAATTATGTTCAACATTATGGCAGAAACTTGTGGAACATGTTTAATTCAATAACTTGAGTTCTGATGGTCACAAAAATTCAAACTAAAACTCTATGGAAAGCTACTGATGTGTAGAAGACAACACAATTTGATTTGGTTCAATTGGAGTTACTAAACTCCCTACACATTTGTTTGAATCCAGAAGCTTATTAATCAAGTTTTGGCTACCATTTAAATTCTATTGCTTCAAAAATTAAACCCTTTTAGGGGTGACTCAAAATGACTAAATGTGACCTAACAAAATTGGTCCTAATTCATTTGGGTTTACCAATTAACATATTTAAATGTTTGAGTGCAGAGGGGTATTTAAACTTCAACTGAATACTAAACAAATACTATGCACAATTAATTCTACCAAAATTAGGGAAGCTAATACATGGCAGTACTAAGCTAGCAAAATTGGTTTGGAATTATTTGGACTAACAGAGTATCAGAAACAAACAAGTTTAGAATTTAAACCTTCTGTAGTATTTTTAATAATACTTTTTATTTATTTAATTAAATGACATGAGACCAATTGGGTTCGTTAAAATTTTTATAAGCTTTCCAGAACAATTGAGTTTGATTTATTTGGATTCATAAATCTCAAGTTATTGAATTTATAAAATGAGTCCAGTACTGAATTTCCAGAGAAACTAAAATTAGAAATCCTAACTGTTCTGGATAATGCTGAAATCCCTGACAGGTGGGGTCCACCAGTCAGTGACTCAGACGAAACGGTGCGCGCGCGGGAAATGTTTAAAAATCTGACTAGCGGGGTCCACGGGTCAGTGACTACGCGCGCGAAGCGGTATGCGACCGTGGATCAAGGATCCAACGGCTCACAGAGCCCGCGTCGGCGGCGACCTAATTTCGGCGGCTCCGCCGCGCCGGCGGCACGGTGGTGGATGCTCTGCTCACCTAGGGGGCTCGGGAAGATGCGGCGATGACGCAGATCGACGGCGGAGGCTCGGGGAAGCTCGTGGTGTGAGTGGAGCTTGCTGGAACGGCGTGAGGTGGCGACGGCGACGCGTCGGACTTCCACGGCCACGGCCACGGACTCCGGCGGGCTACTGCGGTCGCGTCAGTGCACGATCCTGAGGGAAACAAGGGGCGGGTGAGTGTGGTGAGTACGGAGAGCACGGTGGTGTGGTCAGAGGAGAGGAAGGGGCAGCAGCATGACGCAGCCGTGTCGTCGCCTACCTCGGGCTCCGGCGAGCAATTTCCCTGCTGCCAGGGCCGAGCTTGGCTGCTACTACGTGCACGCTCTCCTAGCGGTGCACAGAGGGGGTGGAGTGAGTTGGAGAAGCCGGGGTGCGGTGTGGAGAGAAGTGAGCTCGGGGCGAGTTTAAATAGGCTCGGCGGCGGCGTACGGTGGACTGGGTGCAAGGGGCGACCAGGGCATCGCCGGGCTAGCCATAGGGGGCAGTGGTGTGTGGTGATGTTGCTGGGGGTCCTGGGCGCAGAAGCCAGCGCGTGTCGCGAGCAGAGCGAGCTCGCGGCGTGGGACGGCCATGGGCGCGCTTGGCGGCGCACGGGCATCGAGCAAACGGCGGCTCGAGGCTGGGCGGCGTGCGGTGTCGTCGCGAGAGGGTTCAGTGAAGCAAGGAGAGTGGGGGGCACGGTTCGCGGTGTCCACGGCGTCGACAACGCCTCTGCCTCGGTGGCGCCATGGCGCAGACGCGCCAGCTGCCGCTCCCGGATGCTCTCCTCGCTCTGGCCCTCTTTCTTCGTCGTTCCTGAGCGCGGCGTGGTCAGTGAGGTGAGAGGGGGTGAGTGCAGGCAGCAATTCGACGAATTAAACACGAAATCAAACGAATTGATCTCGATTGCTCAATCCGGTGAAGAACACGAGCACTGCCCTCCATGTGTTCGAGGAAATGCCTCACTGAAATTTAAATTCGAATTTTTGAATCTTGTTTCCACAATTTGCTTCATACATGTAAACATGGATTTGTGGTGCTGTGTTGCAATTTAACTCTAATTGCAACATGGCACATTTTGTAATTTGAATTCGATAAAGAATAAAATTGAATTTTAAATTTAGATTTTGAAATTAATTTTTGAGAGGGGAAAGTTATAAGAATAAAAATGGGAGTGTTTATAACCCACTCCACTTAATTTTATTTGAAACCATTTTAGTTTCTCCCCTTGGAGAATTTGTGGGACACAACTGTCACTTTTATTTTTCTTGCTTTATTTGCTATTTCAATTCTTTTCTTTTCTTCTTGTTTTTATTTAGAGCAAGCAACATAATTAGCAAGAAGGAATAACACAAGCAACAAGACTAACCAACACATATAATTTTAACAAAAGTTTTTGTTGGCTCTCATTTTTGGAATATTCTCTGATTATAATTTGGGATGTTACAATCCTTCCCCCCTTAAAATAAATCTCGTCCCGAGATTTGCTAGGCTTAGGTACTAAAGAGGTCTGGGAATTCGCTTCGAAGATAATCTTCGCGTTCCCAAGTTGCTTCTTCTTCAGAGTGGTTAGTCCACTGGACTTTGTAAAACTTGATCGCACGTCTTCGGGTAACACGAACATCTTCTTCGAGAATCTTGAGGGTCTCTCACGATAAGTCAGGTCTTGGTTCAGGTCGATGGAGAGGTGGTCGATGTTTTTGAAAACATCAGGCTGGTCAGGAACTTCAAGACACTTCCGGAGCAAGGAAATGTGGAAGACATCATGATAATCTCCTAACTCCTGGGGTAACTCCAGCTGATAGGATACTTCTCCTCGACGAGCAATGACCTTGAAGGGTCCAATATACCTTGGCGCTAACTTTCCTTTGACATGGAAACGCTGCATTCCTTTAAGGGGTGTCACTCGGAGATAAACATAATCTCCGACACTGAAGTGATCACGGCGCTTGGTGTCAGCGTAACTCTTCTGACGGGATTGGGCAGTTTTGAGGCGTTCACGAATAAGCTGAACTTGCTCTTCAGCTTCACGGAGGGTATCTGGTCCGAACAATTTGCTTTCTCCGGTATCGGACCAATTCAGGGGTGTACGACACTTCTTGCCGTAAAGGGCTTCAAAAGGGGCCATTTGCAGACTAGACTGATAACTGTTGTTGTACGAGAACTCTGCAAACGGAAGACAATCTTCCCACTTGGAACCATAGGATAGAACACATGCGCGAAGCATGTCCTCCAATATCTGGTTCACTCGCTCAGTTTGGCCATCGGTCTGGGGATGATAAGCTGTGCTAAATGCTAACTTGGTTCCGAGGGCTTCATGAAGGGATTTCCAGAATCTTGAGGTGAATTGCGTGCCTCTATCAGATACAATCTTCTTAGGCACACCATGCAGGCTCACTATTCTGGAAATATACAGTCGCTAATGAGTCCCGATAGGTGGTTTGACAGGATGAAATGGGCAACCTTGGTCAGTCGATCAACGATGACCCAGATTGAATCATGGCCTCGGTTGGATCTTGGAAGTCCGGTAATAAAATCCATTCCAATCTCATCCCACTTCCACTCGGGAATTTTCAAAGGTTGAAGCAATCCAGCGGGTCGCTGATGTTCAGCCTTAACTCGCTGGCAGATGTCACACTTGGCTACGAATGAACCAATCTCTCGCTTCATTCCATGCCACCAAAATCTTTCTCGAAGGTCTTGGTACATTTTGGTTCCGCCGGGGTGGATTGAATAAGGGGTCTCATGGGCCTCCTTCAGGATTAACTCCTTAAGTTCCGTGACATTGGGCACACAGATACGGTCATTGAATTTCAGCACTCCTTCAGCATCTTCGGTAAAACCGGGTGCTTTGCCGAGGGAAATCTTCTTCCTAATTCCCTCTATGCTTTCATGACCTTTTGGGCTTCTTTGATTTGATCCATCAGGGTTGGGGTTAACTCTAATTGGCGAGATAACCATGGCTAACAAGCTCTAGTCCAAAATCTTGGAACTCTTTGAACAAGGCTGGCTGTTCGGCTTGGATCAGGGCATTCAGGGTGCAAGGTTTGCGACTAAGGGCATCGGCAACTACATTAGCCTTTCCAGGGTGATAATGGATTCCAATATCATAATCCTTGATTAATTCCATCCATCTCCTCTGTCGCAGGTTCAGATCTTTCTGGGTGAAAATATACTTCAAGCTTTTGTGATCTGTATAGACCTCGCAGCGATGTCCCGCAAGATAGGGACGCCACGTTTTGAGAGCAAGAACAACAGCAGCTAACTCCAAGTCATGGGTTGGGTAATTCTCTTCATGCGGTCGCAACTGCCGGGACAGGTACGACACAACTTTGCCTTCTTGCATCAGAACGCAACCAAGTCCGAGGCGTGATGCATCGCAATACACGTCGAAACTCTGGGTGACGTCTGGCATGATCAGGATTGGGGCTGAGGTTAGTCTCTTCTTCAGTTCTTGGAAACTATCCTCACACTTCTGAGTCCATTCAAATTTCTTGTCCTTCTTCAACAGTTGGGTCATGGGTTTGGCTATACTGGAAAATCCTTCAACGAACTTGCGGTAATAACCGGCAAGTCCGAGAAAGCTTCGGATTTCAAACACATTGGTTGGGGATAACCAGTCGATAATGGCTTGATCTTCTCTGGGTCACAGAAATTCCTCCGGCAGACACAACATGTCCGAGAAATGCCACTTCACTGAGCCAAAACTCACACTTGCTAAGCTTGGCATACAGCTGGTGCTCTCGGAGAGTCTCCAAAACTAGACGCAGGTGTTCAGCATGCTCTTCTTCGGTCTTGGAATAAATAAGGATGTCATCAAGGAAAACTACCACGAACTTGTCGAGGTACTCCATGAAAATCTTGTTCATGAGATTCATGAAATAGGCTGGGGCATTGGTCAGACCAAAAGACATCACGGTGTATTCAAACAACCGTAACGAGTGGTGAAGGCGGTCTTGGGAATGTCTGTCTCTCGGATCTTCAACTGATGGTATCCTGTCCGAAGATCGATCTTGGAAAAGACTCGGGCTCCGTTCATTTGATCGAACAGATCCTCGATCTTGGGAAGAGGATACTTATTTTTAATGGTTACGTCATTCAGCTTGCGATAATCCACACACAGGCGTGTGGTACCGTCTCTCTTGTCCACAAATATAATGGGTGATCCCCAAGGTGAAGCACTTGGGCGAACAAGTCCTTTGCTGAGCATATCTGCCAATTGCTTCTTCAACTCAACCAGCTCTTCCGGATTCATCCGATAAGGTCTTTGGGATATAGGGGCGGTTCCTGGGATAAGCTCAATTATGAACTCAATTTCCCGGTCTGGCGGCATACCAGGCAATTCTTCTGGGAAAACATCCTTGAACAGGTGAACAACACGGATCTCATCTAGGGCAGGTCGAGCTATGCTCTCATGGCAGCCTGGGTGGGATTGACTAGTTTCAGACACATACTCCACTTCTACTTCTTTGTCGGTGGTGATGGATACAGCTCTTCTAGCACAGTCAATTCGACCATGGTACTTGGCTAACCAATTCATACCGAGTATAACATCGATGCCTTGGGTTCCCAGAACAATTAAGTTAACTGGAAACTTTTCTCCTTTGATCTCAAGGGGTACATCGGAGCAAAACATCTTGGTCTCTACGGTGGATTCTGGGATTTGGATGACCATGGGTTTGGGTAAGAGGCTCTCGACTAAACCTCCCTTAGCAACAAATTCTTGGGTAACAAATGAATGGGTAGCACCAGAATCAAACAGAACAGTTGCAGGTACTGAGTTGACAAGGAACGTACCCAGCACAACATCCGGAGCATCCTGAGCTTCTTCAGCATTGATGTGGTGCAGACGACCCTTGGCAACAGCAGCATTTCCGCGGGGTGCGGCATTCTTGCCATTTCCATTACCATTGCGGCCTTGACCATTGTTCGTGCCGGCGCATTGGGGCGCTGACATTCCTCTTGGATTGGGGCATTCTGGAGTAGTGACCCTTGTTGCCGCATTCAAAGCAGACAACATTGGCATTGGGGTTGAAGTTGTTGAAGTTTCCTCCGGGACGGTTATTGTCATTGGGGCGGTTGAAGTTGTTTGGGCGGTTAGGGTAATTGGGGCGTGGAGCTTGGGGTGGACGATAGGCAGGCCTGGGTTCTGCTGAAAGATACGAGGTTTCTGGCTGCTCGAACCTTCCTGAGCATTCATCCTCCTCTTGCGACCTTCATACATAGACTTGCGCTTGGTCTCCAGCTGGATGGCTTGTCCACAAGTGACTCCAGATCACGGAAGTCATGGATAACCAGAGCACACTGCAGTTCATCATGAGTCCACTCATGAAACGCTCCATCTTCTTCTCTTCTTTGTCGGTGTCATCAGGAGCATACCGAGATAAGTCGGTAAACTCATCCAGATAACCGACCACATCTTACTTCCCTGCCTCAGTTTGCGGAACTCATCCTTCTTCCTCTCAATAAGTCCAGGAATATGCTTCTTGCGGAACTTCTCCTGGAACTCAGCCCAGTTGATGACATGACCAGCTGGCTGGAGAGTCTTGGTAGTTTCCCACCAAGCTCTTGCAGGTCCAGCGAGATAGTGGGTTGCATACACACTTCTCATTTTCTCCCACAGCAGCAACTTCAAGATTATTGTCGATGGTGCGAAGCCAATCATCGGCTTCTAGTGGGTGAAGTCCCTTGGAGTAGGTGGGTGGGTTGGTCTTCTGAAATCGCCTAAGGTGGATCGCTGGTTCATCATTGCCATTGCCATTACCACCATTGTTGTTGTTGTTGTTGTTGTTAGCGGCTGCGAGTTGTTGCAGGGCAACGAGATGAGCCTGGCGCTCCTGCCGGGCATTCTCACGTTCCTCCATGATAAGTGCGAGAAGTTGGGCGGGGGTTGGGTCCGGTGGTGGTGGTGCTGATCCTGATCCTCCCGTATTGCGCGACGGGGCGGCATCCTGAAGCACACCGGGTATAAGAGGCAAGGCAAGAAAAGTTCGACTAAGGGAAAAGACGATCTCTCAAGTGGTTGATTAATTTAAGTTTATATGAAAATATTTCACACAGATTTAAACAAGACAAACATACTTATATATTACCAACATCACATCAAAGTTCACATAACAACAAGCTTACAACATCAAGCTTACAACATCACCTTACATCTAGATACATAACATCTGGTTTCCAAAAGAACCACTACTTCGACTCGACTAGCGATAGGGGTCAACCTAATCCTGCGGTAGTGATCAAGTCACTCGCCTACTGAGGTGGAACCTCCAGCTCTAACACGTCAGCATCTGACTGGTAGGCTGGCTCCTCGGGATCCTCCTCCTCGTCCTCGAGAAGTGCCTCGAGTGGCTCCTCCTTCGTCAACTAACTCCTCCTCATCATCCTCCTCCTCACAGTCCATCTCCTCCACGAAGTCATCATCGTCACTGAGGAAAGCGTCGTTCTCCTTGCGGAGATCCTCGCCCTCCTCCTCCATCTCGTCAGTATGGTGCTCTAGATCCTCAATCAGCCCGTCCTGCTCTGCCACCTTCGTGCGGAGCTTCACGATAGTCTTCCTCAGCTGGGCCCTCTTCCTGAGAAGAGCAACCTTCTCCACCATCAGCTTCATCTCGTTCTCGCGAAGCTCAACGAGCGACTCGCGGTCGAAGTGGAGCTGAATCCTAGTGCGCAACAGATCATCCTGAGTGCACTGAAGTAAGATCTCCATGTCCATGATGTAGCTCCCAAACATCGGGTGGTAAGGTGAAGGAGTAGGGTGTCCATCGCAGTTGCGCCTCCCGTAGAACCGGAAACGGGAGTCTACTAACTCCGCCTTGTGCTCCTCACAAAGTCGGGCTAGCATCCTCTGTGTAGCAGTACAGAGACCGTCAACCCAGGTGGCCTCCTTGGTGGTGAAGATGAGCGTCCTGGAACTGGGAGACTTGATGTTCCTGCGAACTGACGACCTGATGAGCCAGCTCAGCCTTCCGACACCATGAACATCAATCTGAGCTCCCTCAAACTCTGGAGCGGGGCGACCTAACAGCTTGGTCAACTCGAACAAGTCCCTCTCAAACGTCAACTTGCTGTCCTTCTCCAGCTGAACGAACTCGGTCCAATGGAGTGCCATCTACAGTTTTTAAGCAAAATTTTAAGTTAGTTAGGTGACAAGTATATCAAAATTTTAATATAGTAGGCAACAAGTGAGTCAAATTTTAAGCTTAATGAGAGGTGTGCAAAATTTTAGGGATACAAGGAAAATGTAATATTTAATGGAGTAAAATTTTGCATAAGTAAGAGGATTGGAGATAAGCAGTTTTCGAAAATACTTCATTCCTTTCTTTTTAGAAATTCATCTTTTGTAACATTTGACAACGACCATGCTAACTAAGGTTTCCTAAAGTCAGGATGGCTCTGATACCAAGTCTGTGGGGACCCCGGACTAGCTGTCCGAAATACCCGATTATGCTTAACACAACGATCCCGTGATCAGTCTGTCGTTGCACATAATCCGAATTGGATACCAAAGTTTACATCCATTACAGTACCGAATAAAAGTCTTACATAAATGGTCATTTAGACCAAGTTCTTACATAGGTGCCTTCATGGGCCAAACCAAAATATCAGCGGAAGCTACGGCGTAGTAGACATCATATTCTAACGATGACAACCCGACAGGCAGCTGACTTGTGGAGATCCTTAGTTGGCGTAGAAGTCGCCATACTCTGCTCGGCGTAGTGCTCCTCCTCGTAGTCTGGCTAGGTCAATAGCCAGGGACGAAACCAATATGAGTACATTTGAATGTACTCGCAAACTACCCCAACATGAGTATGCACTAGTTTTATTTTAGTTGACAACTTTTATTTATTTTAAACATCTCTATATCTTTATTGAAAAAGGTAAGAAGAGTTTTATAACTATTTTTAAAGAAACCACCATCTCATTTGTTCACCAAAACTCCTCCTGTTTCTGACCATGGCTCACCATGGTCCATCTATTTCAACAACTCATACCACTCCATGTGGTATAGCTGTGTAAACCATCTCCAATTCAGTTTCTTTTTAAACTTAAAAACTTTTCCAAAAACTTGCACATGGTCAAAGTAGGGCCTCCCAACTGTCCATATCCGAGGACTCGGCTATTCGAATAGTTTTACACTCTGCAGAGGTAGCACGCTTTTCCCACATCCATCCGGCAACTCATCGTGTCCGCCACGTCTCGCCATACAGGGTGTATGCGAAGTAAGCCGCCGACCATAGCCTGTCCTTTGCTCATGCTAGTATAGGATCCTTCCCATATGACACTTCCAACACACTTAACCCAGCCCTTCGGAATCTAAGTGTGAGGACTCATAGGTTTTGTCCGGCGGTTTATGGTGGAACCTTCAATCCTCCTCCTTATCTTTCATAGAGTTTGAGCGAGGACCCGGGTCAGGGGTAGACCAACACACTATCCCCTCATGCATGACGGAGTCATCTCCGTCGATGAGGTATCCAGTACTAATATGAGCAAATTATATGACTAAGCCTTTCCCATATGTGGTGGATGTGGTCGCACAGGGTATCGGATGGTTGACGTAAGTACAAGGACACACTGTGCATTTTTCATAAACATCACCATTTTTCCTCTTCTCCATTCCAACACCGACATCTCGGTATTTCATAATCTCACAAGTAATTTCAAAGGAGTTTTGAAAAACATAATTGTTTTTCCCATCCTATAATTTGATATAACTATCTTTATTTCTACATAGGTGGCAAAATAATTTCCATATACTTTTGAAATGGGTTTTATAAATCTTGCTTTGAGAGTAAAACATGTTATGAAAGTAGATGCATATGTTTGTAGTGCAAGCTCAGAGAATAGCTTGCCTTGCTTGGCAAAGTGATCTTGCTCTTGTTCTTCAATTTCAGCAAACTCTCCTTCCTCGATATATCCGTCAACGTTTTCGTCTAATTAATAAACAAACAATGCAAACAATCACTAAGCTATACAAGCAATCATCTCAACACAACAATCAAGAACATCACACATAGATGCTGCACACATCAAACCATACAATTTGGTTTCAAAATATTTGAATTAACATCATTTATTATGTTCAACATTATGGCAGAAACTTGTGGAACATGTTTAATTCAATAACTTGAGTTCTGTTGGTCACAAAAATACAAACTAAAATTCTATGGAAAGCTACTGATGTGTAGAAGACAACACAATTTGATTTGGTTCAATTGGAGTTACTAAACTCCCTACACATTTGTTTGAATCCAGAAGCTTATTAATCAAGTTTTGGCTACCATTTAAATTCTATTGCTTCAAAAATTAAATCCTTTTAGGGGTGACTAAACATGACTAAATGTGACCTAACAAAATTGGTCCTAATTCATTTGGGTTTACCAATTAACATATTTAAATGTTTGAGTGCAGAGGGGTATTTAAACTTCAACTGAATACTAAACAAATACTATGCACAATTAATTCTACCAAAATTAGGGAAGCTAATACATGGCAGTACTAAGCTAGCAAAATTGGTTTGGAATTATTTGGACTAACAGAGTATCAGAAACAAACAAGTTTAGAATTTAAACCTTCTGTAGTATTTTTAATAATACTTTTTATTTATTTAATTAAATGACATGAGACCAATTGGGTTGGTTAAACATTTTATAAGCTTTCCAGAACAATTGAGTTTGATTTATTTGGATTCATAAATCTCAAGTTATTGAATTTATAAAATGAGTCCAGTACTGAATTTCCAGAGAAACTAAAATTAGAAATCCTAACTGTTCTGGATAATGCTGAAATCCCTGACAGGTGGGGTCCACCAGTCAGTGACTCAGACGAAACGGTGCGCGCGCGGGAAATGTTTAAAAATCTGACTAGCGGGGTCCACGGGTCAGTGACTACGCGCGCGAAGCGGTATGCGACCGTGGATCAAGGATCCAACGGCTCACAGAGCCCGCGTCGGCGGCGACCTAATTTCGGCGGCTCCGCCGCGCCGGCGGCACGGTGGTGGATGCTCTGCTCACCTAGGGGGCTCGGGAAGATGCGGCGATGACGCAGATCGACGGCGGAGGCTCGGGGAAGCTCGTGGTGTGAGTGGAGCTTGCTGGAACGGCGTGAGGTGGCGACGGCGACGCGTCGGACTTCCACGGCCACGGCCACGGACTCCGGCGGGCTACTGCGGTCGCGTCAGTGCACGATCCTGAGGGAAACAAGGGGCGGGTGAGTGTGGTGAGTACGGAGAGCACGGTGGTGTGGTCAGAGGAGAGGAAGGGGCAGCAGCATGACGCAGCCGTGTCGTCGCCTACCTCGGGCTCCGGCGAGCAATTTCCCTGCTGCCAGGGCCGAGCTTGGCTGCTACTACGTGCACGCTCTCCTAGCGGTGCACAGAGGGGGTGGAGTGAGTTGGAGAAGCCGGGTGCGGGGTGGAGAGAAGTGAGCTCGGGGCGAGTTTAAATAGGCTCGGCGGCGGCGTACGGTGGACTGGGTGCAAGGGGGCGACCAGGGCATCGCCGGGCTAGCCATAGGGGGCAGTGGTGTGTGGTGATGTTGCTGGGGGTCCTGGGCGCAGAAGCCAGCGCGTGTCGCGAGCAGAGCGAGCTCGCGGCGTGGGACGGCCATGGGCGCGCTTGGCGGCGCACGGGCATCGAGCAAACGGCGGCTCGAGGCTGGGCGGCGTGCGGTGTCGTCGCGAGAGGGTTCAGTGAAGCAAGGAGAGAGTGGGGGGCACGGTTCGCGGTGTCCACGGCGTCGACAACGCCTCTGCCTCGGTGGCGCCATGGCGCAGACGCGCCAGCTGCCGCTCCCCGGATGCTCTCCTCGCTCTGGCCCTCTTTCTTCGTCGTTCCTGAGCGCGGCGTGGTCAGTGAGGTGAGAGGGGGTGAGTGCAGGCAGCAATTCGACGAATTAAACACGAAATCAAACGAATTGATCTCGGATTGCTCAATCCGGTGAAGAACACGAGCACTGCCCTCCATGTGTTCGAGGAAATGCCTCACTGAAATTTAAATTCGAATTTTTGAATCTTGTTTCCACAATTTGCTTCATACATGTAAACATGGATTTGTGGTGCTGTGTTGCAATTTAACTCTAATTGCAACATGGCACATTTTGTAATTTGAATTCGATAAAGAATAAAATTGAATTTTAAATTTAGATTTTGAAATTAAGTTTTTGAGAGGGGAAAGTTATAAGAATAAAAATGGGAGTGTTTATAAACCCACTCCACTTAATTTTATTTGAAACCATTTTAGTTTCTCCCCTTGGAGAATTTGTGGGACACAACTGTCACTTTTATTTTTCTTGCTTTATTTGCTATTTCAATTCTTTTCTTTTCTTCTTGTTTTTATTTAGAGCAAGCAACATAATTAGCAAGAAGGAATAACACAAGCAACAAGACTAACCAACACATATAATTTTAACAAAAGTTTTTGTTGGCTCTCATTTTTGGAATATTTCTCTGTTTATGAATTTGGGATGTTACACTTTGTGTGGTTGGGTGGTTTCCCATCTTTTCCTATATGGATGTCGCAGGGGCGGTTAAAAACCTCTTCCAAATTAACTGGGTGAAAATTCCTTCCTCTGCCGCTGCTTTGTTTGTAACGAGTGTTCGTATTTGCGACTAATCCTGAGTTTCCTTCCTCGTTTTTGCGCTTGTTATAACTCGCATTGGCATTGCTAGCTTGCTGTTCTTGAGGCTTGCTACTGGCCTTCTTTCCCTTGCCGGTATTTTCCTCTTCCTCCCCATCAGATGCATCCCTGGTTTTATCCGAGCTAGCATACTTGTTGGCCGGCGACATTACCTCGCTTAGGCTCTTGACTTTGTCCTTCATGCGACCTTGTTTGTGGACCAGCGGCTCAAATTTGCAATTTTTCTCCATGACAAGGACTGCTGAACTGGGTGCTATGTTATCTGAGGAATGTATGATTCTGCGACCCTTCTCATCCAGTGGCGACTCGACTCGCCTTCCTTCTGTACACAACGCTCAAGGTCCTCTATGCTGCAGAGTCGCTTGCATGTTCCTTGGAAATTCTTGATAAAAGCTTCCTTCATCTCATCCCAAGAGTTTATTCAATTTGGCGGCAAATTTTGCAGCCATATGTGAGCTGCGCCTTCTAACATCATGTTTAGGTAACGTGCGCAGATCTCTTCGGATGCGTTTAGGATGCTCATGCCCATCTCGTAATTGTTGAGCCAAGTAACAGGGTCCATGCTTGCGTTGTAGTTGGCGACCTTGCGAGGCCCTTTGAAATCTGCAGGAAACGGTTCAGACCTGATTCTTTCGCTGAAACAGACTGGGCCTTTGAGTCGCGACGATAGATTGGACGAAGCTGGCCTTCCTATTGGATTAGCCGCCGCGCGCGGCTGCACAACTTCTATGGGTTGAACTTGCTGAGGTTGATTTTGAGCCGCAGGTTGATCTTCCCTTTGTCGTCTAGCCGAACTTGAAGTCGCAACGTGTGGCGATTCCGCGTGGATGCTTCTCTCCGCCGTTGCTCTGCTATTGTAGGGGGTGGAGTGCAGCCGTCCCGCGTGTTCGGACATATTTGCCTGCTGTATTACTGCGGTGCTCAGCATCTCAATGGCACGCCGTGCCTCTCTGTCCGTTGGCGTGTTTCCTGCTAGTGCTAACCTGGCCAAGAAGTTTGTAGCCGCAAAGAGATTCTCCACTGGGCTAACATAATGCCCTTGCGGCGTGTGGAACCTTTGAGGCTGCTGTGGCGACCGCTGAACAAAGGTTGGCTGCGGCAATGGCGGGGGCATCATGGCCCTGTTGTTAGCCTGTACTATGGCCCTTGATCCAGGTATCTCCGCTGCTCTTGGCGCTGCGAAAGATGGAACCGTTGGTACAACTGATGGTACATCGATTGCTTGAACCGCGGGCGCAGCTAACGGGGCCACGGACCGCATAACCATGGCAGATGGTGCCATGTGTGTGGGTACCGCGACTGAAGGTTGTGCGACCCCTGACCATGCGACCGGGTGCGCTGTGTTGGTGGCGACTGATGGGATCGTGTTGGTGGCGACAGACGGAACCGCGATTGTTGGTTCAGCGGTAGGCGATTGGAACAGCTCCATAGGGTTTACTGTTCCTGGCTGCAGGCGACTCGCATGGCGTCTGTGTGGCAAGGTGGCCTGTACTCCTTGCAGAGTATTGGTTTCCTCGATGAGTCGCAGTTGCTCCTGTTGGAGGCGCTGTTCCTCACGCGCCAACCTGGCTCTCTCATCCGCGATTCTCTGGACTTCATCATATAGCCCGATCCTGGTAGCCTCCAACTCTGTCACCCTAGCAGCCGCGTTAACCGCGGATATTGGCGTAAGCAACACGCTTCCCTGTGGCGGCGTGACCGCTGCGTTGGGGGCTACCCTTGACCCTGATTCCGCAGGCGCAACTCCAGATGGAGTCTCTCTGTTTGCGACTCCTGAGTCCGCGACTCCTGGCGTCATCGCGGCGGATGCCGCGACTCCTGATGCGTCTAGCGCGGCTTGTTCTGCTGCTTCCGGCGGTGTGGGGGCTAAGCTGCCTGGTGGCATGCCCAGCCCTTCGTCCGTTTCTGTGGTCCTGTAGACCCCTTCAACGTGCCTATCTTCTACAGAGGGCGAGCCACCATCCACAGGGCCTCCACATAGCCTTTCTTCAAGGACATACTCAATGGATTGGCCTTCTTCGTCTTCAAGAGGCAGCGACTCGTAGTTGATAGATTCTTCTTCTTGGTCCACTGTTACCGCGACTCCTTCTTCTGAGTCGCCATGTTGCGATGGATCCTCTGACTCGCCGCCAATGAAGCCGACGAAGATATGGACAGATCCAAACGGGATGATGTGGCCGGTTTCCAGGTAGTCAGCTTCCGGCCCCCAGCTTGAATCGTCGATGAGGGGTGTGCCATTGACCGTGATGATACGGCCAACAACAAGATCTTCAGCTCCCTTCATGGATCCTGCGCGGAACGTGACGCTCTTGACCGCAGGCCCCACGGTGGGCGCCAACTGTCGTGGGTTTGTCACGTCAGGTGTCATAGATGACTTCGTAGGTGTGGGATTACGCGAGTCAAGCATCTCCGAGCTTGGGATCGCAGGAACAAAGATCAACACAGATTTACCCAGGTTCGGCCCCTCAATGTGAGGTAAAAGACCTACTTCCTGCCTACCCTAGATTGGTATTGATATGATAATCGAGGTGTTACAATGGAGGCGATCCGATCTGGTACTCGCCGTATGAGCTAGGGTTTAGGGCTTGATAGCTTGACCCCGTCTAAGTCCTGCGAGTCCTCTTTATATACACAGAGGCTCGCCAAGTTACAAAGGAAACTTCCCCATAAGGAATATGTTCACAGAGGCCTACTCGGAGACTACTTGGTCTTCACGTCCTCCGGGATACGTCTTCTAGATCTTTCCCCTTATGGCAGTTCAATACTGGGCTTGCTCCCAAGTGGGCCTTTGTCCGTGCGAGTAAAGTAAGTCGCACTGGGCCGCGGGTTAATCCAGAAAGTATTCTCCCGACACCATTGGGTTGGATCGAACCAATTGGGCTGAGCCCAACTCGCTACTGGGTCGGGTTCGACCCAGTCAACCCCTCGCTCTCCTCCACCTCTCTCTCCCGCGACCCTGCGTCACCGTCGGCGTCGCCGTGCTGCTCCGGCCGCCTCCGGCTGTCGCCGCCGCTGTCCTGACCCTCACCCGAACCGTCTCCTCGAGCTTCTTCCTCTTCTCCAATTCGATTCGCCCCTAGAGCTCTCCCACGGCCGCGCCTAACCCTACCCCGACCTAGGGTTTCGGCCGCCGCTCGCCGGTGCTCCTCCTCCTCCTCGGCACGATTCACTGCCCCGCCGCCGTGATTTCCTTCAGCTCCTTCTCGCACCTGCTCATGGCTAACCCTAGCCCAAGCCGCCCGGCTCCATCTCCTCCATGAGCTCAGCTCCTTCTTGAGCTTCTGCTCAATCTCCAGCTCGGCCACGGCCTCCCTCTGCTGCTGACTACTACACCCCTACGCCGGTGGAATGGCTCCTAGACGGATGCAACCCCGGTGTCGCCGGTTTGGTGGTTTAGTGGGGATGATGTGGCTGTGGTGCGGCTGGTTCTGGACACGGTGGTGTGATGGTGCTGATGTTCGTGCTGCTGTCACCGACGGGACGGCAGTGGTGCCGCCACCGCAACCTCGGCGACAACTCGAACATCTACATCCTCTACTACACCTACTGTAGCTCCTCCAAGCCTCGGCTACAACTCCACGAGGTGGGTTTTCTGCTATGACCAGCTAGTGAGCTGATGAACCAAATGGTCTAGGATAATTAGGTCGATCTAGTGGTGCTATTTGTAGGGTGTTAGTAAAGATGCGGCTGGTCTAGTGAGTGTGGTACTACTCCAGTTCATCTAAGTGATGAACTGATGCCTGTAATTATTTTGCTTGTCCTGGGTTGGTCTTGGTTAGTGGTTAACTGAAGAAATACTTCAGTTTGGTTCCAAGTGCTTTTAAATGCATACATGGATTTATCCATGTCACATACGTGCTTGCATTGATCTATAGGGTCCTGGTGCTAGTGTTAAGCAGCGATGCCTCTGTTTGGATGAGTGTTTCATCCAAGCATCTGTGCTACTAGTGGTCAATTAACTCTGACGAAACTGGATATCTAATCAACACTGTAACTGAAGAAATACCCATTTTCATGGTACTATTCCTGTCAATTAACTTCAGTGAGAGAATCTAGATAATTTGCTTATCTAGATGGTGTTGTGGATGCTTGCCACGATTGTAGATAATTGGGATGTACTAGGAGGGTAAGATTAAATCTTAAGCACTGCCTACTTAATTCAGAAGTTGTAATTTAGGTGGTTTGCTTGCTCACTTGGGTGCTTTAATGGTTTCTGGACAGCACCAAGTAGCTGTCCAGCAACATCTACTCTTGTGACTTATTTCCTTATGTTGTAGATGATTAGAAATGTGTTTTAGGATTTCTGGACAGATCCAAATTTCTGTCCAGCAACCTGAATATGATTTAATTTTCTGAATCAAGTGGTATAGTAATTTATGGATGTGATTTTGGGACAGATTGGACTGGTTTAGTGAATTCTGGGCAGGAATTAGTTGCTATCCAGCAACTAGTGCTCTGTAATATACTTCCCATTCATATCCCTGTTCTTTATATTCCTTTCTCCTCATAAACTGATAAGAACAGATCTACTGACACCTCTTCTCTCTTCCTCTAGATATGAACTGATAAGAACAGATCATGAGCTTGATTTCTTAGCCCTGCCTATGATGCAAAGGCTGAGGCATGAATTTTGGATAAGAACAGATACTAGTGTGTGGCTTTTAATCTCTGTGATGATTTATGCATAGCAACTCTATGCAGATCTGAGAGTAAATCTCTTTTAACTCCAAAGTGTGGATAGATGGATCCAAAATTATTGTATTTGACTTCTGGACAAGTTTTAGCTGTGCAACCTGATAAGAATAGATGTGTTCCCTTTCTCTCCTCTCTTTCTAGCACTGTCCTGTCATTTACAGAACTTGCTAGCACCTCTCCTATGCCTCACACACACAAAGAATTAACCTGCTGTTGTTGAGCAGCTTGGTCTTCTGGAAAATGATGATAACCTGCGTCTTGTGGCTAGCCTGCTCCTCCTCGCTGCTTCAATTTTCCTAGAGTGTATTTATCTAGCTGCAAATTATTTTGTGGTTGTTCTTGTGTTCTTGAGATGTTCTTGGATTTCTGGCTGGTTTGGGAAAGATATTTGATAGCTGGATTAGCTGCTGGAAATGTGTTTGTGAGCAAATGAATCTGCTAGAAGGCTGTTGTGGTGTTTATATGATGCTGCCTTGTTGTTGTGGTGCTGCCACACAACTAGATGACTCATGTTTTGCAAGGATGAATAAGGTGCTTGGGTGTCCAGTCCTCATGTATAGGCAATTCTTGGGGTTCAAGCTAAGTTAGATATTTTGTTTGTGGATAACTCTCCTATGTGGCATGCTCATCCACTCAAGCTTTTCATTACTCGGGGTTCAAGTAAACTTAGATATTTTCTAGTGGATAGAGATGACTAGTCATTGATCTTATCTCCTTGTGGGATTTATTCTTGAGCAAGACAAATGGATTTTATCACTAGATGGGTTGGTTTGGCTTCTCTCTTATGTGGGCTTTGCTAATATATGGATGGTGATCAAGTGGCTTTACAATTTCAGTTTTGTGGGCTTTAGCATTTGGTTTCTTTTCTTCTTTGGTAAAATAATACCATTGGAGAAATATTCTTATGTGGGCTTTCTTAATTAGGATCTTGACTAGATTAGAGGGAAAACAAAGATGTTGCCTTGATGACTTAAGATAGATGGATCAATACTAATAGCCTTTTCCCCATGTTACCTTTGTTACTTGCTCTTATGGATCAATGTTGCTTTCTTGTCCTTATTGCCTATTTGCCTCTAAATGATCCAAAAATGATCCATGATCCATTGTTGCCTTACATACAATTCCCTCTAGTCAAAATATGGATTCTAGGACAAGTTCCTAATATCCATTAGTTAAGTTCCAAAATTAAATTGCCTCACCCTTGTGGTGAAGGCAAACATTTTAATAACAACCCCCTCTCCTATTGTCTTTGTTTATTTTGCAGGAAATGAATTGAAGATGAAGATTGGAAAGATAAGAAGATAAAGATTTAGCTAGGCTTTTCTTTTAATCTTTTGTAACTTTCTTTTTATTTGGATGAGATATGTATATATTCAGTTAAAGATGTAATATTAATTATTCTTTTACTAGTCGTCAACCCGTGCACTTGCACGGGCTAGTTTACATAAGTATGTGGGAAGGCCATTAAAAAAAGTATTAGAAGGTTTTTGTATACCTTTCCTAATTTTCGTTCTGCTCTGGATTTTTTAGTTAATGATTGATGTTTGAAGCAAAATTTAATATGATGGTTGCTAAGATCTATATATTTTGATTAGACTTTCCTTTTCATTCTTTTGAAAGCATACATTATTGTAGATCAGAGTTTTGAACCTTTGCCCTTTATTTTCTTCTTAACTGAACAATTTGATGGACCATCTCGTATCCTGTACTGACCTACAACCGTCCACGTTAAGGGCATGCATAAATCATAGGAAGAAAAATGGCTGCATAATAGGGCTAAAGTTGTAAGAACCAATAGGACATAAGATACACTGCGATTCTGCTACTAATTAAATAATAAAAGCCATGGAAAAGCTAACCTTGATGAAATGAATTTCTGTTTTTGCCGAACTGTCAATCATCACTCTGTGATTGTGCCAAACTGCCAATATCAATCCTTCATTTCAAAAGAAAAAAACGAATCACTACATAACAGAAAATTCGAAATATATTTAGGAAAGGTCCTCAGGCCTAGAAAGAAATTAACATACTACATAAGAGAATGAAGAAAAAAATGAAACTCAAGTTCATTGACATCCTATCCTACATTCTTGCTCAGCTGATTGTGCCAAATTGCCAATATCAATCCTTCATTTCAAAAGAAAAAAACGAATCACTACATAACAGAAAATTCGAAATATATTTAGGAAAGGTCCTCAGGCCTAGAAAGAAATTAACATACTACATAAGAGAATGAAGAAAAAAAATGAAACTCAAGTTCATTGACATCCTATCCTACATTCTTGCTCAGCTGGACTGTATATATAAATTGCCTTTAAAATTAGTTGATTGAGCTACCGATAGCCATCACCATGCAAATATCAATGACAGAGGTTAGGCCCATTACCTTTGTGAACAGCTCAGGTGCAATTTCAGAACATAGTAAGTTTATACTTGCTAGTATGCTAACGTACAAAACAGTCAAATAAATACGCTCTTGCATAGTTAACTGACCACAACTTTAGGGAAGTATTAGATAAAATTGCAGAGAGCAAAAGGATGGTAAATAACCTTAGAATATGGCGAATTGGTGATGCGAACCTGGCTAAAGCAATACAAAAGCTTGCCGCACTATGCATCTCCTAAAGCCACAGTACACCGTAACACTTCTCTGCTTCTGAGATCAGTCTGAGCTATATATCAGGAATGCTCTTTGAGGCCAAACGTATTATTTAATCTAAACAATTAATGTTGTCCGTGAGAAAGCAAATTGGGTTTCAAAACGCAAAAATAATTCAAGCGAACGCCTAGACCAAATATTTCCAAGCGAATCAACGATGTCCGCCTACACAAAATAATTAAGAAAAATATCATTAAAGTACATGCTAGCATTACTCAGCTTCATCGCATCTTACTGCTACCTCCAGATCGGCAAATGAGCGGCCGGCCGGAATTGCATTAGGGGCTTGGGGCTGGAGCACTACCGCCTTATCATGTCGGAGGTGTCCCCATGGCTGCCAGGATGCTCTTGAATCAGCGGGTGCTTGCTTGACTGGACGCAGCGACGCTTCAAGACGGACAAAACCAGCAGCATCTATACGTGTATAAACGTGACATAGATGGAGGAGCCACCGTGCGAGGCGTTCAGCGACTGCATCGAGCGGGGATATTCTGAGAGCGCCATCAGTATGATGTAGCCGGCCGATATCCGCGAACCTCATGCTTGCAGCCATCTTGCTTGCATCAACAAATCAGCCTACGCTCCTGCATGTGTTTCTGCGCTGGTGCCATCTAATTCTCTGGTCGGAAAAGCTAGAGATGATAGCGGCAATAACCATAGATGAAGACGGACGGAAGTCAGCAAGAAATAGAAAAGGAAAATAAGAGGAGGGCGCTGCTGCACTGGCCTGCGGACCGCGGAGGCGAGGCGACATGGCCTAACACGGAGGAGGAGGATGCCGGCGGTTTCCGATGGCTCAATCAGGCGGCGTAACGCAGATTGGATAGCCGTGGTCTCCTTAGAGTTCGATTAGAGTCCAGAGTCAGCAAAAAAGTAATACGGACAAAAAAAGTGAGATTATCGAAGAAGCAATCTCGTGTGTTCATTTTTTTAGATCTACGGTAAATTATAGTTAAGACGTGAGGATTAACGTGGAAGCTCCTACGGTGCCTCTAATTAGTAAATATAAGATTTTGATCTTGCATTTTAATTCCATATGATGTATCTAAGTAGACTTTGGACATTGGTTCCCAATTTGTATTTGAGATGAGTGTAAAATGAGATGGTTCAATGTGTGTGAGATAAGATGATGAATTAAGATGATAAATTCATTTTTGTGAGATGACATTTGTATGGATGATATAATGAAATGATTCCTAGATATGTAATTGGAATAATTGTGGTTTATGGGCATTTAAATTATAAGCTTGTCATTTTATTGAATTTTTTATCAGAAGTGTCGAGAGTTAGGAAATGTCATGTCCAATTCTGGTTTGCATCGACTAAAATTCTATTTTCGATTTAGTTGTTAAAAAGATCATGTCGAAGTTTATCGCACTCCACCAGATGATCTAAACCCTAATTCACCTAGTCGAGAGAAACATCGATCACTTTGCATTATTTAATTTAACGCGCCAAAATTTCCCGTGTTTTAGATGCATGCCATGCAAATGCACAAATTCTATTTCTACCCTTCCGACTCTCTAAACTACGGGGATGTAGGTGCATGTAGTCCCGCAAGATCTACAGCCTACGGAACTGGCTGTCCGTTGACATGCGAAAGGGAAAAGGTCACAGATGACTTTACCGTCCATAGCAGATCTCATGGTAAACGCTTCAATACGGCGCAAGGATCACTGTGACATTGGTAATTAATCCTAGGTATATACTTTCCCGTACAATGGAAGCTCCACCACAACATCAAACCGTGGTTCCATTGCCAGCCAAACAATATATAGCAATTCACATCATTCGAAAATAGTTTTTCTTTTTTCAATGCAATGGTAATAATATATTTTTGAAAATAGTTTTTATAAAAATAGTTCAATAAGGATATGCAAGAATGAACTTGCCTGTGGTAGAAGTGGCAATTCAATCCTTCGGGGTTCTAGGGTCTGCGGTAAAACCCCGAGTTCTGAAAATAGCAAGGTAATCCCAATAAGGACTACTGAAAACTCTAGCAGCATGCTATTATGCATAATCATGAAATGCATCGTCACCCCGAAATTACCAAGTTATGGATTTTAATACTTTTTGAGTGTTTTGGAGTTTTAATTATTTAAATAGTTTGACAAAAAAAATCATGAGGAATAAATTCAAAGTGACTAAATTTAAATAGTCCAATATAATTGTCCGCAGATGGTATTCAAGATGATGATAAGATAGTCTTGATAGGATAAGTAGATCTAGATTAAAATTTAGTTTAGTCTTTTATCCCCCTTCCATATACTCCTTCATTTCTTTTCTTTAAGATATGTACTTATTCGATTAATGATGTAAGTCATACTCATCATTTGATTTATAGTTTCATGTATTATTTACTTGTAACCAAATGTTTGAGAATTTAGATAAGACAAGATTTTGAAGTTTATAACACCCATGTTGATGACTAGGTCTAATCCACCAGCATCAGCGAAACCTCGATGTAAGTTTCACCAGTTGGATTCCAAGTTTTTAGTTACTCGTCAAACTAACGACATTCTCAACTAGCCTTTCGAGTGGTGGTTGAACACTCTATGACTTTGATTCAGAAAATTAAATCATATTTAGGTTGTTGGACAGAAATTTGGATCTGTCCAGAAATCCTAAAACACATTTCTAATCATCTACAACATAAGGAAATAAATCACAAGAGTAGATGTTGCTGGACAGCTACTTGGTGCTGTCCAGAAACCATTAAAGCACCCAAGTGAGCAAGCAAACCACCTAAATTACAACTTCTGAATTAAGTAGGCAGTGCTTAGGATTTAGATGCATACTAAAAGGGACGGACGCGCGTCCGTTTGCCGACCCAAACGGACAAAACGCGGACCAAACGCGCGTCCGTTTGGGTCGCCCCATTGGAGTCATCCTGATAGCACGAGACAAAGCATGATGATAGTAGTAGTAGTAGTATGATAGGACGTGTGGTTGACATGTCGGCGTAGGGGTGTTGTAGTGTACAAGTCGTTGATGTAACACGCATGGAAGGACCTCTCCGCAAATATTACATCCCTCAGAGTAGTATAACAGAAACATAGCCGGTCCAAGGTAACACTATAAGATTACAACACTATTCAATACAAAGTCTCGAGACCCTTCTTTTATATTGAAGCAAGTCTCTTGCAAATGAAATACAGAAAAGATCCAAATCGTATCACTAAGCTGGATATCAGCTCTATCTCTAATTCCTATTCCACTACTGCTGTTGTCACAGCCCTATTCTAATCCATCCGGAATATCTTCATCCAGGTTGTACTCCTTCTTCCAAAATGATGGTGTCTCCTCCATTAGCAATGTGATCGTCATGTTTGCCATTGCACTTTTGTTGATGTTCCTTCATTGTCGATGTAGCCGTTGAATCTTCCAAGCTCCACCATGTAGACTTGACTCCTTGTTAAAGACCTCCTCGTCGTCGTCATGGATATCCATCACCTCCTTGGATGGCTCCAAAGGCTAAGCAGGGGGTCAACGAGGAAAGGGTAAGCAACTCGAGCGTTACTTAGCAAGTTCAAATAATATAGGAAAGAGTTTTTCTTGTTTTGAATGCACTGGCTACTGCCACGACCAACGGTCATAGGCATAATGCAAGTTTTGGAAAAGATTTCTTCAAAAGGTCAAGTTTTATTTCAGAAAACTATGCTCACAGTCTCCACGGGTCTTTAGTCATCACTTGGGATGCCTTTCCCGCAGCGTTCTGTAGTTTCTTCCGGGAACACGGATGTGACAGCCACAATTTCTTGTTGTTGACTCTGCAGAGCTGCGTAACTTTACCCATGAGAGAAACCTAGCCTTGTTGCCTTTCCGGGCGTACTTTCCCGTCCATACTTCCATGGTATGGGGCCAGGTGTGAGTCCAAAGCTATTCGCCGTGCTTCTCCAACAACCCCGCATGCCCACCCTTTTGTAGGTCTGTCGTCCCCTTTATCTTTAGGTAGACTGTTCCGGACCGAAGTCCTCCCCTATACCAAAAAGATAGACTGTTCCAGACAACCCCTAAAATCCATCAAAGACACCAGAAACCGTGGGAATTAAGGGATCCCACCCATATGCATCTAGTATTGCAAGATCTACAGCCTACGGAACTGGCTGTCCGTTGACATGCGAAAGGGAAAAGATCACAGATGACTTCACCGTCCCATGCCAGATCTCATGGTAAACGCTTCAATACGGCGCAAGGATCACTGTGACATTGGTAATTAATCCTAGGTATATACTTTCCCGTACAATGGAACCTCCACCACAACATCAAACCGTGGTTCCATTGCCAGCCAACAATAGTATATATAGCAATTCACATCATTCGAAAATAGGTTTTTCTTTTTTATGCAGATGATAAAATATATTACTTTTATAAATACTTTGATTAAAATATTTCAACGGACATGCAAGAATGAACTTGCCTGTGGTAGAAGTGGCAATTCAATCCTTCGGGGTTCTAGGGTCTGCGGTAAAACCCCGAGTTCTGAAAATAGCAAGGTAATCCCAATAAGGACTACTGAAAACTCTAGCAGCATGCTATTATGCATAATCATGAAATGCATCGTCACCCCGAAATTACCAAGTTATGGATTTTAATACTTTTTGAGTGTTTTGGAGTTTTTAATTATTTAAATAGTTTGACAAAAAAAATCATGAGGAATAAATTCAAAGTGACTAAATTTAAATAGTCCAATATAATTGAACCTCCATACTTTATTTTCCCATATTATTTTATTTGAGGAAAATAGTTTTTGAAAAGGAACTTCAAATCATTTCCACTTAAGGATCTTTGAATTTTACCTTCACAAAAGTTTTTCAAAACTTCAAATAAAACTTACATAAAAATTCCTCATAATTTATAGAGTGTGTTGATTATTTTTAGCTGATTTTTGTTCCTTTGGTTTGGGAGTTAAAATTCATTTAAATTTGGATAATTTCATTTGGTGAATTACCAGAATGCCCCTGGGCCCATTGGGTTGGATCGAACCAATTGGGCTGAGCCCAACTCGCTACTGGGTCAGGTTCGACCCAGTCAACCCCTCGCTCTCCTCCACCTCTCTCCCGCGACCCTGCGTCGCCGTCGGCGTCGCCGTGCTGCTCCGGCCGCCTCCGGCTGTCGCCGCCGCTGTCCTGACCCTCACCCGAACCGTCTCCTCGAGCTTCTTCCTCCCTCCACTTCGATTCGCCCCTAGAGCTCTCCCACGGCCGCGCCTAACCCTACCCCGACCTAGGGTTCCGGCCGCCGCTCGCCGGTGCTCCTCCTCCTCCTCGGCACGATTCACTGCCCCGCCGCCGTGATTTCCTTCAGCTCCTTCTCGCACCTGCTCATGGCTAACCCTAGCCCAAGCCGCCCGGCTCCATCTCCTCCACGAGCTCAGCTCCTTCTTGAGCTTCTGCTCAATCTCCAGCTCGGCCACGGCCTCCCTCTGCTGCTGACTACTACACCCCTACGCCGGTGGAATGGCTCCCAGACGGATGCAACCCCGGTGTCGCCGGTTTGGTGGTTTAGTGGGGATGATGTGGCTGTGGTGCGGCTGGTTCTGGACACGGTGGTGTGATGGTGCTGATGTTCGTGCTGCTGTCACCGACGGGACGGCAGTGGTGCCGCCACCGCAACCTCGGTGACAACTCGAACATCTACATCCTCTACTACACCTACTGTAGCTCCTCCAAGCCTCGGCTACAACTCCATGAGGTGGGTTTTCTGCTATGACCAGCTAGTGAGCTGATGGACCAAATGGTCTAGGATAATTAGGTCGATCTAGTGGTGCTATTTGTAGGGTGTTAGTAAAGATGCGGCTGGTCTAGTGAGTGTGGTACTACTCCAGTTCATCTAAACTGATGCCTGTAATTATTTTGCTTGTCCTGGGTTGGTCTTGGTTAGTGGTTAACTGAAGAAATACTTCAGTTTGGTTCCAAGGGCTTTTAAATGCATACATGGATTTATCCATGTCACATACGTGCTTGCATTGATCTATAGGGTCCTGGTGCTAGTGTTAAGCAGCGATGCCTCTGTTTGGATGAGTGTTTCATCCAAGCATCTGTGCTACTAGTGGTCAATTAACTCTGACGAAACTGGATATCTAATCAACACTGTAACTGAAGAAATACCCATTTTCATGGTACTATTCCTGTCAATTAAATTCAGTGAGAGAATCTAGATAATTTGCTTATCTAGATGGTGTTGTGGATGCTTGCCACGATTGTAGATAAATGGGATGTACTAGGAGGGTAAGATTAAATCCTAAGCACTGCCTACTTAATTCAGAAGTTGTAATTTAGGTGGTTTGCTTGCTCACTTGGGTGCTTTAATGGTTTCTGGACAGTACCAAGTAGCTGTCCAGCAACATCTACTCTTGTGATTTATTTCCTTATGTTGTACATGATTAGAAATGTGTTTTAGGATTTCTGGACAGATCCAAATTTCTGTCCAGCAACCTGAATATGATTTAATTAAATAAGATGACTCATGTTTATAGAGTGTGTTGATTATGCCTATGACCGTTGGTCGTGGCAGTAGCCAATGCATTCAAAACAAGAAAAACTCTTTCCTATATTATTTGAACTTGCTAAGTAACGCTCGAGTTGCTTACCCTTTCCTCGTTGACCCCCTGCTTAGACCTTTGGAGCCATCCAAGGAGATGATGGATATCCATGACGACGACGAGGAGGTCTTTAACAAGGAGTCAAGTCTACATGGTGGAGCTTGGAAGATTCAACGGCTACATCGACAATGAAGGAACATCAACAAAAGTGCAATGGCAAACATGACGATCACATTGCTAATGGAGGAGACACCATCATTTTGGAAGAAGGAGTACAACCTGGATGAAGATATTCCGGATGGATTAGAATAGGGCTGTGACAACAGCAGTAGTGGAATAGGAATTAGAGATAGAGCTGATATCCAGCTTAGTGATACGATTTGGATCTTTTCTGTATTTCATTTGCAAGAGACTTGCTTCAATATAAAAGAAGGGTCTCGAGACTTTGTATTGAATAGTGTTGTAATCTTATAGTGTTACCTTGGACCGGCTATGTTTCTGTTGTACTACTCTGAGGGATATAATATTTGCGGAGAGGTCCTTCCGTGCGTGTTACATCAACGACTTGTACACTACAACATGCAGTGGTGCACACACTGTGGAAGTTCAAGCGGAAAGGTAATCTATGAAGCTCGATTGGATGGAGCTAATTGGAGGAAGCTCGACTGACAAAAAGTCAGAACCGAGAAAGTCTTAGGAAATTCCAAGGGGGAGAGTGAACAAGTATATTTGGATAGTATTTGGAAAACGGAAAGGTGAAGTTTGAAAGGAGTATTTCAGTGAGATAGTACTGAATTAATGCTCCAGAAGGTCTTCAAAAGAGATGAGCATTGTCGACAATCTTTACCAGACTCTGAAGTCGAAGAGACAATTGATATTTGAAGGTTGAATTGAGTTTTCAATATCATGAAGTTTGTCAAAAGAGATGAGTATTATTGGAAAATGTTGAGACAACATGGAAGTAATGGAGTTGAGATCCTGAGAAAAAGTAACACCAGGAGTGTAGCAGTCATTGAAGCTATGACTAGGGGATCTAAGAAAGACTGAATAAAAGAGACTATATTTCAAGGATAAGAAAGTCCACCGTAACGGTACCAGGATATGAGGAGATTGACATCGAAAGGATTGTTTCTCTTGATTACAAGTGATATTAGAATTACTGTAAGATAGAGTAATCATGGTTGGATGGACTACCAGTGTCTAATCCATTCTGAGGAAAGAAACCACGAAGGGAGAATTATGTTCTATATAGTCGGTAAGGGACAGTTATCCCAGAGGTTGTGGAGTAAAGGCGATGAGTTTACCACCATAAATAAAGTCACCGTAATCTTTAGATTATAAGGAAAATATCCTCAATTCAATGGGAGGATCATAAGGTGGAAGACGAGGATCTTCGACAGAGGTTACAAAGTCAGGGTAATGTAAGAAGTCTGAATTGGATAAATCAAGAGACATGAAGAAAAAGTAAGATCGTTGGAATGGATCAAATACTCGATGAGGGTCGACATATGGATAATAAGGACCATTGGAGGTTATATACAAGGATTTTGGACAAGGGATCACCTTGATTAACGATCACGTCGGAAAGGATTTTGTGTGAATCACCATATGCAAATGTTCTTTCTTACCTTATTCACTGTGAGAGGAGTCGAAACTTCGGGACGAAGTTTAGTTTAACGGTGGGAGGATGTAATACCCGTAGTTTAGAGAGTCGGAAGGGTAGAAATAGAATTTGTGCATTTGCGATTTGTCTCCTTTTGTGCAACATGTCTTCTTCTCTAGACTCTAGGTAAGCCAACTGGAATGCTAGTGAGCGTGCCTATCTGATTTACCGGGAGATCTTATTGGTTGTTCACGTCATGGTGGACTTATCAATTGTTCTCCGGGAAGTTATTGGATGTTGGAAAGGATATCTCTTAACCGGAGAATGACTGGGGAATCACAACCTTGTGGAAGTACCCTGCATTTTTCGAGAAACCCTTAGGTATACTTGGTAGACGATTGAGTAGAAAGGTAGATAAATCTATTCAGCATAATAGATTTGGCATTTACCTGAGACTGAACAGATCCAACAGGATGAAGATCGACTAATCAATGGTCACGACGAAGGAAGCCCTAGAACTTTCAAAGGGGAAAAGTGAATCCTGTAACCATATAGTACTTTGGAAAAGACAAGGTTGAAGTAAGCAAGAATACCTTGACTGAGACATAGCTGACTTGATCACAAATGCTCTAGAAGTTCTTCAGAATTCAAAAGAACTTCCTGAAACCTTCAAGTAGTGAGACTACAGAAACTGGTCGAAGGATGGATTAATCTTCACAGTAGAGTAGCCCAATCAACAAAGGATATTGATCAGGTTTATGGACAAAGGTTCAATTATATTCAAGACCACAATAGAGAACGTTTGGACACTAGAGAATCATCCAGAGAACATCATAGGAGCCACAAGGCAGCACAACACCTAGCAATAGGAAACCTAAAATCACTACTAGTTGATCACATCACAGAGCAGGGCACGAAGGCCAGGGGAGTGAAGAAGAGGGGAGAGGAGAGAGGGCTCACCATTCGCCCATGGCCGTTGCTCCACAGCGACGGAGCAGTGCCGTGTGGCCAATGGAGATGGAACACCCGAACTATGTGACTCATGGCAAGACTAGACAAGTTAGTTAGTCGAGAGGGAACCATTGTAGGGCCTCGTGTGGTTGTACGCTCAGTCTTGGATCAAGGTACGAAAACTCGGGTCTTATGGGCGACTAGTGGAACAAGACACCACAACTGTGGCCTCCCACCAACCTTTAAGCATGTTATCATATTTCCCTCCATCTTACCACTTCTTCCTAACCTGCTAGATTTGTTAACAGCTCTGCTTCATCATCCAACTGAAATAGCTCGCAAAGCTAAGCATGGCTGAGCTTAAGATATAAAAAAGGCTCTAGCTGTAACACAAGCAAAACCTACTCATGATAGGAGCAGTGGATCCAGATATTTAGTTGACTGCAACAGGTTATGCATCAGAATAGGTTACTCTAATTACCGACAAAAGACAGTTGAATCGTATGCAATATTATAATCTGGGACTCAAAATAATTGGGGGAAACATAGGATAGAAATGCTCAAAGATTGGGTTACGCTTGCCTTGTTCATTGATAGCAAAAGGCCTAAGAGGCCAGAACATAACGACAACCACCCATTTCCCGCAGCCTCAGGCTGCTGACTGGGAACCCCATAGCAACACTAAACTCTTTCCAGATGAGCTTCCGGAAAAGAAGTTGCAATTTATTGACATGAGTATCCTATCAATCATATTGAGCCCTGAGCCAGGATCTCACATCCTTCCCCCTTAGAAGACCGACGCCCTCGTCGGTCAGCCCCCAGTCCAAGAACTTCTCCCCTTGGCACCCGTCTGTGTGCCCAGTGCCGGCACATGCTCCACATGAAGTTAATTGACAGGAATAGTACCATGAAAATGGGTATAGAATTAGAAGGCTTCGTAATACTAGTGTTGACAGGAATGCACCCCGTAAGTCCTTATTGGCATTACCTTGCTATTTTCAGAACTCGAGGTTTTACCGCAGACCCTAGAACCCCGAAGGATTGAATTGCCACTTCTACCACAGGCAAGTTCATTCTTGCATATCCTTATTGAACTATTTTTATAAAAAACTATTTTCAAAAATATATTATTACCATTGCATTGAAAAAAGAAAAACTATTTTCGAATGATGTGAATTGCTATATATATTGTTTGGCTGGCAATGGAACCACGGTTTGATGTTGTGGTGGAGGTTCCATTGTACGGGAAAGTATATACCTAGGATTAATTACCAATGTCACAGTGATCCTTGCGCCGTATTGAAGCGTTTACCATGAGATCTGCTATGGACGGTAAAGTCATCTGTGACCTTTTCCCTTTCGCATGTCAACAGACAGCCAGTTCCGTAGGCTGTAGATCTTGCGGGACTACATGCACATGGGTGGGATCCCTTAATTCCCACGGTTTCTGGTGTCTATGATGGATTGTAGGGGTTGTCTGGAGCAGTTTATCTTTATGGTATAGGGGAGGACTTCGGTCTGGAACAGTCTACCAAAAGATATAGGGGAGGACAAACCTACAAAAGGGTGGGCATGCGCGGTTGTTGGAGAAGCACGGCGAATGGCTTTGGACTCACACCTGGCCCCATACCATGGAAGTATGGACGGGAAAGTACGCCCGGAAAGGCAATAAGGCTGGGTTTCTCTCATGGGTAAAGTTACGCAGCTCTGCAGAGTCAACAACAAGAAATTGTGGCTGTCACATCCGTGTTCCCGGAAGGAACTACTGAACGCTGCGGGAAAGGCATCCCAAGTGATGACTAAAGACCCGTGGAGACTGTGAGCATAGTTTTCTGAAATAAAACTTGACCTTTTGAAGAAATCTTTTCCAAAACTCATACAACAAACTCATACAAACTGAAATATAGCAAACTCATACAAACTGAAGACTCGTCACCACTCCCGTGGAGACTGTGAGCATAGTTTTCTGAAATAAAACTTGACCTTTTGAAGAAATCTTTTCCAAAACTTGCATTATGCCTATGACCGTTGGTCGTGGCAGTAGCCAGTGCATTCAAAACAAGAAAAACTCTTTCCTATATTATTTGAACTTGCTAAGTAACGCTCGAGCCCTATAGCACTATTCAATACAAAGTCTCGAGACCCTTCTTTTATATTCCTACAACAAGAAATTTAGCAAGGGTTGATTAGATATCCAGTTTCGTCAGAGTTAATTGACCACTAGTAGCACAGATGCTTGGATGAAACACTCATCCAAACAGAGGCATCGCTGCTTAACACTAGCACCAGGACCCTATAGATCAATGCAAGCACGTATGTGACATGGATAAATCCATGTATGCATTTAAAAGCCCTTGGAACCAAACGGAAGTATTTCTTCAGTTAACCACTAACCAAGACCAACCCAGGACAAGCAAAATAATTACAGGCATCAGTTCATCACTTAGATGAACTGGAGTAGTACCACACTCACTAGACCAGCCGCATCTTTACTAACACCCTACAAATAGCACCACTAGATCGACCTAATTATCCTAGACCATTTGGTCCATCAGCTCACTAGCTGGTCATAGCAGAAAACCCACCTCGTGGAGTTGTAGCCGAGGCTTGGAGGAGCTACAGTAGCTGTAGTAGAGGATGTAGATGTTCGAGTTGTCGCCGAGGTTGCGGTGGCGGCACCACTGCCGTCCTGTCGGTGACAGCAGCACGAACATCAGCACCATCACACCACCGTGTCCAGAACCAGCCGCACCACAGCCACATCGTCCCCACTAAACCACCAAACTGGCGACACCGGGGTTGCATCCGTCTGGGAGCCATTCCACCGGCATAGGGGTGTAGTAGTCAGCAGCAGAGGGATGTAACACCCCGGCCCACACCCGGACCGGGCCTGTCACCCATGGCAGCTCTCTAGACTGGCCCCACAGATCAACACTGGTCTTTTCTATGTAGTTTGTCCTCACTCGTGCGCACTCGGAACGAGTTCCCGGTCGGTCACCCCTCCTTGGAGTGCTCCGGGCCAAGCACGCTTAACCTCGGAGTTCCTTCCAGATGAGCTTCCGAAAAAGAAGTTGCAACTTGTTGATATGAGTATTCTAACAATCCTATTAAGCCCTGAGCCAGGATCTCACATCCTTCCCCCCTGAGAAGACCGACGCCCTCGTCGGTTAACTCCCAGTCCACGAACTGATTGAGATTCATTATTACAAACTTATAATACAAGAGACATATTAAAATGTAACACCCCAGCCCACCCCCGGGCCGGGCCTGTCACCCCTGGCAGCTCTGTAGGATCTCTAGACTGGCCCCACAGATTAACACTGGTCTTTTCTGCGCATTTTGTCCTCACTCGTGTGCACCCGGGAACGAGTTCCCGGTCAGTCACATATCCTTGGAGTGCTCCGGGCCAAGCACGCTTAACCTCGGAGTTCTTTCCAGATGAGCTTCCGGAAAAGAAGTTGCAACTTGTTGATATGAGTATTCTATCAATCCTATTAAGCCCTGAGGCAGGATAGGTTTAACCAAGAGTATTATAATAAGTTGGATGAAGTTCTAATAAAGATGATGTTGGGAAAGCTACATGAAGAAGCATTACCAAGAAGGAAGGTTATGAAGTCTTCGCATATCAAGTCATGAAGTCTACGCAAGGAAGTCCACACTCAAGTAGGAACACTAGTCTTTTCTGCGCACTTTGTCCTCACTCGTGAGGACCCGAGAAGGACTTCCCGGTCGGTCACCCATCCTCAAATTACTCCGGGCCAAGCACGCTTAACCTCGGAGTTCCTTCCAGATGAGCTTCCGGAAAAGAAGTTGCAACTTGTTGATATGAGTATTCTATCAATTCTGTTAAGCCCTGAGCCAGGATCTCACATCCTTCCCCCCTTAGAAGACCGACGCCCTCGTCGGTCAACCCCCTGTCCAGGAACTTCCCCCCTTGGCACCCGTCTGTGCGCCCAGTGCCGACACATGTCCAACATGTCCGCCCACTGACCCGCACACGCCCGAGTTACCGCGAGGGTCGGCTCTGATACCAAATGTAAAACCCTGGCCCACCCCCGGGCCGAGCCTGTCACCCCTGGTAGCTCTCTAGGATCTCTAGACTGGCCCCACAGATCTTTTCTGCACACTTTGTCCTCACTCGTGCGCACCCCGGAAGGACTTCCTGGTCGGTCACCCATCCTCAAATTACTCCGGGCCAAGCACGCTTAAACTCGGAGTTCCTTCCAGATGAGCTTCCGGAAAAGAAGTTGCAACTTGTTGATATGAGTATTCTATCAATCCTGTTAAGCCGCGAGGGTCTGAATTAATATTTGGTATCAGAGCCGACCCTCGCGGTAACTCGGGCGTGTGCAGGTCAGTGGGTGGACATGTGGAGCATGTGCCGGCACTGGGCGCACAGACGGGTGCCAAGGGGGGAAGTTCCTGGACTGGGGGCTGACCGACGAGGACGTCGGTCTTCTAAGGGGCGAAGGATGTGAGATCCTGGCTCAGGGCTCAATAGGATTGATAGGATACTCATGTCAACAAGTTGCAACTTCTTTTCCGGAAGCTCATCTGGAAGGAACTCCGAGGTTAAGCGTGCTTGGCCCGGAGCACTCCAAGGATGGGTGACCGACCGGGAACTCGTTCCCGGGTGCGCACGAGTGTTTAACTCCTGATCCACTACTGCTGGTGTCACAGCCCTAATCTATCCATCTGGAATATCTCTGTCTAGAGTAGTACTCCTCCTTCCTATAATCCTTGTCTTCTTCGTAGGCATCATTGGCGTCGTGTCCACCATTGCACTGTTGTCGCCACTTTCCCTTTTGGCAAAGTAGAGGTTGACTCTTCCAGGTCCACCAGGTTGATTTGACTTCTCGTCGAAGATCTCTCCCACATCGCTATGGACTCCTGTCCTTCCTCTGCTGTCTCCAGTGATCTAAGCAGGGGTCAACGGAGGAAAGGGTAAGCAACTTGAGCGTTACTTAGCAAGTTCAAATAATATAGGAAAGAGTTTTTCTTGTTTTGAATGCACTGGCTACTGCCACGACCAACGGTCATAGGCATAATGCAAGTTTTGGAAAAGATTTCTTCAAAAGGTCAAGTTTTATTTCAGAAAACTATGCACACAGTCTCCACGGGTCTTTAGTCATCACTTGGGATGCCTTTCCCGCAGCGTTCTGTAGTTCCTTCCGAGAACACGGATGTGACAGCCACAATTTCTTGTTGTTGACTCTGCAGAGCTGTGTAACTTTACCCATGAGAGAAACCCAGCCTTGTTGCCTTTCCGGGCGTACTTTCCCGTCCATACTTTCATGGTATGGGGCCAGGTGTGAGTCCAAAGCCATTCGCCGTGCTTCTCCAACAACCCCGCATGCCCACCCTTTTGTAGGTTTGTCCTCCCCTATATCTTTTGGTAGACTGTTCCAGACCGAAATCCTCCCTATACCATAAAGATAGACTGTTCCAGACAACCCCTACAATCCATCATAGACACCAGAAACCGTGGGAATTAAGGGATCCCACCCATGTGCATGTAGTCCCGCAAGATCTACAGCCTACGGAATTGGCTGTCCGTTGACACGCGAAAGGGAAAAGATCACAGATGACTTCACCGTCCCATGCCAGATCTCATGGTAAACGCTTCAATACGGCGCAAGGATCACTGTGACATTGGTAATTAATCCTAGGTATATACTTTCCCGTACAATGGAACCACCACCACAACATCAAACCGTGGTTCCATTGCCAGCCAACAATAGTATATTTAGCAATTCACATCATTCGAAAATAGGTTTTTCTTTTTTATGCAGATGATAAAATATATTACTTTTATAAATACTTTGATAAAAATATTTCAACGGGCATGCAAGAATGAACTTGCCTGTGGTAGAATTGGCAATTCAATCCTTCGGGGTTCTAGGGTCTGCGGTAAAACCCCGAGTTCTGAAAATGGCAAGGTAATCCCAATAAGGACTACTGAAAACTCTAGCAGCATGCTATTATGCATAATCATGAAATGCATCGTCACCCCGAAATTACCAAGTTATGGATTTTAATACTTTTTTAGTGTTTCGGAGTTTTTATTTATTTAAATAGTTTGACAAAAAAAATCATGAGGAATAAATTCAAAGTGGCTAAATTTAAATAGTCCAATATAATTGAACCTCCATACTTTATTTTCCCATATTATTTTATTTGAGGAAAATAGTTTTTGAAAAGGAACTTCAAATCATTTCCACTTAAGGATCTTTGAATTTTACCTTCACAAAAGTTTTTCAAAACTTCAAATAAAACTTACATAAAAATTCCTCATAATTTATAGAGTGTGTTGATTATTTTTAGCTGATTTTTGTTCCTTTGGTTTGGGAGTTCAAATTCATTTAAATTTGGATAATTTCATTTGGTGAATTACCAGAATGCCCCTGGGCCCATTGGGTTGGATCGAACCAATTGGGCTGAGCCCAACTCGCTACTGGGTCGGGTTCGACCCAGTCAGCCCCTCGCTCTCCTCCACCTCTCTCTCCCGTGACCCTGCGTCGCCGTCGGCGTCGCCGTGCTGCTCCGGCCGCCTCCGGCTATCGCCGCCGCTGTCCTGACCCTCACCCGAACCGTCTCCTCGAGCTTCTTCCTCTCCTCCACTTCGATTCGCCCCTAGAGCTCTCCCACGACCGCGCCTAACCCTACCCCGACCTAGGGTTCCGGCCGCCGCTCGCCGGTGCTCCTCCTCCTCCTCGGCACGATTCACTGCCCCGCCGCCGTGATTTCTTTCAGCTCCTTTTCGCACCTGCTCATGGCTAACCCTAGCCCAAGCCGCCCGGCTCCATCTCCTCCACGAGCTCAGCTCCTTCTTGAGCTTCTGCTCAATCTCCAGCTCGGCCACGGCCTCCGTCTGCTGCTGACTACTACACCCCTACGCCGGTGGAATGGCTCCTAGACGGATGCAACCCCGGTGTCGCCGGTTTGGTGGTTTAGTGGGGATGATGTGGCTGTGGTGTGGCTGGTTCTGGACACGGTGGTGTGATGGTGCTGATGTTCGTGCTGTTGTCACCAACGGGACGGCAGTGGTGCCGCCACCGCAACCTCGGCGACAACTCAAACATCTACATCCTCTACTACACCTACTGTAGCTCCTCCAAGCCTCGGCTACAACTCCACGAGGTGGGTTTTCTGCTATGACCAGCTAGTGAGCTAATGGACCAAATGGTCTAGGATAATTAGGTCGATCTAGTGGTGCTATTTGTAGGGTGTTAGTAAAGATGCGGCTAGTCTAGTGAGTGTGGTACTACTCCAGTTCATCTAAGTGATGAACTGATGCCTGTAATTATTTTGCTTGTCGTGGGTTGGTCTTGGTTAGTGGTTAACTGAAGAAATACTTCAGTTTGGTTCCAAGGGCTTTTAAATGCATACATGGATTTATCCATGTCACATACGTGCTTGCATTGATCTATAGGGTCCTGGTGCTAGTGTTAAGCAGCGATGCCTCTGTTTGGATGAGTGTTTCATCCAAGCATTTGTGCTACTAGTGGTCAATTAACTCTGACGAAACTGGATATCTAATCAACACTGTAACTGAAGAAATACCCATTTTCACGGTAACTCGGGCGTGTGCGGGTCAGTGGGCGGACATGTTGGACATGTGCTAGCACTGGGCGCGCAGACGGGTGCCAAGGGGTGAAGTTCCTGGACTGGGGGTTGACCGATGAGGGCGTCGGTCTTCTAAAGGGGGAAGGATGTGATATCCTGGCTCAGAGCTTAATAGGATTGATAGGATACTCATATCAACAAGTTGCAACTTCTTTTCCGGAAGCTCATCCGGAAGGAACTCCGAGGTTAAGCGTGCTTGGCCCGGAGCACTCCAAGGATGGGTGACCGACCGGGAACTCGTTCCCGGGTGCGCATGAGTGAGGACAAAGTGCGCAGGAAATACCAGTGTTGATCTGTGGGGCCAGTCTAGAGATCCTAGAGAGCTGCCAGGGGTGACAGGCTCGGCCGGGGGTGGGCCGAGGTGTTACATTCTACGGTGACCCAGCACACCACTGCATGTTGTAGTGTACAAGTCGTTGATGTAACACGCATGGAAGGACCTCTCCGCAAATATTACATCCCTCAAAGTAGTACAATAGAAACATAGCCGATCCAAGGTAACACTATAGGATTACAACACTATTCAATACAAAATCTTGAGACCCTCCTTTATATTGAAGCAAGTCTCTTGCAAATTAAATACAGAAAGATCCAAATCGTAGCACTAAGCTGGAGATCAGCTCTAATTCTAATTCCTGATCCACTACTGCTGTTGTCACAGCCCTAATCTATTCCATCTGAAATATCTTTATCCAGAGTTGTTCTCCTTCTTCCAATAGAAGTCGTCTCCTCCACTAATAACATGGTTGTTGTGCATGCCATTGTCAATGATGTCGTCGCTCCTTCATTGGCACTGTTGTCGTCATTCTTCTGTTGGCGAAGTTACAGATGACTCCTTCAAGCTTCACCAGGTAGACTTGATTCCTTATTGAAGTCCTCCTCGACGTCGTGATGGATAACTGGAAATTCCTCTGATGGCTCCAAAATCTAAGCAGGGGGTCAACGGGGAAAGGGTAAGCAACTCGAGCGTTACTTAGCAAGTTCAATAATATAGGAAAGAGTTTTTGTTTTGGATGTACTAGCTACTGCCATGACCAACGGTCGTAGGCATAATGCAAGTTTTGGATAACATTTCTTCAAAGGTCAAGTTTTATTTCAGAAAACTATGCTCACAGTCTCCACGGGTCTTTAGTCATCACTTGGGATGCCTTTCCCGCAGCGTTCTGTAGTTCCTTCCGGGAACACGGATGTGACGGTCACAATTTCTTGTTGTTGACTCTGCAGAGCTCCGTAACTTTACCCATGAGAGAAACCCAGCCTTGTTGCCTTTCCGAGTTGCAATCCTCGTCCATACTTCCATGGTATGGGGCCAGGTGTGAGTCCAAAGCCATTCGCCGTGCTTCTCCAACAACCCCGCATGCCCACCCTTTTGTAGGTCTGTCCTCCCCTTTATCTTTGGGTAGACTATTCCGGACCGAACTCCTCCCCTATACCAAAAAGATAGACTGTTCCAGACAACCCCTACAATCCATCATAGACACCAGAAACCGTGGGAATTAAGGGATCCCACCCATGTGCATGTAGTCCCGCAAGATCTACAGCCTACGGAACTGACTGTCCGTTGACATGCGAAAGGGAAAAGATCACAAATGACTTTACCGTTCATAGCAGATCTCATGGTAAACGCTTCAATGCGGCGCAAGGATCACTGTGACATTGGTAATTAATCCCAGGTATATACTTTCCCGTACAATGGAACCTCCACCACAACATCAATCCGTGGTTCCATTACCAGCCAAACAATATATATAGCAATTCACATCATTCGAAAATAGTTTTTCTTTTTCAATGCAATGATAATAATACGTTTTTGAAAATAGTTTTTATAAAATAGTTCAATAAGGATATGCAAGAATGAACTTGCCTGTGATAGAAATGGCCGTTAAACCCTTCGGGGTTCTAGGGTTTGCGGTAAAACCCCGAGTTCTGAAAATAGCAAAGTAATCCTGATAAGGACTACTGAAAATCTAGCAGCATGCTATTATGCATAATCATGATATGCATCGTCACCCCAAAATTCCCAAGTTGCGGATTTAAGATTTTTCAAGCGCTTTGGAGTTTTTAATTATTTAAAGAGTTTGACAACAATTTTCATGAGGAATAAATTTAAAGTGATTAAATTGAAATAGTTCAATATAATTGAACTTCAAGCCTTTATTTTCCCATATTATTTTCTTTTAAGAAAATAGTTTTTTGAAAAAGAATTTCAATTCATTTCCACTTAAGGATCTTTGAATTTTTCATTCACTCAAAATTTGTTAAATTCATTAATAAAACTTACAGAAAAATTCCTCATAATTTATAGAATGTGTTGACTATTTTTAGCTGATTTTTGTTCCTTTTGTTTGGGAGTTAAAATTCATTTAAGTTTGGATAATTTTATTTGGTGAATTACCAAAATGCCCCTGCGTCTATTGGGTTGGACCCAACCATTTGGGCTGAGCCCAACACGATACTGGGTCGAACCCGACCCAGACCCTCTCTCTCTCCCGTGCTCTGCTCGATCCCCTTCTCTGCTCTCTCTCTCCCATGCGCACCGCCGCCGCCTCCACCCTCTGCTCCGGTCGCTGCCGGCTGGCTCCGGCGCCGCCACGCCATGGCGCTGCTCTGCCTCTACACCCTCCTCCGATACGCCGCCACCGATGAGCTGCTCCACTTGCGAACGCGATGCCGCGGCTAACCCTAGTCGTGCCGCTCGCCTCCGGCTCGATCTCCTCCGCCGGCTTCCATCGCTGCCACCACTGCTGGTCTTCACCGGCCACGGCTCCTTCAAATTTCCCTCGAGCTCAGGCCGTCTTCCCCGACATACTCAAGCTCTGCTCGACCGCGCCTCATCAAACTCCTGCCTAGCTCTCCTTGGCTGTGGACAGAAATGGTGGTGGTGTGGTACTGCTATGGTGGTGTGTGTTGTGGTTGACGGTGGTACTGGACATGATGGTCTTGCGCTGGTTCTCCCTCGACTTCCTCTTCTTCTGTGCCGGCGGGATGGTGCACTGGCGCAACCCCGGCATCGACACTCATATCGCCACTGCCTCGACTACAGCTGCTCAAGGTGAGCTGCCTCTGGTTCCTCTCTGGCTGCTCCACCCCTTACTCTGGAGCAAGGCCATCGTGCTATTGCTCAACTAGTTTAGGTAGCTCTCGGTGAACGATGTGATCTTAGTGCCGTGCTCTGCTCATCAGATGATGAACACGGTGGTGTAGTCTGTGTACAGCTGATACTCTGGTGGATTGGTTGGGTGGTAGTAGTGTGGTGCTAGCTATATGTATGTGCTCAGTGATGCTCCTGTTTGGATGATTTACTCATCCAAGCATCTGTGATTCTTGTGATACCTGAACTCTGAATTTAAACTACTCTGTTAGCTGCAGAGATTCAACTAAACACCTATTTAACTTATTGATGAGCTTAGAAATGGTATATTAAATTCTTAATGGTTTGTTGAATTTGCTTGTAAGCTTATTACCTAATGTTGAATGTATTTCCATGAATTTGTGCCCATGTGTTTATCGATGGAGCATGATCTGCTCACTGTGGTGCCTCTAGTGAATATGCACAGGTGTAGATGCATGTCCAGCTCGATCTAGAGCTTCTAGTGTTGTGGATTTTAGTATAGAGAATATCCAAATCATGTAATAAAATAGTTTGGTAGATTTATTTGTTGTCCTGGATATTTTAGAACTGGTACTAGGTAGAATAGCTTGGATAAGCATGTTTGCTTGCTACTTTAAGTGACATAGATAATTTTCTTGCTTGTTCTCAAGCTGTAGATGGACAGAAATTAGGAAGATGTGTTCTACTTGCATTCTTGGATGATTTAATGGTTTCTGACCAGGAATTAGTTACTATTCAGCAACTAATGTGCTGTAATTTAATTTCCATTTATAATCATGTTCTTTATACTCTTGTCTCCTTATAAAGTGATAAGAACAGATCTACTGACTCCTCTCCTCACTTCCTCCAGGTATGAATGGATAAGAACAGATCTGGCTTGCTTTCTTGGTCTAGCCGATGATGCAAAGGCTGAGGCATGAGTTTTGATAAAAACAGATACTAGTGTGTGGCTTTTAATCTCTGTGATGATTTAGCATAGCATCTCTATGCTAATCTGAAAGAAACACTTCTTTCTATCCTCCTAGTGGAGAACTAGTTGAAGGGTAGTTGGAATGATTTACAAATGTAGTCTTGGATTGATTTTAATGTGCTGCCCTGCTCTCCTCTCTTTCTAGCACTGTCCTGTCATTTACAGAACTTGCTAGCACCTCTCCTCTTGCCTCTCACACACAAAGAATTAACCTGCTGTTGTTGAGCAGCTTGGTCTTCTGGAAAATGATGATAACCTGCGTCTTGTGGCTAGCCTGCTCCTCCTCGCTGCTTCAATTTTCCTAGAGTGTATTTATCTAGCTGCAAATTATTTCTGTGGTTGTTCTTGGGTTCTTGAGATGTTCTAGCTGATCTGGAAGATGATTTGGTTGCTAGATTCGTTGCTGGTGTATTTGTGCTAATGTAGAGAACATATGGTGCGGCTGGCTGCTTATAGCTTGCTATTTGAAAAAATGGATGTGAGAAGAATTTGCTGTAGTTGGGTGCTGAAGTAAATATATAGTGTTGGCTGTTTGGTTGTGGTGGTGACACACAAGTATGTGACTCCTCATTTGCATGGGTGAGTAAGCTACTTGTTGTCATGTTCTTATGCATAGGCATTACTTAGGGTTCAAGTAATGTGAGATATTTTGCTTGTGGATAACTCTCCTATGTGGCAAGCTTATCCATCCCAAGCTTGGTCTTATCTCCTTGTGGGGTTTATTCTTGAGCAAGACAAGTGGTAATTGTCACTAGATGGACTTGTGGGCTGATTCTCCTATGTGGGCTTGTGAAATATTAGTGGCTTTGCAAGTTATGGGTGGTGATCATGTGGGCTTTACAATTTCAGATTTGTGGGTTCTCAATTGGCTTATTTTCTTCCTTGGTAATTAATACCATTGGAGAAACAATTTAAATTCCATGTGGCTTTGTTCTTATTGGTTCTTAATACCAATAGAGAATAATTTAATTGTGGGCTTTTCTTTAATAGAAATTTGACTAGATTAGAGGGAAGCAAAAATGTTGCCTTGTAGACTAAAGATAATTGGATCAATTATATTTGCCTTTGCCCCCTGTTGCCTTTGTTGCTTGCTCAAATGGATCAATGTTGCCTTCTTTTCCTTGCTGCCTATTTGCTTCTAGATGATCCAAATGATCCAAAGTTGATCCATGATCCATTGCTGCCTTAGATATAATTCCCTCTAATCACCACTTGGGTATTAGGACAAGTTCTTAGTATCCAGTAGTCGAATTCCAACACAAAGTTGCCTCACCCTTGTGGTGAAGGCAAACATTTTAATTAGAAGAAACCTTTCTTTTGTTTTGGTTTTTATTTATTTAGGTGATACTCAATTGCTTTATGTATACAAAAGGAATAAGATAACAAGGTTGCAAGGCTTGTTACCAAATACTTCTATATAGCACAAGGCCTTTGGATTTCACATGGTTCATTTTTAGATGATCTCCAATTGCTTCATGTATGTAAAAAGAATTTGTTCACAAGGTGATCAGCCTTGCTACCATCTTCTTTTACATAGCACAAAACTTTTGAATTTCACAATTTCTAGAGAAGTTGAGAAGAACAGATACTTGCTTAATTCCTTTATTTCTGTCCTTCTTAAATGCAGGAATCAAGAATAAGACTTGAGAGATAAGAAGATCAAGATAAGTTGAGAAGATCAAAAATGGAGTGAAGATCAAGTTTAATATTTAGTTTAGAAATTTCCTTTATTCCTGTGTAAATTTTCCTTTCTCTTTGGATGAGATATGTAATTATTCGATTATGTTGTAATATTCATTTAAGTTCATTTGGTAAAGTTGTGGAATGCCCAATTCCAATTGTTGTAATTAATTCGACTTGGACATTCAAACTCTGGAATTTGTATTTGAGATGTGTTGAAATGATGAGATGAGATAAAATTGAAATTAGGACATGTTGTATTTGGATTATTATTATATGATCTTGTATGTGTGAATTGAGATGATCATATAGATGAAATTATGCTTGTGTATTTTGTTAAATTGAATTATACCTTGTCGTGTTTGAAACTGTGATCAGAAGTGTCGATGAATAGGAAAGGTCATGTCCAATTCTGGAATGCCTCGACAGATGATCCTAGTTTCTAATTAGTTGTTTCAAAGATCACGCCGAAGTTTATAGCACTCAACAGGATGATCTAGCTCCTAATTCATCGAGTCGAGAGAAACATCGATCCCTTTGTCTCTTTTCTTAAACGCGCCAAAATTTCCCGTATTTTCAGATGCATGCTATGCAAATGCACAATTCTTATTTCTACTCTTTCGACTCTCTAAACCCTGGGGTATTACAAAGATTCATGATTAGCGGCCTCGAATAGGCCATGGCTGAGTCTCCATTGGCTATGGTGGAGGTTAAGTTTTATAGAAATTCTGTATGTTGCAAACGGTTTTTCATAATGCTACAAACGACTATCGTTTTATTTGTTCAGAATGGACACATGCTACAAAATGATTTCTTCAATTTGCAAATGCATTTATACTGTTGGATTCGTTGGGCATATGCTGGATGTGGTGTTTTTTTTGTTGCAAATGGTCACACATTTTTTCACGTTTTGCTACAATCAAATGTTGACCTTTGTTATTTCTTATGCTACAAGGACTTGTTCGAAACGTTGCAACACTTTTTCACAAGTTTTACAAATTCATGAAAAATATTGCAAACGATTTTACATATGCACATGACACATAAGAATGTTACAACGGGAAGTTCAATGTTGCATTGATCGGATGACTCAGGTCTCACACTTGAGGCCTTGTTCGGTTCCACGAAGAATGGACGAGATTGGCATGAATTAAGGGGGGTTAAATCCCATCTAATTCAAATCCCCCCCCCCCCCCCCCCCCCCCCCCAATTCAATCCAATCCACTTGGAGAGTGGACTGACCGAACAAGGTCTAAATGAACTCAAATGGTCTTGAGGCGTTTGATTTGACGATTTTTCTGACGGCATACGCACAACACGGGACTTTTTTTATACATATTTTAGCAGGTCTTGTGTGATAAGGATTTGTGGATGATCATTTATGCTGTAGTGTAAACAAAACATCCCACTATATAAAAGAACGTTAATTAGGGTTTAGATATAACTATTGCCTATAAACTATATTTTTTGAGACGTGCAGGGAACGTTTTACTTAAATTGAGTGCAGCCCAACGTCGCACATACTAAGGGTATGTACAATGATAGAGAATTCAGGTTTTCTCTTAACCCTCCGCGCCATTTAGAGAAGGTAATAAATACAAGTCGTACAATACGTTCTCTTTTATTGTCATCTCTAGCAATTAATTAGAATTAATTAAATTTTGGTGTGAAATTATGTTTGTAAGGGAGGACATATGGTACAATGGACAAAATAGTCTTATTCTAGTTTTTAAAAGATTATCTCTTATGTAAGGGTCTCCGTCTTCATTCTCTTTACTCCAACTAAGTAAAAATCTGATGTGACATCTCTAAAAAAAAGAGGCTGACGCCACCACATTATACATGCCCTGAGTCGTAAGAGTATAAGAGATATATCTGTTGGAGATATCACGATCTCCTGATCAATACAAATTCTCTATCTCTGCACATGCCGACGCGGCAACGCCTCCTGGTTTGCCCTACACATATATACCCACCTGCATCTGCAAACCACGATCGACCTCTCCTGTTCCCCATCGATAGACTCATCCACACCGACGACACCATGTCGTCAATGTCCGTGGCTCTGTCCGCCGTCCGCGCCGCCGGCCGGCAGCATCTCTCCGCTTCCAAGGGCGTCGTGAGGCAGGCGACCGGGTCACACGTGTTTTAAATCGATACGTACGAGCAGGTCAGGAGGAGGATGGCCAATGGCGAGAAGATGAGATCACGCACGTTCACCGTCGGCGGCCACGAATGGCGTGTTGCGTGCTATCCAAAAGGCTTCCGGGGACATGAGGGCTACCTCTCCCTCTATCTCGACCACGCCAGCCACGCCAAGACCGGCGACGCTACGGCGGTGTACGGGATGAGTATACTCGACCAGGCCTTGAAGCCATCGTGCGCGCGAGTCTCCCTGGAGCGCCGCTTCTCGGATACCCCTGGTGATGGCTCTTGGGGATGGAGAGACTTCATAAAACACGAGGATCTTGACAAGGAGAAGTATCTGAAGGACGACTGCCTCACCGTCGTGTGCGACGTCACCGTCACCGGGCTGCACGTAGACGACTACACAGAGGTTGCCGAGCCGGTGCAATGTGCCAGTCTGGTTTCGCTAGTTCATTGTAGGCCGAGATTGATTCGAAATGTTATTTTTTTAGGACCTGGCTGTCTTTCTGCCTCTCGATTCGATAAAAATAGTGTTTATGTACATTGGCAAGCAAAATATCAAAATCGAGACATAGACCTAGAAACACAAGAAAATAATTCCAGTAGATGCTCATCCCAGTCAAACTGATCTGTCTTCTTAGAATCATCCATGCTGCCTATGTAATCAAGAAGCATCGTGTTGTCCGGCCGGTGCAATGTGCCGTCTCTTTTTGTTTTTGGTTTCGCTAGTTCATTGTAGACCGAGATTGATTCGAAGTGTTATGGGTCTATGCATGTTTCTTCAAACTCTATACTCATTGGTTACACTTTCTCTGTTCATAAATAGAAAACACATGATTATACGTGTGGCATTAGTTTTAAATTTTAGAAATTGCGAGCCCCCGTACCACGAGTGTTTTGTCAGATTGATGACTCGATTTGTTAATCGGTGGTTGCGTTCAGTGCAACGATTTATCTCTATCTTGGTGCAAATGAAAACAGGCTCAGGCACGTCCATATATGTCTGTCATTTTTCAGTCGACCCATTGTCTTCCATCACCAAGTTTGTAGCTGCAATGTCTCTTCTCATTCTCATCCTCTGTCTAACCAACCAGTTTTTGATGGTGCCCTGTCGTCGATGGAGGCTATCTTAGCACGTGTTGTGGCAGAAGGAGAAGCCTGGTTTAATGCCGATTTGCTTAGCAAGGGGAAGAACGAGTTTCTTCTTGCGCGAACTGAGCCTAGCTCAGCTGGTTTGGTTCCTTGTGGTGGAACCGGCCCACCCAGGTTCAAGTCCCAGACTTGGCATGGGTGCTCGCATTTTTCTGGATTTTCCAGGATTTAACCGGCGCTATGCTTTTAGTGGTAGGTGACGTGCCCGTCAACAGCGAGGCGCCCGTGGTGACTTTGTCAACCTCAAGATCTGCTGCTCGCATTTTCCTGAATTTTCCAGGATTTAACCGGCGCTATGCTTTCAGTGGTAGGTGACGTGCCCGTCAACAGCGAGGCGCCCGTGGTGACTTCGTCAACCTCAAGATCTGCCGGACCAGTCTCTCGGAGGTGCTCATAGGGGTAGGGTTTGCGTGCGTGCGTTCATAGGGGTGTCTGTACGTGCGTGTTTGTGAGCGTCTGCGTCTGTACTGTGTTTCTCAAAAAAAAAAAAACGAGTTTCTTCTTGCGTCGAGTAGATGGACTAGGGTTTAGTCAGTTTTTGTTTTCTTATTGCGGCCTTTGGCTGTCGTTGGCTGGCTTACGTTGTAATGGCTTTGGCTTCTTCGCCACTTCTTCCTATCAATATACCGTTAATCTATTATGTAAATATGCCCTACTAGCAAACTCGGTCAGGCGCACAACAATTTAGCATTCGGTTCTAGTATAAGGGAGGCGTGAGTACGTGACCAACATCAACATATGCATGCATTAAAGGAATTTTTCCATAACCAAAAATTCGAAACGAATTATTTTTATACCGTTTATCCAATTGATATCCGTTTTCACCGTTGGGTTCATAGCGACAAGTAATTTCAAACAAGATCACATCCTAATATGGCTAATATGTTTTGATGAGCTTTTTTTTCATCGCCAATACGTTAACAGTTACCATCTAAATAATACATATTTAGCAATTAATGTTTATACGGTTTATGTCATAGCCATGACCTACATGTCCAGAGGTGAGTAATGTTTCACTCTAAATACGTAAAATATGGAATTATTGTCACGTAAGGATTATACTAGTGAGTAGCGAAGTTTGCAAAATCAGGCAACCATTTTATTTTAACTTGGTAACCAACTTGACACTACCTAGTGCTTGAGTGACTATAATCTGGTAACTAGGGCTAAAAAAGTTGTCAAAATATATAAAGATGAGATCTAGTTTTGAATATCTTATCGCGAAAAAATCAACAAGGAAAACGGATCTAAAATTTGATTTACGGTTTAAGAAATAAAACATTTTGAATGTCAGGATGATTGTGTATTTTGATATCGAGAGGTGCATCGAGCACATGTTTCTTTGCTGTCGGTACACCAAGGAGGTGTGTCGGGAGCTAAAGAAAACATATCCGGTCCAATTACACATCGCATAGATTATGTGAATGCACGGGGCTACATTTTTCACTTCCTCGCCATGTCGTCAGGCATTGAATGCACTTTGCTAGCTGTTACCGTGTGGCATCTCTGGGATGCACACAATGGTGTTCGCAATGAAGATTCGATGATGAACCAGAACAACCTAGCAGATAATATCAAAGCATACGTTGAGATGATCGAGCAACATCTATTTAAACCGGCTACTAATCACATAAGCGTGTACTCTAGTTCTTTGCCCCATTGGATGCCGCCGCCGAAAGGTACCATGTTTGTCAGTGTAGATGCTGCTTTGTTTGCCTCTTCTTCAAAGATGGGGACGATCGTCGTAATCAGGAACCACATCGGTATGTGCTTGCTTGCTTGCAGTCAAGTCTTTGATGCGGTTTCATCGCCAGAACTTGCCGAAGCACTGGGCATTAGGCGTGCATTATTCCTCATCCGAGAAGAAGGGTGTGACGAGATCATCTTGGCTTCAGGCTGTCTCGCCGTAATCAACAATATCCAGAGCCTTGCTTTGGATCGGACTGGAATTGGCGTCGTCATCCAAGATATCACGTTGAGTGAGAGGGATTTCAGGCATGTGACCTTTCGTTCACATCAGTCGTTTGCATAATGCGTCAGAACATCTTTTAGAACTTTTTATTTATTCAGTTTCCGGTGATGGGGCTCCGGAGATCCGCAAGGCTCTTTATAATGATTCTAGTTGATCAATAAAGTAAATAAAATAAAATGCTGAATTCCCTAGAAAAAAAGTAGAGGATGGATTGTGACTTTGTGCAATTCCCTGGACATGATGTTTTGGCTCACGGGTGGAGATGAACCCGTTGTGTAAAATGCATTTTTAACGTATTTTAAAATGTCAAAAAATTTCAAACAAAATTTGAGTTTTTCATATGAAAAATGTCTATCCGTACATAAAAGTTTCGCATCGAAAAGACATTTTGTGTGACCGGTATAAAAAAGAGAAAAAAATGTTACGTGCGGAGGCATTTTTGAACACTAGGGATTTGTCTTTTTTATACCGGCCGCACAAAATGTCTTTTCGATGCAAAACTTTTTGTACGGATAGACTTTTTCATATGAACACCCGAAAATTTTATTTACATTTTTTGACATTTTAAAATTCGTTTTTTGGTTAGTGGGTGTAGAAATTCTCTCTGCTCTAGAAAAACCGTTTTTCGCGTGCGTCCGCGTGCGCGCAAGCTGACAACAGTGGAAGCTCCAGTCTCCCATGCCGCGAGGCACCTGGATCCACTCGCCTGCATCCCACTACACTCTCTCCGCTCCCGAGGAAACGCCACTTCCCCACCCACCATCCATTAATAACAAATCCAAATCCACGTATGCGGTATGCCAAGAGATTGAAGAAGAGATGCTGGCTACGTGCACCCACAGAACCGCACCTCCACTCCTCGGCTCCCACTCCCACTCCCACTGCCACCAGCGTGAGTCACGAGGCAGGCCGCGACCCTCTCGTCTCCCTCGTCCTCTCAGGTGCGTTCGCTCGATCGATCGATCGATCCGCGATCTCACTCACCACCGGATCACTCATCGCCGGAGGTAGTTGCTTGCCTAAGCAGGTGCTTCAGCGGGGGCCCTCGGCCCGAGGCCGCGGCGGGGTCGATGGCGGCGGCGGTCGGGCAGATGGTCTGGGTGCCGATACTAGCGGAGGGCGTGTTCCGGTTCGACGCGTCGGAGGACGCGCGCGCCGCGGCAGGGCCTAGCCTCTCGTTCGCCGAGCCGCGGCGGCGGGAGGTGCAGCGTGACGGAGGGGACTGCCCCTCGGTCCTTCCGGCGTTCGAGGTGACCGGGAACGTCCAGAAGGTTGTCATCAAGGTACGCGTGGTTGGTTAGTAACGCGCTAGTGTTTTGATGTCAGTTTTTTGTGGTGGTTTTTTTTCTCTGGCTGGTGGTGGATGAGGCAAGCAGTGATGCTGATCCGTCGGTGTGGTAATGATTTTGCAATGTCGATGCTCAGTGTAGTGACACCATGAAACTGTTTCGGCAAAGGATGCTTTATAAGGTGTTTCTGGGATGATTAGGAAATTAATCACTTTGTGTTTCATTAGCATACAATTTAGTTAAAAGTCAAAGAGTACTAAGTTTGACCAAATATATAGAAGAAAATATCAACATCTACAATGTTAAATAAATACTCCATGAAACTATATTTATGGTGAACATACTGATATTGATTTGGTATCATAGATGTTCATATTTTTGTCTATAAAATTAGTCAAACTTAGAAGATGTCGGCTTTTGACTAAATTATTATACTCCTTATTTTTTTGGAACGGAGGAAATAATGATTTATCTACCAGGCATGATAATTTCTGTACTGTTAAACATTGAATTTAGGGTTAATCTTTAAACTCATACCATGGTTAGGAGGGCTAACATGTCTTAATATAATAATTATTTGCTAATAATGTAACTGTAATATTGCCCGAACATTGAATCTTAGACTAACTTGAATATTCTTGTAAACAAACAGCTTCCTTCAGGGACGTCTTTATATGGTACGGGAGAAGCAAGCGGCCCACTTGAACGAACTGGGAAACGAGTATGGGTCTTCCTTAAACGTATTATTATTTCCCTTTTGCTTCTTCTTTAACAAATATTTACCTCTTGTGGTATTTCCCGGTATCTTCCCGTTAGGTTTTCACTTGGAACACAGATGCATGGGGTTTTGGGCCAGGAACTACATCATTATATCAGTCACACCCTTGGGTGTTGGCTGTACTCCCTGATGGAAAGGCATTCGGTGTCCTTGCTGACACCACACGGCGTTGTGAGGTATGTTCCCTGCATTTCTCTATAGCTTATATTTGAATCAACTGATCTGTGCCTCTTAACTTAATTATCGTGTACTATGTCAGATTGACTTAAGACAAGAATGTACTATGAAGTTTTCTGCCCCATATGCTTACCCTGTCATTACTTTTGGACCATTTAATTCTCCTGCTGAAGTTATGGCAGCCTTGTCTCATGCAATTGGTACTTCTCATAACCTATCTGTTCCCATACTAATATTCGTACTTCATACACTTTGCTATAAATCTATAAATGTTTGTCAGATGTTTTCATGTCCACTGGTTTCATGAATTTAATTTTTATATTGTTTATAAACTCTGAAGTTGTATATCTTATCTGTGGTATGAAAGAGGCATTTTTGAATGAAATATACAATTCTATTTTGATAAGAAGTATATATTAGTATGATGTTATAGCGCTGATGAGCAAAGTATTTGGTTCTTAGTTGTCCGATTAAGACTTATTGGTCGGCAATTTTAATTTAAATCTATTCAAAGACACATGAGTTACAGATCAAAAATAGGTTAGTGGGGTGCTCCTATTTTGTTATACTACATAACATTCATGTCTTGTTTGTCATAACAAAATCTAAAATTTAAATTTATATGTGGCTATGTTACTCCTTCCAATTCCATTAAAAAGTCACCAAATTTGAATATTTTTAATGATACAAATAGTCAAAGTTCTGAAAGCTTTACTTTTGCCCGTGTCCAAAAGGCAACATTTAGGGAACCGGAGGGAATATATAACTTACTCTCCACTTAAAAGTACAGATATAAAACTATTCATTGCAGGAACTGTGTCCATGCCTCCAAAATGGTCTCTTGGCTATCATCAATGTCGTTGGAGCTATGATTCTTCTGAAAAAGTACTCAAGGTATTTCTTGTCCGAGTGTATTTTATTTTTCACATGCATTGTTTCTCTGAAGGTAATACTAGGGGCAACAATTCGTACCCTTAGTCGGAAGATCACTGTTAGAACCTGATAGCGTAAATATGTGAACTAAGAAGAGGGGCGGATGGGGACTACGGGAGAGTCAGTGTGGACTCCATAATCCATACGGGAGTCAGTGTGACTCCATAATCCATACGGGAGAGTCAGTGTGACTCCATAATCCATACGGGAGAGTCATGTGAATCTTGCACTAAAACATGTCTAGATACATGACGGACAAAAAAATGCTAAAGAGGCTTACATTTATGAATGGAGGTAGTAATATATATGTACTCCTTCCGTTCTCTTTTAATCTACATCCTAGAAAAAATCAGACAATTTAGTCAAGCATTTATTAGTATTATTTGGCTACACACTCACATGCATTTCAATTATGGTATCACAAGAAACAAAGCACCTCCACGGTTAACAAGGAACAATTAATGTCATGCATGCAATTTCCATTCAAATACTACTCACGGATAGGTTAGTGGAGATAGAGTTGGATGTCAATTAATACTTACTTCAATTACCAAGGTGCGTGGCCTTATGTACCAAGGTGGGACCCATCTAGGATGTAGATTATTTCTGAACAAATAATGGGGCCAGGATGTAGAATATTTCTGAATGGAGGGAGTATACATGAATAGGATTTTGCCCAAATGTTCTACCCTTATTACTATCCCGTTTCCATCTCTTGTACAAGCATTGATCTTTGATAGTGAAACCATTGTTTTCTCTCTAGAGGAGGAAACACAACCTGTATCAAAGCAAGGTTATAAAGCTCGTAGATTGACCTCAATCCTTCTAGTTAACCAACCACGTTGACCTTACTCCAGCTGCGTATGCTGCTGCATGCCGTCACTTATCGGTGATCTTCAGCTGCTGCTGCTATGCTTAGTAACTGCACTGCAGTCTTAAGAACTGTTCCGCTAACTGTAGTCCTACCATAATAATACATATGTCTGCACTAACACTCACAAGGGCAGTGAAGTCTCGCCAAGTAGATAGCAAGCCCCCACCCCATCAGTCTAGCGTGCCCTACTGAAGTTAGAGCTGTAGAATAAAATAGTGGTGGTTGTGGATGTCGATTATCGTTGCGTTTGCCTTGATCTTGTTGTTTAGCATAGCATGATATATGTTTAAATAGTTGTTATAATCTGACCATGCAAAGAGAAATAGGACGAATACTTGTTACTGCTGTTTGTATTGTTGGAGAGTAGATCATATTGTTGAAACTTGAATCAACTGTTTCTGATTTTGCTTGATTTATTATTGTTGTATAAGCCATTTTTTCTTTTTTCGTGAGTACGCAATTGCGTACCTTATTTTTATAGAAGGTATAAGCCATTTCTTTCAAGAGGTTCATTTGTGGACATAGTTCTTTCATAATCGGTCCAGCTTCCACTAGCATATATAAATGTCTCCTGATTCTTGAGTCCTCTCTCTAAATGCACACTCAGGCATGAAATTTTCATGCTGTTTTCACAGGTTGTCAGGACATTTAGGGAGAAAGGCATTCCTTGTGATGTTGTTTGGATGGACATTGACTATATGGATGGTTTTAGATGCTTCACATTTGATGGTGTAAGTATTTTTTATTCTTATCATAATTACTCTATGAAAGTAGCGATGTCAAATATCTGGATTAGGTTCTTATGCATGCTAAATGTAGATTGCTTAAAAATGCCAAATAGCCTGCAATTTGTTCCAGTTATTGCTGTCAGAATGGCTATGGAACAAACTTGGCACAATGTGAACCAGATTGTGTTATTCTGAGTGCATTTTTTTGACAAGTAGTTTTGTTCTGGGTGCAAGCTTGACAAGTTTGTTCAATGACCATTGATTGCTTTTGCGAGACATGGCAGTGATTTTGTTTGACTAATGTGGCATCTGATCATATTTTACAGAATCGTTTCCCTGATCCAAAATCTATGGTCGATGATCTCCATTGCATCGGTTGCAAGTCAATCTGGATGCTTGACCCAGGAATCAAGAAAGAAAACGGTTACTTTGTATATGAGAGTGGTTCTGAAAATGATGTTTGGATTAAAAAGGCAGATGACAGCACATTCATTGGTATGCTTCGCTGACCTCAATGAGATCCTTTGTCTTCTTGATGACTTATCAGTAAACAATGCCTCATGTACTTTAAATCCAGGGGAGGTATGGCCTGGTGATTGTGTCTTTCCTGATTTTACCTCTGAAAGAACACGCACCTGGTGGGCTAGTTTGGTAAAGGATTTTGTCTCCAATGGCGTTGATGGAATATGGAATGATATGAATGAGCCATCTGTCTTCAAAGTATACGCCCTAGCATAATTTATTTATTACGTAGTATATGTCAAAATTGTATATCATAATTCTTTATTTTATGTCATATTATTTCATTTTCCAATTGTAATAAAATGCGATGGTGTCAACTTGCAGACCACTACGAAAACAATGCCTGAAAGCAACGTACATAGAGGAGATGAAGATATTGGTGGTGTGCAGAATCATTCTTACTATCATAATGTAAAATTTTGTCCCTTTGTCAGTAAAAGGTGTTGGAACAGTCACATAGCTTGACTACTTTATGTGATTGCATTGATCTTTATAATTTCCAGGTTTATGGAATGCTAATGGCAAGATCTACATATGAAGGAATGGCGATGTCTAGTACAGACAAAAGACCATTTGTTCTTACACGAGCTGGTTTTATAGGAAGCCAGCGCTATGCTGCAACATGGACTGGTGATAATCTGTCTAATTGGGAACATATGCACATGAGTCTACCAATGGTTCTTCAGTTGGTAAGTGAAGTATTTATGCAAGTCAAATACTTACATCTAATAAATGTACCCAAACGCTAGTCCTTTCTATTTTTTGACAATATCATCCCAAGCCACCTTAGAAAATATTTCTCCATTTATTATTATAAACAGATGAACAATCCATCAATCTTCAAATTAATTGTACTGTGGGTGCAATCTTGTGACCTGAAAGCAGCGTACATTTAAGATTGTTTAAAGTTCTGTAAGTTGCAATATCATTACGCGTATTACTTTTAAGCATGCCGTTCTTAAAATTTCGCGTAAGTAATCGCAGTATTTTTAATAGGTTGAAATAAAAAATATCACTGCAAACTTAGTATTAGTGGATGGGATCTGAAAAAGTTATAAGTATACATTTCTAGGAGTCTAATGACGTGGTTATGTGGTCAGGGTCTCAGTGGTCAGCCATTGTCAGGTCCTGATATTGGTGGGTTTGCTGGAAATGCTACTCCAAAACTTTTTGGAAGATGGATGGGAGTGGGTGCATTATTTCCATTTGCACGTGGCCATTCTGAAACTGGAAGCATTGACCATGAGCCATGGTCCTTCGGTGAAGAGGTACTGTTTCATGCCCCCTGGCCCCCACCCATGCACACAACCAAGAAGCCTCTTTGCGTGATGCTTTTCTTGATTTAACCATTACCATATGCTGCATAAATGTCTAGTAAAGGTATTTTTCATTAATACTTCCTCCGATCCGAAAAAACCGTCGGACAGCATAGATAATAGTTGTACTGGTTGTGCTGTTTTGGTACGACACTTTTTACGGACTGGACGGAGTATCATTTTTGTTTACATGTCAGATCTATAAGCGAGCCCTCTTGATTTTTGAGATAACTAGCTAAATACGTGCATTGCGGTACAAGTTTTCGATTGCATGTGTGATAATTGTGTCATTGTAGCCCCTTTGTACAAATAAAAAAGTTTGTGATTCATCTTTCTACTACATAAAAATGTATGATAATTTTGGTAATTGATTTTTTGGCAACTTGAAGAGGCAATGTGTGAGATGAACGGACCGCCACCAACTCAGATCTTTATTAGTAAAGATAATGATATACAGTACATTTTGTTCAGCTATCCATTAGTTCAGTCATTTAGCGACCCATCATGATTTATTTTTTATTTGATAAACAATTGTTGGGCTAACTTTTTCTTCATAAAGGAGGTCGTTACATATTACTGTTATAGGGACTTTTGTTTCTCATATAATCATGGGCGCTTGGCCTTGTGATTATGCAAATCTTTCCTGGACTTGGTCCATGAAAATGTCAACATATTTAGGCATTTTTTCCAGCGAGAAGTAAGATTTTGGATCACATACGTGATGAAATTTGTAAATTACTCATAAACCCCATCTTGTGTGTTTAACAAATCCCATGCATGCACACGCACACACACCCTACTCCATCCATTTTCATTATTTTTATCACCCTCCGTCAATGATCCTAAAATTAATCAATCCGGTATATCTTGGGTAATGATTCTTTCCCTTGCTATTTCTTAAAGAGAGGCCACGGTGTTTTTGACTTTTGACTCATAGGTCGATATGCACCTGTTATGCAAAAATGCATTTTAAATTCATTTCAAAATGTCAAAAAATTCAAGCAAAAATTTCGGATGTACATACGGACTTCGTGAAAAAATATATTTTGTGTGGCCTGCGTAAAAAAGACAAAAAATGTCTCTTGAAAAGTCATTTTGGAGCACCTAAATTTGTCTTTTTTACACACGCCACAAAAAAGTTTTTCTTTACGAAACTTTATGTGTGAACATTAAATATCTGGATGGTACACCTGAAATTTTTGTTTGGAAATTTTGACATTTTAAAATGTGATGTTTGAGTAGTGGGTGCATCTACACCTATGAGCCAAAGCAGATTTCCCAAAGAGAAAGGGTCCTACTTGTTGGACAGTACCTATGTAGCAGTCTGTCTTCTTATTCTGGCCCATGTGGGCCATTAACCGAAGTGACCTGGGACAGTATATAAACTGAGGCCGCTCTGTGAGAAACCCTAGCACGTTACAGCTGCTGGCTGCTGCCCTGAGGTTATCCACCCCTCTCTCTAGTACGTTACGCTCCGGCTCCGACCATGGCCAATGAAGACGCGAAGCTCTTCCAAACTTTCTCAAGATCAATAATTCCAAGTCCTCCCATGTTTTTCGGCCTACAAGGTCCCATTTCACTTTGCATTTTCCACTGGACTACCGGAGACTTTATCTGTGGCCGCCTAAAGAAAAGCATGCTCAAGCTTAGTGATGGCTGTCATGATTCCCTTGGGAGGCATCAAGGCGGTGAGAGGGTATATAGCTTGGGAGGTGGTGATGGATTTAATGAGGGCCGCCCTTCCGGCGGTGGTGAAATGCTTTCCTTGCCCAATGGGGAGTTTGTTTGCCATTTTGTCAACTATGAATTGGAAACCAACACTTTGAAGGCGGTGGACCGATAGCGGAAGGCCCAAGTATTGCCAGTAGTGAACTATTAACTGTTCGTGGTGCAAGTTAACTCTTTCTAATGATGGTCAATTGTTGACTTCATCACATGGGCGTAAATTTTTGTGTTGGGGGAAAAACTCCTGTCCACTGCGACATTGTTTGAAGTTGAACAGGTGTCGTGCCGGTGTACACTGTCTGAGAACTGAAGCTTGACATTTTGTAATAGAAGTAAATTTTTAGGTTATTAAGTTGACGTTTACATGTTCTAATGAGGTACTGACTGAAGCCCCTTCGAGGCTTTCCAGAATCTAAATTCTAACAGTTCATTCATATTTCAGTGCGAGGAAGTTTGTCGTCTTGCGCTGCTAAGACGGTATCGGTTACTGCCACACATCTACACTCTATTTTACCTTTCACATAAGAAGGGTGTCCCGGTTGCTGCTCCACTTTTCTTTGCTGGTAATAATTGTTGTCATGCTATTCTCTAATGTCCCTCAGTGGCAGTCTGGCAGATACTCATGCACTAGTGCTCAGACTCTGGTTGCTGAACTGCAGAATCAGAATCTAGTTAGAGAAATCATTACTAATTCCAGCAAGTTGTTACACCTCACAAAATATACTTCGTACTTAGGAGATGTCACATTAATTTGCAGGAAATAGCGTTTATAAATGGGAACTTGTGAAATTCCTTCTTAAGTGGGGCCTAAGATAATGCTAGCTACAGGCTGAAAAACATTTCTGCCCTTTGGCTTTTCCTTACTCGGACTATCTCATTAGTGGGCTGATAAATGATAGTCTTGTTAGTGTAATACTCAATCACATTCCTTGTTTTCTTTAGACTCGCAAGACCCAGAATTGAGGAAAATAGAGACTTCATTTCTCCTGGGACCACTTTTAATCTGTGCAAGGTAATGGTTTCACATCATTGCACTTACAGCATATCTTTTTGCTTTCTTATCTTGGAAGACCTGATATCTGCTCCTGATTTTCTTCTCTATATGTGCTTGAATGTTGTGGTGTGTCAGTGGGCTGCTCTGGAATCTGATTTTGCACCTTTGCCTATAAAATGTTCAACTCAGCCATGTGTTTTTATGTATCGAGAAATAAATGGCCAAATAATGAAATATATTGTAACTTTGTCTATGCTTTAGTGTGACTTCAACCGTTCTGGTATTTTGGCAGCACTGTACGTAATAAAGGAGCTCATGAATGTGCACATAAGTTGCCAAAAGGTGTTTGGGCACCTTTTGATTTTGGAGATTCCCACCCTGTAAGTTCGTTGGTATACTATCATTATGCCGGCTTGAATGCTTCTATATAACCGAAGGGGTCTTTATCTACAAATGAATGATTATGCAGGATCTTCCGGTGATGTATTTACAAGGTGGAGCAATACTTCCTGTAGGCCTTCCTATTAAGCATGTTGGTGAAGCAAGTTTAGAGGATGATTTATCACTAATTGTTTCGCTGGATGAAAATGGTATGCACTACACACCTTTTACATTTCGATTTTTGAACTTTTGTCTCGAGTAACTTGTGTTTGTTGTCTGTGGCTGGCGGCAGTTGGTTATGCTTAATACCAATCATAACCAAACCTCCCTTTCCCCTTTCTGACGATCATGTCTAGTTACTTAGAGTAATCTGCAAATGCTTGCATATTTTTGTTAGAAAAACAACAGTATCTGCAGTCAATCTAATGTTTGACTGCATTAGTTAGCATATTTTCTGCGTTCGAGCTACTGATTTAAAACATGAGTAAAACGCACCTGGAGTCTATCAAGTTGCATGGTTGGAGCGGATTGGTCACCTACTGGGAAAATGCTAACTATTGGTCACTAACTTGTGCAAATGTTGCACGTTAGTCATTCCGTCAGTCCCACCGTTAAAATGCTGACGTGGACGATATTTTTTTACAAAAAAGACCTTAACCTTCCGGAAATTCACATTCACACCTGAGCTCATATGCTACAGTGATTTTCGGGAAAATAAAAAAAATAGTAAAACTTTTCAAAAAATTCCGAAAAAAATCACAGGCAAACATGAGTATGGTACGCACACCCGTGTAAAATTTCGTCACGAAATGACATTGTGAACGCCCTGTGCAAAAAAAAAAACAAAATCACAGATCTGAAAATTCAAAATTTTGGATCTCATTTTTGTCAGAGATTTGTTTTTTTTGCACAGGGCGGCCACAATGTCATTTCGTGACGAAATTTTACACGGGTGTGCGTACCATACTCATGTTTGCCTGTGATTTTTTTCGGAATTTTTTGAAAAGTTTTACTATTTTTTTTATTTTCCCGAAAATCACTGTAGCATATGAGCTCGGGTGTGAATGTGAATTTCCGGAAGGTTAAGGTCTTTTTTGTAAAAAAATATCGTCCACGTCAGCATTTTAACGGTGGGACTGACGGAATGACTAACGTGCAACATTTGCACAAGTTAGTGACCAAAAGTTTGCATTTTCCCAGTAGGTGACTAAAACGCTCCAACTGCGCAACTTGGTAGACTCCACGTGTGTTTTACTCTTAAAACATTGCCATACTGAATGATACATTCTGTTTTGCACCATGACTTACTTGTTTTACAGGTAAAGCTGAAGGTGTCCTATTTGAAGATGCTGGGGATGGATACGGGTTCACACAGGGGAACTATCTCCTGACTTATTATGTTGCCGAAGTCCACTCATCAGTGGTTTCTGTGAAAGTTCTAAAAACTGAAGGATACTGGAAAAGACCCAAACGTAAATTAAACATAAGATTATTACTTGGTGGAGGTGCTATGGTATGTCTGTTGGTTTATTTCTATATATCACACCAGGAAATAACCAAATGTTGGCTGAAGGGTCTTAATGTTTTTTGTGAACACAGATAAGTTCACATGGTGTTGATGGCGAAGAACTACATCTTACAATGCCTTCCGAGTCTGAAGTGTCCAGCTTAATCGCAACAAGTGAACTTGAGCTCAAGAAACGTTTGGGTATTGGTCCTGTCACTTTCGATGGCTCTAATGTCTTAGATCTAAGAGCTTACTAGTACTGTAGTATAAATTCTCTGAAGATGGCTTACATTAAATTCTCTGAAGATGGCTTACATTGCTATCTTGTGATTGATGGTTGTACAGAGACGATTCGGCCTATACCTGATATAGATGAACCGTTGGGACAGGAAGGTGCCGAGCTCTCAAAAATACCTGTTGATTTGAAGAGTGGAGACTGGTTGCTTAAAGTTGTACCATGGATTGGCGGTCGTATTATTTCTATGACACATCTTCCTACTGGTATGTTTCACCTGTGTTATATGATTAATGGACTCCTGCCAGTCCAACAATCTAATTATACTGATAGTATATTCTATCAAATAGAGATAGCCTTGAATTGTTCTTGATCTGCTAGTGCATCTGCTGCAAAGGGATAATTTTGAAGTTATTCTAGATGCTTTAACTTCATTCCTTGTATGCCGTCGATGATTTGCGCATGGATTGCAAATAGAGACGAGTTTATTTTTTGTCAACTTAAGTATCAGTTTACACTTGGAACACTGCAGATTCCCAGTGGCTTCATAGCAGGATTGAAATCAATGGTTATGAAGAATACAGTGGGACTGAATATAGGTCTGCTGGCTGCACAGAAGAGTACAAAGTCGTCAAGTAAGATCATCATTGAGTCTGTTTTCCTCTTCCATTTTGTGGGTGAATTATTTGTTGTGTAGTTGCAGTTTTGGCAACAAAATAACGGTTCTAAAAAATCACAGGAGGTATCTTGAGCAATCAGGAGAGGAGGAATCTATTTGTTTGGAAGGAGATATTGGGGGTGGTCTGGTTCTTCAGCGCCAGATATCCATTTTGCAAGACAATGCAAAGATTGTTCAGATTGATTCTAGCATTCAAGCAAGAAGTGTTGGTGCTGGCTCTGGTGGATTTTCAAGGTGAGTGCTACATTTTATTTTATTTTATAAATCTTTAATCAGGAATTGTGCAGCTCACGACATATATAATTACAACATAAAGTGCTAAGGTGAATGCTCCCATTGACTTACACTGATGCAATAAAATTAAACATTCTCAGATTCAGTTATATTGTAGATTGCCCGTTTTGCACTTTTTCTCCTAGCAATTTTAAAAGAGAGATTGATATTTATTTCGGTCTAATTTTCAGTTTATTTATCATAAGTGATGATTATTCAAAGTTTCTGTCAAATACATCTTTGAATATTCAAAGTGAAATAATTTCTCGGCACATTGAAGTATGTTTTTCCTTTGAAGGTTGGTATGTTTGCGAGTGCATCCTACCTTCACTCTTCTCCACCCAACCGAGGTGGTTGTTGCTTTTACGGCTATCAATGGTTCAAAACAAGAAATCTCCCCAGAATCTGGAGAAGTAACATTCGAGGGAGACCTCCGGCCAAATGGTAAATTAATCTGTTCCACATTCAGAGATTTATTTTTGCCTAAAACTGCTACGGTCCTGTTAATTTTTCTTCTTCATTTTCATCTTGCAAACTACCAGGAGAATGGATGCTAGTTGACAAATGTGCAGGGGTGAGTTTGGTAAATCGGTTTGAGACCAATCAGGTTGTCAAATGTTTGGTGCACTGGGGAACAGGTGATTTGAACATGGAGCTTTGGTCGGAGGAAAGGCCAGTTTCGAAGGACACACCATTGAGGATTTGCCACCAGTACGAGCTGAGACAAACAAGCTAAATCATAGCTTGAGATATTTCAGAATGCATCTCGTTTTGTGCACCTGAACTCTTCTCGCAACAAAATAAATCGAAACTCATTCGTTATCTTTGCGTCATGCCCTCTGGACCTAGCAGCGAGCCAGATTGCCAGCGATATTTGTAAATCCACTACTGGACATTATTGTCATGGATGGGAATTCTGGAAACGAGTGCTCTAGTGCTGAGCCCTAGCTTAAATATGAAAATAAAGCATGTCTGCAAAAAAAAACTGTCATTAATGAAGACGCTTTTTTTTTTGCGAATGAGTAGACGCATATGATGTGATGTCTTCTGTTTTCATTCTTGGTGTCATGTGTTTTCTCTTAGTTAAATATTTGAATTTCTCAAGTTTCAAATTTGATCTCTCTAACAGAAACTATAAACTAGAAGCTGGTTCTGGAACTTCTTGCAATACTCCGTGTAGTCTTATTGGGCTCATCTCTCTTGAAAGGGAGTAGTATTTGACAGACGCATTCCAACACGAAGCAAAGACAAGCGCACCGTGGCAGAAGCTTTGATGAACAATAGGTGGATAGCCGATGTAGGGGAGAATTCAGCTGTTGTTGTAAGACATGCCACCTTTGCTTGCAAGAAGAAGAAGCAGTTGATCATATTATGATTCAGTGTGTGGAACAGTCAACAAGCTATGCAATGACCGATCAGCACGCCGATGCGTGGTTGCTTAAGGAGAGGGCTTTGCTGAACAAGAAAAACAAAAAGCGTTTGGACTCTTGGGTTATTCTTATTTCCTGGAATTTTTTTTTTAGAGAGTACGCAATTGTGTACCTTATTTTTATAGAAGGCAGAGGTTTGAGTACAAGAAACGTGACAGTCCGTTGCGCACAACACTGTCACACAACTCCACACCGGCTAGTCCGAAGACATCCCTCCACACACAACAACAACAACGACAAGAAAAGACTATCCTAAACTGATCAGCAAGGCCGTGTCTCAGCCGATGCCGACGTCTCGAAGAAGAACACCTCCATCTTGACTTCCCTCGTCGACGCACCATCCTAAAGTAGGCGGATGGCGGGATTTGGTCCATCCCGAGAAGGCGTCATCTTGTCCACGCTAGCGATGGTGTGCATGGTGCCCCTGCAGAACAATCTTGGATAGCGGCGATCACCGGAGGAATGCAACATATGACCTTCCAAGCCGTGTCTCCAAACACGATACTCTCAAGAGAGGGACGACGTCAAGGACGCCGCTATCGCGCCGATCCAACTCCGAACCTAGGCTTTCGCCCGGAGACATCAACCAAGCAGGAATGAAAGCGAGTACGGTGTCGACACACCTCGGCGACGCCTTCAAGAAGGTAAACGACACCCACGGGCGCCGTCGTCGCCGGCCTCGACCGAAGACGAGCAAAGACTTTCGTCCCTTAAGTCATTGAAGATGGCCTGGCGGCGAAAATCATTGAATACATGAAGATGTGGAGCAAGGCTGGTGTGGGTGACGCAAACTTAGTGTGATATAGGTCTAGGCGAGTGATCTTGGTGGGTGTGTTGATGTTTATTTGCTGTCTATATATGGCAAGAACAACTCTTGTAACTTAAACTCATTCCTTCTATAAAAGTAAGGTATGCAATTGCGTACTCCCGAAAAAGTATTTGATAGTTGCGCTTAGCCCTAAACGGCTTGAAACAAGATGACCAATCAAAAATTATGTCTCGATTTTTCTCTCTCAAACCACAAAAAGATGACCACTCACAACTATAATGTTCAGTTGAGTAAACATGGAGAGCATGTACAATGAGCCCCAACATCTCTTCACCCGTTGAAATTGGTGGCCACAATGCTAAAATTTCTAAGGATCTAAACGTGTGTGAGGAACTCCAAATTTTTAGGTTTATCGGATGGTTCTAATGTTGTTGAAATGTGAACCAAATTCATATGAAAACTGTGCAGATAAAAAGTTAAATTCAGTCTCATCTTCGCTCCGGCCCGACCAATTAAAGTCCATAAGCCGGGAAGAATCGACACGACCAACGTGGGCTGGGCCGAAGAAACGCTTCCTGTTCGTCATGTTTATGAATAGAATTTCTGGACCAAAAAAAAACAAAAAGATAGGAGCAGCACAGCAGAACCCGCCGCCGCCGCCGCCGCCGTACGCAGGGAAAGCGCAGCGCAGCCGGCGGCACCGCGACACCAACTCCCCTCATCCTCCAAGCTTTCTCGCGCACTCGGAGATGGGCGTCGAATCGGCGCAGCCAACCCCCGCCAGCGCCGCCGAGCAGGCCCAGGATCTCATCGACGTAAGTCTCCCACACCTCCCCGCACACCACCTCACCTCCGGGTTCTGCCTCCCTCGCTCGTGTGCTCTTCTTTTCGGCGGTTTTTGATTTAGTTGTTCTGCCAGGCCGCGAGGTACGACGAGCTGGAAGACGTCGTCGCCCTGTTCTCTGTCGGAGTTTCCCTGGACTCCGCAGATTCGCAAGGGCGAACGGGTTGGTTTTATTCTTGCTCAAACTGTTCAAGCTCAACTGCCGGGATTGCTCTTACTTTTGTGCTCAGATTTTTTTTGGTTCTACCACTTGATTTAAGTATGGTGTGAGTATGTTTTTTGAGGAATGTCTGTGAGTATGTCATGGAGATAGTTGCGTACTTGCAGATAATATACTACTCCCTCAGTTCCAAATTAGATGACTTCCATTTGTCAATATGTGGATGTATCTAGACATGTTACGTGTAGATACATCCACATGTTGACAAACGAAAGTCATCTTGTTTGGAACGGAGGGAGTATGTAGCATGGGAAATTAGGTATATGATAGGTCAATAGATATCATTACTTTCTTTGGTAGATTAAATCGTTGTGATTTTGTTGAAGTGGGGTAGAAGCGCAATTTGTAGTATGTGCCACTATCATAGTTTAACTTATAAACACTAGAAGTCTCTGAAAATTGAGAACTTCCAAATTCATTTGAAGCTTAGTAACAAACTTGACGATTCAACCAAACATGGCTGTAGACCACTTAGGGAGATACCTAACCCTTTTCCCATTACTGCCAGCTCTTCATATGGCTTCTGCCAATGGGCATCTTGCTGTGGTGGAGTACTTGATTCAAAATGGAGCGGTAAGAAAGCTACTTTTTTAGGATTTTCTTGCATTTTACTACCAGATAAACTATACTACTACTTCAATATTTGTAGTTAAGCTTTGTTCCTTTGGATTGTTGAAGTTATCTTATGGACTTAAACCTCATTTGCACATTTCTTCAGAAATTCATGTTATAGTGCTAACTGTTCTTTATGGATGTATACTTATATACAGAATGTTAATTGTACAAACTTGGAGAAGAACACGCCTCTCCACTGGGCATGTCTCAATGGACATATAGAGGTGGTTCAGTTGCCTCACTGTTCTAATAATGTTTTTTCTTGTACTAATTTTAAAACGTATTCTCACCACTGCTTATAAAAATACCTACCCAGGTAATCAAAGCTTTGATATGTGCTGGGGCTATCGTAAGTGCACTGAACAGGTACATCAAATGTAGATGACTGCACCAATAGTTTTTTTGACAGCTAGAATGACTGCACCAATAAGTAATGCTTTATTGCTGCAGTCATTTTACTTTTCTCTTAACTGCTAAGTCTCATGGATATAATTTTATCATAAAGTAACTTTCTGTTGGTTGGACATGTAGAACTTAGCAGCGCAGTCACATTTTTGCAGTATCCTAACATAATTGAGATACCACAACAGATAGTAATGCACTGGAATACAAATCGTAGAAATGTTGCAACCCGAGCTGGGATTAACTATGACTGAGGAACTACTGAAAATAAATGTACTTAGAGAAAATGAGCACATGGCAGGACCCCCCTGTTGTAGAATATTAGATCACAGCATGTAAAATTCTCGGCAATTGAGCAATCCATTATATGAATACTGTAATACCCCAATATTGTTTGGTTGAGTTTTACGCTTTCTACGGTAAGAATATGTAAAAAAGTCATGACTGCTTAAGTGATATCTTTTCTCATCAATTTCTTTTACAGTTATTTGTTACTGTGTGCTAGTCTATAGATAGGAAAAGGCATGGCCGCTTTAGTATTTGACTAAGCAACCACCGTCATTACTCAAGAAAAAAGTGTGCATATCCTCTCTCAAGAAATCTTAGTAGGTAATCTGAATGCATCATTACCAGCTCTAATAATTATCAAGAAAACAACTACCTGGCTCAGGCATTTACACAAGTAGTTTCAGGTGCTCAAGACCACATTTGTCAGTTAAACTCATAGTCGCCTTGACCTCGCCGCTTCCTGCACCCCATGGCTTAAGCAACCATGACTTCAGTTTTATCTCACTATAGAATTCAAGCAAACAACAGTGTTTTATTATAGTAAATTAGTAATATAATTAATGGCTTGGTCTATCCCCGAGAATTTTGCATTCTAGGATTTTATACTCTACAATGCGAGATGCCCTACAATATTGTTATTTTCTGTAAGTACATTTATTTCTGTAGTTGAGTACATTTACTCCGTAGTTACTAAGTCCCAGTTCAGATTGCAACATTTCTAAGGCTGCATTGTGTTCCCAAACAAGAAAGCCAATTTGAGTGTTACGTCCTGTTGCGTTACTCAGTTTTTTTTAAGTTATTGCGAATATTTGAACTGGTCTGCTAAGCTCTATATGTATTACCAATGGAAAGTTATTCCATGATAAAACATCCATGAAACTTTACGATCTGGTGAAAAAATGAATCTTTTCAGGACCAATGTATTAGATTTTTTCTAAGCGATGATTGTGTGTTTTTAAGGCATGGTTTTGGTATTCTGCAGCCACGAGAAAACCCCAATGGATGAAGCGGTGACCCTCGGAAAGATGGAAGTGATCGATGCAATCGGTGCAGCAGTAGCTCAAGCAGAGCTGGATGGCGTTACTGTCTCCTAAACAGACTTCTATTCTCCTGGAGGGATGGATGACATGCCACCCCGTTCTTATCTTGTGCTTGCAGCGTTTCTTCCTGTCCGTGTCACTTAGGATGCTGATATTCTATCTGGGGTGCTGGGATAAGCTGAGCCATGAGTTTCCTATCATCTGTGTTGGCCGTCGCCTGTTAGTGTCGAATGGCATAAAAACTGGCTGTAGACTATACCATGTGCAGCAGTGACATGTAATGTCTTGCTCTATAAGATTGTAGGTGTCTTGCTTGTATGCCCATGGACGTCCCGCTGAACTAATTCTGTTCTTGCAGAATCTCCTAGCTAGACCCCCGGGTTTACACTTTACAGTGAAAATGAATTTGAATTTGTGGGTTCTTGTGTCGGTGATCCCTTTTGCGTTCAAATTGTTAGGGTAATAGACTGCTTGCGTCAAGAATGACGCGACAACCAGAATCAGTAAGCTGACTAGCAGAAAACAAGTTCATCTTAAGGCTAGGGACATGAGAAACATCAGGAACAGAGAAAGATGAAGTAGAGAGGGTGCCTCGACTAGAAACAGGAAGAGAGGTACCATCAGCCGTGATGACACGAACAGGAGAAATAAGAGAGCGAAGAGCAGTAAGAATAGAAGACGCAGAAGTCATATGAAAAGAAGCTCCAGAATCCAGATACCACGGGGATGACATACCTGAGTGTGTAGAAGGTGGTGGTCGCGTGTTGCCAGAAGATCCAGACACAGAACCAGCAGAACCCGGCAAGGAAGAGCCGGAAGCAGCGAGCAGACCACGAAGACCACGGATAATGTCCTGATCAGACAGTGCAGCAGCAGAAGAACCTGAAGAGCCTGAAGATCCTGAAGAACCAGTCCTCCGACGAGCAAGATACTGCTGACGTAAGCTGGGATCCCTCTGCCAGCAGCCAGAAATATCATGGCCAGGCTTGCCACAGTAGGTGCAAGGACCACGAGAACCACGAGACTGCGGGGGCTGACTCTGACCCTGAACCTGAGGAGTAGGTAGTATCGGCGGTACTGAAGACCGCGACGGAGGCTGTGGCGGAGCAGGACCACGAGCAGACGGCACAGGAGGACCACGAGCAGCAAGAACAGAGGGAACCTCCAGAAGACCAGCACCACGAAGACGAGTCTCCTCAGCACGAAGCTCAGACAGGACCTCAGAGAGCGGAACACGACCACGGGCATGTAGCTGTGCACGGCGTGGCTCAAACTCCTTGCGGAGCCGCGACAGAAACTCAAAGACGCGCTGAAACTCCAGGTCGGCGCGGACAATCAAGCAGCAGGGACAGGTGGCACACACAGGCGTACGAAGAGAATCAAGCTGACGCCAAATAGCAGCACTCTGAGTGTAGAACTCATCAATAGTCAAATCGCCCTGCTGAAGGGCATGCTCCTGGCGGACCACTGACAGGTAAAGAGCATCCCCAGACGGCTGGTAACGCTGACGAAGAAAGGCCCACTGAGCAGCAGCAGTGGGAAGAGCCATAAACTCAGCAGCATACTGAGGCAGGACACTGGAAGTCAGAACAGCAGCAGCACGAGCATCCTCATCTATCCACTGAGAGTAGGCAGTCAGATCCTGCCGGTATGTCGCAACAGCAGCAGAATGGTCCTGGACCTGCCGGTCATAAGCAGTCATAGCAATAGCATCAGCACTAGTGGCGGAATCCTTGTCCTCCTGAGAAGCATCAGAGGCAAGGGCAGTAGGCGTCGGTGCAACAGGCACCGAAGGAGCAACGGGGTGGGGCGGACAGAGGACCTCGCCAGAAAGCACAGCCCACAGACGAAGACCGCGCATGTGGACGCGCATGAAGTTGGCGAAATCAGGATAATTCGCTCCATCAAAGATAATCGGGCAGCGAGGAATCGCAACATAGCCCGACGAGGTAGACATCTCTCCTTTTTTTTTTTTTTTTACAGAGAAGGAAAAGAAGTCAACGCAGAGGAAACCGATCGATCGATGCGTCGCCGCGACGGGAAGCAGCGAAGGCAGAAACGGCGCCGCGACGGGAACTCGCAGCAAGGATCTGATCGATACTGGAGGGAGAGCAACTCGCAGCAAGGGATCTGATCCACGCCTCTGATACGTGCACGGGAGCAGCAGCAGCAGTACGTGCAGCACGTGAGGTTGCTAGCACGTGAGACAGCAGCAGGGATCTGATCGATCCTTGGAGATCGTAGTGGCTTGCTCTCCTTGATCCCCGAGATGGACCGGCGACGGCGGCAAGGACGCGGACGGCCTGGAAAAGCTAGCGACGGGAGACGCGCGGTGGCGGCCGGGGCGCGGCGGCGAGTTGCCGGGGGCGCGACGACGGCGACGGTGCGTGCGGTAGGGGAGAAAAAAAAAACTAAAGTGGCTCTGATACCATGTTAGGGTAATAGACTGCTTGTATTACCATGGGGCCAAAGGCCACATATATATAGTACATGTATAGGTGAATATGCAGGAAGGCCCCTAACATATGGGCAAAATACAATATGCACAATCTACTCTAACACAAATATACGGAGTACTAGTCATCCACTTGACCCTGCTCGCTGATGCTAGCCATTTGTATGTCTGTTTGCTTGTTGGGCTGCAAACTGAAGCCTGCATGGACTATAGTAACATTAGACTAGCCATAGTGGGGAGTATCATAGATTGGTATCATGCATATGATACTTGTGTATGATACTACCCCTATAATGTATAGTATCATATAGTAGAATCATAGTCATACTTTATTTATTGATTCGTAGAATCTCAATGCAAATATATGCACAAGATTTACTTGCTATTAAAATTTCTTGTTTTACGTGTCATGATACTGTAACATAGGTAGATACCACTATCATCTCTTTCCTCATTAATTGTTGTGCCACATCAGATTTTTGCCAACATGACATGCATGATACTAGCTATGATACTCCCACTATGGCTAGTCTTATACGATATATTCTAGTTGACTTTATTCAGGTGCCATACAAAATTCCCAATGTAGATTTGTAAAGTGTGTGGCTGGGAGATAATCCCAACTCCATCTAGACCGAGACGGGATATAAAACTCGCAAATTTACGGCTAAGCTTGATTAAGCGGAGGCAGAACGGCCAACATAGGCGGATCCAGAAAGTTGACAAGGCGGGCTGTGGCCCATCCTGGGATCTTGAGACGGCCCATATACCACAGCTTGTAAGAAAAAACAAAGTTCAAACTTTTTCTCCCGACTTTCCAGTTTGCAGTTTCCCGCCTGGCCGCCTCCCTCCCCCTCCCCGGCACCCCTACCCTAGCCGAGACCACAAAGCAGGGATCCCCACGCCCGCCCCGGCGTCCCAGTGCCGCCGCACCAGCTGCAATCGGCTCCTTCCCGTCGAGCCGGCGGCGTGCAGCAGCCAGCAGCGCATCAGGTGCTCCAATCCAATCTTCCAACTCTCCAAGCGGTCCAATGCAAGAGGACTACCGATTGATTGTTCAGCGAAGTCAGGTACGAGTCAAGTTTCCAACCCCCAATTCTCCATACTAACTGATTAGAATAACACGATATCTTCAGTGTATAACTGAATATTTAATGATTGAACATTTTTATGGAGGAATTGTTGAAGAACTGTCCAATAATAGTGCTAGTATTATTTGAGAAAAATCTAGTGTGCTGCGATATCTTATCTGTGTGAAAAAACATTATATGAAGGTGGACTACCCTGCTTCCAAACTCCTGGATCCGCCACAGAGGCCAAATACATATAAATCAAACTGAAAACGGGTCACACCGAAGAAAATAGTTGCAGAAACATATGTGCGGCAGTAAAAAAATTAACTAATGAAACGACCAGTTTTGCTTATAAGTTGTATATTCTTGGTGACAACCTGCACCACTACATAACGTAGGAGAACACGCACCATGGATTACGCCCCCCCAAGAGTGAAGACTAAACTTTCATCACAAATAATAGGAGAGAACTTCCTGCCATCCTCCTTTATTCCCAAACTGTAGATGGTCTCTAGTGCGGCCGTCTTCGGGTCATAGTAGCCCAATGACCAACCCGTGCTGAGCAAGATCCGTCCGTCCTTTGGGTCGATAGCCAATGGCGTGGTCTCCTCTGACGAATACTCGGCGCAGACTCTGTGAGGTCTATATGATACTCCCTTAACCAGGTCCCATTATCGTCCTTCATCATCCATATGTCAATCACGTTAATGCTCTGGTTCGAGCAAGCCACACAAAGTGCACCTTGTAGACAGAGGATGGACATACGCCCCACGGGATGGATGCACTGTGGGCCTTGAAGAACCTCAAATTCCTCTGACTGAACGTCGAAGACCACGATTTCACAATTTAGAGAAGCTTGTCCAAGACTAGGCTCTACCAGCCAGCAGATTTTGCCATTGGCATAGTTGTGTGGCGTGCTAGCTAATACTATAGGTCTTGGAGGAGGGTCTATTGGATGCCATTCCCGTTCTTCCACATACCGCAGCTTGCACTCAAGCTGGCACTCTGGTGTTGCCAAATTCTTCTCCTTGTAGCTGGTAAGCACTAGCACATGCTTGGTAGTCTCTGAGTTATAGCCCAACCCTATACGACCAGAAAAGGAAGTGTCTTCATCATCTTTGAATCCTATGTTCTCATAGTAACCCATGACAGGATTGCAAACAAAACTGCCGGCATGGCTGGTTCCGACATTGAGACCATGACAAGGCTGTGAACATGCAATACTAGGGCCCAATTCCTGCTCGGCAAGATCAATGAAGTTCTGCAAATCGACGCATCCTTCAAATGGGGGACTAAGGGTCATCATAATCCGAGGGCTCTTATTCAAGTTGGCATGGAGGACATGCGAATGAATAAAGAGGTCAGTCATGATCATGGCACGCCATTCTCTGCAGACCAAGCTCAGGTCGGCGACGGAGTGTGCTGGCATCCACTTGAGGATGTGGAACCAGGCCTGCTTGGGCGGCGATGAGAAAACAATCTCCTCGACCGTCCGTCCCACGGGCACGAGGCTCTCCTGGAACAAGCCTAGCAACGGGTAACCGCAGTCAACAAAGCTACCCGTGATCGTGTCCTCCGCTCTTACCAGAGTCTCCACCGAGCCGCCATTAGCGTCCAGAGTAAACAGGTAGAGCGGAGTTACCTCGCTGTTACCTGTTCCAAACATGATCTTTTGGTGCCCGTCATTGTTTTCGCTGTTAAACATGTAGAGCGGCGCTATCCAGTCGGCCTTTACTATCTGCATCAACTCAGTTTCCGTCCAGGCCGTTATATCCATGCAGCAGAGCTGATTCCACTGCCGTGGCTCGTGTCGACCTCCCAGCATCCATATACGGTATAGGCCGTCGACATCGCATTGGCACACGCATAAGTTCCCATGTAGCTCCACCATCTGGACGAAAGCATCCTCCGGCGATGACGGAGGCGGCGGGATCAGCAAATCGAAGGTCTCATCGCTTACGTTGAAAGTGATGACGCCACCGTCCTCGCAAAGGAAGTGCAAATACCCATTAAGGAACACGCCTGGGCTGCCCTCCCACACGTTGCACATGGGAGGCTGCTGGGCGGTAGGCCTCCAGTACGCCGGCCTGTCGAGGATGTAGACCTCGCAGCAGGGTGGATCGCCGTTGTAGCTGCCGCTGAATACGCGCACTACTTTAAACTCGCCGGTTACGGAGCAGTAGCCCAGGCCGTAGGATATGTCATAGAAACGGGGTGGCTGGGGTTGTGTAGATGTCTCATACCGGCGACTCATCGTCAGTGGCGCAATGCTGTCGGGAAGAAGCAGGGACGAACCGGTGGAAGGGTTGAAAACGAAGTAGCCCTTGCTGCGGACAAGGAGGAGGCCACGGACAGGCCTGGTGATAGGAGCCGGGTCACAGAACTCTTTGGGCTTGGGCGTGAGCTTCTTCACCGGACCACCGGGCTGCCATACGTGGAAGTACTCGTCTTCTCCAGATGGCACGTCGTTTGGACAGAAGATAAGCCTGGGCTGGCCCGTCCTGTTGGCTCGACGGAGGTGTGTTAGAAGTTAATACGGTCATGGTGGTGTAGTGCTCCAGTAGCACCGTATCCCCTTGTATTCTCCACTATAGGGGCATTATGGTGTAGTACACCACTTGCACCTATCCCTTTGTATTCGCCACCATAGGGGCTCTTCCTATGATTATATAACAAGCAGCCCGAGCCCCCATCAGGGCATCGGTTTTCCCTCTGTCAACATGGTATCGAGCTAGTCTCTTCCTCTACTAGCTAGCGCTACCGCTTCCGATCCAGAACCAAAATCGCCGATCTCTTGCGATCGGCCAACACCAGAAACCAGAAAAACAGATCGATCCCTCCCTCCTACCCCCACTCTCCCATGGCGAGCTCCTCGTCCCTGTCCGTGCCGTCACTCGTGGCCGCGCTGGGCAACCCGCCTACGGAGAAGCTGACGGGCGAAAATCATCTATACTGGCAGGCGCAGGTTCTTCCCGCCCTCCGCGGCGCGATGGTCATGGAACTGCTCGACGGTTCCGACGCGTGTCCGCCCAAGACTTTGGAGGTTGAGGCTGAGAACAACAACAGGCAAACGGTGCCCAATCCAGCGTATGTTGCCTGGATTTCTCGGGATCAGTTCGTCCTCAGATGGCTAGTGCAATCTCTGTCCCTGGAGATTCTTGGGCACGTGGTCGGCCTTGAACATGCCGCTGATGTGTGGGCTGCCGTGGAACAGCAGTGTTCTGCGCGATCCAAGTCCAGGATCTCAATGCTTCGTGGTGCTCTCTCAAACACGACCTTTCTGCAGCCACGTACATCTCCAAGATGAAAGGCTTCGCCTCGGAACTCATTGCGGCCGGCCGGATGATCGATGATGAGGAACTCAAGGAGTACATTCTCAATGGTCTCGATGGTGAATATAACGCTCTTGTTCTCTCGGTGAATGCTAACCCAAACACTACTCTCAGCGACTTATGTTCGCAGCTCACATCCTATGACTACCGTCAGAAAATGCTTTCTGAAACCGGTCAAGGTACTGGTTCATTTTCCTCTTCGGCCAATGCAGCAACCCACCATCAAGGTGATAACTATCGCCGTCAAGGTCCTGGTGGTGGTCAGGGCAATCGGCGTGGACGCTCGAACCAGCGTTTTGGTGGTCGTAATCAAGGTCGTCGACATTCTTCCAACACTAGTCGTGGTCGTGGTCGCACACCATCCCCCTACCAAAATGTCACATGTCAGATTTGCAAGAAGCACGGTCACCCGGCGAGCGAGTGTTGGTGGCGTTATGAGGACAACAATGATGATGATTCTTTTGATGATCACAAAGATGCCAATATTGCTTCATATGGCGTTGACACTAATTGGTACGTGGACAGTGGTGCCACAAACCACATCACTAGTGAATTAAGCAAGCTCTCCACTCATGACACTTATAAAGGGCGTGATCAAGTTCACACCGCAAGTGGTAAAGGTATGACAATTCAACATATTGGTCATTCAACATTGCACACCCCTCATAGTTCCATCAAACTCCGAAATATCTTGCATGTTCCTAGTGCATCCAAAAATTTATTATCCGCACATAAAATTGCTCTAGACAACAATGCTTTTGTTGAAATTCACCCATCTTTGTTTTTGATTAAGGACCAGTCCACGAAGAAAATCATGTTTAAAGGCCCTTGTCATGGTGGTCTCTATCCTCTTGTGCCTATGTCAACGGGGTCTCACAAGCATGCCTTCATCACCATCAAGCCTTCTTCCTCCACATGGCATCGTCGTCTAGGGCATCCCTCGTCTTTTATTGTTTAACAAGTGCTTAGAAAAAATAATCTTCCCTACTCACCTGAAATAAATCCTTATGTTTGTGATCCTTGTCAACAAGCCAAAAGTCATCAATTGCCATATCATATTTCGACTAGTGTATCTAGTGGTCCATTGGACCAAATATTTTCTGATGTGTGGGGTCCTGCTCCAATTTTAGTTGGGAAACATTCGTATTATGTGAGTTTCATTGATGATTACAGTAAATTCACTTGGATCTATTTGCTTAAACGGCGTTCTGATGTTTATCAAGTTTTTCTTAACTTTCAGCAACTTGTTGAACGAAAATTTGGTCACAAAATAATCACTATGCAAACCGATTGGGGTGGTGAGTATGAAAAACTTAATTCTTTCTTTCAAAAAGTGGGTATCACACATCATGTTTCTTGCCCTCACGCTCACCAACAAAATGGTTCCGCCGAGCGGAAACATCGCCATATTATTGAAGTTGGACTTGCTTTGCTTGCTAATGCGTCCATGCCCTTAAAATTTTGGGATGAAGCATTTCTTACCGCCACGTTTCTCATCAATTTATTACCCACCAAAGTTCTCAACTTCGAGACTCCTACGTCAAAACTTCTTAATGTCACTCCGAACTATGACTCTCTTCGAGTATTTGGTTGTGCATGTTGGCCTAACCTTCGCCCATATAACACAGCAAACTCTCCTTTCGTTCCAAACGGTGTGTATTTTTGGGTTATAGTCCACGTCATAAAGGAGTAAAATGTCTAGATGTTTCCACGGGGCGTGTTTATATCTCGCGCGATGTTGTGTTTGATGAGAACATTTTTCCATTCGATTCCCTTCATCCTAATGCAGGTGCTCAACTTCGAAAAGAAATTCTCTTGTTACCACCAAATTTGTCTCATACATCATCCAATAGTGAGGAGTTGCATGCTAATGACCATATGCGTATTGTCCCTATTGTGCCTGTTGTTGAACGCCTGCAGGTATCTCAAGAAAATGCTACAGTGAGTAGTACAAATATCAATTCAAATACACATGAAATGTCAAGTACGGATGAGGAATCAATTGGTAATCATCATGACACTAATTTTGAGGCTAATTCTCCACAAGATTCTGCACATGCAGCCTCACTGGTCGTCAGTCTTCATCGAACAGCATGCTGCAGTTCAGCAGACGTGCATCTGCCCAGCAGGATGCCTCCACGTCGGAGCACAGTCATCACCACGAGTCTCCTGGCTCGCCCGTGTCACCTGGTCCGCCCCCGGCGCCTTGCGCTGATGGTGACAGCTCCACCAACGGGCGCCCTTGCTGGTCCCCTGGAGCCAGTCGCGACGCGACTGTCAGCGCTCGCACTGAGGACAGTGATGTTGACGCTACAGAAGCCACGGACGGCACATCTGTGCCAAGTTCACCAGCATCAGTTACTTCAGGATCTAGTGAGAATAGCCAAATGCAGTCTCCTGTGCAGTCTCCGGTTCAGCCTCCGCCTTTACCTGAACCACGTACCCGTCTACAAAAAGGTATTCAACAACCGGAAATTTATACAGATGGTACAATTCGCTATGGCATGCTATCTTCTACAGGAGAACCCCGTAGTACTCGTGAGGCACTTGATAATCACAATTGGAAGAAGGCAATGGAAGATGAATATAATGCATTAATACAGAACAAGACATGGCATCTTGTTCCTCCCAACTCTACACGCAACTTAATTGACTGTAAGTGGGTATATCACATAAAGAAAAATGCTGATGGCACTATTGACAGATACAAAGCTCGGCTTGTTGCAAAAGGATTTAAACAAAGATATGGTATTGATTATGAAGATACCTTCAGTCCCGTTGTAAAGGCAGCCACTATGAGACTCGTGTTAGCAATATCAGTATCCAGAGGCTGGAGTTTGCGGCAGCTTGATGTGAAGAACGCGTTTTTACATGGCATTCTAGAAGAGGATGTTTATATGAGACAACCACCTAGGTTTGAGGATCCTTCCGCTCCATGTTTTGGCGAGTCAATTTCATTTTGGTACCACTTTTGGTTTGAATCGAAAAAACTACCAATTTTTTTGAGCCGTTTGCAAAAATCCCAAATCGCCTCTAAACTCGAATTGACACCATTTTTGGCTAGGGGACCCACCAGTCAGGCTGACGTGGCAAGCTTAGAGAAATTAAAACTGAACTGACCGCGGGCCCCACATGTCAGCCTGATTAAAAAATTAAAAAATCGGTGAAAATGAAAAAAGTGAGGAAAAAACTACGACAACAACGACGTCTGACACCGCCGCGCAGAGCGCGTCGACGGCGCCGTCCACCACTAGTCCCACACGCCCGTCGTCGCCATCGACGGCGCCGTCCGCCACTAGCCCACGCCCTGGCCACCGCCTCATCCCTGGCCGACGCGTGCTGCAGCTGTGCCACCACCGCGCCGGACTCCAGCACCTCCCTCCGTGGTGACGAGGTCTTGAGCGACCGGAGCAGGGAGAGGTCGGCGGGCGGAAGCCGAGCTCGGGAACGGCCGGCGGCGACCTTGGAAGGAGACGACTGTGGGCGACCAGGCAGGGAGCGCCCGGGCCTGCATCGGCCGTGAGCTGGAGGCGAGGACAGCCCGGGGCTGCGCCGGCCGCGAGCTAGAAGTGCTCCAGACCAGCCGCGCCCCGCCATGCCAGCAAGAGCCGTCGGCCTTGGAAAAAAGTGGGCGGTTGGGGATTTCTTTTCGATTTTGGTTTATTTTCTTAGATTTTTATTACTTGATTGGACTGACAAGTTCGGTCCACTACTAGTTTGGGTGTTAATTCTGTCTGCCATGACACGTCAGCCTGACATGTGGGTGCACCTAGTCAGAAACGCTATCAATTCACGTTTAGGGGCGAATTGGGTTGGGGGGGGGGGGGGGGGGGTGTGAAAGGCTCAAAAGTTTGGGGTAGGCTTTTGCGATTCAGACCAAAAGTGGTACCAAATTAGAATTGACTAGAGAAACAGGTAGTTTTACGTTATTAGCTCCCATATTTATGATGGGTTGTAGAAACTCAACATCAATAAAGCTGATGGTGTGGGGAATTTGGGCCCTCCCAAATGCAAATTATTTGCTTGGTTGATTCTTCAAATTGGTTGTAGATGGCGGACCGTCTTGCCCGCCGAGGTTGGCCAAATTATGGCCTTTGGCTACTTTACAAGAGGGAGCCAAAGACCGTGGAACATATTATGTTCCAATGTATGTATTCCCTCGATGTTTGGGGTGGCATAAAGGAGTGGCTCGGCTTAGTAAATTTTGACACCTCTCAATGACACGCGTCGATCACGGATTGGTGGTGCGCCGTCATCGGAGTCCTTGGGCTCCGACATAAGGGGCTTTGTATCTTGGTCCTTCTTGCTGCTTTGGAGATATTGAATGAGCGAAACACACATGTGTTTAGAAAATCAATGGGTTTGGCGTCAGCGGGAAATGGCGCCGACATGTATAAGTTCGGCTCCGGCTACATTCGACGCCGACCCGAGAAGCCAGATTTAAAAATAGTTTTCAGTAGAGGCCAAATGTGGCATTAGTTTAACTAAATGGCCAGATTTATCAAAAAAATACCGTGCCCTCAAGGCAGGCCAAACCACGCGCTTCAGAACACTCACGCGACCCTACACGTCATGCCAGAGACCGTCGCGTGAGGGGGCATTGCAGTGTTGGATTCGTTTTCCTTTGCACGTAAGTATAGTTATCGGTTTTGCTAGTTCTCAATCGCATGAGAATTAGTTTAGTTCTCAATCGCATGACGTCATCAGTTGCAAGTGGAGTTGCAACTGATCCGGACCACTTGATTTGCTTCGTGATTCGTGCATCAGTTGCAAGTTAACTTGCAACTGGGATTTGATGACGTCATGTGATTGAGAATTAAGTTAGTTCTCATTCGCCTGAGTTGCAAAAAGACTTGCAACTGCTCCACACCGTTCGATTTGCTTTGTGATTCGTGCTAATCATGAGTTGCAACTTAACTTGCAACTGAGATTGATGACGTCATGCGAATGAGAACTAAGAGCATCTCCAAGCGGAGCCCTCAAATCCGCCCCCCAAACTGCGCTCGGACGCGCCCGGACGCTCCGCGGACACCGACCGGACGACCCCCAAAATTGGGCTCCTACAACCACAATGCACAAAAATTGACGCCCAAATCCATGCAAGCCATGCAACGTCCATCATAGAGATAGTTTTGATGTTTTAAAAAAGTTCACACCATGTTATTACAATTAATAATTGTACTTAAACAAATAAAAGTAGCCGGACAAATCAGTCCCTCCCCATGAAGACATACATGTGTTCCACCAGATCTGTGAGTAGTTGGGTGTGCACAACTTGATCACGAAGTTGTCGATGCATCTCAAGGAATTGCAAGACATACTCTGCTTCTTGTTCAGGTAGGTGGACATGTTCTCCGGGCTTCTCAAAGTCAATGCGAGCAGCCCCTTCTCCCTCATCCTCCACAATCATGTTGTGCAAAATTACACAACAAGTCATGACCTGCCATAGAACCTCCGGATCCCACATCATAGCCGCTCCACGAACTATGCCCCAACGAGCCTGCAACACACCAAATGCCCTCTCCACATCTTTCCTAACTGATTCCTGCGCAGCTGCAAATGCTTTTCTTTTGGGAGTAGTGGGATTACTTATAGTTTTCACAAAAGCCGCCCACTGAGGATATATACCATCTGCAAGATAGTAACCCATGGTGTAGTCGTGTCCGTTGACGATGTAGTTGCATGGTGGAGCTTCCCCATCACAAAGCCTCTTGAACAGGGGAGAGCGCTGAAGCACATTGATATCATTGTGAGAACCGGGCATGCCAAAAAAAGCATGCCAAATCCACAAGTCTTGGGATGCCACAGCTTCAAGTACAATTGTAGCCTCCTTGCTGTGCCCTTGGTACTGCCCACGCAATCCCGTTGGACAGTTTTTCCATTGCCAATGCATGCAATCCACTGAACCTAGCATTCCAGGAAATCCTCTTGCTTCTCCTAGTGCAAGTAGCCTTGCGGTATCCTCAGCATTAGGTTCTCGCAGATATCTTGGCCCAAAAACCTTCACGACAGCGTATGCAAAGTGCTCCATAGCCTCAATGCATGTACTCTCTCCCATTCGGACATACTCATCTACGGCATCAGCAGCTTTCCCATAGGCGAGCATCCTCAAAGCAGCGGTGCATTTCTGCATAGGGGAGAAGGATAACTTCCGGCAGCAATCATACCTCAACTTGAAATAATCATCATATTTTGTGACTTCCTCCTGTATGCGCTCAAACAGCCCTGAGCTCACCCGGAACCGGCGTCGGAAAAAACCCTCATGAAACACCGGATTCGGACGCTTGAAGTAATCGTCATAGAGATCTCGAGCTCCTTTGAGCCTGTCACGTTTCACGGTGATCCGCCCCTTAATTGATCCCTTGAAGTTAAGAACATGCTCCTCCTTCTCCAATTCCTCTTGCATGCTCATCATGGACATGGCGTTCTCTTCGTCTCCCTCGTCAAGCTTGTCTTCATCACTCGACCCTTCGACGAACTCCTTGTAAATGAAGTCATCGACGGCCGAGTAATCATGGTCCTCATCGGACGAAGAATTCATGCCTACATGCATGAAAAATTTCTCAAAAATCCGGCTCCGGCGTTTCAACAAACACTTTGAAAGCGAGGTGGATGTCCGCCGATGCAAAACGTACCAAAAACTATGTCAAAACGGGCTCCGGCGGCTCCCAAAGGGCTCCGGCGGTTGCCCCGGACTTGGGCGCGGAGTCTGTGCCTTCGGGGGCGGTGGCGCGGTCGGACGGGGGCGGCGGCGGAGAACGGTGGGCGGGCAAAACTGGACGGAGCGGTGGTGGAAGGGGAATTCCGGCCGATTTGAGGGGAAAGTTGGGTAGGCCCGCCTTGACAGATCCGACGTGGCGGACGCGTCCGGGCGGCCCCAAACCCGCCCTACATATGGGCTGCCTTTGGGGTGTGCCAGACAGCTCGGACGTTTGGGCTGACTATAGGGGAGCTGGTTGGGTCAAGGATTTTGGCCCAAATGCCATCCAGGCTGTCCGCCCAGGCGTTTGGGGCGGATTTGAGAGACATGCTTGGAGATGCTCTAAGCTCTATAGTTATAGCCTAGGACCACACGGACACGAGCGGAGGGAGCAACGGCGTAACTCCCCGTCGTACGCTGCACGGTGCCGGCGGCGACACGCGAGCCCCCTCACGACCAGCTCTCTAACTGCATGGCCGGCAGTATGCAAGATCCACGACGTCTCAGATCGATCTCCTAGTCCCAATACGAGACAAACTTAATGTAAAGGAGAAAATCGACGCGTGCATGGGCACGCGCAGTACATGCCACATTTGATACCGCACATAGAACACAGCGTACGTAGGAGAGCACTTATTTTTAGTATGATAGGCAATCAAAAATTTCACAGATTCGTCGCTGAAACATGAGTAAGTTTACGTATGAAAATGCGCGTACAAGTGAAGAAGAAGAGCTAGCTCGATCTCTGCAGCTTCGAACTGAATCCTGACGCGTTCAGTTCTGCAGTGGTACGTGCGTAGCAAACAGTGCGGGCTTAAGTGCATGGACGCGGCATTGATACTGCTAGCTAGCAAGCCACGATCATGGCTCGGAGCACCGGCCTCCTTCTCCTCGTTCTGGTCAGTTTGATCGTGCAGCTGAGCTCCCCCGTGATGGCCGGGAGAGCGCCGCTGCAAAGCAGTACCCTTGCACGCCTGGACCCCAACAGGATCAAGTTCAACTTGAGCAAACTCGATGGGTGTATCAGGGTTGCCAAGAGGGTGGAAGGTGAGAATCTAACTCAGTATCTTAAGAGGGTAACCGACTGCACAAAGAATTAGCTGCCGTTTGTCGTCTGGCCAAATAAGTGCCGGCCGGATCGATCTGTTCTCGAATGGCAGGGTACATGGCGCCTCTATATGTTCCTCTTTCCTACTTGGTGACGGATCGATCTCCAATGTTGATTTCTTGTGTTTTCTTTCTTTAATCCAGTCATGTGGTGTTGGCTATCGGTTTCCTACAAATCCTGTGGTGAAAATGTTCTCATGTATTCACTCACCTTTTATTTTGGTGTTGAGTATTGAATGTACTACTGTATGTGTATTTGAGCCAAATTTGTATGTGTTGATCCCTTCAAAACAGTCGCGCGCCCCTACACTACATGGCATGTGAGAGACCGTCGCGCGAGGGGGCATTGCCGCATTGCAATGTACGTACGGATCATGCTTTTTCTTTTGCACGTACGTATAGCCTAGCTAGGACCACAGACACGAGCGGAGGGAGCAACGGCGTAACTCCGCGCGACGGTGCAGGCGGCGACACCCAGGCAGCTCTAACTGCGTGGCCGCGCCGGTAGTATGCAAGATCCACGAGACAAGCTTAATGTAAAGGAAAGAATCGACACTTCTCATGCAGATGCGCGTACAAGTGAAGAAGATGTAGCTCGATCTCTGCAGCTTCGAACTGAATCCTCAAGTCATAGGTCGTTCAGTTCTCCAGTAGGAGTACAGCAAACAGTGCATGAACCGTCCGTGATGGACGCGCTAGCTAGCCTTCGCCTTTCATCATTTACATGTCCGTGCACGGTGCACCTGCCTCCGAGTTACCACCACCCTCTACATCTGATCCATCCCTTTACACAGTATCATTGCTCGCTTGTGCCTTTCCAGCAACAGTAACGGAGGCATGGAAGCCATTTCTAAATATGTGTAGCAGTATTTCCTCTCTGCGCCCGAACAGGGTGCAAATTGAACCACTACACCAGGACAGAGCTTTGGTTGTGTTACTACATGTCCAAAAAGGTGTTACTGAGTCATGCAGTAACACACTTTGAAATGTGTTACCGTGTTACTAAGGTATGACCATTGTCAAACATAATAATTGTTACTATATGTTAAAATTTGTGTTACACTTTTGTTTTAGTAACATGCATATTATGTATTGCCAAACCCGTTACTAACATATTTTCCTAGCTAGAGTAACACAAATGGTAGAACTTTCTTCTAGATTCAGTAACACCATTAGTAACATAATGTTCTTAATACTGTAACACTATAATTGATGTTTTTCAAGTGTCCTAGTAACACAGTTGTGTAACTATAGTAACACTATTACGTTAGGATAACAACATAATTAAATGAATTTAATTATTAAAAATAAAATAAGGAACCCATTATATCGAATTTAAATATAATAAAAATAAAAATCATTGTGTATTTAGTTATTTATTTATTATGAAATGAATTGATGATAGACAATATGAAAACTACATAGAAAGGGAAGCAAGACACACTGACAAATTGAAAAGATCGAGATATTATGAATATAGAATAGATAAACTTGCAGTACAATAGATAGCTCATCTTCTCCACTTGACAATTCACAGGTCAGAAATGCAAAACCACATTGTTTCAATTATCTCTTGGATCACAGTTACACATCACTGATACAATGGAAGCACAGATACAATCCTACTATTGCTGATCATGTTACCTCTCTACCATTATCACAAATGCATCACATGGCACAGGTACCAAGCATGTAAAGCTCCTGCCGTTGCCTATCTACTTCTCGTCCTGCTACATACTACTAACATAAACACATTACTTCACATACACACACTAGCTTTCTTCAGCTTGGATCAACCACAGCTTGCTTCAGATCATCACCCACAGCTTGCACAGCTCAAATGCCACTGTTGCACAGCTCAAATGCATCACCCACAGCATCCTTTCAGGCTTCAGAACATCACTGCATTGCTAGGAACGTTTCGTCCATTCTTCACAGCAGCTAACTTGCAACCATTTTTATCTCTTATCCTTTTGTGAACATAGCACAAGAGTGCAAAACTTACGCGTGGAGCTTACAAAACTATGCCATGTGCATGTTTCTTTTGTTTTATTTATGTAACAAATAAATTCCGCCTTGGGCCATTGGTATGTTATGAGATGCCATTCACGATCATGTACTTGTTGTCATTTAGCAATGTGCATCCATATCATACCAAACATTCGTATTTGTTAGAGGCGGGCGAGGAGGAGGAGGAGAAGAGGGGGCATTTGCCCCCCACCTCCTCGTCCCACATCCTGCTAGACTAATTAAACGATGGTATATGTCTTTAACCTTGGCATCTCGCAGTGCCACCAGGATTCAGCTCAGTACATGTGTAATAATACATCCAAGCATTATTTTTCAGAAATAGCATGTACCTCCGTACTACAGATCAGTTTACACTTGACGACTGATCTTGACGGTGAGCAACAAGTTATGCTCATATCCAATTGTGCTTTGTCTCCAATAGATTCAACTTGATCCTTAGTTAGCATCCATTGTTTTTGTGATAAAACTTTATGTACTGTTGTGAGCATGTACACTGTAGCCATGGTGTGGTAGCCAAATTCGACAACTGTTGTCGAGCTCGTCGTCACCCGCCACAACATGTTTGCATCGCATCAACTTATTTTGTTTTGCACTTGCTTTCGAGAGAGGCGTTTCGGCTTCCGAGCTCATATGCTCCTGTTATACTAAAAAAAAGTAAAACATTTCCAAAAATTATGGAATTTTTTGGTGACGAACATATACATGTTTTTAAAATATGTGCCATGTTTCGTGATGAAATATCATGTTTGGTGCTCTGTGTCAGGTAGAAAAAAATCAGAATTTGTAAAATGTTTTACTATTTTTTAAATTTCGTTTAATATAACACAAGCATATGAGTTCTGGAGCCAAAGTGAATTAATGTGTGCTTTGTATTTATATATATGAACATTACTGCATGGAGATGCTTCGGGACAATTTTCTATATTTTCTTGTTGAAAATAAATGCTATCTGGAACTTGTAATATAATTTATCTATATTTCATTGTTTCCAAGATGTACTGGTGTATATTTTACGTACATTGTTTATGATTTTTCTGTTGGTTTTTAATTGCAAAGTAGCATTCAAATGTTGGAGAAGTATGAGACTTGAGAGTTTAACCTGGTGTATTTTTCATATTTTTCTACACTCTAGCTAGCAGGTACCGTGTGGGTGGAAATTTTGTGTGGGCGGGGCAGGTTAATACTCTCTCTATATTAAAATATAAGACTTTCTATCTTTTTTATTTGGTCTAGATTCGTTTCAAAATGAGTGAATCAACACACTAAAATATGTCTATGTACGTACGAATCATGACACATGCAAAAAGATTAGAAAGTCGTATATTTTACTAATATGGGGAGTAGAAGAAATTGTTGGTTTAGTCTGGGGCAGGGGATTAGCGGTGTGGGCTGGTTTTGCCCCATTCTGGGCGTGAAGCGGAGCAACGGCGTAACTCCCCGTCGTACGGCGCCAGCGCCATGCGACGGTGCACGGTGCAGGCGGCGACACGCGGGCCGGCCCCCTCACGAGTCACGACCAGCTCTAACTGCGTATACAAGATCCACGAGACAAGCTTGATGGAAGCTTTTAAGCAAGGCAGGAATCAACACTTCTCATGCAGATGCAGGTGCTTACCGCATGCGTGTATGGGCACGTGCAGTACACATGCCATATGATACCGCATAGATCAGTATACAACATACGTTGGAGAGTACTTATTTTTAGTAAGTTACGGATACGTTGCTGAAACATACATAATTTAGTTTACACACGTACGAGCAGTGGCGGATCGAGTGCACTGGATACCGGTAAAATTAATTTTCTTTGCAAAATAGCAATTTTTTGTCACCATATATGCACCCCTAAAAATGTTTGATATCTGATATGACATCCTCTGGGCACCCTGGTCCTGGATGCTGGCCTTCACCTTTCATCATTTAAATGTCCGTGCACCAGGTGCATGCCTCCGAGTTATCACCACCGATCGGCTCCATCATCCGTCGACCCTTCTTCTGCACAGTATCATATGCTCGTTGTCCCCTTAATTTACAGCATCATCGCCACATAAACGCAAACACCTCGTCCACATCCGATCCCCCAACAGTAAAGCAGAGGCACTGCAGCCATTTCTAAAGCGGTACATCTCACTTCCTCTCTGCGACGGAACAGGGAGCAAATTGAGCGGCGGCGTGTCGCAAAGATCAAAAGTTTCAGTTTCCAACAAGTTAGCAGTCAATCCAGCCTAGAACTTGCCAAGATGCGGCGACAAACGCCCAAGTTTAGATGTTAAAAGGAAAAGGACAAACGAAGTTTAGCTTGCGCAAGAAGGTTGGCGAGGAACGATGTTCATGTCGGGCGGTCATTTTGTTTAGTGAGGAGATCGTGTCCCACCCTTGCCGGCCGGCTTATTATTGGATGTATTCTACGCACGTTCGTGGGATCCTCGATTAACAAACAACATCACGATCGCAGCTTCCTACTACGCAACTAGGTTCGGGTTCAGAGAAAACAAAAAAGGCACACTCATTGTCACGAGCTGAAACACATGGATATTTTATTTTAAATATCATTTGTTAAGTCGCAACTGTATAAATTGTGGACGTGCACTGAACCCAAGGAATTATAGTATGTGGAGCACTCAAGTCATTGTCGATCAGGAATGTGACACCACTAGTAGAGACAAGGTCTTTCGTCCAACCCCTTTAGTCCCGGCCCACTTACAAACTGCGACAAATGGCCAGGCCACGTCGCCCGAAATAACCCAGGCGCCCCTCTCCCCTTTTGTCCCGGCCCGTGAGAACCCTTTTGTCCCGGTTTGAGATACAAACCGGGACGCGGCCCGCAGCGGCCAGGTCCCCCCCCCCCCCCTTTAGTCCCGGTTTGTATCTCAAACCGGGACAAAAGGGCTGGCACCCTATATATATGCAGCACCCTCTCCACTCACTCTTGTTTTTTTCCTGGTGGAGGTGGTGTGGTCTAGTGCTATTTTTTTCTCTCCTTCATATGCACTCAAGGTGTTCGATGAAATGCCTGTTAGAGTGATGCCATTTGAGTTCACACAATACAAACATGATATGAGGTGCCCGAGCCACACTTAAGCTTTCACCTCTTTATTTCCACTTGTCCTAAAAGGTTAGCAACTATTTTCTAGTCGGTCACCGTGCGGTACTAATTTTAGCATCGTCATTGCGTTTGATATATAGTTGTATGATGCAGATGAGCCATCCATGGATGTACGGTGACCGACGCACAGCCGCTTACAGAGCAGGCGTGCATTCTTTTCGCGATGCGGCCGAGGCGAACAAGCATGGGGGTGGCTTTATGTTTTGTCCATGTGTTAAATGTCTGAATGTGAAGGATCACACTAACTCAAGAGTCATTCAGAGCCACCTGCTTCGGTCCGGTTTCATGCCCGGCTATAGTGTTTGGACCAAACACGGAGAAAGAGGGGTTATGATGGAAGACGGCGATGAAGAAGAGAACGATGATGACAACTACCGATCTATGTTCCCTGAATACGCTGATACCGCAATGGAAGACAATGAAGAAGAAGGTCAGGGCGAAGAACGGGCACCAGATGAGCCCGTTGATGATCTTGGTCAGGTCATTTCTGATGCAAGGCGAGACTGCGACACAGAAAAGGAGAGGTTGCAGTTCGAGCAGATGTTACAGGACCACAACAAATTGTTGTACCCAACTTGTGAAGATGGCCAGAAGAAGCTGGGTAGCACACTGGAATTGCTGAAGTGGAAGGCAGAGACCGGTGTGACTGACTCGTCATTTGAAAAGTTGCTGGTACTAATGAAGAAGATGCTTCCAAGAAAGAACGAATTGCCCGCCAGCACGTACGAAGCAAAGAAGCTTGTCTGCCCTCTAGGATTAGACGTGCAGAAGATACATGCATGCCCTAATGACTGCATCCTCTACCGCGGTGAGAAGTACGAGAATATGGATAAATGCCCGGTATGCACTGCATTGCGGTATAAGATCAGAAAAGATGACCCTGGTGATATTGAGGGCGAGCCACCCAGGAAGAGGGTTCCTGCCAAGGTGATGTGGTATGCTCCTATAATACCACGGTTGAAACGTCTGTTCAGAAACAAAGAGCATGCCAAGTTGTTGCGATGGCACATGGAAGACCGTAAGAAAGACGACAAGTTGAGGCACCCCGCTGATGGTCGGCAGTGGAGAAAAATCGAGAGAGAGTTCGGGGACTTTGCAGGTGACGCAAGGAACTTATGGTTTGGTCTAAGTACAGATGGCATGAATCCTTTTGGGGAGCAGAGCTGCAGTCACAGCACCTGGCCCGTGACTCTATGTATCTACAACCTTCCTCCTTGGTTGTGCATGAAGCGGAAGTTCATTATGATGCCAGTGCTCATCCAAGGCCCGAAGCAACCCGGCAACGACATTGATGTGTACCTAAGGCCATTAGTCGATGAACTTTTGCAGTTGTGGGCCAAACCAGGTGTAAGTGTGTGGGATGAGCACAAACAGGAGACATTTGACCTACGAGCGTTGCTTTTCGTAACCATCAATGATTGGCCTGCTCTTAGTAACATTTCAGGACAGACGAACAAGGGATACAATGCATGCACGCACTGTTTGGATCAGACAGAAAGTATATATCTGGACAAATGTAGGAAGAATGTGTACCCGTACAATCGTCGTTTTCTTCCGCACAAGCATCCCTTAAGGCAAAAAGGCAAGCATTTCAATGGCAAGGCAGAAACCCGGACGAAGCCTGTCACCCGTACTGGTGCTGAAGTATTTGGTATGGTCAAGGATTTAAAAGTAATCTTTGGAAAGGGTCCTGGCAGCCAACCTGTTCCGAACGGCGCTGATAAGCGCGCACCCATGTGGAAGAAGAAATCTATATTTTGGGAGCTACCCTATTGGGAAGTCCATGAGGTCCGCTCCGCAATCGACGTGATGCACCTGACGAAGAATCTTTGCGTGAATATTCTAGGCTTCCTGGGCTTGTATGGGAAGTCAAAAGATACACCGGAAGCACGGGAGGACCAGGAACGTCATAAAGGACGAGACGGCATGCATCCAGGGCAGTTTCAAGGGCCTGCCAGCTACGCTCTTACCAAGGAAGAGAAGGAAATCTTTTTTGAAGTCCTTTTCAGTATCAAGGTCCCGTCTGGCTTCTCGTCGAATATAAAGGGAATAGTAAATATGAAAGAGAAAAAATTCCAAAACCTAAAGTCTCATGACTGCCACGTGCTTATGACGCAATTGCTTCCGGTTGCATTGAGGGGAATTCTAGCGGAAAATGTTCGACTGGCCATTGTGAAGGTATGTGCATTCCTCAATGCAATTTCTCAGAAGGTAATCGATCGAGAAAGTCTATCAGGGTTACAAATTGATGTGGTCCAATGTCTGGTCAGCTTCGAGTTGTTGTTCCCGCCATCCTTCTTCAATATTATGACGCACCTCCTAGTTCACCTAGTCGAAGAGATTAGAATTCTTGGTCCTGTGTTTCTACACAATATGTTCCCCTTCGAGAGGTTCATGGGAGTCTTAAAGAAATATGTTCGTAACCGTGCTAGGCCAGAAGGAAGCATCTCCAAGGGCTATGGAACAGAGGAGGTCATTGAGTTTTGTGTTGACTTTCTTCCTGACCTTAAGCCGATTGGTGTTCCTGAATCTCGGTATGAGGGGAGGCTGACTGGAAAAGGCACACTAGGAAGGAAAGCAACGGTATGTAGGGACGGGCATTCTTTCACTCAAGCACACTACACAGTTCTACACAATTCCACCGTGGTGGCTCCGTATATCGAGAGACACAAGAATATTCTACGCTCCGAAAACCGTGACGGTGAACACGAGAAGACTATATGTACTTGTTGGCCAGGTGTCCATCTTCGACTATATGTACGTTCCAAGGGTACCAAGTCAGAACTGCATACCTTATTTAATGAATCACTATCCCAAGTCAGAACTGCATACCTTATTTAATGAATCCCTACTTAAAATTCAGAAAATATGCAGAATATTCATTTTTATTGACCTAGCTATCTGCAGTCCTAGACAGAGTATGACCATAATCCATACTACTACACATGAATTACTATGTAGCACCTTTGGGCCTATATGCCTATATCTTCATATCTTCTTGTTTGACAAAGAATTCACCATTTGCACGTAGTCTTGATTGGAGAAGATTGAGTATGCTCTCGTGCAACTGGGCAATGGTGTGGAGCTCCATAAGCGACAACGGTGACGCAAGCTACGATGTCCTTCCGGCCTGCAGATCTCGATGGCGAAGCTTCAGAAACTAATCTGTTTACTCCTCATTCAGGATCAGTAATGTTAAAAAAAATTATTTAGCAGCTTAGTGAACAGAACATACAATCAATTTGTAAACGCTCATCTCACATGGCAAAGAGAGACGTTGCCGTGTGGCCGATATCCTGCACACGGCAACGTCTCGCTCTCCCGTAGTGGGCAATGCCTTTTAGTCACCAATGATAAGACACATGGATAGTCGGGCATCTTCAGGACACTTGGGTGAAGGAGAAAGCAGGTTTTCGTAAATCAATCTTAAATTGTCCATTTGTCCACATAGGCAGTCCAGTACAAGTTGTACAATTTGTCCACATGAAGTTTTCAGTATCATGAATAAGGTATGAATAAATGCAATTATACAAACTAAAGCAGCCCTGATTATTAAATCGCAACTCGTCTTTCCTCAATAGAATTGTTATAACAACCAAGTGCAAATAAAAGTGGGGAACATCAAAGAAATAACCACCGCACCAAACTCAGTTGTCCTTCACACCTTCTCTCGATCAGTGAACAAAGAAAGCTTTAGCTTAGAAATCCTAAACCAGGCAGCCAGAGATAACTGTTCCAACTAAAGGCTAAAAAGAAAAGTCAAATTTTACCCGTAAAAACTTGTGTGTGCGACCTGGACCGAAAATGATACAGACACAGCAGGTACCGGTATAACCTTCAGTTCCTGGAATTTTGAAGATCAAATCAACTGAAGACTGCAACAACTAATCAGGCGTATTTACCTGGTTATATTTCCACACACTAATGAACCAAACCAGGTGAAAATAATAGTTCCGTGGGATGCACAGTAGCACAGACCCAAACACAGCTGCCTTGTCTGCATAAACTTGGGCAAACATGCAATGGGATCAAACAAGGGATTCAGTTGTACAGGATATTGAATCACACTACAAATAACTGCAGATATCTTCGAACAGACATTGTATAATAATGAGTGCTCAAAGCAACGATCTTTGCATTAAACAGATGATGCTACTTGAAGAGAGAGACAGCAAACCAAAGAGACGAAGAGTGTTGCGGCAGCGACCATCAGCTCGTCCATTAAGGTGGTCAGTTCGGCGGCGGCGGCAGTGATTTTGATCTCCGGGAGAAGTCGCTTTAGGACGGCCAGCAACCAGGAGCCCTCGCCGTCCGGCCATCCAACGCCATCAGGGAGAGCCGAGACGGTGACAGCGTGTGGGCGGATGTCTGCCCGGTCGCCGCGTGCCTCCCCGTCCATCCCGGCTGCACCTCCGCCGCCCCTCCCAGAGAGACCTGGGGCCCTCATGTTCCCGTCGTACTGCGATTTGCAGGAATCGCTTCGGAAACGCGGCATGCATGGACGGGCGTGGTGGCGCAGACCAATGGAGAATCCGTGGAGGTCGGGGAGCGGTTGTGATTGGGGATCGGGGCGGCTGCATAGGGAGATTCAGAGGTCGTCAGGGTGCCCGACCCGGCTTCTATAGATTCCATATTAAAAGTCAACCAAATCGGCGTTGATGAAGAGCAAAACAGACGGAGAGGTGAGGCCCGTAGGGTCATCACCTTGAGGAGGTTGGCGTCGGATGGGCGGCGTCGTCAGAGTAGGCCTCGGGCCAACGCGGCCGGCGGCCGGCGGGGATGGAGTTCGGCCGGCGGCGCGTTGCGCGTGGTCGTCGGGCAGCGCTGGTCGGGCGCGTCGGGCGCGCCATGTTGTCCCGGCGACGGCAACTTCCTTGGAGCATGGAGCTCGCCCTCCATCGCGTCGGAGTTTCTGCCAGCATCGAGGCTGCATCGAGCGCGGCCATGGACATTGACCCGTCGGCAAAATTAACACAAAGATAACGTTTCGCATGGATTGTGTTGAGGTGCTCAACACCGAACGTGCAATCTCAGCCTTTGATTAAATATTGGACGCGTATGATTTAATGTATCCGGCATATGTTTGCTCTTTTAATAGTAGTATAGATAATTGATAATATAGACCAAAGTATATGGTATTTCTCTTGCAAAAAATATACTACCTTATATATATATTTATTCTAGTTTTGTATACATATTACAAGTAAAATATAGTCAAACTTGTTCGTTATTGACTAAAAAAATCGATCGCTCCTTGCATTTTAAGACAGGGGTAATTTATTAAAATGTTACTACGACACAACATTTTTCTTACGAACAATATAAGGTTGCCTAATAAAATAATTCAATTCGGGTTATATGAGCATATGCTCTCGCAGTACAAATTTTGTTTTCAAAATGTCAAAATTCCAAAACAAATTCGAGTATACATCCCGACATTATATATTTGCACACAAAGTTTTACGAAAAAAAGACATTTTTTGCGGTATGTTTAAAAAGGACAAAAAAAATGTCTCATGCGAAGTCGTTTATAGCACCAAATTTTTTCTTTTTATACAATCTACAAAAATGTGTTTTTCTGTGAAACTTGGTGCGTGAACATTAAATATTTAGATGTACCACTGAGTTTTTTTATTGAAGACATTTTAAAATGTTTCTAAAATATTTTTTTCATGTTGGAGTTTTTAGTCTGATGTGCCAAAACACCACCTCCTATATGGTTGTATAAGCCCATAGACATGAGAGTGAATAAATGGAGCCGAGCTCCATGAAACTCTTTATTTTAGAAAAACCCAAAATCATATTTGGAAGTTTCAAATAATTTGAAAAAAAGTCATAGATGTAGATTATGTAATGTTCTACCAAACGAGTAAAATCTCTGTAAAATGTATTGTACCAGAGTGAGTATTTCTTTTGGTCACTTTTTTCCCTAGGAGTATGTTGGAAGCTAGACATAGGGAGGATGTCAGCTGGGCCCCGATCAAAATCCTGACTAGGAGGCCCACAAAGGCAACAATCTAACACAGGGAACACCAGCTAAATAGCCCATCTTTTCATGAGGATAAGTGGGGCAAGGACATGAACAATTAAGGAAACGGCCAGGTGACCGAATCAAGATGGCTAACTCCAAAGCAAAGTATGATTAAACTGCTAACCCCCCATCTTTTCTTCGGCCAAGTTGGTTATGCCATGATAACCATCGATGTGCAATGCTGGCCATTAGCCCAGCAGCCACATGGAGCCCACCAGTCACCGGAATGCAACATTGTGAGTTTGTGACCTTGTCCTTAATTTTATCCATCAACGCATATGATAAAATCTAGACTAGGTAATTAGGTGTGGTGATTATGGTGTAGAAGTTTATGGTTAATCGATCCCCAAGTTGGGAGATTTCATCACCCCTGGAAAAGGAGAGGAAAAGGAAATCCAAGTTGGGAAACATGATGCGTGATCTGATGGCGTTTATTGTACTAGCAAGGACCACACCGTCTCGTGAAGCTACGATCACTTTCTAATCCACTAGGATAAGTAACTTGGAGTACTTGTTAGGTTGTGTGGTGCCGATGGATGTGTCATCACATGGAAATTGGCCCGGTGCACCGCACGCAAATAGTTGCGCAAGTTGAGCACTACGTACAGTCCCGAAAAGGCGACCTCCGCTGTGGACGTGGATGTTAACACACTCATTGATTGATCCACCTGATGGACGTAACAGTTGTGTGTAAACCAAACCAGGCGTAGCCGACAAGGTTGGCGTGCCGCCACTTGTCAAGTTGCCCGATACTACCAGGTACGTACTACTAGTAGAAACAAGCAATAGTATAATACTACTACTCCATTATTCCCCTGGCCAGCTACAACGTATAGGAGACGCCGAAGATTTGCAAGGCATCAACGTCGTCGTTGTGCACTTTGCGGCACTGGCCAGCTACAACGTATAGGAGACGCCGAAGATTTGCAAGGCATCAACGTCGTCGTTGTGCACTTTGCGGCACTGGCCAGCCAGGGAGACGAAGACGATCCATGGCGTGACCGACGTCGCTTTCCGGTGGTGGCGCCGTCGCCGAGGATGGTGGGGGCCGGGCAAAAGGAGGCGGGCGGCAGGAAGGGGACAGGGGGATGGCCGGTGTCGGGCGTGGCGGCGGCAGGGGATCGCCGCTCCCTCTCCGTCTCCAGGACTCCTGACAGCGATCACGTACCCATCGCCGGCGGCCATTCGCCCGTGTACCCTGCCGGCACAGCAGTAGTGCCCGATGGCGACGACGATCGATATATCGCGGGTGTGCGATCGATGCTGTGCCAGTTCTAGGGCTGGCTAGTGGCTACCGATCGACATGCAGTTCTAGGCGTAAGTTTAGTAAAACGCTCAAGTCTGAGGATGACCGATCCGCCGATCAAGCGACCATCCATGTTGGATAAAAATATCACTCGTCACTTTTTCCAGTTGAACATACGCCTCCGTAAAGAGGTCTCGAAACCCGGCCGTTGTAACGTGGACCACGAACGAATAATACCTATACACCGATAGACCTAAACTTGTTAGACCTAAAGTCAAGAGATTAGGACCATGCTAGCACTGGTGCAAATGGCTAAATGAGGCATGACTAGATTACCACATATACTAGTTTTGCAGCTGAGGCTGGTCCTGCAGGAATGCTATGTACAGAGACAAGACACCAGACGGACACTAACCAAATGGAGTCGCTTTTTCCTGGCAAAATAAATAAATAAATCGAAGGTGGATTGTCAAGTAAACTGAGTATTTCTAAATATATACCTTAAAAGGTAAACTGTTTTCTTTTTTAGAAGTCTCCGTAAGCTGATTTGTGTGTCCTTGTGATCCAGCCACGTCATGAGATTACACATTGGCGTTTCCTCGTGACGGTGATGGCTCCTGTTTTGAGCAGTGCAGCCTAGGGCAACGATGGCAACACCACCACCACATCATGAGGAGACAATCCCCTAAATTAAGACAGCGATTGATTGATTAGTTGGCTAGTACCAGGGCTAAACCGAGCTTAGGGACAGCTTTACGACCCACGCATTAACATAGCTAGACAAGAGTAAGAAGACAAACCATCAGCCAAACTAAGCATGTGCACATGTTGGTCTTAAACCGGCCAACCGACCGGATCAAAACCGTGTCACCGGTGTAGGCGGGTTACGGGTTCTGCACGGTTTCAAACCGTCGAAACCATCTCCAATCTGAAACTCCGTCGTCGCGCTCATTCCTGACAGCGACGCGGACGAGCAAGGCAGCCGCGAGGTTGAGGACGGCGACGAGGCCCACGGTCTTCCTGGCGGCAAGGAGACCCACGGCCGGGCAGGACGGGCCGCAACAGGCGATGAAGACGACGGCGAAAGATCCTCCAGGCCGACCTCGTCCTCCACAGTCTCTGTGTTCTCAAGGGTCAGCCGCCTCCAGGCCGAACGCCTCCGTACTCTCCAGGTAGTGTGAGTATGATCTTGTTCTGGCAGCGACCAGGACGTCTACGACGCCAACTCGCAGGTGGCCGGACTTCACGACGGCGGTGTCCCGTGCGGCGCGAGCGACGTTGCCGCCCAGCCATCGCGGCGGCCGCCGCCCGACCTCGCCCCGTTGACATGGGGATAAAACCCGGGTACCTAAAGACCCACAGAAGATCCCGAGTGGAACGCAAAATCAAGTACAGCTTGGCCGCCTCCGGCTGCCCGGATCGACCGAGTCCATCTGCCCGAGCGTAGCCGGACTCCGCCTAGCCTGTCGAAGCACAGCCAGGCGGCATGGGCAAGAGGAACTGCAGGCTCGTCATCATCACGATTCTCAGAGACAATCAGATAACGACAAGCGACGCCCGCCTTATGCGACCAAAGTCAACCGCAGTAGCCGGATTCGGGTGGTCTCTCCAAAAGCCTACAGTCCAGATTGGCTACCGACATGAAGAAACAAACCAAAGCTGGCCGGGGCTGCTCAACATTTTTCAATTGGGTGCTTCTACTTCGATCTTGAACGAGCCACCATGCCATTCGTGTACGTGCATGCATCTACGATTATTGCGAGCGAGAGTCTACTCATTCTGACACATGCATCAAAGTTGAGGGTCGATGATCGGGAACACATGGCCCCCTCAAAAGGCCGGAGAGCTTACTCATGTCTGTCCTTGCTCAAGATTTATTCACGCTGGCTCATGAACAGATCTAGCGACTGTAAACGTAACAATGATATGATGGAATAGCACAACGCACTTGGGCGTGGCCTGTCTATATTTATAGGAGAGTCATGTACATGTACAAATACAAGGGTTAACCGTATTAGGTTAGGATTAGACTAGGCCTATACAATATATCTAACACCCTCCCTCAATCTTAACGGTATCAGTCAAGCTAAGATTGCGCCTACATGCTTCAAACTGTGGCAGTGGCAGCGGTTTGGTGAAGATATCTGCAAGCTGATCCTTCGAATAGATGAACCGGATCTGCAGAAGTTTCTGTGCAACTCGTTCTCGCACAAAGTGATAGTCGACTTCTATATGCTTCGTGCGGGCATGAAAGACAGGATTAGAGGACAAGTACGTGGCTCCAATATTATCACACCAAAGAATAGGCGAACGATCATGTGAAATCCCAAGCTCCTTGAGTAGTGACTGTACCCAGATCAATTCAGCTGTTGCATTTGCAAGCGCCTTATATTCTGACTCTGTACTCGAACGAGACACCGTAGCCTGTTTCCGAGCACTCCAGGCGATCAGATTAGGTCCATAGAATATGGCATGTCCCCCGTGGACCGCCGATCATCAGAATTTCCAGCCCAATCCGCATCAGAGAATGCAGACAAGAGGCAGGACGAGTCTGCTCTGAGAAGCAGACCATGAGTGACAGTCGACTGAACATAGCGCAAGATGCGCTTAACCGCAGTCAAGTGAGAACTGCGAGGAGCTTGAAGATACTGACAGACCTTGTTGACCGCAAAGGAAAGGTCCGGACGTGTGAGAAGGAGATACTGGAGGCCACCAACGACACTGCGATAACGAGTCGTTTCCTCAGCAGACAAAAGATCTCCAGAGGCAGAATGGAGCGTCTCACGGGCATCCATCGGAGTGGAGACAGGCTGGCACTCAAGCATCCCAGCACGGCGAAGAAGATCCAGGGCATACTTCTTCTGTGTAAGAATCAGTCCCTTGGACATGGTGGAAACCTCAATGCCAAGAAAGAAGTGCAGGGGCCCCAATTCTTTGACAGCAAACTCAGAGCGAAGGTCCTGAACCAGGCGAGAAGCAGCAGCGGTAGAGGAGCTCACCAAAATAATGTCGTCCACATACACAAGAAGATACATAGTGATCTCGGGGCGACGCAGCATGAACAAGGACGTGTCCGCTGTGGAAGGTATGAACCCATGTGCCCGAAGAGCAGCACCAAGGCGAGCATGCCACGCTCGCGGTGCCTGCTTCAAGCCATAGAGAGCCTTGATCATGCGACATACATGCTGTGGCTGCGAAGGATCAACAAATCCAGGTGGCTGACGCATGTACACCTCCTCTTCAAGAACACCGTGAAGAAATGCATTTTGCACATCAAGTTGACGAAGGTGCCATCCACGGGAAACAGCCAAGGACAAGAGCAAACGAATGGTGGCCGGCTTGACAACCGGACTGAAGGTATCTTCATAGTCAAGACCATACCGTTGTTTGAAACCTTTGGCAACGAGGCGCGCTTTGTAGCGCTCAATGGACCCGTCAGAGCGGCGTTTCGCCTTGAAAACCCACTTCGAGTCAATGATGTTAAGTCCAGGGCGCGGCAAGACCAGCTGCCATGTCTTATTCCGGAGAAGCGCACTGTACTCAAGTTCCATGGCAGAGCGCCAGTGCGGAGTACGAAGAGCCTCATGATGATTCGCAGGCTCAAGGGTTGGATCAGCAACACCATTTGCTTTACACGCAGCAATCCAGGCAACACATCCATCGGTCCACTTCTTAGGCTGAAAGACGCCGTTACGGCTGCGCGTGACTGCACGAGTTGGGGCAGGAGCAATGGACGGTGCAGCCGGAGGTGAAGACGCTGGTGACGAAGGCGATGGACTCGAGGCAGGCGAGGGCGTCGATCCGGAGGCAAGCGATGCAGGCGCGGGTGACCGCGGCCCAGGGGAATGCGGCCCATCGGCATGGTCCATGCGGGACTGGGGAGTGGGCCGTGGCGAGGTAGCAGCCTGGTCGGCCCATGCATGGCCTTGCATGGGGCGATCGACGTGATCAGCAGCTCCAGCGGCTGCAGGCGGCGCGGACGTGGACATGTCCGTGTCGTGAAGGATGGGGTCATCCAGAAGCTCAAGGCGAGCACCACGCCCAGTACCTGCACCATGGTTAGGCAACAACAGCGGAGAATATGCAACATCTGCAAACTGGTCAACGGAAGCAGGAGTAGAGGTAGGTGGTGCGGACTCGGAACTAGAGATGGTTTGTGAGAAAGGGAAAATGTTTTCATCAAAAACAACGTCCCTAGAGATGTACACACGATTGGAGGGAATATGCAAGCATTTGTACCCTTTATGAAGAGAACTATAGCCAAGAAAAACACATTTTTTAGAGCGAAACTCAAGTTTGTGTTTGTTATATGGGCGAAGATGAGGCCAACAAGCACACCCAAACACTTTTAGAAAAGTGTAGTCCGGAGACTCATTAAACAATTTTTCAATGGGGGTGTGCATATTAAGAACACGTGTTGGCAACCTATTAATGAGAAAACAGACAGTAACAAAAGCATCACTCCAAAAACGAAAAGGAACTGATCCGTGTGCAAGGAGAGTGAGCCCAGTTTCGACGATGTGACGATGCTTGCGTTCTGCAGCACCGTTCTGTTGATGAGTGTGAGGACAGGCTACACGATGAAGAATACCAAGTTTCTCAAAGAACGTGTTGCGGTTGCGATATTCACCACCCCAATCAGACTGTACGTGAAGAATTTTGTGGCCAAGCAGACGTTCAACATGTGTTTGGAACTTAAGGAAGACATCAAAAACATCAGACTTGCGCTTAATAAGATAGAGCCATGTAAAATGACTATAACCATCAATAAAACTGACATAATAATTGTGCCCACTGACAGAAGTTTGTGCAGGCCCCAAACATCGGAATAAATAATCTCTAAAGGATTTTTGATTACACGAGTTGACACCGGGAAAGGCAACTGATGACTTTTCCCTTGCTGACAAGCATCACACACTAAAACTGATTTATTGGTAGACTCTATGGGAAGCACATGTCGATGAAGAACATGCTGAACGACTGGGGAAGCTGGATGGCCAAGGCGGCAATGCCACTTGGCCGACGAAACACGAACACTGCTGAAGACTTGACAAACTGGGGGCGCACCAATGGGGTATAAGGCACCTCGACTCTGACCACTAAGGATGATGTCCCTCGTGTCCCGATCCTTCACAAAAACATCATAAGGATGAAACTCAACAAAAACGTTATTATCACGTGTAAGTTTCTTAACGGAAAGGAGATTATTTGTGACGGCAGGAACATAGAGGACATTTTTAAGTTTAAGTGGTGTGGAAGTATGTGTGGAAATAGATGATTGACCAATTTGAGAGATGCGCATACCTGAACCATTGGCGGTGTGGACTTGATCCTTCCCGGTGTAGGGTTCCCTCATGGTGAGCCGGTCAAGATCACCAGTGAGATGTTCCGTTGATCCAGTGTCCATGTACCAGCTGGGGTCGACGGTTGGCCGCACGGTGGGGCGGCCGTGAATTGCCATAGCAACTTGACGCGCAGTATTGGCGCCATCGTTACCAATGCCAAGAAAATCACGGTCGAACCGTTTATAGCAGCGCGAGGAGATATGGCCAATGACGCCACAGAGTTGACAGACCGGGCGAGAGCCATCGTTACGCCGGCGGTTGTCATTGGTGCCACCCCGGGAACCACCCCCACCTGAGTTGTTGTTGTGAGGGGGCGGCTGCGAGGGGGCGGTGTGAAGCCGAGGCGAGTACTGCGCCGGCGGTGGAGCACGAGGAGCACCATTGCCACCTCCGCCTTGCTGCGGGCGGGGGCCACGATTGCCACGGAAGGCGGCGTTGGCCTCCGGGTAGGCCTCGGAGACAGCGCGGCGGGATTCCACGCGTTGCTCCGTGCTGAGAAGGCGCGCATACAGGTCGCGCGCAGAGATCGGGGGCTCCCGACCTTCGACGGCTTCAACAAGTCCGTCATACTCCGAGTCGAGTCCGTTGAGGATGAAACCCACGAACTCCGAGTCGCGGAGGGGCTGCCCAATGGACGCCAGGGTGTCCGCCGCAGTCTTGACCTGGTTGAAGAAAGCCGAGGCGGAGAGGTCGCGCTTCTTCATCTGGCCGAGCTGGTTTCTGATCTGGTTGGCACGCGCATTGGACTCGGAGCCGAAACTCGTGGTCAGCGTCGTCCAAGCATCATACGCCGAGGTGGCGAAGAGGAGGAGGCCAGAGACTGCTGGCGTGAGAGAGCCAACAATCGCGGAGAGGATGGCGGCGTCCTGCTCAATCCACGCACGGTGCTCCGGGTTGTGGATGACAACCATGCGGCCTCCATCGCCCGGGATCGAGAGCCGCTCCGGCGGACACGGGAAGGATCCGTCGATGAAGCCAAGCAGAGAGCGGCTCCGGAGGTGCAGCACGATCTGCGAGCGCCAAAACAGGAAGTTGTCCTGGGCGAGCTTGACCGTCACGAGATGGTCGAAGTGGAACGGCGTCGGTGGTGCGACGGACGAGGACGAGGACGCACCGGTGGCATACATGCTGCCAAGAGGAGGGTGCGCCGATGAGGACCCGAGGCCATAGGCGGCCGGGTTGAAGGCGGCTTGAGGCGGCACGGAGACGCCGAGAGCGGGGCCCAGGAGCCGGCGATCGGGCCCAGGAACTGGCCGGAGAAGGGGAAGCCGAAAGCTCCCGTGTGCGCCAGTGCCATGGCGGAGGGGACGAGGGCGTCCGTGTACAGCGAGGACATCGCCGGCAGGGACGCGCTGGAGGGCATCGTGGGCGCGGGGATGGACGCCACGGGTACGGAGGAGGTCGAGGTGACCTGGGTGCTGGCGTCGGTGGAGGTGGTCGCGGCGGCCTGGGACACGGCGGCGGCGGCGGCTGATGCGTAAGAGCTCATGGCGGCGGGCTAGGGTTTAGGATCTCCCGTTCTCGTCTGATACCATGTAAACGTAACAATGATATGATGGAATAGCACAACGCACTTGGGCGTGGCCTGTCTATATTTATAGGAGAGTCATGTACATGTACAAATACAAGGGTTAACCGTATTAGGTTAGGATTAGACTAGGCCTATACAATATATCTAACAGCCACTTTAGGGCGCCATTGAAAGCTCTGCTGCATGCTGACTTGCTGAGACTATATATGTCATCGCAGCTAATAAGATCGATTGACTTTTGCCGGGCGGCGATCGACCATAGCGCAAGGACGGACGTACGCGCAACACTGAAGCGATCGAATCATTTATTGCTACCGAGACGAGGGCGGGCGATATTCCCCCCTGACGACTGCGGCACGTCGTCGTAGCCTCCCACCACGGTGCGACAAAGAAGAAACAGTTGTTGCTGTGTACGCTAGCTGCAGCTGTAGGCCGTACTGACGTCCTGCGTGCGATGGTCCTCTCAGAAAGCAACAAGTCAACCGACCATGAGATAAGATCATCGATCCACAGGAACCTAGCTATATATGGCAGTGGGACGTACGAGATCTCGTGTACGTTTATCAGCTAGCACGACACGTCTCAATTATGCTCTCCCTTTTCTTTCTTTGGCATGTCGACCTCTCACATTTTCGCAGCGCCCCAGGATCGTCCATAAATTACTGCTCACTTCATTGCATTGCCACCGTGGGACTATCCTGTATCGTCCAAAAATTACTGCTGACTTCATTCGCAGCAAACCATTCTAGACAATCGTCCATCCAAAATGGGTGAAGGGTTCAGTGACAAACTTGTATTCCATTTAGTTTCAAAATTTTAAAACGTGGGTCTAGAAAAATCGAAATAAAAAATCTTGAATCATGCGTTCGTCCCGCCTCATAAATAAAACCACACGGCCGGACCAATACAGATAAATGAGGAAACCCTGTTACATAGTAGTAGACCTAAGATGAATATAGAGAAACAAGAGTGGTCACATCCCTCAGGAGGAACCCCGAGACTGCCAAATCGAGGAGAACCCACGCATTCTTACGAGACCACCACGGATCATCGCACCGCGCACACCTAGCTGTTGCCGGAGACGGCCGCATGCCCCCTCGATCCACGCCTCCTGCAAGCGGACAACGAGGACCATCCAAGGTGACAGCAAGGTCACGTGCAGAAAATAGAAGGCTGCTGAGATCCCACACGCTAGAGCCGATAGGGTTTCGATATGGGATCCAAGCTTGCTCGCCAATGACGACGAGGCACAACAATTTGTATATGAGCTCCACCTCGAAGAGGATGAAGGCAAACTGTCACCATAGTCGAGACCAAAGTGGTCAAGGGTTTCCACCCAGAGCCCTCGCGCGAGATAGTAGAGACCAAAGTTGCTACCATCTTAATACAAAGACGCGCATCCGTTGTGGTTTATAAAAAATGACACATGCATACGCAAAGTAATCAAACAGCAAAATGATACTTTCAACGCATTGTGGTTGTTATGAAAACATATAAATAATCCATTTATGACTAAAAAATAGGACGACCCCTTGGTTTCTCTTTATCACAAAGAAATCCTAAATTTAAACGGATCTTATTTCGGAACAAGCTATTGTGACGATATATACTGTTTTCCTTTTGCCAGGAATATGTCACATTGTCTTGATATATTGTACTCCGGCCCCATTAGAATGTCAATTCATTTTTTCATATACGAAAAGATAAAAGATATGCATCCCATTTTAGGTCGTCCTGTAGCGCAGTACCGGTCCGTGCACGACGTGCATGGCACGAGTCACTTTCCTGTGCATCCTTTTTTTTTTGTCCTTCCCTCTCCTTCAGACACGTCCTGTGCCTCTATTTATTCCTTGGTTTATGGTTGGCACAGTGCGTGACACCATCAACTAAATTCTTCCGTCACAGACCTCTACAGACAGGACTGGATCCCCATTCGCCCCCCCCCCCCCCCCCCCCCCCACACCCCAATGCCCGAGCTCTCAAATAGTGTTTTGAGAGTCGTCTTACCCTTTTCCTCTGCTTCGTCGGCTCGGGCCGTGCTCCTCTCCGGCGGCGTGGACATGGTGCCGTAGCTTGGCTTGTATATAGTAGGTTTAGCTTTAGCCTCCGTGCTAGGTTTGCCTATATGGCGTTGTCTGAGGGTAGGATTCTGGATCTCCGCGGCCAGATCCAGGGCGTCGCGGTTTCTTCCCGTCGAGCTGCGCTCCACCGGTGGCAGGTGGGAGTGCAAGCGAAGCTGGTAGATCCGCGCATCCCTCCTAATAAGGCTTGCGCCGGAAGCTCAGAGTTGGGTTGCCAGGTCCAGCTCGATGTCGAAGCTCTTCTCTTTGCGGCGGTGCTCTCATGGTGGGAGCCGAAGGCGGTGAAGATGGTGAGCAGCGTCAGCTTCCTTAATAAGGTCTGGTTCTTGGTTTCCTGCTACTGCTTTTTCTCTCTTCTTCTGCCTCCTCCGGCTCATGGCGGGAGCTCGGGGTTCGATGGCGGATGCGTTTCTATGGTGCGGTGGCCGGATGCCGTTGGCAACTTGAGATCTGGTGGCTGTGGAGCTGTTTCATCTGCTGCAACTCACCATGGTGGTGTTGGGGAGGAGGTGGCAGCGCTGCGTGGCCAGAAGCTCGATTGCCTTGGAGTTGTGATGCCGCAGATCGGAGAACAATCTTGACGCCCTTTGATTTGGCTGCCGACTCAGGTGATGAACAGGTGGTCCGCATCGCTGGCGATGTTTGCTGGCGCTTCTTCAACCTCCAGATGGAGGCCCTGTTCGCAGCTCGCGACGGCGATTCTCTTCTTCCCAGGGCCAAGTGGTTTCGTCCCCGGCGTTGATGAATATGGCCGTGGCTCGAGCTCGATGTACTCTGGCGATGGCAGAGGAGCTGATTGCGTTTTTCATTTTATGCCTAAGGACTTATTTGTAATATGTAGGGGCTTGTTTGTATTTGCGTTTTCCTTCGAGGACCCCTATGTAAAATGTAACTGCACCGCTGAAATATAAGAGGCATCCAGGTCCTTCGGGACCTCTCCGCTGTTCAAAAGAAAAAATTTCCCTCTGAATTGTTTATTTTCCACAGTGCATTCAACAAGAACATAGCTGCATTGGCACGGCCCCTCTGCTCTATTCACCAGAAGTCTTAATTTATTTTATTGGAAATTGCTCGCCCGAAATATTGGATTGGAATTGGAGTGGTATAATCTGAACAGCAAAGCGATGGACACAGAAGATCAGGGCAGGAACAACAGTGCGGCTGTGCAAGAACAATGCAGTTGTCCTTACAATATGTCCAAAAAAAAAATTTTGCCGCGGCCCTTGTGCACCTGTCGCTTTGCTTATTGGAACGGTCAGTGCAGATGTGAGAGGTTGTACTATTAGCTCATGGTGAACTATTCAGGTTCTTGGGTTGGCCTGAAGAAAAAAAGAATGGTGTTGCTGTTGTGGGAGAAAATAAACACAGCTGTGAGGACAGGGTCACCTAACTGCAGGCAAGGACGCTGGTTTAAGAAATGGATCAAGATCCGATCGCTTGCTCGCACGCACGACGACATAGTTTATATGGAATCTTAATTCGATGTTGGTGCAATGCAGGATATGAGAAACTTGTACAAGGTAACAACGTCGCTTATTAGGCCTGCCAATGCACTTTACTGCAAATAAAACAATAGTTCGTCATTGTCAATGCACTTTTGGTGGCTCGAAGATACTAGCAGAATCAGATTTTCTTTTCTTTGTGTGTGTGTTGAAATACTAGGCTGGAATGGTAGCACAGATCATGGTAAACAAAACCTACCAAAGAAAATTGAGATATTCTTGTAACTTTCTCGGGAAGCTAGGTTAGCAAATCCGTGAATGTGCCATGTTTCGTGGGTTCTGTTGATGCTTTCTGCAACCGAGCTCTCTTCACTCTGCCACTGATCTCAAACAAACGCAGTACTCCCAGAACTTGATTAGTTTTGGATCAGGGCAGCTAAAGTCAGCCCAACCTTAAAGCACATCTCCTCCTCCATGTTTAAATACCAAAGTGCGACGACAGGATGTACGTACATACAGAGACATACTCTGCCTGCCTCGCATCGCATGACAGGGGAACAACAGACAGCAGGACCAATTCTGCTCCCGCCCGAGAGAAGATGGCACGCGTGTCTATCAATCTCCTCACCGGTGATCACTGCTACTTTGTCAGATACCACCTCTTTTTCCTCTCTCTCAAACCGAGCTTCACGAGTAGTGCTTGATTTGGCTGTGTGTAAAGCAAAATTAGAGGCCAGGAGGCTTTGTTGGGCACTCTTCAATGGCTTCACCAACTAGTTAACCAACTTGTTCGACCTAAAGTCAAGAGATTAGGACCATGCTAGTACCACTGCAAATGGCTAAATGAGGCATGACAAGGTTACCCAATATATATCACTATTTTGCTGCTGAGGCTGGTCCTGCAGGTATGCTATGTATAGAGACAAGACACCAGATGAACACTAACCAAATGGAGTCGCTTTTTCCTGGCAAAATAAATAATTAAATCGAAGGTGAATTGTCAAGTAAACTGAGTATTTCTAAATACCTTACTTAAAAGGTAAACTGTTTTCTTTTCTTGAAGTCTCCGTAAGCTGATTTGTGTGTCCCTGTGATCCGGCCACGTTATGAGATTACACATTGGCGTTTCCTCGTGACGGTGATGTCTCCTGTTTTGTGCAGTGCAGCCTAGGGGCTAGGGCAACGATGGCAACACCACCACCACATCATGAGGAGACAATCCCCTAAATTAAGACAGGGATTGATTAATTAGTTGGCTAGTACCGGGGCTAAACCGAGCTTAGGGACAGCACTACGACCCACGCATTAACCTAGCTAGACAAGAGTAAGAAGACAAAGCATCAGCACTAATAACAACCGAAAACTACCTCCCACAATAACTACCAAGAACTGTTTGTAATGTTAGAATATGTATACGTCTTCAACTAGAGATAGACTAGGAATTAAAGTACATCTTGTATTTCAAGTCATGTGCTTTTTGCCTTCCAAGTTTGTACCTCCTTATATACCCCGTGAGGGTCAGATCAATACAACAACAAAATATTAGGAATTCTACAATTTCCACATGGTATCAGAGTGGTTAGTCTCACGACGCCGATCTTAGGACTTCCACTATTTCCGCATCGCGCGCTGCCTCCGGAGAGATCAATCTCCTCTCCTCGGAGGCGCGGCACCCGGTCTCAATCAAAGATCGGATCGGTTCTTAGATTAGATCTTAGATCAATTTCAAAATTTCAGTTTCATAGTTTAGATCCGATTAGCCACAAATAAAATCCCAATCTCCACTACCCTCGAAGTTTTTTCCGGTGAGAAGCGGTGCAAGATCGCTGCCGCTCCAGCGGCAATCGCGAAGACGAAACTACTGCATACAGCGCCAGGCTCGATCTACCCGGCGACTCCGCACCATCAGCACGCGCCTTCTACGTCCTCCCGCAAAGTCCTGCTGATCGATCAGATCGTACATGGCCAAGACAGCTCATATACGTGCATGTACAGGCTCTATGTGGCTCCAGACTCCAGAGATCAAGAACAACGCCAAGCGCCAGCTTCTTCGCCGCCAACACGTTAGCGACGAGGCATCGTACGTATGGACTCCACTGCATCGACATACGACGATCTGCACTGCATCAAGCCGGAACTACGCCAAGCCGAACATCTACATCAACCAGTACGACTACATGATCTTCGTCGAGTTTTACATCGCCAACACAATCATAGCCAAGGTCTACATCCACGTGGTCTCACTACAGGAATCGACCAAGACGCCGACGGCCGGACGCCGTCGGCGTATGCACGAATGCCGTCGGCATATACATACGCCGACGGCGGCCGTCGACGTCTCGCCGTCGGCGTCTCGAACTGTCGGCGTACCCAAACTGTCGTCGGCGTCTGCGGCGGCCGTCGGCGTACGCTCTGGTGAGCCCCACAAGACGGCATACCCACGTTTCCGTTAGCTCAACAAACGCCGACGGCATTGCCGTCGGCCTCTGAGCGCCACGTGGCCGCTTCCTGGGCGTCTGGGAGATGACCGCCGTCGGCGTATGGGTGACCATATGGTCTGCTTCGGGCGACGTGGCAGCATCCTGTGCGTCCGGCCGGGATCCTACGCCGACGAGCCGTCAGCGTATGGGTGACCATAGTTTGTTAGTTTCTGCAAATTGGTTCTGCTGGTTTCTATCACATTTTAAATACAATTAAAATTGCACAAATTTTAAAACATCACAGAACATCACATATATAATCCAAACCATCATACAAATTCCAAATGACTCAAACACAATTCGAATTCATACAAACATTATACAAACTCCAAATGACACAAACATAGTTCGAATTCATCCAAACATTCATACAAACACACCCGGACACATCCTACATCTCCTGAGAGCTCGAGGTACCGATATCTGAGGCCGATGATTCCTTGCCTTGGCTCATCTTGGTCAATCACCTGCATTGAGAAAGGGTAAACAATTAATAAGCATGTTGAAAAATAAATACTAAGCATAATAAAGACATAATAAAATGTAGAAAATAAGAATAAAGATGTAATGCAATTAAGAAGAAACATGTTGAAAGACTAAGCATGTTGAAAAGTAAATACTACGCATAAGGACATAAAAGACCCTCACCCGAATCATCAGTCTCATAATTAAGTCTTGGGTTCTCATCATCACTATCACGTGTGTAAGTTGGAACCTCATCGCACGGTGGAGGCTCATCATCGTCATCACAATGTAACTTGTTGAGCATATCTATGTCCTTTACATCCACCACTAAGTCACCACCTGTCTGTGCATTGTCCTCGCGGTCTCAAGACCTTGTATGCCAAAGTCCCCAAAGGTTTGTTCCTCTTGATAGAAAATCCCCTCGTATGTTTTAGGGTCAATGTTGTTGTAATCGTCTTCCGAGGGCATGGGTAGCTTACCATGTGGCGATACATGGAACACGACTTCCCAGCCAATGAGTCCCTCTTTCTTGCATGGGTAGGGCAAATAATAAACTTGCCTAGCTTGGTGAGCCACAACAAAGACATCGGATCCATGGTAGGTGGTTGAAGGCTTAACTTCAACTAACCCAATGGAAGGGGTACTTTTAAGTCCATCCACAGGGTCGAACCAGTGGCATTTGAACACAACGAGCTTGAGTTCTATGTTCGTGTTATTGAACGTCAGCTCGTATACGTTCTGTAACCTTCCGTAGTAATCAAATTCACCGGCTCCTTTGGTGAAGACCCCGGTATTTATAGTCTTTGCATTAGGCCGACTGTTCTGGTGAAACTCTGTATGGAAGCGGTACCCATTCACATCATACTTCTCATACATCTCGACTCTACGGTTACAACCTTGGGAGACACATCTCAACTCATCGACATCACAACGTTGGGATCAGCTCCCTACAAGTACAAATTGTTTGTGCATTAGTAGAGGGACAAGACACGGATTGCAAGGTAGAAGGGACAGGTTAGAAATTACCTTTTCCCTGAACCAAGCCGTGAATTTTTTCTTTCCGGGGGCACCTCTTTCAAAAGAGTGTCCAGCTCGGCTTCATCGGGTCCCTCTGATGTTCCCGACCACATTTCATCCTTGAATTGGCTAAAAGGAGAAAATACGTATTAGACCAAAACCGAGTTAGTAGTTGCAAAGTAATTTGTTCACCATTTTACCTAAGGAAACTGCCCTCTTCTCCTCCCCGTCGCGGACCACTTCCTTCATGTTCATAAGCACATAGAGCATTATGCACTCCAGCTCTCATTGGTCAAGGTATACCTTTTTGCGCCACCGGCCTTGCCACCGGGAAACTGGAAGAGGGCGAGCTTGGGGTCTTGCTTGGGCTCGTCGACATTGTACCGAGAGGCCTGGTTATGCATAGTGGGAACATCATCGGGATAGTACGTTAGCCTGGCGTCTGTCATCTCCTGGAGGATAGTTGCCTCAGCTATGCATGCTTCAATCTTATTTTTGTTTCCACATTTGGTTCGAATATACTTAAACTCTCTCTCAATACAAAACTGCCAACGAAACTGCACCGGTCCACCCAAGAGTGCCTCGTTCGCGAGATGCACAACAAGATGTGCCATCGGAGTAAAGAAGCCTGGCGGAAATATCGTCTCTAAGTTGCATAGCAACTCCGGCACTAGATCATGCAGCTTCTGAATAATCAGGGGACATATCTGCTTAGCACAGAGCGTGCGAAAGAAATGGCTCAACTCCGCGAGCACTCGCCAGACACGGTCGGGGAGATACCCTCGAACCATCACCGGCAGCAGCCGCTCAATCCATATATGATAGTCGTGACTCTTGAGCCCGGTGACTTTTCCTGATTTTATATTGACTCCCTTACTTATATTCGAACAATAGCCATCAGGGAACATCACGACGAATTTGAGCCAAAAGAATGCCTCAGCCTTTTGCATACTATTAAGGCAGAAGTCGGCATGCGGCTTGAACCAGTTCTTTCGACGGCCTTCAGGAGGCTTCATGTGTAATCTCTTCCTATCACAGAGCTTCTTGACATCGACTCTAGCCTTAACATTATCCTTCGACTTCTCAGGAATGTTCAGGACTGTGTGAAAGAGGGACTCTCCAACATTCTTTTCGGTGTGCATCACATCGATGCTATGGGGAAGTTCGAGGTCCTTGTAATATTCGAGCTTGCGTCAAGCCTGCCACGTGAGTCCAGTTGTGCGTCACACCATATCCCACATATCGTGGGCCATTTCCCCCAGCAGGCACGAGAGCACTTAGCTCGGCATCAACAGCTGCACCATCGAAAGTTGGTATCTCTTTTTCTTCATGCTCAACTCTGCCCTTCTTGAAGTTCTTTTTGTCTTCTCTAAACCGATGCCCTCTTTTGAGGAACTTTCGATGTGTGTCAAACGCGGAATACTTCTTACCCGCGCTTAGCCACATGAACTCAAGTCGGTTCCTGCACACTGGGCATGGCCACTTACCAGCTGTACACCATCCGCAGACTAGGGCGTACCCGGGCATGTCTTGCATGGAATTGTGGAACCAAACTTTCATCAAGAAGTTTGTCTTCGATGCACGATCATATGTCAACGTCCCGTGGTGCCAAGAGTGGTTCAGATCATCCACAATCGGCTGCATGTAGACACTTAAATTCTTCCCCGGGTATTCAGGACCTGGAATGATCAGCGACAGGAATATGGTCTTCTTTTGCATTAGGGCTCCGGGAGGGAGATTGAGCGGAATAACAAACACGGGCCAGCAGCTGTACGAGGCAGTCGACATACCATATGGATTGAATCCATCGGTTGCTATCGCGATTCTGACGTTTCGAGCCTCTGCTGCCTCATCGGGGTGTTTCATATCAAAGTTCTTCCATGCCGTACCATCAGATGGATGTCCCATCTTTACCCGTCCGTGCTCATCCTTGTATCTCTTCCCCGTCTTGTGCCACTGCATCTGTGTGGCAGACTCTTTGTTCATGTAAAGCCGCTTGATTCTGTTTATGAATGGGAGGTAACGAAGAATCTTAATGGCGACTTTTGTCTGCGTCTTCTGACCATCGGCTTCGTTTACCTCATGATACCTAGAGGCCCCACACAGGCTACAGTACTTGTCATCCGCAAACTGTTTCCAAAACAAAAGGCATCCTTTTGGACAACAATCTATCTTTTTATAATCCATGCTGAGATCTCGCAGGATTTTCTTCGTTTCGTACATGCTTTTAGGCAGACAATGCCCTTCGGGCAACATGTTACCATATGTTTGCAGATGCGCTTCAAAGCATGAACGGGTGTTGCCGTACTCGAGCTTTATGGCTAGTGCTTGCGAGATGGCATCGAGCTGAGAAATTTTTGCACCCTCGAACAGAGGCCTCTGACGAGGCCATCATATCAAAGAAGGCCTTCGCGGTTGGCTCCGGGTCCTCTGGTTCACGCGGTTCCTCCGGTTCTGGCGGTTCCTCCTGTGAGGGTGGCGAATCTGGCACGTCGCCATCACGGAGATCATCTAGCCAGTTTCTAATCCCATCATCTTCATTGCCATTGATCCGCTGCCGCATCACCCTACCATTCTCGCGTTCGTAGTCATCAAAGTCGACTGTCGTGACGAAGTTCGGCATATACCCATGAGACCAGAGGTGTTTAGTCATCTCATCCTTTCCCTGACGTTTACGCATCTTGCAACGAACGCAAGGGCAGTTTGGACGCATGCCTGACTTTTTTGAACCACGCGCAAACTCCTTCACTAACAAACTGGTCTTCCATACCCACTCGTCTGTTCTGTCAACCTGACTAGTTCGGCCACTGTACATCCACCCATTATCAGCCATCCTCTGCTTTCCTATGAGCCAAATAATAATAATATGAAATTAAATGCATGCAATGTCACCGTAAATTTATTCAATGTCACCAATTTATTACGGCCAAATTTTATCTTTTACAGCATGCAAGGGTTCACCTAAACTTCTAATAGGAAGGGCCTATCCCACCCGAGTATGTGTAGATCGAGTCGTGTTCCATGTTCTACCCCGACCCGAGACGGAATTTCGGCAGCACCTCCCCGCTGTTCTTCAGAATACACGTCTCGAGCTTGTCAAGCCGAGAGGGTGTGCATCCGAAGAACAACGGGGAGGTGCTGCCGAAATTCCGTCTCGGGAAGGGGTAGAACATGGAACACGACTCGATCTACACATACTCGCGCTGTCCAACAGGACAATCCGGAAGAGTTACGGTTATAAATATGCAAAGATGGACAATCCTGCATATTTATAAATTTGTAACCCTTCCGGACGGGATCTGACTCGGGTTACGCGACTGACTTGGTGATCTAGACAAAAATAAACCTATGCAGCAAGAGAGGCGAAAGATTTATACCCTCGATGCGTGATCGGTGGCCGGAGAAGGTCGAGGACGTGCTCCGGAAGCAGGGCGATGAAACAGGGGCACTGAGGCGGCCCCTCCTCAGCTGGTGAAGAAGCCCCGCAACGATGCGCGGGACCGACGATGCTGGCTGGCGGGAAGCTACGTCATCTGAAAAAGCACACAATCAACATATGGGCCTTAAAGCTGAATATGGTTAACTGAATATGTCAAATTTATTTACCCTTAGCTATCTATTGGAACTTGCTTTGCGTTTTTCTGCTATCTCTCTCCGTCTCTCCTTGATACGATGGAGGAACATATGCAAGTACTTTTATAGAGGTTGGATCATGCAAGCTTAATTAAACATAAAACAGAATAAACATAAAACAGAATAAAACAGAGAACGATGTAACCATATTAGCTAAACATAACACATATAGACAAGTAGCACAATAATACATAGGTAGCATGCATGATAAGTCTAGCAGTACAACAGGTAGCAAGATAAGTCTAGTAGTACGACAGGTAGGATGATAGACATCCTAAACTCGACTCGCGCCGGTGTCAGTGACGTCGTCCAAGCGGTCCCACCAAGAGGACAGGGTGCTGCTAGAGTCCTCCTGCTGCTGCGTGCCGGAGGGGCCGACCTCGCCCTACTGCTGCGTGCCGGAGGGGCCGGCCTCGCCCTGCCAGCGCTGCTGCCGGCTCTCGCTGAGGACCTGGTACTGGACCGCCATGACCTAGGGATCAAGGAGGAGATCCTTAACCAAGGGGTCATCCTCCTCGCACTGGTGGCGCGCCCTGAGCAGCCTCTCTGCCTGTCGGTGCTCCCTCTCCTCGGCCCTCATCGCGATCCTCATGCCATCTGGCGCTAACATATGCGCCACGCTCCGCTCATCCTCAAAGTTGAGGATCGCTCTCGCCCCAAAGTGCTGGACCGCCGCGCAGTCGTAGGCGCGGGCCGCCTGCCACGGTCACCTGAAAGTACCAACCTGGATCTTCCTGTGATCCACTGTGATCTGAGCTGCCCAAGTCGGGATCTTCGTGGGTATCCGGTGAACACCACGAAACTTTCGCTCCGGCTCCGACATGAGACTTAGTTAAGTAAAAGCATTTGATACAGGGGTTAGTCATATATGAAATGAATATATGTAAACACTAACACCTAAATTTTCCTTCTATAATTGTCAACAACATTTTACTTGCTACATCTATCCCTAAAATCATTTTTTTATTTTCTAATTTCTACCACTAATTTTCCATCTATTTTTCTAAAATCCTACTCCTATAACCCTAAGGCCTCCTTTGATTCATAGGATCCTTGTAGGAAAAGTGTAGGATTTCAATTCCATAGGAATTTGTATTGTAGCTTCCCACGAATCAAAGGAGACCTAAATCTAAAATACACAGAAAATAGGGGAGGGGGCGGGGAGCACCTGGCGGAGCGGAGGGTACCTGCGGCGGAGCGGGCGAGGTCGGGGGAGGCACGGCGAGGTCGTTGGAGGCGCGGCCGGGTATAGGGGGAGGCGCGGATGTGGTCGGGGGAGGCACGGCGAGGTCGGGGGAGGCGCGGGAGGCGGAGGAGGACAGCTAGAGGCGGCGGCGGACAGCATCGGCGGCGTGCGGGGTTGGACAGGAGAGCGGCGCGCGGGGTGGATATGGTTGTTGGGGTAGGTGCGGGTGGGTCAAGTAGATAAGGTGGACCTACGCACTAGTACAGAAAACGCTATCAGTGGCACACGTTTTTGCAATTCTGTGGCGCACCCCCAGGTTTGCTTGGTGCGTCACTAAATTTAATTCTGTGTCGCACCGAGCCAGTGCGCCACAGAAATAGCTAGAATTTTTGTGGCGCACTATGCAACCATGCGCCACAGAATCTCGTTTTCAATTTTTTTTTAAATACGGCCCGCAGCCGCAGCCGCGCAGCCCCACCCGCGCCTCCTCCGATGCCATCTCGCCGCTCTTGGTGGACGCTGCTGGTGCTCGCCGCCTCCGTGGAGCTCGGGATCCAGCGCCCAGGAGAGGGACCAGAAGTGAGGAGCCGGAGCCCGGACCCGAGCCGCTGCTGCTCCGGCGGTGGTGGCGCGTCTCCCCGCCGTCCGTGGTAGCGATGGCGCCCTATCGAGCAGCGCCGGCGAGATGGGAGGCGCAACGAGATGCGAGCCAGCTGCGTGCATCTCCGCGTTGACCCCCGCCATGGCCTCCCGGAACGCCGCCGCGGGGTCCGCCGCGAGGAGGAAGGTCTTGCAAGCTCGGCGACCACTTCCACGTAGACCAGGGACTCGAGGTGCTCGACTCGCAGCCAGGGCTTGCGCCGAACAGCTTGACGAGGTCGCCGGCGTCCCTCACGCGGTGCAGGGCGTTGACGACGAACTTCTGCGCGATCCCCGCCTTGCCCACCTTCTGCTCCGCATCTCGAACAGACCACACCGCCGTCGCCATCTCGACCTTGCGGAGGTGTCGAGGAGGAGGCGCGGGAGGGCGTCGCGCGCGAAGCCGGCGCAGGCGGTCCCAGAGGCGCGGGGAATCGGGGGCGAAGGGTGGCCTGGCGGCGGGGAGCAGCGCGGCGGCGGCTTGATCTTTTGAGGACGGCGCTGGGTGGGTCGGGGGAAGGAGGAGGTGGGAGGAGAAGCATCGGGCCGGCGGCGGCTGTGCGTGCTTGAAGAAAGGGATAAGGCAGAGAAGGAGATGAGTGGTGTGCGTGCGTGAAGGAGAGTAGAAAGAAAAGAGAGGATAATGCGATGTGTGGCCTGCAGGATTTTGACCAGAGGAGAGAGAGTTTGGATCCGGATCTGAAAAAAATATCTGTGGCGCACGGAACCGGGTGCGCCACAGAAATCAGCATTTTTGTGGCGCGCGGGACTCGGCGCGCCACAAAAATGTGGCGCACGGGACCAGGTGCGCCACAGAAAGTGGAATTTCTGTGGCGCACGGGACAGGGTGCGCCACAGAAAGCCATATTTCTGTGGCGCACCCAGTTCCGTGCGCCACAGAATTCCAAATTTCTGTGGCGCACCAAACATCGGTGCGCCACAGAAAGTGATTCCAAATAATTTTGTGGCGCACGATTAAGGGTGCGCCACAGAATCCCACCTATCTATAAGCTTTTCTCTACTAGTGACGCCGACGGCAAAGCCGTCGGCGTAGGCTTTTTTTTCTTTTTTTCATATTATTTAATTTTAATATTGTAAACAATTATAATTTATTACATTATAAATTTATAGAGTTTTATTATAATTTATTTTATTATATGGTATGACCACACTCAAATTTTTGAGTGATTCCGGCACTCTAGCTATCCGGTTTTATTGAAACCCTAGTCCGGTGGGGCCCGCATATCTACCCCCGAGCTTGGACATTTGAAACACCCATCATATTTGTATACATATGGTATGGCACAACCTTGGTTTTGGTGGGGTTCCGACGCTCCGGGGCCCCGCTTCGGCGAAACCCTAGATCCGCTGGAAAAACCCTAACATTTTCGGCTACCACCTTGACCAACGTCGAAAGGGGTAGGCCAGTGGACTTTTTTGCTTTGTTGTGTTAGGTTAGTCCATGGGAACATACCAGACCAACTTCTATCACATTTCTCACAATATTTCCCCCGGTTCGCCCGAAACGGGAGTTTTCACCTCTAAGTATAGAAACTTACTAGAGAGAAAGTGATGCCGGTGAAGCCGGTCACACAACGGAGTAGGATCTTTCACATTTCAAACACACAGCACACTTGTATACATATGGTATGGCACAACCTTGGTTTTGGTGGGGTTCCGACGCTCCAGGGCCCCGCTTCGGCGAAACCCTGAATCCGCTGGAAAAACCCTAACGTTTTCATCTACCCCCATAGACGTGCGTCGAAAGGGGGTAGGCCAGTGGACTTTTTTGGTTTGTTGTGCTAGGTTAGGCCATAGGAAGGTGAGGAACCAAAGTCTACCCAAATCAACACAAGATTCCATCCGGTTCGCCCGAAAGGGGAGTTTTCACCTCTAAATGCAGAAACTCACTAAAGAGAAAGTGAAGTCGGTGAAGCGGTCACACCTAGGAGTAGGATATTGCACATTTACAACACACAACACACTTGTATACATATGGTATGGCACAACCTAGGTTTGGGTGGGGTTCCGACGCTCCGGGGCCCCGCTTCGGCGAAACCCTGAATCCGCTGGAAAAACCCTAACGTTTCCGTCTACCCCATAGACGTGCGTCGAAAGGGGCAGGCCAGTGGACTTTTTTGCTTGGTTGTGTTAGGTTAGGCCATAGGAAGGTGAGAAACCAAAGTCTACCCGAAATCAACACAAGATTCCATCCGGTTCGCCCGAAAGGGGAGTTTTCACCTCTAAGTGCAGAAACTCACACTAGTACAGAACGACACATCGGATACCCCTCTATGGAAACGGCAGCAAAAAGGCGACGGTAAAACGAACCGCGCGTGGAAAATGAGAGCTTCCGCCCTCAAATCGCGACACATTGGAAACGGTTAAATTATTTCAACCGTTTGCAATGTGAGTACGCAATATCGGAAACGGTTAGAATTTTGACTCCGTATGCGAACTGAGCAGCCCAATCGGCCCATTTAGAGGACCAGTATATAAACTAGGAACCCTACCTCGCTTATCCTCACCCTTAGCCGCCGAGCCTCCCGTGCCTTATCCTCTATCTCCCCCACTCTCTCCCGCAGCGCCACCTTTCGGGCGACTCCTCTGCCGACGACGGCGCCCCGCGTCCGCCCTTTCCTCGACCTACTCGACGCCACCTTCAACGCCCCGTTCGCCGCCGAGATCAGGGCCTCGCTCACGCCATGGAGGTTCCTCACGGAGAACTCATCCGCCAAATCCCGCAACCCCTGCCTCGACTTCTTCTTCCAGGTCGTGCCCAATCCCGATGGAATCGCTGCATCTAGTCAGCGACAGCTAGGGTAGCCCCTCTACGGCGTCGCCATGATGAGGCGCTGGTCTCGCGCGCGAAGGACTATACGTTGTCCTAACGTGAGCAGGACAACGATGGCGGCCAGATCCGCGCTTCCTCGACAACGACATCACGTGGCTTATCCGGCCGGTGAGAGCAGCCCTGGCTCATTTTCCCGTGCTGCGACGAGCTTCAGAGCTCACATCTTTTTCCCCAGGTGAGGTCGCTTGTTCCCCTCTGTCCACTTATTTTTCTAGATCTATCTACTTTCTTTTTTTCATGGGCAAGCACTGATCTATCTTCAATCTGTTGATTACGTGCTTCATTTTTTCTGATTCATGAACGAGCTAGGCTGGCCTCAGATCTTGCTGTGGTGCGTTGCTTTTTCTTTTTGAATAGATCAACTTCTAATTCGATCAGCTTTGCCGGCCGCCTGCGTGTCTGAGGAACCTAGCAAAGAGTTGTGAACTTCCTCTACATGTTTCTTGTGATATACCGCATGCCGGGTTACTAGTTTTTGTTGTTTCTTCAAAATATGCAGCTATGCCTTGTGTTCGTTCTAAATTTTCCCTACCTGTGCAGTATCTGTCGAAGAATGGTGTGCATGGACTGCTGCAGCAACTTGCGATGTCCTAGGTTGATTTCCATTGCCAGGCAAGATAGATGCGGCAAAGCGTGATGGTCTCGATGGATTCTTATTGCGAGCCCAGTAGTGGATTTTTGCGAGAGGAGCCATAGTTCTCTCGTGTATTCTGAGCCATTTACTTTGTGTATTTTTAACATAGTCTTTTATGAATATTGATGTGTGTCCTGTGCGAAAAACTATACAGTAAAATACAGTACTGTAGCCATCATTGACTGCTTCCGCTACCGGTGGTGACCGGTGGCCTGCTTTTTTTTTAATATATTTGTCCCACAATGGAAACGGACAAAACAACCGTAACAAATGTGCTGCTCCACATCAGTATCGGAAGTGGGGCAACGGATGCTTTCTCCGTTGCCATAGAAGGTTTGCGCCCGTTGGCATAGTGTCGTTCTGTACTAGTGTCACTAGAGAGAAAGTGAAGTCGGTGAAGCCGGTCACACCTAGGAGTAGGATATTGCATATTTACAACACACAACACTTGTATACATATGGTATGGCACAACCTAGGTTTGGGTGGGTGATGTCTGCGCACGCTTCTGTTCTTGTAGACAATGTTGGGCCTCCAAGTGCAGAGGTTTGTAGAACAACAGCAAGTTTCCCTTAAGTGAATCACCAAGGTTTATCGAGCTCAGGGAGGTAGAGGTCAAAGATATCCCTCTCAAGCAACCCTGCAATTAAGATACAAGAAGTCCCTTGTGTCCCCAACACACCTAATACACTTGTCAGATGTATAGGTGCACTAGTTCGGCGAAGAGATAGTGAAATACAAGTAATATGGATGATTATAAGTAGTAATTGCAATCTGAAATAAAAATGGCAGCAAGCAAACATGTAGCAGAACTTATCGTAAACGGTGTTTCAATGCTTAGAAATAAGGCCTAGGGATCATACTTTCACTAGTGATATCTCTCAACATTTTAGCACAACTGAACGCAAGTAAGTGCTACTCGGGATTATTCTCCTTCTTGGTGAAACAAGAGTACTATGCGTAGGGCTACAAAAACACACCTCAAAGTCTAAGTAAACAAACACCACAATTCCACAAAGAATAAGCCATGATAATATCTAAATTATTTATAGAGTCACACACAAGTACCCACACTGTCACCTTGATACCGTGTTGTCACAATCACTCCGGAAACTAGATAAAATTACTTGAGTAGCATAAACATTACATATGAATTCAGCGATATAGCAATGCTCATGATCACATAAAGATACACCATGGGAGAGAGAGGTAAACCACATAGCTACCGGTAGAGCCCTCAGCCTCGGGGGAGAACTACTCCCTCCTCATCATGGGAGGCGGCAACGGCGATGAAGATGGCGGTGGAGTCGATGGAGATGGCTCCGGGGGCAATTCCCCATCCGGCAGGGTGCCGAAATAGAGACTTCTGTCCCCCGAATTAGGGTTTTTGGTGGCGGCGGAGCTACGAAACTCTTCTGGAGAAATCGTCGATTCTTCTAGGGTTTTCGGGGCAGGAGCAATATATAGGCCAAAGGGCAACGCGAGGGCGTGCACGAGGCAGCCTCACCACGTGGCGGCGCCACCCCCTCCAGGCCGCGCGACGGCATGGTGAGGGGGACGTGGGCCTCCCTAGACTTGCCCTTATGGCTCCGTGGGTCTTCTGGCGAAATAGAATTTCTGTAATTTTTCTGGATTTTTCTAAGCACTTTGGTTTTCGGGCCTTTTCTGCAATACACAGACATAATAAACAGATACTGGCACTGTGGCATCTTGTTAATAGGTTAGTCCAATAAAATGCATAAAAATGCTATGAAGTGTGGATAAAACATGTAGCAATTGGCATAATATAAGCATGGAACATAAGAAATTATAGATACGTTGGAGACGTATCAGTGGGGTTCCGACGCTCCGGGGCCCCGCTTCGGCGAAACCTGAATCCGCTGGAAAAAACCTAACGTTTTCGTCTACCCCATAGACGTGCGTCGAAAAGGGGTAGGCTAGTGGTATTTTTTGCTTGGTTGTGTTAGGTTAGGCCATAGGAACATGAGAAACCAAAGTCTACCAAATCAACACAAGATTCCTTCCGGTTCACCCGAAAGGGGAGTTTTCACCTCTAAGTGCAGGAACTCATAGAGAGAAAGTGAAGCCGGCGAAGCCGGTCACACCACGGAGTAGGATACCAGACATTTACAACACACAAAACACTTGTATACATATGGTATGGCACAACCTAGGTTTGGGTGGGGTTCCGACGCTCCGGGGCCCCGCTTCGGCGAAACCCTAAATCCGCTGGAAAAACCCTAACGTTTTCGTCTACCCCCATAGACGTGCGTCGAAAGGGGGTAGGCTAGTGGACTTTTTTGCTTGGTTGTGTTAGGTTAGGCCATAGTTAAAATAAAAAACACACGTATATCCCAACTCTTGCGAAGATTCCCCCGTTCGCTCGATGTGGGAGTTTCCAACTATATGCCCAAAACTCGCTAAGGAAACAGTGATGCTCGTGAAGCCGGTCACACCACGAGGCAGGATAAATTGAGCCATATTTAATATTTATGTTGTAGGTGTATATTACATGTGTTGTTTTTATTTATTTTACATGTATATGTTGTAGGGTCGGGTTCCGGAAGACTCAAACCGTTATTTTATGCGGGTGGGATACCGTAATTGGGAGGGAAATGCTAGATCCAATATATATTTAAATTATACCTACATTAAATATTATAGATCCAATTTATATATAATTATAACTACATTAAATATTATATAGAGAAATAAATAAATCTAAATTAATTTATAATTAGTTGAAAAAAACAATTATACGCCGACGGCCTTTTATACGCCGACGGTAGACGTCGGCGTCTCAGGGCAGCAAAAGGCCTCCGTTGAGCACCGTCAAGGATGGCGTTATACGCCGACGGCCCTTTGTACGCGACTGCGTCCGTCGACCTATGTCGAGCTACGCCGACGGCCGCGTTCGTGGCTCCCCGATCTCGCCTTATACGCCGACGACCCCGACATTTGGCCGTCGGAGTATAATCAGGCCATCGGCATCTTGTGGCTTTCCTGTTGTGTCTTTTGCCGCCATTGTCCAAAAACACGCTGCCGCGCAGATATCTGCCGCCGCTACAAGAAAAACCCGCCTCCGCCGCAGATCCCTGCCGTCGCGCACAATGACCCCAAAACCCGCCGCCGCCGCAGCCACACAATGACACAAAAAACCCGCCGCCGCCGCCACACAATGACACAAAAACCCGCCGCTACCGCAGATGCCTGCCGCCGCCGCACAAAACTTAATACACTACGTACAACACCGCGCATTTTGCGCCTCCGGCGCTAAAGGCTACAACAACATCGACCACGGCTACATCACGACCGGCTATCTCGACATCGACATCAACAACAACGTTTACAACAACATAACGGCAACAACTCCAGTCAGCAGCGTCCGTGTCGTCACTTGCGTCCACGCCACTCCGCTGTGACTGCGGGAGGGAAGAGAGGAAGAGCATCAGAGACGCAGTTGATGATGACGGAGAGGAGGAAAGACGAATGTGCAAAACTTCAAATCCAGTCGCAATCGTCCGCTTCACTCCCGCTACGACTGAGGGGAATGTTAGAATATGTATACGTGTACAACTAGAGATAGACTAGTAATTAAAGTACATCTTGTATTCCAAGTAATGTGCTTCTTGCCTCCAAGGTTTTACCTCCTTATATACCCCGTGAGGGTCAGATCAATACAACAACAAAATATTAGGGATTCTACAATTTCCACATGTACCATAATCATTTTTGGTTGCAAAACTGATTTTATAGTTTGTGTCCAACAGTAAAACATACATTGCATGTGCACATGTTGGTGACCGGATTGAAACCGTGTCACCGGTGTAGGCGGGTTACGGGTTCTGCACGGTTTCAAACCGTCGAAACCATCTCCAATCTGAAACTCCGTCGTCGCTCCTTCCTGACGGCGACGCGGACGAGCAAGGCAGCCGCGAGGTTGAGGACGGTGATGGCCCTTCACGTAGTTACCTGCGTGAAAAGTAAATGGGTTAGGTTGAGACTCTAAGTGCAGAGTGTGTAATAAGTGGAAGACGTGTTTTCCCCACGAGGGTGACTCGAGGGTTTAATATCGAACTCTCGGGGAATCAGTAGTGAAGATTTATCTTTCCTATCCTTCTTTTGGTTACCTACAAAACAAAGTAAATGTTTTGGTCCTCAACCTCACCTAGTGGTTGTCAAGCACAAGGTGTGAGAATGATATCAAGATAATATGCAATGCAAACAAGAAATAAATATGCAATGGTGATGTCTACGTGTGCTTCTATTCTTGTAGACAGTGTTGGGCCTACAAGAGCAGAGGTTTGTAGAACAACAGCAAGTTTCCCTTAAGTGAATCACCCAAGGTTTATCGAACTCAGGGAGGTAGAGGTCAAAGATATCCCTCTCAAGCAACCCTGCAATTAAGATACAAGAAGTCTCTTGTGTCCCCAACACACCAATACACTTGTCAGATGTATAGGTGCACTAGTTCGGCGAAGAGATAGTGAAATACAAGTGATAGGGATTGATTATAAGTAGTAACTGCAATCTGAAATAAAGATGGCGGCAAGCAAACAAGTAGCAGAACTTGTTGTAAACGGTGTTTTCAATGCTTAGAAACAAGGCCTAGGGATCATACTTTCACTAGTGGACACTCTCAACAATGATCTCATAACTGAATAAATAAAAGCTACTCTTAAAGACTCTCTTGTTGGATAACAAACACCATTCATTGTGCAGGGCTACAAAAGCACACCTCAAGCCGGAGTAAACAAGCGCCACAACGTCATAAAGGAGTCACACACGGTGCACACACTGTCACCTTTACACCGTGGAGAGTACCGGAGTTCATATTAAAGTAACCTATAGAGTGCATAATAGATAAAGAGTAATATCTACTTATTCAACTAGATTAGCACAACTGAACACAAGTAAATACTGCTCGGGATTATTCTCCTTCTTGATAACACAAGAGTACTAGTGTAGGGCTGCAAAAGCACTCCTCAAAGTCTGAGTAAACAAACACCACAGCTCCCAAGAATAAGCCATGATAGATATCTAAATTATTCATAGAGTCACACAAGTACCCACACTGTCACCTGATACCGTGTTGTCACAATGACTGCAGAAACTAGACAAAATCATTTGAGTAGCATAAACATTATTAATGTATTCAGCGATACTAGCAATACACATGATCACATAAAGATCACACCATGTGAGAGAGAGATGAACCACATAGCTACGGTAGAGCCTCAGCCTCGGGGGAGAACTACTCCCTCCTCATCATGGGAGTCAGCAGCGGCGATGAAGATGGCGGTGGTGTCGATGGAGATGAATCGGGGGCAATTCCCCGTCCCGGCGGCGTGCCGGAACAGAGATTCTGTCCCCCGAAACTTGTCGTCGATGGCGGCGGCGCTGCGAAACTCTTCTGGAAATATGACTTCGTATTTTAGGGTTTTCGCGTCTCGGGGAATAAATAGGCGAAGGGGCGATGTCGGCGGACCCCCGAGGGGCCCAAACCACCAGGTGGCGCGGCTGGGCCCACTGCCGCGCCAGCCTATGGTTTGGCCACCTCGTGGCTCTCCTTCGTCTCTCCTTCGGACTCCGTGTACATGTTGGAAAAATAGGGACTTGGCCTTTTGTTTCGTGCATTCCGAGAATATTTCCAGAAGTAACTTTCTGAAACCAAAAACAGCAGAAAACAGGGAACTGGCACTGTGGCATCTTGTTAATAGGTTAGTCCCAGAAAATGCATAAAAGTGATATGAAGTGTATATAAAACATGTAGCAAATGGTATAATATAAGCATGGAACAACAGAAATTATGGATACGTTTGAGACGTATCAAATGGTGGTAAATAAATATGCAAGGATGGTGGTAGCAATGATAAATGATATTTTGGGTTTTATATGATGAATGCAAGATGTAAAAGTGTTTTTGTATTTTCGGATTTTTAAATGGCAGAAAATGGAAAAGTGGTAAAAGTGGTTGGAAAGGTGTTTCTTATGATTAAAAATGGACCGGGGTTCATGGTTTCACAAATGCACTCTCTCTTTAATAAAGTGGTAGACAATGGAACACTAGAGTTGACATATGAGATTGCAACACAACAGTTTAATGACAAGTTATAATTATATGGGCATCACGTCCTAACATAGAGACCTTTTGGTTATTAGTCTCTCTTATACTCCACCAAGATGCGAACTAAATCATAACACCTCAGTAATTAAGATAACTCAGAGTATAGCAATAAGTATCATGACATGAAGTTAAAATAAGAACATGCTAGATCTAGTCATGGAGTAGTGGCAATGGTCACACCCACATCTCCGGTAGCATGGTATTTCTTTTTATCCCTAGTGAGGCAACAAAGTAAGGTAAAACACCCAAGTGGATCGCAGAACTTTCTCTCACGTTCACTGCACTAGCCACCCCCGTTACTCCAACTAATGCACACGTTCCCCCTCACACGCTCTCATAAACATGCTTGATCATAACAAGTAAATAAGAACGGGGTACATAATATGCATCTACTTTCATAACTGAAACAAAACCATTGCAATCTCAAACATATATTAACTCATAAAAAGATCCACCACAAAGGTATTACATAGATGACCGTAATCATGTTCAGCAGCTCATACGGTACTAATTAGTGAAGCTCGAGAGAGAGATACATAAGTTACTTCCACAAACCCATAGTCCAGAGGTGGACTACTCCCTCTTCATCATGGAGACGGTGGAGAAGTCGTTGGAGAAGATGGAGACCACGCCGGCAGCGCCCCGCCGGAGTTTTCCCCCTCCAATCTGCAGCTCCAGGTCTCTGTTTCGGTGTTTCTGTGTTTCTGCGGCGCTCCTTCCAGAGAACGTCGGGGGACTATTTTTATAGGCGTTTTTAGGTCAAAACGGAGTCGGTGGAGGAAAGATCGACGGCAACGGAGCTCGAGGCCAATGGGGGGTCCCACGCGGCCAGGTACAGGGCCGCGTGGGCCCACTCTTTTGGCCCTCGGGCTCCGCTTGTTGCTTCCTTCGCCCCAAGTCTTCTTCCTTCCAAAATTGATGCTCGTAAATTTCCAGGTCATTTGGACGTCGTTTGGGTCCCTGAAACATTAAAAAAGAAATAGGGTTTTCTGCCTGCGCAGGGTTAATTCCATAAAAAATAGGAAACATATCAAATATTCCCAAAATCATTATAAAACAGTGATATAACCCTTATATGATGCAAATATGACTGGAATATAAGTAAAATAATGCAAAGTTCATGTATGCATTTTACATGCATCAACATCCCCAAGCTTAACCTATACTCGTCCTCGAGTATGAAGGTGATAAAACTAACATGGACTTTGCAATTTAATACTATCAATGGATATCAAAGATGATTACTATTGCTACATAGAGTCAAATGATTCATTCTTAAAAGGAGTAGCAATATGCAAGATAGTTTATGAAGTGATATCAAGTATTCAATGCAAGGATGTTCAATGATAATTCACAAAGTGTAACATAAGAGAAAAGTACTATGGACCACATGTATGCATAATAATAAGTAAGAACATCCTACAATGGTCATAGAGTATTGATGAAAATCTGAATATAAAAGGTGGACACTTTGGAAAGATATATATATGAGTAGAGGTAAAGCATGAATAAATTTCATCTAACTTCTGAACTTCTCTACTTAAGTCAATGATTGTAATATGGTAATCCTTGGTGTCAAGCTCTCATTCCCCTATCATAGCATCTTGAATGATTAAGTTTAAAGTGAAAGCAATACGAGTAGTGTGCTTGACAAAGTACAGGTTGAAAGTCTCATGCCCCTTGAATACAAGTACCTACTCCATGTGTTACTCAACTTGGAAAACAAAGCAAGTTCAAGTTAAATATCATTGTAAGTAATAATAGTATCATTAAGAGCGTCAACTGGGGTACCTCTTGTCCCAGGATATGGAACAAGCCCATATCAAAATGACAAGACAAACAAACAAATGAACAATCTCAACACCCTTTTTATTTACCATTGGATAGCTTTTTATTGTAAGGTGTATCACAGAAGGTTCACCATAGCATGTAAGTAAATTTCCACCATGAATGATGCATGGCTTAGATTAGCGGCCCAGGCGTCTCTCTAACCATTTATACAAACTCATTTAAACTCACTTCATTTCCCATTTATTTCACCCATGGTAAGCATCCATAAACAAAAGTACATGATATCAACTAAATGAGATGAGTGCAATGTTGAAAGCTTGCCATGTGACAGCACATATGAGCTAACTCTCAACCAAAGACATTTGTCAAGCCACAACATCATAATTTTAATCACAATGGGTCATATTTATTTATGCAATGAAAGTAAAGTGTGCATCAAGTTCGAGAGCTATATAACCAACTTTTCCCACAACAATTAACAACATAAGCATTTTCATTCAGAGGTATAGATAACACAAATATCATGATAAACATACTCGGAATAGCATAAAGCTAATAGGTAGATATGGTGGACTCACTGGAAAAACTTTGGTTGAAGGTGTTGGAAACAAGTTTTTGCTTGTTGGAATTTTTGGGCTAGCAAGAGGGAGAAAGTTGACCATCTAAATGCATGCATGAGTGTCCATAGAACTAACTAATCCATGTTAAACAAGGTAAATAACATTAGCATCAAAACATGAATAAAAGATAGCTCTTGATAAAATATTTGCAAATTATTACTCATTAACAAGCTCATGAATCATGCAATTATATGTATCTTTTAAAATTAACTCAACATCCCTTTTCCCAATCTTATAATAGCATCCAACATAATTCAACCCAAATTTCCAGTAGCTCTCTCATATATAAATGATAGTGTGGTGGTCTCACAAAATAAAAATCTAACCTAAACAAACAAAAAGACGCTCCAAGTTTATGCGATAAAGTGTTTCGATCGAAAAACAGAAGTTAGACGTGTGCAAACCGAGAGTGTGTAGGTCCAGTGGGGTTGTCTTCACATCCCCAAGCTTATGGTCTTCACCATCCTTGGATAGCTCTTGGTGCATCTCCTCTAATCCCTGTGAAAAAACTTCAAAACACCGTTTCTCCCATTTCTTTTTCTGTGGGGCATTAGTAGTGATAAACAAATAGATTTCTTGCTGCATATAATCCTTAGACAAAAATTCATATGAATGTCCAGAAAGTGTATAATGTTGTATGCCTACTCATAAACTCAATTGGATCAAAAAGATTCAAGTTAAAAGTTCTAAGCATGCATCAAACAAAATGGGACAGAATCTGTCCAGAAAAACAGCAGCAGCTAAACGTATTTTTCTACCCTACTTAACTTTGTCGAAAATTCCGAAAAATTCATGCATACAGAGGATGAAAAGTTGCACTACAGTTTAAATATGAGCTCATTCGGAGTTACAGAATAAGAATTAAAAATCATACCGTGCACAGATTCGTGCAGGAATAAATCTCCGAACGCTATAAGCAACTTTTCAACCAAAATGAGTAAAACTTGGCACTTTATTAAAAATTCCAGAAACTAAACTAAACACTAAGTCTCTTGTTACAGCAAGAGGACACAAAGAAAATCACAAATAAAAACAACCGGGTTGCCTCCCGTAAAGCGCTTTCTTTATAGCCATATAGCTAGGCTTCTTACTTGATGTTTATTGTGGACGAAGCTCATGAGGGAGCTTGAACTTTGGTGTGTCCCTCTTCCTTGGGAAGTGTTCCATGCACTTCTTGTGTGGAAACTGAAACTTCACATTCCCTTCTTTTGAATCAATGATAGCACCTGTAGTACGAAGAAAAGGTCTTCCAAGAATAATTGGACTAGAGGTTTTATTCCCCATATCCATGATTAGAAAATCAACAGGCACAAATGTCATATGTAACTCTACCATAACATCACTTACTTTTCCTAAAGCATGTTTAATGGAATCATCAGCAAGTGCAAGTTCAATAGAGCATTTTTCAAGATTTTTCAATTCAAGTACTTCATATAGTTCTTTAGATAAAACAGAGACACTAGATCCTAGATCAAGTATAGCATGGTGTGTCTCTTTTCCAATGGTTACTAGGACTTTGGGAATCCATACATCCCCAAGCTTAGGTGGTATCATAGCCTCTTGGTTGTACCTAGCAATCTTTTCTTTCAAGACATGATTAGCAATATAAGAACCAAAACCAGCTTGGTTAACATTAATAGAAGGATCACTTGCAAATTTTTGTAAGATAGATATTAATTCATGCAAGCTACAATTCTCTAAGTCAAGCAATGGATCCTTGACTTCACTAAGCATTTTAACTTCTTCAACTTTCTTCTTTTTCACAACCATAATAGTTTCCTTAGCAATTCTCTCTTGCTCATGAATATGTTCCCAAGATTTATTTATAACCTCTTGACAATATTTAATTGTTTCCTCATGTTTTTGAGCTATAATGGTGTTCTTTAATGAGGAAACTTCCTTAGTGAGCTGATCTACCCTTTCAAACAAAGAGTCTTGTTTTTCAAACTTAGATATAAATTCCTTATTAAGCTCCTTTTGAGTAGATATAAATGATCTAATGGTGTTTTCCAAATCACTAGAAACATTACCACTAGTCAATGAGTCTAGAAAACATTTTGACCACCCATCTAGACCATTATAAAAGTTTCTTATCAAAGTAGCAGGGGTATATTTGTTGGCACCATTTTTACTAATGCCCTTAATTCTAAACCAAGCATCCATTAACGACTCTCCATAGTATTGACCAAAGTTGTTCATTTCAACACTAGAAGCCATTTTGATAAAGTTTTTATGTGTTTTTTAATTTTTTATGCAAAACTGAAAATAAATATGCAAACCAAAATAACAAATGCAAGACAATGACAAAACAAGATAAATTGCTTTGAAGGTAAAGATGGATAAGATGATGCTCACGTAGGTGCAACCTCCCCAAGCTTAGGTGTTAGCACAAGATGGTGATGAAGTTGACTTGGTGAGATATCCTTGGATAAACCTTTTAGCAATGATTCCCCGGCAACGGCGCCAGAAAACAGTCTTGATGGCCCTTCACGTAGTTACCTGCGTGAAAAGTAAATGGGTTAGGTTGAGACTCCAAGTGCAGAGTGTGTAGTAAGTGGAAGACGTGTTTTCCCCACGAGGGTGACTCGAGTGTTTAATATCGAACTCTCGGGGAATCAGTAGTGAAGATTTATCTTTCCTATCCTTCTTTTGGTTACCTACAAAACAAAGTAAATGTTTTGGTCCTCAACCTCACCTAGTGGTTGTCAAGCACAAGGTGTGAGAATGATAGCAAGATAATATGCAATGCAAACAAGAAATAACTATGCAATGGTGGTAAATAAATATGCAAGGATGGTGGTAGCAATGATAAATGATAATTTTGGGTTTTATATGATGAATGCAAGATGTAAAAGTATTTTTGTATTTTCGGATTTTTAAATGGCAGAAAATGGAAAAGTGGTAAAAGTGGTTGGAAAGGTGTTTCTTATGATTAAAAATGGATCGGGGTTCATGTGGGGACCCCGGATTAGGTATCCGAGATACCCGTTATGTTTCCTGCAACAATCCCATGATCAGTCTGTTGTTGCACATAACTCGAATTGGCATCGCAGAACACCCATAAATACCGAATAAATATACTTACCTGATTGAAGTCGTAACTTCAACAGGTACTCGCAGCGGAAATCACCAAATCAACGTGGAGCCCAAGTCACTTGCCAACCCTACAGGCAGCTGACTGGGAAGCGCCCTAGTTCGCATTGACGTTATTGAAGTCTTCTTCTTCGAACTGTTCTTCTTCAAAATCTGGCTAAGACAATAGCCAGGGACGAAACCAATATGAGTACATTTGAATGTACTCGCAAACTACCCCGAAATGAGCATGCACTACTCTTTTTATTGTTTAACTAAAACTTTCTTTGCTTTAAAAAAAAACTCTATATCCTTGTTTAAAAGGGGAAGGACAGACTTTTGTTTGATAAAACTTTGTTTTGAAATCTCTATATATTTACTGAAAAAGAAAGGAAGGCTTTTAGATCTTTTCCATAAATCTATCTTGTAAGAATTTTCTTTTAAAAACTTTTTCCCAAAAATATATCTTTGTTGAAAAAGGTAAGAAGTCTCTTTTATAAATATTTTCCCGGAAAATCACCATTTGTTTATTTCTCCAAAACTCCTCCTTTTCCGACCAGAACAATTCCTGGTCAAATCAGTTTTCCAACAACCTTCTACCAACCCCTTGGTATAGTTGCATAAAACATTTTCCACTTTCAGGACACAAAACTTTGCACTTCTCGATCATAGCCCCTCAGGGTCCTCCTCTTTTCCAGCAACCTCATACCAACTCGTCGGTATAGTTGCACAAATACAACATCTCCATTTTCCTCTTTAAATCTTAAACATTTCCAAAACTTGCACATGGTCAAAGCAGTTCTTTCCAACTGTCCGTATCCGAGTACTCGGCTATTCGAATAGTTTTAACCCTCTGCAGAGGTAGCACGCTTTTCCCACACCCATCTGGTAACTCATCGTGTCAGCCACGTCCCGCCATACAGGTGTATGCGAAGTTGAGTCACCGACCATAGCCTGTCCTTTGCTCATGCTAGTATAGGATCCTACCGCTACGAAATTATCATCCTTTCCATCAACACCCAGTCCAGATTCCCCGTCGGGAAACCTAAGTGTGAGGACTCGTAGTTCTGCCCGGCGAGCGAACCCTTCAATCCCCCATCCTCAGATGCCAGGACCCAGGTCAGGGGGTAGGTCGCCATGACCATCCCCTCATGGAACGAGGTCATCCTCGTTGTTGAGGCATCCAGTACTAATATGAGCAAACTATATGACTACGCCCTTTCCCATAGGTGGGTAAATGTGGTCGCACAGGGTATTGGTTGTTCTGTAAGTACAAGGACACAATGTGCATTTTTCATAAACATCACCATTCACCATTTCTCCATTTCCACACCGACATCTCGGTATTCCACCACCACACAAGTATTTTCCAAAGGAGTTTTGAGTAAACAATATTTTTCCCATCCTATAGTTTGGAAAAGAAATTCCAGCTAATATCTCCAGATAGGGTGTCAAAATAATATACTTATATTTCGGAAAAGGTTTTCAAAATCATAGCTTTTGTGGCAAACACCACATAAATCACTTTTGCTCTTTATAAGTAAAACAGGTGAACCAAAATAGATGTATATAAATGCAAGCTCAGAGGATAGCTTGCCTTGCTCGGCAAAGTGAACTTGGTCTTGATCTGCAGGTTCAACAATTTCTCCTTCCTCAACAACTCCGTTCCAAAGACCACACCGGTAGCGTTTATGTCTAGCGTCGCAAACATGAAAATAAAACAACACTCAATAAGCAAACCAAACCACAAGTGGTATACAAACAAGGAACAAACCACAAGTATCAAACTAATCACTCAAGCCACAACTAAGGTCTACATTTACAGGGGCATTATACTAACAGGAGTATAACACCAAACACATGCTAAAAACAAAAGGGCACAAAGGCATCCTCTATTAAAGGTTCCTAACAAACATTTTTCCCCTAAACAGGAAATACTCCAGACGAAAGTTAGGCCACTAATTAATCTCTGTAATTCAAAATACTTCACCAAGTTAAGGTAGAGACCTTAACAAGATGCTCAAGCTATTACTCCTCTTGGAGACAACCAAGTTTAATACAGCAAGGCAACACATTGCTCACACACATTATTCCAACATCAAAATAAACAAGTTTAACAATTTCCTAATTACTAGGAGAGCTATATAGGGAATAAAACCCTAACAAACACATGACTCACAAATAGTTCTCCTAAAATGCTAATAAAATAAGGAACATGTCACAACAGTGGATTACCACCCTGCACATGCTAAAAACATTTTTATAACAATAAAGTTATAACACAACAATTAATAAAGGGCTAATAAAGATAGGCAGAAAAGTCCTAAACCTTATAATTAGCACCACAGTCAATCAGTGACTCCTAAATTCAAACCAAGCTAGGGATATGTTCTCCTATACATATAGAAGACAATCCAATTGGATTTACTCCAAAATTCATCTCACAAAAATTTACAAAAAACACCAAAATGCCACTGATGTGTTTTTAAGAATGAATAGAACTTTTGTTTTAGGTTTCATTTGCATGCAAGGCTTAGATATCTAGAAAGGTGCCACTTCAGGCTATCCAAAGAATTTTAGTTTGCAATATTTGGATTTATAAAACTCTAGATATTTAATATTTGGTGCAAAACATACTTTTTACAAGATTAAATCCAGCACACACATAACTATACATTTTGAAAAATGGCCAGTGCTACCTAATCAAGAAAATACATAGGAAGACTACAAATTTTAGTTCACAATATTTGCACACACAGATTTATCACAAATGATTTAAATCTACACTGCAATTTAAATAGGAAAATAAAACAGATATTGATTCACTGGAAAAAAAAGAAAATGGGCCAGCTCTGCCCAGAACGGAGCCGGACGTAGCTGGGCCGGCCCATTCGTGAGCGAAGGGGTACGTCCCCTTTTCTTCTACCTCGACACGCAGGGCACGCCGGCGGCGAGCTGGAGCTCCGGGCGAGGACGGGGACGGCGCTCCGGCGATCCTAACAAGAAATGGCCATGTCTGTGAGATAGAGCAGGAGAAGGGGAGCACAGGGGAGCAAGAATGGCGAGGAATGAGGGCTTGTGCCGCTCGCGAGCTTGCCGGAAATGCGGCGGCCGAAGCGGATGAAAACGGAGACGAGCCGCTCGATTCGCTGCTCCACAGCTTGATTCCTTGGACCAGGGTGCAGAGGACGACGAGGCGGAGAGGATGGTGTCCTTGGATATGCTCGGGGCGGCTCCAATCGCCGGCGATGTGCGACGGCGACCGAGGATAGGGTTCGGCGGTGTGGAGAAAAAGAGAGGAGAGGGAGAGAGCAAGGCAGCTGGGGGTAAGTGAGGGCAGAGGAGCTCCTGGGTGCCTCCTTATCCTCTTCATCGACGCGGCAGAGGGGGCGAGAGGGGGGGGGGGTCCGGCAATGCGACGCACGGGAGAGGGGCACGGCGGCATGGGCAGTGAGGTGCGGCGCCGTGGCTGCCTCACTACCACTCGCAGGGCAGCAGAGAGAGGGGGGTCCGGGCGGCGAGCGCGTCGTGCGGCGACACGGCGATGGAGCTGAGGGGGGGGGGGGCCTGGCGAGCTCGGCGGCAGGGACGACACGGCGACGCGGCCACGGGCTGCTACAGAGAAGAGATGCGGATTTATAGAACGCCCCCTGGATTCTTTCCTCTATTTACAAATAAGTCCTTTTAGCTATTTCTTTTAAATCCAGTACCACTTTAGGGATTTTATTGAGGTACTAAAACATTTTAGAAAAATTTGAAAATATTCATGTGGCCTCCCCAATACATATAGAGGCTACACAAAATTGGTGTTTAAAAATAAAATGTTTTGAACAATATTTGTTCATGGGGTTTAAATAAGTTATTTTTGGTAAATAATATTTGATACTCCTTTAATATTTTTAAATCAAGTGAGAGATATTGTTTTGAGCATTTGGAACTTTCTTGACAAATATGGTAACTTCAAATAGTTTATTTTTTTATAGAGAAAATATTGGTTTGAAGTAAATAGAGAGTTAGGGAGGGAAAATAATTTATTAAGACCATTTCTTTAACTCATGATCTTAATTTCCCTTGGTTGAATAATTTGAGGGTTTTGTTTTAAATTGAAAAGTATGTTTACTTGAGGAGGGAGTGAGATGGGATTGAAATGATTATTATTTCATCTCATTCCTAGAATAAGGAAATATAATTGTTTTCATAAAATAGAGGAATAGAGATAGAGGGAAATTAAATAAGATCATTTCCCTTAATTTAGGATTTCAACTTAGGTGTGAATAATTCTAGAGGGTTTGTTTTTATTCAAGTCACATACCAAATTTGTTGTCAAGTGTGTCTTATTCTAGTATTAATCACAACTGAGGAATTACCCTCACAAGCAACCAACACAATCAGATCAGCATCACAACCAAGATCACACAAATCAAACCACATGAATTAATCACACCACCATTTCCATGATTAACAATACTATCTTGTAAAAATGATCACACTCAATTATGACAAGATGATGTTTGAGGAATATCTCAATTCATAACTTAATAGTTTTCAAAAGTTTGATAAAGAGACATATGTGGGGTAATATATTTCCCACTAGTGTTATTTCAATATGGAGTGGAAAAATAGAGTTTATAAAATGGGAGTTGCATACACATGCAAAATAGCAAGGTTGAAATATAGATAGGAGATGCATATAGATCTCCATACTTTTGGAAACACATAATTTTGGAAGTACTTTTACTTTCTCAAATAATGGGTATTGATTTTGGGTTGTTGACAACCAAGTATCATTTGAAATGGAGTTGGCCAAAATAAGAATGGAAAAGATACATGGAATATTTTTCTTGTCATGACATGATCACCAAAGTTAAATATATTTTTATATTGGTTGCGTCTTATTTTTACTAGTCAAACAATTTAAACAACAAGTCACACTAGGTCCAAACATAGCAATGGGAAGGAAAACACAATCATCAGTGAAACATTTCAAAAAGTTTTTGTTGGTTCTGAATTTTGGGTCTTGTAAAACTAAGTTTTTCTTAGTTCCAAAATTTGGGATGTGACAGCTCTTCCCCCCTTAAAATAAATCTCGTCCTCGAGATTTGCCCGGTGGTAACAGGGGAGTACGAGGGCACGGGTTTTGGGCTGACTATACTTCCGAGGTCGTTGCTTCTTCAGGGAGATCGCCATGTGAGATCTTGATAAATTGATGTTTCGAGGCTTGCTCTGTCGATAAACTTCTGTGCTGAGTTCAGATCCTTGGCGATGTGGTTGACTTGATGATCGAGACTGATGGATAATCGTGGTTGGCTGTTTTCCAGATAATACAAGACTAAGGCGCAAGGAGCTAATTATTAACACCTTCTTGTATACCTATTGCAGGTCTTCCCCCCTTAAAAAGGGGTTTTGAAGAGTCATCCTGAAGGTTGCGGCTGGAGTTGACTTGGAGGCATTGTTCTTCTTGGGTGGCTTGACGATCTTCGTCTTGGGTGTCGCGCCTTGGTGCTTGGGGTTGGTGCAGATATCACTTCCAGATATTTTCTCCTTACGAGGGTCACAGATGGGGACGCGTTGTTCTCAGGATGCGTCAAGCTTGGGTACTTGACTCTCTCCGATTTCTAGTTAGAAAAAGGATAATAAAAATTTCTATTTGAATCTCAGCTTGCTTGGTGGTTGGTGTCGTCCATAGCAGGTGTTTCCGGCGTTTGATTCTTCTGGGTATTCTGTCGGTTATTTGTCTGCACCTTTGTCCTTCTTCAGCTGAGTAAAGGAGGAACTTCATTGTCGACTTCCTTGGTTCTTGAGCTTCACGAAGCTTTGGTAAGAAGAGAATTTTGAGGTTACTGTGTGCTGCCGACAAGGCGTGATTGTGAACACACAAACAGAGAATTCACCAACAAACAATACACAAGCAGAGTACACATAAGCAAAGAGCACACAAGGTACATCTAGTACCAAAGGACGTCTAATACTCGTGGTAGTCGGGTAGTACACCCAAGGTTCCTATCAGGTTTATCCTATGGTCTCGGTTAAACATAGTTGGTGAAGTCTTCGCTTTGTCACCTTAGGCTTCAGCAGGAAAAATTGAGATTGTCGAGGTTGCAACTTGAGTAGAATTATTGATGTTGAGCTGAGTTCTTTGGAGGTCTCTTGCTTTGTGGACATCGATGATCTTGGCATTTGCAGATCAATCGCCTTGATGTTAAATGTCGAGTATTTGGGATGGAAACTTCTTCTTATAGGTGCTAGCTAATTAGGTCTCACTTGGGTTCATCGTCAATATTTTGAACGGTAAGAGGGATTAGAGAAATCCTTGGAAAATCTTAAATAGAGGGATGAGTCTCGGAAATATTTGAGAAGGTGAGAGGAGTGGAAGTTATTTTTGGACTTCTTAGATAAAATTATGTTTTTGGTAACAATATATTTTTAACAAAATATTTCTTTCCTAACTAACGTCCATGCTAACTAAGGTCTGTTACAGTCAGGATGGCTCTGATACCAAGTCTGTGGGGACCCCGGATTAGGTATCCGAGATACCCGTTATGTTTCCTGCAACAATACCATGATCAGTCTGTTGTTGCACATAACTCGAATTGGCATCGCAGAACACCCATAAATACCGAATAAATATACTTACCTGATTGAAGTCGTAACTTCAACAGGTACTCGCAGCGGAAATCACCAAATCAACGTGGAGCCCAAGTCACTTGCCAACCCTACAGGCAGCTGGCTGGGAAGCGCCCTAGTTCGCATTGACGTTATTGAAGTCTTCTTCTTCGAACTGTTCTTCTTCAAAATCTGGCTAAGACAATAGCCAGGGACGAAACCAATATGAGTACATTTGAATGTACTCGCAAACTACCCCCGAAATGAGCATGCACTACTCTTTTTATTGTTTAACTAAAACTTTCTTTGCTTTAAAAAAAAACTCTATATCCTTGTTTAAAAGGGGAAGGACAGACTTTTGTTTGATAAAACTTTGTTTTGAAATCTCTATATATTTACTGAAAAAGAAAGGAAGGCTTTTAGATCTTTTCCATAAATCTATCTTGTAATAATTTTCTTTAAAACTTTTTCCCAAAAATATATCTTTGTTGAAAAAGGTAAGAAGTCTCTTTTATAAATATTTTCCCGGAAAATCGCCATTTGTTTATTTCTCCAAAACTCCTCCTTTTCCGACCAGAACCATTCCTGGTCAAATCAGTTTTCCAACAACCTTCTACCAACCCCTTGGTATAGTTGCATAAAACATTTTCCACTTTCAGGACACAAAACTTTGCACTTCTCGATCATAGCCCCTCAGGGTCCTCCTCTTTTCCAGCAACCTCATACCGACTCGTCGGTATAGTTGCACAAATACAACATCTCCATTTTCCTCTTTAAATCTTAAACATTTCCAAAACTTGCACATGGTCAAAGCAGTTCTTTCCAACTGTCCGTATCCGAGGACTCGGCTATTCGAATAGTTTTAACCCTCTGCAGAGGTAGCACGCTTTTCCCACACCCATCCGGTAACTCATCGTGTCAGCCACGTCCCGCCATACAAGGTGTATGCGAAGTTGAGTCACCGACCATAGCCTGTCCTTTGCTCATGCTAGTATAGGATCCTACCGCTACGAAATTATCATCCTTTCCATCAACACCCAGTCCAGATTCCCCGTCGGGAAACCTAAGTGTGAGGACTCGTAGTTCTGCCCGGCGAGCGAACCCTTCAATCCCCCATCCTCAGATGCCAGGACCCAGGTTACGGGGTAGGTCGCCATGACCATCCCCTCATGGAACGAGGTCATCCTCGTTGTTGAGGCATCCAGTACTAATATGAGCAAACTATATGACTACGCCCTTTCCCATAGGTGGTAAATGTGGTCGCACAGGGTATTGGTTGTTCTGTAAGTACAAGGACACAATGTGCATTTTTCATAAACATCACCATTCACCATTTCTCCATTTCCACACCGACATCTCGGTATTCCACCACCACACAAGTATTTTCCAAAGGAGTTTTGAGTAAACAATATTTTTCCCATCCTATAGTTTGGAAAAGAAATTCCAGCTAATATCTCCAGATAGGGTGTCAAAATAATATACTTATATTTCGGAAAAGGTTTTCAAAATCATAGCTTTTGTGGCAAACACCACATAAATCACTTTTGCTCTTTATAAGTAAAACAGGTGAACCAAAATAGATGTATATAAATGCAAGCTCAGAGGATAGCTTGCCTTGCTCGGCAAAGTGAACTTGGTCTTGATCTGCAGGTTCAACAATTTCTCCTTCCTCAACAACTCCGTTCCAAAGACCACACCGGTAGCGTTTATGTCTAGCGTCGCAAACATGAAAATAAAACAACACTCAATAAGCAAACCAAACCACAAGTGGTATACAAACAAGGAACAAACCACAAGTATCAAACTAATCACTCAAGCCACAACTAAGGTCTACATTTACAGGGGCATTATACTAACAGGAGTATAACACCAAACACATGCTAAAAACAAAAGGGCACAAAGGCATCCTCTATTAAAGGTTCCTAACAAACATTTTCCCCTAAACAGGAAATACTCCAGACGAAAGTTAGGCCACTAATTAATCTCTGTAATTCAAAATACTTCACCAAGTTAAGGTAGAGACCTTAACAAGATGCTCAAGCTATTACTCCTCTTGGAGACAACCAAGTTTAATACAGCAAGGCAACACATTGCTCACACACATTATTCCAACATCAAAATAAACAAGTTTAACAATTTCCTAATTACTAGGAGAGAGCTATATAGGGAATAAAACCCTAACAAACACATGACTCACAAATAGTTCTCCTAAAATGCTAATAAAATAAGGAACATGTCACAACAGTGGATTACCACCCTGCACATGCTAAAAACATTTTTATAACAATAAAGTTATAACACAACAATTAATAAAGGGCTAATAAAGATAGGCAGAAAAGTCCTAAACCTTATAATTAGCACCACAGTCAATCAGTGACTCCTAAATTCAAACCAAGCTAGGGATATGTTCTCCTATACATATAGAAGACAATCCAATTGGATTTACTCCAAAATTCATCTCACAAAAATTTACAAAAATCACCAAAATGCCACTGATGTGTTTTTAAGAATGAATAGAACTTTTGTTTTAGGTTTCATTTGCATGCAAGGCTTAGATATCTAGAAAGGTGCCACTTCAGGCTATCCAAAGAATTTTAGTTTGCAATATTTGGATTTATAAAACTCTAGATATTTAATATTTGGTGCAAAACATACTTTTTACAAGATTAAATCCAGCACACACATAACTACACATTTTGAAAAATGGCCAGTGCTACCTAATCAAGAAAATACATAGGAACACTACAAATTTTAGTTCACAATATTTGCACACACAGATTTATCACAAATGATTTAAATCTACACTGCAATTTAAATAGGAAAATAAAACAGATATTGATTCACTGGAAAAAAAAAAATGGGCCAGCTCTGCCCAGAACGGAGCCGGACGTAGCTGGGCCGGCCCATTCGCGAGCGAAGGGGTACGTCCCCTTTTCTTCTACCTCGACACGCAGGGCACGCCGGCGGCGAGCTGGAGCTCCGGGCGAGGACGGGGACGGCGCTCCGGCGATCCTAACAAGAAATGGCCATGTCTGTGAGATAGAGCAGGAGAAGGGGAGCACAGGGGAGCAAGAATGGCGAGGAATGAGGGCTTGTGCCGCTCGCGAGCTTGCCGGAAATGCGGCGGCCGGAGCGGATGAAAACGGAGACGAGCCGCTCGATTCGCTGCTCCACAGCTTGATTCCTTGGACCAGGGTGCAGAGGACGACGAGGCGGAGAGGATGGTGTCCTTGGATATGCTCGGGGCGGCTCCAATCGCCGGCGATGTGCGACGGCGACCGAGGATAGGGTTCGGCGGTGTGGAGAAAAAGAGAGGAGAGGGAGAGAGCAAGGCAGCTGGGGGTAAGTGAGGGCAGAGGAGCTCCTGGGTGCCTCCTTATCCTCTTCATCGACGCGGCAGAGGGGGCGAGAGGGGGGGGTCCGGCAATGCGACGCACGGGAGAGGGGCACGGCGGCATGGGCAGTGAGGTGCAGCGCCGTGGCTGCCTCACTACCACTCGCAGGGCAGCAGAGAGAGGGGGGTCCGGGCGGCGAGCGCGTCGTGCGGCGACACGGCGATGGAGCTGAGGGGGGGGGGGCCTGGCGAGCTCGGCGGCAGGGACGACACGGCGACGCGGCCACGGGCTGCTACAGAGAAGAGATGCGGATTTACAGAACGCTCCCTGGATTCTTTCCTCTATTTACAAATAAGTCCTTTTAGCTATTTCTTTTAAATCCAGTACCACTTTAGGGATTTTATTGAGGTACTAAAACATTTTAGAAAAATTTGAAAATATTCATGTGGCCTCCCCAATACATATAGAGGCTACACAAAAATTGGTGTTTAAAAATAAAATGTTTTGAACAATATTTGTTCATGGGGTTTAAATAAGTTATTTTTGGTAAATAATATTTGATACTCCTTTAATATTTTTAAATCAAGTGAGAGATATTGTTTTGAGCATTTGGAACTTTCTTGACAAATATGGTAACTTCAAATAGTTTATTTTTTTTATAGAGAAAATATTGGTTTGAAGTAAATAGAGAGTTAGGGAGGGAAAATAATTTATTAAGACCATTTCTTTAACTCATGATCTTAATTTCCCTTGGTTGAATAATTTGAGGGTTTTGTTTTAAATTGAAAAGTATGTTTACTTGAGGAGGGAGTGAGATGGGATTGAAATGATTATTATTTCATCTCATTCCTAGAATAAGGAAATATAATTGTTTTCATAAAATAGAGGAATAGAGATAGAGGGAAATTAAATAAGATCATTTCCCTTAATTTAGGATTTCAACTTAGGTGTGAATAATTCTAGAGGGTTTGTTTTTATTCAAGTCACATACCAAATTTGTTGTCAAGTGTGTCTTATTCTAGTATTAATCACAACTGAGGAATTACCCTCACAAGCAACCAACACAATCAGATCAGCATCACAACCAAGATCACACAAATCAAACCACATGAATTAATCACACCACCATTTCCATGATTAACAATACTATCTTGTAAAAATGATCACACTCAATTATGACAAGATGATGTTTGAGGAATATCTCAATTCATAACTTAATAGTTTTCAAAAGTTTGATAAAGAGACATATGTGGGGTAATATATTTCCCACTAGTGTTATTTCAATATGGAGTGGAAAAATAGAGTTTATAAAATGGGAGTTGCATACACATGCAAAATAGCAAGGTTGAAATATAGATAGGAGATGCATATAGATCTCCATACTTTTGGAAACACATAATTTTGGAAGTACTTTTACTTTCTCAAATAATGGGTATTGATTTTGGGTTGTTGACAACCAAGTATCATTTGAAATGGAGTTGGCCAAAATAAGAATGGAAAAGATACATGGAATATTTTTCTTGTCATGACATGATCACCAAAGTTAAATATATTTTTATATTGGTTGCGTCTTATTTTTACTAGTCAAACAATTTAAACAACAAGTCACACTAGGTCCAAACATAGCAATGGGAAGGAAAACACAATCATCAGTGAAACATTTCAAAAAGTTTTTGTTGGTTCTGAATTTTGGGTCTTGTAAAACTAAGTTTTTCTTAGTTCCAAAATTTGGGATGTGACAGTTCATGGTTTCACAAATGCACTCCCTCTTTAATAAAGTGGTAGACAATGGAACACTAGAGTTGACATATGAGATTGCAACACAACAGTTTAATGACAAGTTATAATTATATGGGCATCACGTCCTAATATAGAGACCTTTTGGTTATTAGTCTCTCTTATACTCCACCAAGATGCGAACTAAATTATAACACCTCGGTAATTAAGATAACTCAGAGTATAGCAATAAGTATCATGACATGAAGTTAAAATAAGAACATGCTAGATCTAGTCATGGAGTAGTGGCAATGGTCACACCCACATCTCCGGTAGCATGGTATTTCTTTTTATCCCTAGTGAGGCAACAAAGTAAGATAAAACACCCAAGTGGATCGCAGAACTTTCTCTCACGTTCACTGCACTAGCCAGCCCCCGTTACTCCAACTAATGCACATGTTCCCCCTCGCACGCTCTCATAAACATGCTTGATCATAACAAGTAAATAAGAACGGGGTACATAATATGCATCTACTTTCATAACTGAAACAAAACCATTGCAATCTCAAAGATATATTAACTCATAAAAAGATCCACCACAAAGGTATTACATAGATGACCGTAATCATGTTCAGCAGCTCATACGGTACTAATTAGTGAAGCTCGAGAGAGATACATAAGTTACTTCCACAAACCCATAGTCCAGAGGTGGACTACTCCCTCTTCATCATGGAGACGGTGGAGAAGTCGTTGGAGAAAATGGAGACCACGCCGGCAGCGCCCCGCCGGAGTTTTCCCCTCCAATCTGTAGCTCTAGGTCTCTGTTTCGGTGTTTCTGTGTTTCTGCGGCGCTCCTTCCAGAGAACGTCGGGGGATAATTTTTATAGTCATTTTTAGGTCAAAACGGAGTCGGTGGTGGAAAGATCGACGGCAACGGAGCGTCGAGGCCCAATTGGGGGGTCCCACGTGGCCAGGTACAGGGGCCGCGTGGGCCCACCTCTTTTGGCCCTCGGGGCTCCGCTTGTTCGCTTCCTTCGCCCCCAAGTCTTCTTCCTTCCAAATATTGACGCTCATAAATTTGCAGGTGATTTGGACGTCGTTTGGGTCCCTGAAACATTAAAGGAAAGAAATAGGGTTTTCTGCCTGCGCAGGGTTAATTCCATAAAAAATAGGAAACATATCAAATATTCCCAAAATCATTATAAATCAGTGATATAACCCTTATATGATGCAAATATGACTGGAATATAAGTAAAAATAATGCAAAGTTCATGTATGCATTTTACATGCATCAGACGGCGATCACACACGTACTACTCCTACCACATAGCCTATTGTACTACCCTATTGATACGTCCAAAACGTATCTATAATTTTTGATGTTCCATGCCTGTTATATATTGATTACCACATGTTTATCTTATACTTTATATCATTTTTATGCATTTTCTGGGACTAACCTATTAAAAAGATGTCACAGTGCCAGTTCCTGTTTTTGCAGTCTTCTTGTTTCAGAAATTCTATTCTGAAAATATTCTCGGAATCGGACGCCAATTTGACTGATTTATTTTTGTACCGAGACGGAGCAGCAGCCAGAAGGACGAAGCCGGGGGCCACACCAGGGAGGCCGGCAGGCCCACGGGCGGCCAAGAGTGGGGCCGCGCCCCTAGGCCTCCGCCTCACCTCGGTGGCCACCGATGTCGCTCTTTCGCCTATAAATTGCATCTATTCGGAAAACTCTAGACACCCGAGCGAAAATCCACGAAAAGTTCCGACGCCACCGCCGTCTTCAACCGTAGTTCGAGAGGGTTTCTGCAGTTCTTCCCGGCACCTTGCCGGAGGGGAAATCGTCACCGGAGGCTCTACATCGCCATGCCTACCTCCGGAGTGATGCATGAGTAGTTCTCCACGGGACTACGGGTCCATAACAGTAGCTAGGTTGTAGTCTCTCTACCTTGTGATATCATGTTTAGGTCTTGTGAGCTGTCTAACATGATCAAGATCATCTTTATGTAATGCTACATGTTGTGTTTGCTGGGATCCGATGAATTGTGAAGTTATGATCAATTTTATTCATCTATCTATATTATGTTTTATCTATGTTCCTGCATGCTCTCCGTTGTTAGTACATGATTTGGCCAAGTAGATGCTAGGGACTTAAAAAAAAGGGCATTTATACTATAGTGGGTTCATGCCTCTAGAAGCCTGGTCTTGATAGACAGAAACAACTAAGATTGTAGATGTGTTGTTGCCACTAGGGATAAAATAACCGATGCTTAGCTTAAGAATACTGCTGTTAAGTGTAATGCGTTTGTTTACATTATACACTTTGCTTAATGTTATAATCTGTTGCTTGCAACTTAATACTCATGGGAGAACCGGAAGCTATCTTGTGAGTGGATTATGAGTCATAGATGCAGTTAGTAAGCGGTTTATGTATATTATTGTAATGCCCAATAAATATAACAATGAACATGTGCTTATCATATATTGCATTGTCATGCGTTTGCAATTTGTCTATTGCCCAGCTGTAATTCGTTCACCCAACATGTATGTTTATTTGTCATATGGAGAGACACCACTAGTGAACTGTGGACCCCGGTACTTTATTCCACACTGATACAAACACCGTTTTCACCACGCTATAACTTACTTCCTGCTGCTACTTTTGTGTTCATCATCATATTCCACACCATACGTTTAATCCTTTGTATTCAGCAAGCCAGGGAGAATGACAACCTTCCTGTTTCGTTGGGGCAAACTATTTTGATTGTGTGTGTGCAGGTCCACGTCAGTGATCGGTAACGGCGCCGCTGACACCTTTCTGAAACTCTTCCAATTCCTACTGGATCTGACAATCTTGGTTTTGTAATCAAGGGAAAACTTTGCTGCTGACTAAATCATACCTTCCTCTTGGGGTTCCCAGCGAACGTGCGTTCCACGTCATCACCTATCCTACTCGTCGGAGATGACGATGACGTTTGCGGTTGCGCCTTCGCCGGATCCGCCGCCTTGTGCCCCGTCGCCGGTGCCGCCCTATGCCTCCTCGTCGGAGTCGGAGATGGAGAAGGTCGTCGCAGATCCGGCCGCTGGTAGGTCGACGTAGCGGCCTTCCTTCATGGCCGTCTCCGTCTCGAGTTGCTGCTCGAGGAAGCCAGACCTCATCTGACCGATGAGGATGCGGTCAGCCGCCTCCGCCCGGAGCTGCTGCTCCGCCGCACGGTGCTCGGCCTCCTCCTGCATCCCTGCCTGCTCGGCGTCCTCCTGCGCCCTCCACTGCTCCGTCGCCGCCGCCGCCTCCGCCTGATACCGGGATTCCTCCTCCTCCATTCGCTAGCGGAACTCCACACCTATCATGTGGATGAATGCGGGCTCCGCCTCAAGCTCCACGACGCCAACGGCCGCCGTCTCCGCTGCCTGGACCGCCGCGTCGACGGCCCCCTGCGCCTCTTCGTCCGCCGGCGCTTGGGCCGCAAGTGCAGCGACCTCCGCCGCGTCACGCGCCAACGCTTCCCAGTAGATCTGCGTCCTTTTCTCCGGTGTGAGCATGGCGCAGACGGTCGGAAGGTGGCGAGGCATGGTGGATGTGGAGGATGGGAAAGAGAGGAGTGCGGCGGCGAATAGGGAAGAGAGGAGTGCGGTGGCGGATGTGTAAGTGTGGCTAGGGTTTGCTCCGGCCCTCCTTATAGTCGGAGATGGCCGCCTCGGGCGGAGCGCCGGCCGGTAAGCCATGAAGGCCAGTAGTTGCGCCATGAATACGGTCAAGGTGCCCTATCCGCGTGGACGGGGCGGTCAAGCGTGTGGCCGCCCTATCAGTGACCATGGGGCGGACGCCTCCGGGCGCGTCCGGGCGGCCCCAAACCCGCCCCACATGTAGGCTGGGTTTGGTGTGTGCCGGACCGCCCGGCCGTTTGGGGCCAATTTGGAGACCGCAGTTGAGTGACAGTTTTTGGACCAAAAGCTATCTGGCATGTCCGCCCGGGCGTTTGGGGCCGATTTGGGGGAGCGGTTGGAGATACTCTCAGTTCTTAATTGCAATGGAGGGTGCTGCATAAGAATTGTACAAAATTTGAGACGCGGGGCACTGCATTGGATTGCATTGCATGGATGCTTCTATTTTGCACGTACTCCCTCCGTTTTAAATTAATTCACTTGGCTTTGTCCAAATATGCATATATCTATACTTGTTTAATTTCTAGATACATTCATGTGTAACAAAATGTGTGCCAATTAAAACCGAACGGAGGGAGTACATTATATGCTTGCTATGGGCCTATGCCTGCTAGACCACAGACAGGAGCGGAGCAACGGCTTTACTCCCCGTCGTACGGCGCAAGCGCAACGGCAACGCGACGGTGCACGGTGCAGGGCTGCAGGCGGTGACAGACCATATTGATACCGCATAGCCAACAGTGTTATACAAGATCCTCGAGACAAGCTTAAATGCTTAATGGACACTTCACATGCAGGTGCCGCATGCGTGTATGGGCACGTGCAGTACATGCCATATTGATACCGCATATGGTATACAACATACATAGGAGAATACTTGTTTTTAGTAAGACAATCAATGAAAGATTTTACAGACACGCACCAAAATGCGCGTACATGTACTCTCTCCATTTTTTAATATAAGATGTTTTAGTTGTTGCACATATTGTTTAGATACATTCTAAATTGGGTGAACATACACACGAAAACAAGTCTAGTTACATTTGTATATACATAAATGTGGACAAATGCTAAAACATCTTGTATTAGAAAACAAAGAATGTACATGAACAGAAGAAGAGCTAGCTGGCTAGCTCGATGTCTGCAGCGCGCGACGAACACTGAATTCTGAAGCCATATAGGTAGGGATGTAAATGGTCACCTAAACGGCGCCATATAATCCCATTTATTGAGTCAATGGTTCAAAAAGTTTTCTGATTTCTGAAAAAATGAGCTACCACGTTGCATACATGGGATTAAATGGCGCCACATAGTGCGCCGTTTACATCCCTACATATAGGGTGTTGAGTTCTGCAGTAGGAGTACGTGCGTAGCAAACAGTGTGTGCTTAAGTGCATGCACGCGCGGGCCCACTACAGGAGGCGCGCTCTGTGCCGACTGTATTTTACCGTCGGCACAACTATCTTACCCGTCGGCACATGCCTATGCCGACGGTGACCGTCGGCACAGGGTCGTCGGCGTAGGTGCCCGTAGGCACAGCCTAGAAACCCGTCGGCATAGGTCGAACCGTCGGCATAGTCTGTGCCGACGGTAAAACTGTCGGCATAGAGCCGTCGGCATATGTTTTAAAAATTATTTTTTCCAAAAAAAATTATTTTTAAAAATAATTAATTTTTTATTTTGTAGGCTGTGCCGACGGTAAAACTGTCGGCATAGGTTTCCAAAATTATTTTTTCCAATTTTTTTTATTTTTATTTTACACTGAAATTTCGAATTTTTGTTTTTTTTATTTCGAAATTTCCCAATTAGCCACACACATTATCTCTAATTATATATTACACACAATCTAAGGTCAAAGTACTTACCCGGTCAAACTTCCCGTTCGGTCATCCATCTTCAAATTGCTCCAGCCCAAGCACGCTTAACTTTTGAGTTCCTTCCAAATTAGCTTCTAAATGAGATGTTAGAACTTACTGATATTAGTATTTTATCAACCATATTAACCCCTGGATCATGATGTTACACTTTTTATTGTTTCAATTTTGAAAATTTAAAATAACAATGATTATGTAATAATAATATTTGAATAACTCATATCTTTAAATCATATTTTCAACCATATTCTCCTTTTTACATTTAATATGGAATAATTTATATCTTTAAATCCGTAAATCAAAATTTAACAAATAAAATGTCTAAATTGATTAAAAAAATGAGAGGAATCCAAATATGACATCCATATCATCTTTTTCATCATGTATATAACTTTTTGCAACATATTTTAGAAAAATGACTTTATGCCTATTTTCCGAAAGTAATTGAATTTTATGTGAAAAAATAGTCAAAAAATGAAATTCTTTGGCATGGAGTACTTTTATGTGTACTAGTTGCTAGGATAAATTATAAACTTGAGTTTTGATAAAGTTTACAAAAAACTTCTTCACAAAAAGGTCAATCATCTATAAACATGTATAAGTTTCGAGTCAAATGACCAAGTTATGATCATTCCCGTGCCATAGTTTGTGATAATGTGCCCATATTTGACACATAGGTGTGTCTTTGTATGGCAAATATTGTTGCGAAAACCAAATTTTTAAATATTGTTATAAATATCATTTTTCATTTTTTAATTGCCAAAAATGACTTTTTTATTAAGCAAGTACCAAAAACATGTTGCAAAAAGTCATATACATGATGAAAAAGATGATATGGATGTTATATTTGGATTCCTCTCATTTTTCTAATCGATTTAGACATTTTATTTGTTAAATTTCGATTTACGGATTTAAAGATATGAATTTTTCCATATTAGATGAAAAAAAGGAAAAAAAACATAGCTATGCCGACGTTACTGCATACTGTACTGTTTTGACCCTACCTAGGCACCTCAGAATAATCTCATATTTTCCGGGTGTGTAGGTTATGCAAAGTTGCAGTAGTGGTTAAAATTTCAGCTCATTCGGAGTTACAGAAAAAAAAAATGAAAAAAAAACAGTGAGCAGATTTCAGCAATTCCTACACCTGCGTTTTTACTTTGGATTCAAGAAAACGAAAATATTTTTGTTCTTTTTAGGTTTTAGATGCATAAAGTAAATGACCAGAAGTAAATAAGCAAAAGAAACAAATAAAATCTTTTGTGTTTTTGTGATTTTCAGAACAAGAAACTAAAACATAACAAGATAAAAGTGAGCCACCACCTCCCCAAACTTGCGATAGAAACAATGTTGTGTCTTGTGATAATATGCCCATATTTGACACATAGGTGTATCTTGGCATGACAAACAGTGTTGCAGAACTGAGGTTTTCCAAATTAGTTTTATAAATATTATTTTTTATTTCTTTATTGTCAAAAATGACATTTTTTGTGAAGCAAGTACAAAAAATATGGTGGAAAATAGCACCCATCCAATTATCACACAAAGTAGACCATATTTTATGGACAATCCAACAATATTAGGAATTTTCTCAGTTTTTATCTAATTTCGCCTATTTAAATAACTTTATGCCTATTTTTTGAAAGTAATTGAATTTTGAACTACAAGTGTGTGATAGTTTGCTCTGAAATTTTAACAAAATTCATTTTAAGATACACCAGTAGTTGTTATATCACAGAATTGTTGATAGTTTTGAAAAATGCAACCCCTTTTAATGAATAGGCACGGTGGTCATTTTGACCGTTTTTTCTACAAAATAAAAGAAAGTGAAAAAATAGTCAAAAATGAAATCCTTTGGCATGGAGTACCTTTATGTGTACTAGTTGCTAGGATAAATGATAAACTTGAGTTTTGACAAAGTTTACAAAAAACTTTTTCACAAAAAGGTCAATCATCTATAAACATGTATAAGTTTCGAGTCAAATGACCAAGTTATGATCATCCCCATGCCATAGTTTGTGATAATGTGCCCATATTTGACACATAGGTGTGTCTTTGTATGGCAAACATTGTTGCCAAAAACAATTTTTAAAATATTATTATAAATATCATTTTCATTTTTTAATTGCCAAAAATGACTTTTTATTAAGCAAGTACCAAAAACATGTTGCAAAAAGTCATATACATGATGAAAAAGATGATATGGATGTTATATTTAGATTCCTCTCATTTTTCTAATCGATTTAGATATTTTATTTGTTAAATTTCGATTTACGGATTTAAAGATATGAATTTTTCCATATTAGATGAAAAAAGGAAAAAAGAAACATAGCTATGCCGACGGTCGTCGGCATAGGTTTCCAAAATTTTATTTTAAATTTTTTTTTAGGCTATGCTGACGGCTTTGCCGTCGGCACAGGTTTCCAAAATTATTTTTTCCAACTTTTTTTTTTCATATTAGATGACAAATAGGGAAAAAAAACGTAGACCGTCGGCACAGCCTTGCGTCAAATCTATGCCGACGGTTTTACCTATGCCGACGGCCAGGGCGTCGGGACGGCCTCGTCGGACCCTGTGCCGACGCCCCGACAAAAAACCGTCGGCATAGGTTGGGGTCGTCGGCATAGATGATCTCTCCCGTAGTGGCCTTCGTCTTTCTTCATTTACATGTCCGTGCACCTGCCTCCGAGTTATCACCACCGGAAGTGCTTTGCATACGACGTTTGCTGTACGATTGACGTACGACACGATGTGGCTAAATCTAATTATCTTAAACCGAATCTGCTGAGACAACCAAGGCCATCGATGCCTAGTGCGATACATGCGTGACCCCGCGTCGTACGAATATCGGACAGAAAATGTCGTACGTATAGCATATCACCACCGACCCTTCTATTCTACTCCCTCCGTTCCAATTTAATTGACTTGTTATGCATCAAATGTGGATGTATAGATATTGGAACGGAGAGAGTAGTACAGTACATCCCACTATCATTGCTCGCTTTCGCATTCACGATTTCACGGCATCGCCACATAAACGCAAACATCATCGACATCTCCCAAGAGTAAAGGAAAGGAATGGCACCATTTCCCAAGCTGTATAGTAGTATTTCCTCTCTGCGCTGGAACAGGGCGCAAACTGAACGGTTTTCAACGGCGAGTGTCGCAAAGATCAAAAGGTTTCAGCTTCCTAGAAGTGATTAGTCCAAGCTCCCCTAGAACGTGGCAAGATGCGACGACAAAAGGACCAAGTTTAGACGTTAAAAGGAAAAGGACACACCAAGTTTAGCTTGCGCAACAAGGTTTGGTAAGCAACGATGTTCATGTCGGATATACACTCGGGTGGTCACTTGTTTGAGTTAAATCGTGTCCCAGCCTTGCCGGCCGGCTTAATTATTAGGTGTGTTAGCTTCTTCCCTCGCATGGGTTCCACACTTGACAAACAAGCTAGGGCTATCAAGATCATAGCTTAATACTACTAACTAAGAATCTTCTTCAATTAGTACTACTACAAAACGAGGTTCAGGTTCAGCAAAACAAAACAAAAAAGGCAAGACTCATTGTGTCTGCGGCCTACCTGTCTTGTACTCCTCCTACATTCTTCGCTTAAATTATCGTGCTAATCTTGACATGACGGGCCGTGGTTGTTGCCGCTACGCGATACTGTCATTGTCACAAGATGAAACACCATGGATATTTTATTTGAAATGTCTTGTAGTAGGACGCATGCATTTTCAATGAACACAAGGGATTCTAGCTAGGATGTGGACAACCGAAGTCGTTGTCGTTCCGGAATGCGACACTGTCAAATCGATGCTAAACATGCTTGCACGACTTGAGGAGGTGATCTTGGTGTTCTGAAGGTTTTGTCGCAGAGTCCGGTTACAGGCTCAGATAAAACTGTATGATTGGCAAAATAGTTATATATGTATGCCTGCGACCAAAGCTCTTTTAAAAGATTAAAATGTTTCTGTGGCATGACAATTTTCTTAACCAACAACGGTTGGCAAAACTTACTAGCATATTTGATTTTTTTTCTTCTATTTGATCCACGTGCCACTTTTTTCCGGAACGCAACGCATTACGCATGCCATATGTTAGAATCTACTCCCTCCGTTCTTTAATATAAGATGTTTTAGGTGTTGCACATGTTGTCTAGTTACATACTAAAGTGAGTGAATATACACACTAATACATGTCTACATACATTTATGTACATGTGAATGTGGACAAATATTAAAACATTTTATATTAAAAAACAGAGGGAGTAGCTAGCAAGAAGTAGGAAGGATGTCAGCGAGCCCCTAGCAAAATCCTCATCGCCTCATCGGGAGGCCCCACAAAGGTAACCAACTACTCCCTCTGTCTCAAATTTCCCTGCGTTTTGGTTTAGTCAAAGTCAAACATTGAAATTTTTGACTAACATATATAAGAAAATATCAATATGTATAATACAAAATAAATATTATTCGAATCATTATAAAAATTATAATCCTAGAATATCCATTTCATGTTATAGTTTTTGATTTTTTTTTCTTATATGCTTAGTCAAAATTTATAAAATTTCACTTTGACTAAACGCAAAACATAGGATAATTTAGAACAGAGGGAGTAACATAGGGGACACCAGCTTAATATCACATTTTTTCATAGGGTTAGGACTTCGGATAGGTTGGGCAAGGACATCAACGATTGAGGAGAAGAATTAATAACCCAATTAAGATGGTTAACTCCAAAGCAAAGTGTGATTAAACTGATAACCCCCATAGTTGCTTCGGCCAAGTTGGTTATGGCGTCATGATAACTATATAGAGATGTGTTCTGGTGGCCATTAATTAGCAGAGACACTTGTGGCCCACCCGGCCCGTCACCGGAACTCAACATGGTGGCCTCCTCCATCGATCAAAGCATATGATAAAATCTAGACTGCTTAATTAGGGTGGTGTGGTGATGATGATGGTGTGCAGATAGTACAAGTTAGAGTTAATCGATCCCCAAGCTGTGAGATTTCATCACCCTGGAAAAGGGGAAGGAAAATAATACTCCCTCCGATCCATATTAATGGTCTCAACATTGTCTAGATACGGATGCATCTAGTCTAAACACTTAACTAGATACATCCGTATCTAGATAAAGTTGAGGCCGTTAATATGGATCGGAGGTAGTACAGTACAAGGTGGGAACATGATTCGTGATCCGATGGCGTTATTTCTAGCAAGGAGCCGAGGACCACGTAAACCCTCTCGTCAAGCTAGCCAAGATCTCGTGACCAGCTATCGGCCCGATACCAGGTATTGCCCTGGCCAGCTAGGTATAGGAAGGAGAAGCGGAAGATTTGCAACAACGTACTCCCTCCGTTCCAAAATATTTGTCTTTCATTTGTCCAAATTTGGATGTACCTATACACAAAAACATGTATAGGTACATTCGAATTTGGACAAATGGAAGACAAGTATTTTATAACGGAGGGAGTACGTATATAGTGCACTTTGCGGCACAAGGCAGCCTGCCGCCTGCCGGGAGACGATCCACCGTGGTGTGATATGATCGACGTCGCTGTCCGGCTCCCGGAGCGGTACGGTGGTGGCGCCGTCGCCAAGGCTGGTGGGGGCCGGGCAAAAGGAGGTGTGCGGCATGAAGGCGACAGGGGGAGCCCGCGCTGCTCCCCTCCGTCTCCCGTGCTCCTGACAAGGATCATGTACCCATCCCTCCACCGGCGGCCATGGCCATCAAGCTACATTCCGTCCATTCGCCCGTGTACCCTGCTGGTACAGCAGCACCGGCCGGCCGGCCTTGCTAACGGAGTACGTGCCTGATGGAAACCCGATCGATGTGCGATCGATGATGGTGTGCAGTGTGCTGTATGTAAGTTCAGCTGTGCAGTTGAGTTGTGAGCTATACATTTGTCGTGTCCATAATTTTTCTGCAAGAAACATACGGTACACCCATGCATCAGTGATGAAAGATGTGTAGGAGTATATATTTGATGTATGTCTGGCAGTTGACCCATTTTGGTTGCACTGGATTTTATCAAATTAAGCTTCTTAGAGCGTCTTCGGCCAAGTGCCCGCAACAGTTTCTTTCGAGAGTATATGAGTTCGGGAGTTGTCATATACTCCCTCTGTTCCAAACTACTACTAGATGATTTGTATTTATTTAAATACGGATATATCTATACTTTTTAGTGCCTACATATAATCGTGTCTATACAAACAAACAAATAAATGTGTGTCGAGTAATTTAGAATGGAGGGGGTACGTACTAAAAAAGACTGCCCACATGAAGAAACACACTTGAGTAGTTGAGTAGGTACTTGTTTGCCGTCTCTCCAAAAGCCTTTAGTCCAGATTGGCTCAGGACTAAGAAACCAAAGCTCGGGCTAGATTGTGAACATTTTCCAATTTGGGCACGTGTTTCTACTTGGATCTTGGAGGTGCGAGCCATGTCATTCGTGTGCATACATGCATAGATCTTCGATGGCCAGACAACATGTGAGCCGAGCGAGCGAGAGAGTCTACTCATTCTGACACATGCATCAAAGTTGACGACGATGATCGAGAAGCTGTAACAACACACATGGTCTGTTTCGAAACTCGTCCATAAAAGGCAACAGTTCACTCATGTCTGTCCTTTTTTTTGCGAGGGAATTTGCACATGTATTCACGCCCGGTCATGACCAGATCTAGCAGCTTCTAGTTAAACAGCACCGCCCTTTAATTAGGTTTAGGGCGCCATTGAAAGCTCTGCTGCATGCATGCAGAGGCTATGCCGTTCCAGCGAGGATCGATTGACTTTGCTGGTGACCATAGCTATAGTGAGTAGGTTACTAATACGTGGGACGGAGAATTATGACAGGCACGTACGCTTCACGCCTTCACTGCCCTGGTTACTGAACGATCGATCGGTGGTGCTAGGAATTAACGATTCACGTGCAAGCTCGATCAAGCTCGTCATGCCTGCCTTGTGTTCCCTTCCGATCCCACGCGACGGAGCGCCACTTCCACGAATTTCTGGACCTCTCCTCCCCTCTTCTCTCTTGCTACAGTGTCTAGAGCAGATCGGAGGCGACTCTGGTTTTCCCAGCGGCAGCCGCGTATCCGTGGGATTTCCCATCCTCCGGCAGCCGCCCCGGCGGCGGGCGGATGGGGAATCCCCGGATCGCGCTCTGGCGATGTAAATAGGGTGGAGCTCGGGCGGATCGTGGGCGTCGTGGCGGAGGCGGGGTCGCCGCGGTCGTCGTTTTGCTGCGCGGCAGCCTCCCCTCCTTTCCGGCGGCGTCTTCGACGGCGTTGTTCGGCTGCTGCTGCGCCCGGCCGGCGCTGCCTCCGGTGTCGGCGGGCTGTCCGTGGGTGGTGTATAGGGGTGGAGCTCGGTTCTTGCGGGAGTTTGCCGGCGACGGGCTTGAAGACGTGGCTTCTCCAGCGGCGCGTCGGTCCATGGTGGCCGCTAGGTCGAAGGACTTCCGCTGCTGGTCTATTCAAGGCTCTATGGAGCGATGAAGACGCGGCGTGCCTTCGGCGCGGCGGCCGTCCTCCCTATGGGCTTTGTTGTTTTTTTCTTTTTGTTCAGGGATGTCTGTAACCGTGCAATTTCCTAAGGAAAAGGGTTGTGATCACCCGGGGGATCTCTAGCAACCATCCTCCCCGTCGCGCGCCGTCCGATCCGTTGCATCCCGTGGCTGTCGCGCGTCCAAGTCGACCACGTCGCGTGTCCAAATTACTACACCAACTTTTGCTCCAACACAGCGGTTTCCATTTCCGTCTCCCGCATCGTCTCTCTCGGACGCGCCGCTGCGAACGGAGCGGCGTCGTTGCGAGCTCACCCGCGCGCGCCGCCGTCGTTCTGCTGCGCCGCCGTCCAACCCTCCCCCCTCGTTACGTGCTTCTCCCCCGTCCTTCGCTGTTAGTCCGCGAGTTCTCCTGGTCCGAACCGCCGCTCAACGGCGCCGGAGCTACCTGCGCGCCGCCCTAAAGCCCGTGCTTCTTCGACAGCTCCGCCTCGCTCCACCGTGAGTTCCTCGTCCTCCGCCGCACCCTCGCTTTGCGAATCGTTTGTTGATTTTTGTCAATTTTGCGTCTGAATCTCAGCAGCTCGATTTTCTAGGGTTTCAGGCGATCTGGAGCTTTACCCGACGAGCGCTTCGACGGTTTAATTAGGGTTTCCACCGGTGAGCCAACAAATTACGGTGTGTGCTCTCCCCCAATTCTCTATAGCATTCTATCTGTTACTGTTATGTTTCTAATTTTCGCCCCCAAAGTGCGGTTCAGTTCATCTATGCCCATGCTTATGTAGTTGTGCATTGTCAGAGACAAATCCATGTTCTATGTTGTTAGATTTACGTGAACTGATCATGAATTGCTGTTTATGTTATTTTTTTTTTTGCTATTTTTCATGATGATTTTGCTGTATGTTTTGCTATCCACCATAAGTAAATTGATGTATGTTGCAAAAGTTTCTAATCCCATGAGGATTTGCTTGCTACAATTGTTTTTACTTGCTACAAGTGTTTTGCTGTAATGTTTTTGCTTTATGTTGCTATCCACCATGAGTAAATTGCTGTATGTTGCAAAAGTTTCCAAATCCCATGAGTTTTTGATTGCTACAAGTATTTTGCTTGCTACAAGTTTTTGCTGTATGTGGTAGGTCTGATTAGCAAGCTTTTGTTTTGTTGTTTTATGTATAGAGGTTATGCTTCATTAGGTCCCCCCAAATGCTTATCTGCAGCTACTGATTTTTTTGTTGTTTATTGCTGCATTTCTTCAGAAGATGAGTGATGTTGAGCAGTGGATTTCTAAGGATCGTTTTGCTGCCAAGCGTTTGCACGGCATTGCAAAAGGTCTTACTCAGGACAAGAGGGACATAATCAAGAAGCATAGTGCTTTCGCCTCGCTGCTGGATGTTTCTCCGTTCCATGTGCCGAATGAGCTTATTGATTTCATTGCTATCCACACAACTGCTAAGCTTCGTGAATTCAACTATGGTGGCAAAAGGATAGTGTTCACGAAGGACATGGTGAGCAAAGTTTTCAAGCTACGCTCCGGGAGCAAGCCAGTTCAGCTTTTGACGAAGAGTGTCAACTCTAAAATGAAAAATTGGTACAAAGGCGACCACGCCCGCCTCCCCATATCGAATGTAGCAGACTTGCAGAAGGCGCAGGACCCTACTGATGAAGATGCGGTAATCAGGCACTGGGACCTGCTCTGTTGTTCTACCGTGTTGCACCCTGGCTCTGGTAATATGATGTCTTTGGACTACCTGGGTAGCATGGATGTTCCAAAGAAGGTGCATGAGTTCGACTGGGATGAGCACATATTGGAGTTGGCTATGTATTATGTAGAAAAAATTCAACTTATGAAGGCAAGGCCTCTGGTTTTGGACAAGGAATCAGCGAAATTTGATTTCTGGATATGCGGACCCTGCCTGTGCTTGCTGTAAGTGATCCCTTATTTTATGTTTTTTTTGCTTTGCTTATGGTGTAGCATAGATCGACATATATCGTAGCATATGTTGACCTTTTATGTAGCTTATATGGACTTATATTGCAGCATATGTTGTACTGTTCTTTTGTAGGTTGGATCATAGCTTTTTTTATTGTTTTTTTGCAGCATTGCCTGACCTAAACTATTTTTTTGTTGATAGATTATATACATGGACCATCTTGATATCCCAGCAAACTCGCACCGCATTAACTATTCTCTCCCTAGAGCATGCTTTGTGAAAAACAAGGACTTCAATTTCATAGCTGAAATGACCTGGAGGACCCCAAAAACAAGACTATATTTGGGAAGCGTCCTGTAATGCACTGCACACCTTATTCCTTTTCCTTCTATTCTTTTCTTTTTGTGTGTTATTTTTTACTTATGCAACAATTGTATTTTTTGTGCAGTTTCTGGAATCCTCGAAAACAATCTATGGTTCAGTACCAGGATCAAGCAATGCTACTGTAGAAGATTTTGAAGTCAACCCGTCAGCATCCCTGAAGGAGTGGATTGAGTTCCCTGGTATGCAGGATTTAGAGGTATACTTTCAGAAAAATCCCTGAAGATTTTTCTGTTTTGTTGCTTTAGTTATTTTTTTGAATCATTAGTACACATAAGTTGCTACCACTTTTTCATTTTGTGCTCCCTGATGTTTTCTAACAATGCTGTGTTTTTTAGATGAAAATGTTGTCTTAGTTGGCATAGTTTGCATCAATAGTGGTTTTGTTTTGCTGTCTTAGTTATTATTATATGCTAACATACAATATTTGCTGACAGTATCACATTTTTACTTTTTTGCTTACAGGTTCCTCCTAGGTTCAAGTGTTTGTATGAGAAGCATAAGATCCTTTTTGCTACTGATGTTGATGATACACTCAAGCAACTTATCCAAGGTCTGAAACTTGTGCATGCAAAACGCATGGCTTCTTTGCTGAACGATGTTGATGCTGCTATGAGAGAAGGTGATGGACCAAGCTTTGTGTTTTCAACGGACACTTCATCACACCAGCAGAGAGATGTGCAGAAAGATTTTCCATCGCAGGAGGAGGATGCACCAAACAAGACCGCTGCTGGACAAAATGATGGTGCAAAGAAAGATAGGGTGGTGCAAGCGCGTGTAGCAAAAGTGGGAGAGGTACAGAGGAGTAAACCAAATGGGAAGGAGGTTATGGATAAGGCAACCAAACCTGCAACTGTTATAAAAAAGTTTTCAAGAAGAAGAACAAGCCGGCGCCTGTTGCAAGTGGAACCATTGTTACTGCAACTGCTGCTGTTGTTGGAGCAAAACAAGCTGCTGTTGTAGCAGAACAACCTTCATCTATAGAGGTGACAGCAAAAGATTCGTCATGTAAAGATGCTATTGTTGGAGCAAGAGAGGCTGCAACAACAAAAGAGGGATCTGCAGCAAATGATGTTGTTGGAGCAAAACAAGGTTCATCATCAAATGTTACAGTCACAAATGTTGCTGAAAAAGACTGCGCAGCAAAAGAGGCCGTGCTCCCCGAGTGTGCAACAAAAGGTGATGTCCAGCAGAAGAGGGCGAGGGACACGGCATTGAATTCAAAATGGGGGAGCAGAGAAAGAAGCTTAGGCTTCCGAGGTGAATACAGATCAAGCTGATGACCAAAGGAGGGAGAGGGTCGCAGAGGACAGCAGCAAGTCAATGATACTATGACAGCAGACATCTCAGCGCAAGAAAACGAGCCACATCATGCTGTTATAACTGATGCATCTGGCACCGGAGCTGCAGCTGTTGAACATGCAGAAATTAACAGCCCGGTCAGACCTGCTACTGTCGATCCAGTGCCAGATCCAAGTCCAAGGAGGGTGATTCCTCCAGGGTATTGGGATGACTGCCCATCATTTGAGCTATGCAGTCAGAGCCAGGAATCGCGTCGGAAGAATGCACTGTTGCAGGAGCCTGATGCAGGGTTATGTGCAGAGAACCATGGCACTGTTCCAGAAGAACACAAAGCAAGGCAGCAGGGAATGGATGCTCCAAGCAGCAATGAAGCAAATGCTGCACATGGTGATGCTGAAGCAAATGTATTGGAAGCAACTGCTGAACAAAACGCTATCGAAACAACTGTTTTGCTGACCGACATTATTGCTGATGCTCCAGAGCACATTGCTGATGCTTCAAACTCCATCTCTGATGTCGCAGACACTGTTTTGTTGACCGACATTATTGCTGATACTCCGAAGCACATTGCTGATGCTTCAAACTCCATCTCTGATGTCGCAGACACTGTTGTTACACAACAAAATGTTGTAGCAACAGTTGAGGAATCCGAGGCTTTGACTCCAGCACAGCACAACATGAAAGGTTCATTTTACTGGCATTTTTTTATTTTGTTTTTGAGATGCATTCACTTCAATTTCCCCTTTTCTTATTTGTGTGCAATGTCTCTTATTTTTCGAAGATGCGGCTATGGAGAAAGATGGCAGTGTAGGTGTTGCAACACTGGAGAAGAAGACAAGATACATGAGGGCTATGAAGGAGGACTTGCTTCCTAACAAGAAGGCTAAGAGCAAGAAGGCCTCTTCAGATGTTGCTACCACATATGAAAAGTATGTGACGCATACTCGAGCTTTCAAGACTGACCGTATGAAGAAGAAGAGCGCAATACCGTGAGTTTCTTGCTACATTACTGCATACTACTATGTAGCTTCATTTGTTTAATAACTTAATGCTTCATCGTAACTCTTTTACTTTTGTCACAATGCTGCCTTACTGTAGTACATATGCTGTTATAGTATATATGGTTTGCTATCTATCTACACTTACGTTGCTACTAGTAATGTTTGCTGTTGTTGTTTTTGACATAAAACTTTTTGTTCAATGCAGCACCCCATTCATTGAGATTGGGCGTACTCATTGTTCATACAAGAGCTTCTATTCCTCTCTGCGGCCTCGCGCAACACTAGAGCCTTAGATCATGGGTTTGTGGACCGAGAATTCAAACAAGGTATCAAAAGAAGCATCGAAGAATAGTGCAAAAGAGTTGAAGAAGTACGCTTTTTCTTGTTACCTAACGGTGAGTTTTGCTACCTGATCTTACAATGCTTTTGTTAACCTGCTTCATAATTATTATTTTTTGCTACCTGATCTGATATCATGCTTTGTTTTTCTTGTTTGCTCAACAGATGAGGCTAACTGTTGATCCAGAAACATTTGATGCAGAAGGTTGCTTGAGAGAGTTCACTGCCCAAAATAAGGAGTTCAAGATTATGAAGTCTGACCTTGTGAGTTATTTTTTTTTCTAGAACAAACCATAAACTCCTATGAATTTTGTTGGATTTTACATGGATGTTCTTTTGCAAATGCAGCTTCACTTTCCTGTTGTAAAAAACAACCACTGGATTCTGTGTTCAGTTAACTTGCTGCACAAGCAGTATCATACTTTCGATTCTCTCACAAAATCCAAGGACAAGACCATATTGGAGGAAGCAGCAAGTAACTTGGTGAGTTGCTACAGAACACCTTTCTACTGTCTTATTCTTAATAACTGTGTATCTAACATGTCTCAACTTTTTGTTTCTGTAGTTTACAAACTTTGTGAAGCTAGTTTCTGTAGCAAAATGCTCCAAAAACATTGAATGGTCAAGCTTCACGCATGTCAGCCTTCCCCACCCGAAGCAAAAAACACTGTAAGTTTTTTTTTTTGCCGCACTATAGCTTTTTTCAATGGCAATCGTAGCTTTGTACTTGCTACTAGATTAAAAATCTACATGTTTTGTGTTGTGTTTTTACTGGTTTTTCATTAACTTTTTTGTCTGTTTTTCTTGCTGTAGCTACGATTGTGGATTCTTCACAATGCTCTACATGGAACACTTCAATGGGAAGGTGATGTTGGATTTCGATGCTGATGGATTGCCAAGATTTCGCATGACTGTTGCAGCAACACTCATTGATTCCAGGGAGAACAAGGGGAACCTTGACAAGATAATGGAGGAGGACTTGATGGAATAGATAGCGAGCTTAATACGCAAACCATTTTGCTACTTATGTAACCCAGTTTTAGGAAACTATCATGTAGTTTGCTACTTATGTAACCCATTTTGCGTCTGTATGAACTTCTCCCCTGTATGAAACTTGTAAGAGAGATGGTCTTTCTCCCTTGTATGAAACTTCATGTGTTTTGCTGCCTGTGTGTAAAGATCTTGCTAAAATAGAATCAACTGAATGCTACATTAATGATACCAGTTTGCTGCGGTCAGTCTGAAGTATATTGTCAGTTTGATTGTTACTTTCTTTTCAAATCCAAATTTGCTACAACAGATTATTTTTTTTTGCTACATAAGAATAAATAATATGCATCAAAGCAACGACATGTTTGCTACGTGGACCCAGAAACACCAGGTTCTTTTTTGGTACAAGAATTTTGCTCATTTACATAAATTGTTTTTGCTTCAACAATTATATGTGCTTGCTCATTTACATGATTTTTTTGCTACATAAGAATAAATAATATGCATCAAAGCAACGACATGTTTGCTACGTGGACCCAGAAACACCAGGTTCTTTTTGGTATAAGAATTTTGCTCATTTACATAAATTGCTTTGCTTCAACAATTATATGTGCTTGCTACAAGCTTTTTCCAGACAGCAATTCTATTCATCTGATGCATGAAATTGCTAACATAATCAAAAGAGAACAGATACTTTATATGATGTGTGCTTTTTAGCCTCAATTGCTGCAACCTCAGCAGAACCAAATAACACATACAAGTGGTACCATGTGGTCCATTTTCGGGAAAAGTAAGCGCAATTTTTAGTTACATAAGAATGTATGTTGCATTTTTTTCCATAGCATCTACAGCCTCAACTCAGCTCCTGCTGCCAACTCAGCATCTCTTGACACCTTTGCTTTGTAATATTTGCAATTTGCACCACATGCCCTTCCTAGGTGCAAAAGGGACATTTCTTCATCCTTTTCTTCCTTGGTTCTTTTGGCACCTTCTTCTTCTCTGTTTTTGCTTCATCAGCCTTCTTTCTTGTTTTTGCTGCTGCATCATGGCGCAGCTCTATCAACGGCTTTCGGCTCTGCTCCTTCAATTTGGGCGTCCAACAGGCTTTACTCTTGCAGGATTTCTCAGAAAGCTACAAGCTGCTGCATCATTTTGTGTCTCTTCTGCTTGTGCCCCTTTCCCCTCTGCTTCAGTTGCATGAGCACTGTTGTTTCCTGCATTTTGTTGTGGTTGTTTAGCCGCTTCAACTAATGCTCTAGTAATCGCAGCAACCCGTACAGCTTCTTGCTGGCGCTAAGTTGACGAGGGAATATATTGCGGTGTTGCTTCTATCTCCCCGGCAACGGCGCCAGACAATATGCTTGATGCGTGTAACGTCACACGTCAGTTGGGAACCCCAAGAGGAAGGTATGATGAGTGCAGCAGCAAGTTTTCCCTCAGTATGAAACCAAGGTTTATCGAACCAGTAGGAAAACGAGGTTGCTTCGAAGGTGTTGGTGAAGGAGTGTAGTGCGGCGCAACACCAGGGATTCCGGTGCCAACGTGGAACCTGCACAACACAATCAAATTACTTTGCCCCAACTTAACAGTGAGGTTGTCAATCTCACCGGCTTGCTGAAAACAAAGGGTTAAACGTATCGAATGGAAGATGATGTTTGTTTGCATAAAACAGTAGAGAACAATGATTGCAGTAGATTGTATTTCAGATGTAAAAGAATGGACCGGGGTCCACAGTTCACTAGTGGTGTCTCTCCAATAAGATAACTAACATGCTGGGTAAACAAATTACAGCTGGGCAATTGACAATTGATAAGTGCATATAACATGCATGTGTGAGTGTGGTGTCTACTATGAGATTCATTTGGGCATTACGACAAAGTACATAGACCGCTATCCAGCATGCATCTATGCCTAAATAGTCCACTTTCCGGTTAACATCCGTACCCCTTCCAGTATTAAGTTGCAAGCAACAGACAATTGCATTAAGTAATGTGCGTAATGTAAACAATACATTCATCCTTGAATAAAGCATTGCTGTTTTACCCCTAGTGGCAACAACACATCTACAACCTTAGAACTTGCTGTCACTATCCCAGGTTAAATAGAGGTTGAACCCAACTATCATGCATAAATACCCCCTCTTGGAGTCACAAGTATTCACTTGGCCAAGGCTTCAACAAGTAACGGAGAGCATGCAAGATCACAAATGACATAGACATGATAATATAATATTCAGCTCCACATAGGTATCAATATAAGTCAGATCCCAGCAAACACAACATGTAGCATTACAATAAGATGATCTTGATCATGATAGGCAGCTCACAAGATCTAAACATGATGGCACAAGTGGAGAAGACAACCATCTAGCTACTGCTATGGACCCATAGTCCAAGGATGAACTACTCACGCATCACTCCGGAGGCGGGCATGGCGATGTAGAGCCCTCCGGTGATGATTCCCCTCTCCGGCAGGGTGCCGGGAAGAGCTTCAGAACCCCCCGAGTTAGGGTTGACGACGGCGGCGGCAGCGAATATGTTCTGGATGAAAGGCTCGGTGTTTTAGGGTTTTCACGTCTCGGGGAATAAATAGGCGAAGGGGCGATGTCGGCGGACCCCCGAGGGGCCCAAACCACCAGGCGGCGCGGTGGGCCCCTGCCGCGCCGCCTGTGGTTTGGCCACCTCGTGGCTCTTCGTCTCTCCTTCGGACTCCGTGTACGTGTGGAAAAATAGGGACTGGCCTTTTGTTTCGTGCAATTCCGAGAATATTTCCAGAAGTAACTTTCTGAAACCAAAAACAGCAGAAAACAGGGAACTGGCACTGTGGCATCTTGTTAATAGGTTAGTCCCAGAAAATGCATAAAAGTGATATGAAGTGTATATAAAACATGTAGCAAATGGTATAATATAAGCATGGAACAGCAGAAATTATGGATACGTTGGAGACGTATCAAGCATCCCCAAGCTTAGTTCTACTCGTCCTCGAGTAGGTAAAACGATAACAACAAATAATTTCTGAGGAGACATGCTTTCACACAATCTTGATCAATATATTGCAAGGCTCATGTCATGAATGAAGTGACTCAAAGCAATGATCTATAGTTTGCTAACAAATAGATAAAGAGTAAACAATGAATCATATAAGCAAAAACTTTTCATGAATAGTACTTTCAAGACAAGCATCAAAAAGTTTTGCATAAGAGGTAACTCATAAAGCAATAGATTCAAAGTAAAAGGCATTGAAGCAACACAAAGGATGATTAAGTTTCAGCATTTGCTTTCAACTTGTAACATGTATATCTCATGGATAGTTGTCAACATAAAGCAATATAACAAGTGCAATAAGTAAACATGTAAGAATCAATGCACACAAAGTTGACACAAGTGTTTGCTTCTAAGATAGAAAGGAGTAGGTAAACTGACTCAACATAAAGTAAAAGATAGGCCCTTCGCAGAGGGAAGCAGGGATTAAATCATGTGCTAGAGCTTTTTAAGTTTTCGAAAGCATATAGAGAGCACAAAATAAGTATTTGAGAGGTGTTTGTTGTTGTCAACGAATGGTAGTGGGCACTCTAACCCCCTTGTCAACCAGACTTTCAAGAGCGGCTCCCATGAAGGACGTTATCTCTACCAGCAAGGTAGATCATCCCTCTTCTCTTTTGTTTACACATGTATTTTAGTTTCTTTATAGATGACACTCCTCCCAACCTTTTGCTTACACAAGCCATGGCTAACCGAATCCTCGGGTGCCTTCCAACATTCACATACCATGGAGGAGTGTCTATTTGCAAATTAAGTTGCTTACTGATAAATCAGGGCAAAACATGTGAAGAGAATTATTAATGAAAGTTGTAATTAATTGGGGCTGGGCACCCCGTTGCCAGCTCTTTTTGCAAATTATTGGATAAGCGGATGTATATGCCACTAGTCCATTGGTTGAAAGTCAGGTAAATGACAAGATTGAAAGATAAAACACCACATACTTCCTCATGAGCTATAAAACATTGACACAAATAAGGAGTAATAAAGTTTTGAATAGTTTAAAGGTAGCACATGAAATATTTACTTGGAATGGCAGGAAATACCACATAGTAGGTAGGTATGGTGGACACAAATGGCATGGGTTTTGGCTCAAGTTTTGGATGCACGAGAAGCATTCCCTCTCAGTACAGAGTTTAGGCTAGCAAGGTTGTTTGAAGCAAACACAAGTATAAACCGGTACAGCAAGAATCACATAAAAACATATTGCAAGTATTATAAGACTCTACACTGTCTTCCTTGTTGCTCAAACATTTTACCAGAAAATATCTAGACCTTAGAGAGAACAAATATGCATCCCAAGTCTCAACAAGCTCTACGGTAGTTCTCCACTACTAGGCTTTAACTACATGATGCAAGAGCTTAAACATGATCTACTTGAGAGCTCAAAACAATTGCAAAGTATCAAATCGAAACAAGACAATGATCTACAAGAATGCATATGTCTTTTCCAATACCAACTACTACATGTAGCATTTTCTTTCTTCCAAACAAACACCAATCAATTTATTTAAACATAAACTCTCCAAATGATAATATAATGCAGCAAGAGAGTATTTATAAACAAGTGCTAACAGCTCGAAGAGATGCATGAAAAACAGGAGCTAAAAGCACTGCAGTAGCTAGTTAAGAATACTCAACAAATATAAGTGAAGAACATGAGTATTCACATGAAAAAGCGGAGCGTGTCTCTCTCCCACACAAGGATTGCTAGGATCCGAATTTATTCAAACAAAAACAAAAAAAACACACAGACGCTCCAAGTAAAGCGCATAAGATGTGAAAGAATTAAAATATAGTTTCACTAGAGATGACCTGATAAGTTTGTTGATGAAGAAGGGGATGCCTTGGGCATCCCCAAGCTTAGACGCTTGAGTCTCTCTGAATATGGTTGGGATGAACCACGGGGGCATCCCCAAGCTTAGGCTTTTCACTCTTCTTGATCACATAATATCACCCTTCTCGCTTGATCCTTGAAAACTTCCTTCACACCAAACTCAAGACAGTTCTCATTAGAGGGTTAGTGCATAATCAAAAATTCTCATATTCTGTAATGATACAATCAATCCCAAAGCTTCTGGACATTAGCTACAGCCACCAATGCTTTGTGGAGCAAAGAAATCCACACAAACACAGTAAAAGAGCGAATGCAAAACAAAAGGCAGAATCTGTCAAAAACAGAACAGTCTGGAATGACGAATTTTTTCGAGGCACTTAAGTTGCTCAGATGGATCTGGCCTAAAATAATGAAAGTTGCGTACATATCTCAGGAATATGCGTGATTTTTTCAGAATTTTTGAATTTTCTACAGGGAGATAAGCTCAAATCCGTGACAGCTAAAAATCTGTCACTGCGCAGAAATCCAAATCTTGCATCAACTTTCAATATAGAACTTTACTTGGCACAACATTGCGATAAAATAAAGATACAAAGGAGTTGCTACAGAAGTAACAAAACTCCTTGACTCAAAGAAAACAAAAATAACAGCAAATAAAAACGATGGGTTGTCTCCCATAAGCGCTTTTCTTTAACGCCTTTCAGCTAGGCGCAGAAAGTGAAAATCAAGTGTTATCAAGAGAAGAAGCATCAACATCATAACTTGCTCTAACAATAGAGTCAAAAGGTAACTTCATTCTCTTCCTAGGGAAGTGTTCCATACCTTTCTTGAGAGGAAATTGGTACCTTATATTACCTTCTTTCATATCAATGATGGCACCAACAGTTCGAAGAAAAGGTCTTCCCAAAACAATAGGACAAGATGCATTGCATTCAATATCCATAACAATAAAATCAACGGGACAAGGTTATTGTTTACTGTAATAAAAACATCATTAACTCGCCCCAAAGGTTTCTTCATAGCATTATCAGCGAGAAAAACATCCAAATAACAATGTTCCAAAGGTGGCAAATCAAGAATATCATAAAGCTTCTTGGGCAAAACCGAAATACTTGCACCAAGATCACACAAGGCATTGCAATAAAATCATTCACCTTTACCTTAATGATGGGTTCCCAACCATCTTCTAATTTCCTAGGAATAGAAGCTTTAAGTTTCAACTTCTCCTCCCTAGCTTGCAAAAGAGCATTTGTAATATGCTTTGTAAAAGCCAAATTAATAGTGCTAGCATTGGGACTTCTAGCTAATTTTTGCAAGAACATAATAACTTCAGAGATGTTACAATCATCAAAATCAAAATCATTATTGTCAATGGTGGTGGAACCATTGTCTCCAATAGTTTGAAAAATTTCAGCACTTTTATCAGAAAAAGTTTCAGCAGTTTTAGGCAATTTCAAACGCTTTGCAGAAGTAGTAGAGACATTACCAACACCAATAACATTACCATCAATAGTAGGAGGCTTACTAGCATGTGAAACATTAGCATTACTAGTGGTGGTGATAGTACAAACTCTAACTATACTATTCTCTTTTTCAAGTTCTTCCTCTTTTTCCCACCTAGCATGCAATTCAGCCAACATCCTAATATTATTATCAATTCGAACTTGGATGGCATTTGCTGTAGCAAATGACTCATCAAGACCTTCAGGTTTCGCTGCCATGTTATTAATCAAAGAGGACTGAGCTTCAGACATAGATGAAATACGGTTTTCAGCAATGGAAATCTTAGTTTGCAAACCTGAAATCTCACTATTTATATTTTCGAGTTGCTGTCCTATATTCTTCAACATGGCAGTTTGTTCATTCATAGCTTTTGTAAACAATTGATTTTGCTCAAATTGTGATTGCATAAAGCTTTTAGTTGATCTCTCAATTTCTATCATCCTTTCCTCACTAGGCATAAAAGATCTAGCATTAAATAACCATTACCACTTGAAGGAAAAGGCCTAGAGTTGTTGCTACCAAAATTATTCCTATAAGCATTGTTGTTGAAGTTGTTGTTTTTAATGAAGTTTACATCAACATGCTCTTCTTGAGCAACCAATGAAGCTAAAGGAACATTATTAGGATCAACATGAGATCTACCATTCACAAGCATAGACATAATAGCATCAATCTTATCACTCAAAGAGGAGGTTTCTTCAACAGAATTTACCTTCTTACCTTGAGGAGCTCTTTCGGTGTGCCATTCGGAATAGTTGATCATCATATCATCAAGTAGCTTTGTTGCTGCACCTAAAGTGATGGACATAAAGGTTCCTCCAGAGGCTGAATCCAATAAGTTCCTTGAGGAAAAATTTAATCCTGCATAAAAGGTTTGGATGATCATCCAAGTAGTCAGTCCATGAGTGGGACAATTCTTCACCAAAGATTTCATTCTTTCCCAAGCTTGAGCAACATGTTCATTATCAAGTTGTTTAAAATTCATAATGCTACTTCTCAAGGATATAATCTTAGCAGGAGGATAATATTTCCCTATGAAAGCATCTTTGCATTTTGTCCAAGAATCAATACTATTTCTAGGCAAAGAAAGCAACCATTCTTTAGCTCTTCCTCTCAAGGAGAAAGGAAAAAGTTTCAGTTTTATAATATCCCCATCCATATCCTTATACTTTTGCATTTCACAAAGTTCAACAAAGTTATTAAGATGGGCAGCAGCATCATCAGTACTAACACCAGAAAATTGCTCTTTCATAACAAGATTTAATAGAGCAGGTTTAATTTCATAAAATTCTGCTTAGAAGCAGGTGGAGCAATAGGAGTGCATATGAAATCATTGTTGTTTGTGCTAGTGAAGTCACACAACTTAGTGTTCTCAGGAGTACTCATTTTGAAAAAACAAACAAATAACAAAAATAAGTAACTAATTTTTTTGTGTTTTTGATAAAGAGAGCAAACAAGACTAAATAAAAATAAACTAAGCAAGACAAATAACAAAGTAAAGAGATTGGGTGTGAGAGACTCCCCTTGCAGAAGCAATTCGGTTTTCCCCGGCAACGGCGCCAGAAAATATGTTGCTGGCGCTAAGTTGACGAGGGAATATATTGCGGTGTTGCTTCTATCTCCCCGGCAACGGCGCCAAACAATATGCTTGATGCGTGTAACGTCACACGTCAGTTGGGAACCCTGATACGTCTCCAACGTATCCATAATTTCTGCTGTTCCATGCTTATATTATACCATTTGCTACATGTTTTATATACACTTCGTATCACTTTTATGCATTTTCTGGGACTAACCTATTAACAAGATGCCACAGTGCCAGTTCCCTGTTTTCTGCTGTTTTTGGTTTCAGAAAGTTACTTCTGGAAATATTCTCGGAATTGCACGAAACAAAAGGCCAGTCCCTATTTTTCCAGCACGTACACGGAGTCCGAAGGAGAGACGAAGGAGCCACGAGGTGGCCAAACCACCAGGCGCGGTGGGCCCAGCCGCGCCCCTGTGGTTTGGGCCCCTCGGGGGTCCGCCGACATCGCCCCTTCGCCTATTTATTCCCCGAGACGCGAAAACCCTAAAACACCGAGCCTTTCATCCAGAACATATTCGCTGCCGCCGCCGTCGTCAACCCTAACTCGGGGGGTTCTGAAGCTCTTCCCGGCACCCTGCCGGAGAGGGGAATCATCACCGGAGGGCTCTACATCGCCATGCCCGCCTCCGGAGTGATGCGTGAGTAGTTCATCCTTGGACTATGGGTCCATAGCAGTAGCTAGATGGTTGTCTTCTCCACTTGTGCCATCATGTTTAGATCTTGTGAGCTGCCTATCATGATCAAGATCATCTTATTGTAATGCTACATGTTGTGTTTGCTGGGATCTGACTTATATTGATACCTATGTGGAGCTGAATATTATATTATCATGTCTATGTCATTTGTGATCTTGCATGCTCTCCGTTACTTGTTGAAGCCTTGGCCAAGTGAATACTTGTAACTCCAAGAGGGGGTATTTATGCATGATAGTTGGGTTCAACCTCTATTTAACCTGGGATAGTGACAGCAAGTTCTAAGGTTGTAGATGTGTTGTTGCCACTAGGGGTAAAACAGCAATGCTTTATTCAAGGATGAATGTATTGTTTACATTACGCACATTACTTAATGCAATTGTCTGTTGCTTGCAACTTAATACTGGAAGGGGTACGGATGTTAACCGGAAAGTGGACTATTTAGGCATAGATGCATGCTGGATAGCGGTCTATGTACTTTGTCGTAATGCCCAAATGAATCTCATAGTAGACACCACAGCTCACACATGCATGTTATATGCACTTATCAATTGTCAATTGCCCAGCTGTAATTTGTTTACCCAGCATGTTAGTTATCTTATTGGAGAGACACCACTAGTGAACTGTGGACCCCGGTCCATTCTTTTACATCTGAAATACAATCTACTGCAATCATTGTTCTCTACTGTTTTATGCAAACAAACATCATTTCCATTCGATACGTTTAACCCTTTGTTTTCAGCAAGCCGGTGAGATTGACAACCTCACTGTTAAGTTGGGGCAAAGTAATTTGATTGTGTTGTGCAGGTTCCACGTTGGCACCGGAATCCCTGGTGTTGCGCCGCACTACACTCCTTCACCAACACCTTCGAAGCAAACCTCGTTTTCCTACTGGTTCGATTAAACCTTGGTTTCATACTGAGGGAAAACTTACTGCTGCACTCATCATACCTTCCTCTTGGGGTTCCCAACTGACGTGTGACGTACAAGCATTGTTTCTGGCACTATTAACTAGAGCCACCAACACGTTTTCTGGCGCCGTTGCCGGGGAAAACGAATTGCTTCTGCAAGGGGAGTCTCTCACACCCAATCTCTTTACTTTGTTATTTGTCTTGCTTAGTTTATTTTTATTTAGTCTTGTTTGCTCTCTTTATCAAAAACACAAAAAAATTAGTTACTTGTTTAATTCAGTTTATTTTGTTTTTCAAAATGAGTACTCCTGAGAACACTAAGTTGTGTGACTTCACTAGCACAAACAACAATGATTTCATATGCACTCCTATTGCTCCACCTGCTTCTACAGCAGAATTTTATGAAATTAAACCTGCTCTATTAAATCTTGTTATGAAAGAGCAATTTTCTGGTGTTAGTACTGATGATGCTGCTGCCCATCTTAATAACTTTGTTGAACTTTGTGAAATGCAAAAGTATAAGGATATGGATGGGGATATTATAAAACTGAAACTTTTTCCTTTCTCCTTGAGAGGAAGAGCTAAAGAATGGTTGCTTTCTTTGCCTAGAAATAGTATTAATTCTTGGACAAAATGCAAAGATGCTTTCATAGGGAAATATTATCCTCCTGCTAAGATTATATCCTTGAGAAGTAGCATTATGAATTTTAAACAACTTGATAATGAACATGTTGCTCAAGCTTGGGAAAGAATGAAATCTTTGGTGAAGAATTGTCCCACTCATGGACTGACTACTTGGATGATCATCCAAACCTTTTATGCAGGATTAAATTTTTCCTCAAGGAACTTATTGGATTCAGCCTCTGGAGGAACCTTTATGTCCATCACTTTAGGTGCAGCAACAAAGCTACTTGATGATATGATGATCAACTATTCCGAATGGCACACCGAAAGAGCTCCTCAAGGTAAGAAGGTAAATTCTGTTGAAGAAACCTCCTCTTTGAGTGATAAGATTGATGCTATTATGTCTATGCTTGTGAATGGTAGATCTCATGTTGATCCTAATAATGTTCCTTTAGCTTCATTGGTTGCTCAAGAAGAGCATGTTGATGTAAACTTCATTAAAAACAACAACTTCAACAACAATGCTTATAGGAATAATTTTGGTAGCAACAATTATAAGCCTTATCCTTCAAATGGTTATGGCAATTCTTATGGTAATTCCTACAGCAACAATAGAAGTGTGTCCTCTGATCTTGAAGCTATGCTTAAAGAATTTATTAGCACACAAAAAGCTTTCAATAAAACTGTTGAGGAAAAGTTTGAAAAAATTGATGATCTTGTCTCTAAAGTTGATAGTCTTGCTCATGATGTTGAAATTCTAAAACTGAAAGTTATGCCTAATGAAGTTAAAGATATTAAGTCATTTGCTACAGCAAATGCCATCCAAGTTCGAATTGATAATAATATTAGGATGTTGGCTGAATTGCATGCTAGGTGGGAAAAAGAGGAAGAACTTGAAAAAGAGAATAGTATAGTTAGAGTTTGTACTATCACCACCACTAGTAATGCTAATGTTTCACATGCTAGTAAACCTCCTACTATTGATGGTAATGTTATTGGTGTTGATAATGTCTCTACTACTTCTGCAAAGCGTTTGAAATTGCCTAAAACTGCTGAAACTTTTTCTGATAAAAGTGCTGAAATTTTTCAAACTATTGGAGACAATGGTTCCACCACCATTGACAATAATGATTTTGATTTTGATGATTGTAACATCTCTGAAGTTATTATGTTCTTGCAAAAATTAGCTAGAAGTCCCAATGCTAGCACTATTAATTTGGCTTTTACAAAGCATATTACAAATGCTCTTTTGCAAGCTAGGGAGGAGAAGTTGAAACTTAAAGCTTCTATTCCTAGGAAATTAGAAGATGGTTGGGAACCCATCATTAAGGTAAAGGTGAATGATTTTTATTGCAATGCCTTGTGTGATCTTGGTGCAAGTGTTTCAGTTTTGCCCAAGAAGCTTTATGATATTCTTGATTTGCCACCTTTGGAACATTGTTATTTGGATGTTTTTCTCGCTGATAATGCTATGAAGAAACCTTTGGGGCGAGTTAATGATGTTTTTATTACGTAAAAATAACCTTGTCCCCGTTGATTTTATTGTTATGGATATTGAATGCAATGCATCTTGTCCTATTGTTTTGGGAAGACCTTTTCTTCGAACTGTTGGTGCCATCATTGATATGAAAGAAGGTAATATAAGGTACCAATTTCCTCTCAAGAAAGGTATGGAACACTTCCCTAGGAAGAGAATGAAGTTACCTTTTGACTCTATTGTTAGAGCAAGTTATGATGTTGATGCTTCTTCTCTTGACAACACTTGATTTTCACTTTCTGCGCCTAGCTGAAAGGCGTTAAAGAAAAGCGCTTATGGGAGACAACCCATCGTTTTTATTTGCTGTTATTTTTGTTTTCTTTGAGTCAAGGAGTTTTGTTACTTCTGTAGCAACTCCTTTGTATCTTTATTTTATCGCAATGTTGTGCCAAGTAAAGTTCTATATTGAAAGTTGATGCAAGATTTGGATTTCTGCGCAGTGACAGATTTTTAGCTGTCACGGATTTGAGCTTATCTCCCTGTAGAAAATTCAAAAAATTCTGAGAAAAATCACGCATATTCCTGAGATATGTACGCAACTTTCATTATTTTAGGCCAGATCCATCTGAGCAACTTAAGTGCCTCGAAAAAATTCGTCATTCCAGACTGTTCTGTTTTTGACAGATTCTGCCTTTTGTTTTGCATTCGCTCTTTTACTGTGTTTGTGTGGATTTCTTTGCTCCACAAAGCATTGGTGGCTGTAGCTAATGTCCAGAAGCTTTGGGATTGATTGTATCATTACAGAATATGAGAATTTTTGATTATGCACTAACCCTCTAATGAGAACTGTCTTGAGTTTGGTGTGAAGGAAGTTTTCAAGGATCAAGCGAGAAGGGTGATATTATGTGATCAAGAAGAGTGAAAAGCCTAAGCTTGGGGATGCCCCCGTGGTTCATCCCAACCATATTCAGAGAGACTCAAGCGTCTAAGCTTGGGGATGCCCAAGGCATCCCCTTCTTCATCAACAAACTTATCAGGTCATCTCTAGTGAAACTATATTTTAATTCTTTCACATCTTATGCGCTTTACTTGGAGCGTCTGTGTGTTTTTATTTTTGTTTTTGTTTGAATAAATTCGGATCCTAGCAATCCTTGTGTGGGAGAGAGACACGCTCCGCTTTTTCATGTGAATACTCATGTTCTTCACTTATATTTGTTGAGTATTCTTAACTAGCTACTGCAGTGCTTTTAGCTCCTGTTTTTCATGCATCTCTTCGAGCTGTTAGCACTTGTTTATAAATACTCTCTTGCTGCATTATATTATCATTTGGAGAGTTTATGTTTAAATAAATTATTGGTGTTTGTTTGGAAGAAAGAAAATGCTACATGTAGTAGTTGGTATTGGAAAAGACATATGCATTCTTGTAGATCATTGTCTTGTTTTGATTTGATGCTTTGCAATTGTTTTGAGCTCTCAAGTAGATCATGTTTAAGCTCTTGCATCATGTAGTTAAAGCCTAGTAGTGGAGAACTACCGTAGAGCTTGTTGAGACTTGGGATGCATATTTGTTCTCTCTAAGGTCTAGATATTTTCTGGTAAAATGTTTGAGCAACAAGGAAGACAGTGTAGAGTCTTATAATACTTGCAATATGTTTTTATGTGATTCTTGCTGTACCGGTTTATACTTGTGTTTGCTTCAAACAACCTTGCTAGCCTAAACTCTGTACTGAGAGGGAATGCTTCTCGTGCATCCAAAACTTGAGCCAAAACCCATGCCATTTGTGTCCACCATACCTACCTACTATGTGGTATTTCCTGCCATTCCAAGTAAATATTTCATGTGCTACCTTTAAACTATTCAAAACTTTATTACTCCTTATTTGTGTCAATGTTTTATAGCTCATGAGGAAGTATGTGGTGTTTTATCTTTCAATCTTGTCATTTACTTCTGACAGACTTTCACCTGGACTAGTGGCATATACATCCGCTTATCCAATAATTTGCAAAAAGAGCTGGCAACGGGGTGCCCAGCCCCAATTAATTACAACTTTCATTAATAATTCTCTTCACATGTTTTGCCCTGATTTATCAGTAAGCAACTTAATTTTGCAATAGACACTCCTCCATGGTATGTGAATGTTGGAAGGCACCCGAGGATTCGGTTAGCCATGGCTTGTGTAAGCAAAAGGTTGGGAGGAGTGTCATCTATAAAGAAACTAAAATACATGTGTAAACAAAAGAGAAGAGGGATGATCTACCTTGCTGGTAGAGATAACGTCCTTCATGGGAGCCGCTCTTTGAAAGTCTGGTTGACAAGGGGGTTAGAGTGCCCACTACCATTCGTTGACAACAACAAACACCTCTCAAATACTTATTTTGTGCTCTCTATATGCTTTCGAAAACTTAAAAAGCTCTAGCACATGATTTAATCCCTGCTTCCCTCTGCGAAGGGCCTATCTTTTACTTTATGTTGAGTCAGTTTACCTACTCCTTTCTATCTTAGAAGCAAACACTTGTGTCAACTTTGTGTGCATTGATTCTTACATTTTACTTATTGCACTTGGGGTTCCCAACTGGCGTGTGACGTACAAGCATCGTTTCTGGCACTATTAACTTAGAGCCACCAAACCCCAAGAGGAAGGTATGATGAGTGCAGCAGCAAGTTTTCCCTCAGTATGAAACCAAGGTTTATCGAACCAGTAGGAAAACGAGGTTGCTTCGAAGGTGTTGGTGAAGGAGTGTAGTGCGGCGCAACACCAGGGATTCCGGTGCCAACGTGGAACCTGCACAACACAATCAAATTACTTTGCCCCAACTTAACAGTGAGTTTGTCAATCTCACTGGCTTGCTGAAAACAAAGGGTTAAACGTATCGTATGGAAGATGATGTTTGTTTGCATAAAACAGTAGAGAACAATGATTGCAGTAGATTGTATTTCAGATGTAAAAGAATGGACCGGGTCCACAGTTCACTAGTGGTGTCTCTCCAATAAGATAACTAACATGCTGGGTAAACAAATTACAGCTGGGCAATTGACAATTGATAAGTGCATAAAACATGCATGTGCGAGTTGTGGTGTCTACTATGAGATTCATTTGGGCATTACGACAAAGTACATAGACCGCTATCCAGCATGCATCTATGACTAAATAGTCCACCTTCCGGTTAACATCCGTACCCCTTCCAGTATTAAGTTGCAAGCAACAGACAATTGCATTAAGTAATGTGCATAATGTAAACAATACATTCATCCTTGAATAAAGCATTGCTGTTTTACCCCTAGTGGCAACAACACATCTACAACCTTAGAACTTGCTGTCACTATCCCAGGTTAAATAGAGGTTGAACCCAACTATCATGCATAAATACCCCCTCTTGGAGTCACAAGTATTCACTTGGCCAAGGCTTCAACAAGTAACGGAGAGCATGCAAGATCACAAATGACATAGACATGATAATATAATATTCAGCTCCACATAGGTATCAATATAAGTCAGATCCCAGCAAACACAACATGTAGCATTACAATAAGATGATCTTGATCATGATAGGCAGCTCACAAGATCTAAACATGATGGCACAAGTGGAGAAGACAACCATCTAGCTACTGCTATGGACCCATAGTCCAAGGATGAACTACTCACACATCACTCCGGAGGCGGGCATGGCGATGTAGAGCCCTCCAGTGATGATTCCCCTCTCCGGCAGGGTGCCGGGAAGAGCTTCAGAACCCCCCGAGTTAGGGTTGACGACGGTGGCGGCAGCGAATATGTTCTGGATGAAAGGCTCGGTGTTTTAGGCTTTTCACGTCTCGGGTAATAAATAGGCGAAGGGGCGATGTCGGCGGACCCCCGAGGGGCCCAAACCACCAGGCGGCGCGGTGGGCCCCCCTGCCGCGCCGGCCTGTGGTTTGGCCACCTCGTGGCGAGTCTTCGTCTCTCATTCGGACTCCGTGTACGTGTTGGAAAAATAGGGACGTGGCCTTTTGTTTCGTGCAATTCCGAGAATATTTCCAGAAGTAACTTTCTGAAACCAAAAACAGCAGAAAACAGGGAACTGGCACCGTGGCATCTTGTTAATAGGTTAGTCCCAGAAAATGCATAAAAGTGATATGAAGTGTATATAAAACATGTAGCAAATGGTATAATATAAGCATGGAACAACAGAAATTATGGATACGTTTGAGACGTATCACTGCTTCTTCAACCATGTCTGACACCACTTCGTAGGTAGCTTCAGCGAAGCATGCATCTGATGCAAGAGCATTCATCTTCCTGCATAGAGAAGTGTACTTGAGTGTGTTGGCTGGAGGGACACCAAACCTGATAGTGTCTGTACCAGGGGCTCCGGATGGAGTTGTTGTAGCAATAGACCAGCGACGCAGCAAGTATCTGTCAGGTATCTCCTGCACATTCATGTGCACCATGACCCGGATGATATGAGGGCATATCAGACCACACATCTCAAACATGTTGCAACCACATGAATAAAGCCCATCGTCAACCACCACTCGAACCCGATATGTCTTCATTTCAATCCCTGGGTTGGGAACAAGATCGTAACACAGGGCATCTTCCTCTGCTCGGAGCGGATAAAACCTTGTTGACGCAATAATCATTTTCTGAAATCTCTCAAACACCTCCCTGGTGTAGAATGTTACTGCCTGCTTTTCAATTGGATAGCTGCATTTTTTAAAAATGTTACAAAACATGTTTAGCAGGTGCTACATCAGATAGAATGCAAAGCTACAATGATATGAATTAACATTTTTATCCTATTTTTGTTTTGCTACAATACACTAATATTGTTGCCACAATACACTAATACAGTTGCTTCAATACATTTCTTATGTTGCTACAACTGAATATAACCAGTTTTTTGCTACAGAAGTAATTAGTGCTACATGTACAATAGATCCTTACCTTCCCCACAGTGGTGCTGTTGTAGCTTCCATTATGAACCCTGAGTTGTCCTCGCGATCGAGCATCAAATTTTGGCACAACTCATATTGCTTCACAAATGTCCAAACGGAGTCACTAGGCGTGATCAAGAACTTGAAGTACGAATTCAGACCTTCTGATCTCCCTGTTGTGCTTGTGAATGGGAAGAAGCATTTCCTGAAATACACTGGAGCCCATGTAGCTCTAGCTTTCCACATATTTTGCAGGTGTTTGTTCTCGGCAAGAGCAAAATTTTGAAGCATTTGCTGCCAGCATATCTCAAATTCCTCAACCGTGTCTGTGCCATATATGCATGCGTAGAAAGCATCAGCAAATGGGTTACCTTCTCTCACCAGCGGGCCCAGTTTGGTTTTTGCTAGGCGTAGCACATGGAAGACGCAGGCCCGGTGTACTGAATTTTTGAAAACTTCTTTTATTGCTGCTGCAATTTTGCTGCATTGGTCAGTCATTATATGGTGTGGGTGCACGCCACCCATTGCTTCCATCCATTTCTCAAAGACCCACTTAAATGTTTCAACCTTCTCATTCGGTAGCAGGGCACACCCTAGGACAATAGTGTGGGTGTGGTTGTTGATGCCAACTATGGGAGCAAATGGCATGTTGTAGCGATTGGTACAGAACGTGGTGTCGAAGAAGACGCAGTCCCTGTACTTGCTGTACAATGCACGTGTCCTCTCATCAACCCAGAACAGAGCTCTCATAGCATCATTGCCGTCGACCTGCGTAGCGTAGTAGAAACTAGGGCTGACGGCTTGTCGCTGCTTGAAATACTCAACGGTCATGCTCATATCTCGGAGCGTGACGTCTTCTCGCAGCAACCTCCTGATGTTGGTAACATCCCTCTTCACGTAACCTAGACATCTAGGGTCACCTCCATGCACACTTCCGAGGCAACCCATTATTTTTGCTGTTGTTATGTTTTGATCATGCAATGTCTGCAAAAACTGAAAATCCTCCTCTGGAACCTTTCTGTGAGATCGGTAGTACCGGCGGCGTCCAATTTGCTGCACCAATGGGTGGGTATGCTCCTCCACAAAAGCAGTCACAGTCCAAACACCTTCACGCTTCCCTACTAGCATCTTAGCTTTGCAATCATGTCGGAGCAACTTGCTGCGCTGTCTTGCGTCAGGAGCAACTTTGTGCACACCAGCTTGCTTGCTGTGAGACTTCTGTCCAGTGTAGGCGCTCATATCTACTGTTGCATCGTCCACCATAGCAGATTTTGCTTCAGCTGCAGCAGGTTTTTCAGGAACAACTCTCCCAGTATGCACACACTCGAACAGCCTGCTCAGAATTGTGTCTTTGGGAGCATTCCTAGCTTGGCTGTACTTGGTGTTTCCAATGTGTGTCCCAAACCCCATCTTAAAGGCATAGTCATTGTAGACTATCTGTGCCTGCTCTATGGTGGCAAAGGTCATTCCAACAAATGGAACAACTGGTTGTGAGCAAACCTCTTCATTTTTCTTCAGCAGCAGCACTTGTTGCACTGTGTGGTCCATCAACAAAGTTATTTGGTCCATTGTCAGGTTGCACATAATCATCAAAACCTTCTGAATGAACAGACATGTTTAGGTCAAAACCTCCTAGTATACTGTCTGCAACAAACTCCTGCATATCAAAACACAATTTCAATGTAGCATTAGTCCATTTATTTTAAAACTTGCAGCATCAAATGTTAATCATGCAGCAATTAGCCACTTCATTCTTAAAAATAAGGTAGCACCGTATTCTTAAAACTAAATTTCTGCTACCTTTCTAGGTTTTGCTACACATAATAATCCACTTACAAATTCAAGCAGGCAAACACACAAGTTTTCGAATAGGAGTTGCTACAACATGAAAAACGACCAAATCGACGAGGTGTTGCTGCACGCAAGTATCTGAATTTTCAGTAGCAGAAATTGCAAACTTACCGAAGTTGCGGGCTGCTCAGTCTCTGGATCCGCATAAAAAACAGTCGTTGGATTCATCAGATCACGCAGAAATCCTTGCATGAACGTTGGATATGCGCCGCCGTTCGCAGATCCGTACGTAGGTCGGCGCCGTTGCCGTGCGGGCGGATTCGAGCCGGAAGCAACTATGGAGGGCGCTGGTACGTGATTAGGATGTCCAGGGGGTGGGTAGAGGATGGGGCGGCGTAGGTGGTCCATGGCGGCAGCAACGGCGGAGCTACACGGCGCGCCGCCTCGCCGTCGCCGTCCACCTCGCGCAAGTCACGGGATTGTGGCCGATTTTCGGTTATAACAGTTTTTGCTATGCGCATCCGTTATTTGCTGCGTCTGCAGCAGCGCGCGGGGTTGGTGGGGGTAATCGGATGGCGCGCGACCCGGAGGATCGGAGGGATAGATCCCCCGGGGGACGCCTAGCGTTTTCCATTTCCTAATAGATGTGGGTTTTTATGTCAAAAAAGAGAAGGATCCACCCAATTACCATCCCCGCGAAAAGGCAGATGCGGCCATCGTCGTCGTCGGAACCTTCCCGATCTGCTGAGGCCGGCGGATCAGAGAAGACGCCGCGCCCAGAGCGGCCGCTCCTCTTCGGGAACTACTGTACAGTAGTACGGAGCTTCCCGGTCTGCACGCCCACGCTAGCTCTCGGGAATCTCATCAACCACCTCCTCAAGACACGACGTCCGTACCATAGCCTCTGCTCGGCGAGCGTGGATGTCTGTCGCAGGCCCTACTCCTCTAATCGGTCGTACGTAGACATAGCATTACCTCCTGGCCGGAGAAAGAGCCAAGATAAGTATAATGCCCCACACCCTTTTCTCACCGATATTTTGCCTGACGATTGCGGCACGTCGTAGCCTCCCGGCCTCCCACCATGGCGCGTTCGAGAAAGAAAGATGGAGCCGGTAATGGGAACGGTTGTTGCTGTGTAGTACTCCTACCTGTAGTAGGCCGTACAACGTGCGATGGTCCTCTCAGAAAACAACAAGTCAACCGACCATGAGATAAGATCATCGATCCACAGGACCCTATATATGGCAGTGGGACGAGATCTCGTGTACGCATATGAAGATCCTCAGCTAGCTAGCACGATCGACACACGTCTCAATTATGCTCCCCTCTTTTTTTTTGGCATGTCGACCTCTGACATTTTCGAAGAGCCCCAAGGATCTTCTAATTACGGGTGCCTTCACTGCATATCCATTGTTGGATTCACTAGCTAAACTATCTATAATTCTCTCGATGACATTGGATCGATTCTTGACAATAGTTCGTGCCAACATATATAGCACATGTGCTAAAAACGTGGGCCTGCAAAGTTCTTTTTAAATAAAATATCTACATAGTAAAACAAACTCAAATCATGTGAAAATCGTTTTAGGAAATGTAAGTCTGATGAGCAAAAAAAGCCATTTTCTAATTTTGTTGAACATATCACAAGAGTGTGAAAAATTGCATGAAACTTTAAAAACTAAGTCATGTATGTGCGTATTATCTTTTATGTTATTTTTTAAAAGAAGTTGTTTATTTCACAAGGATTTTATAAGTTGATTGTAGTTTGGTTGCTACCTATTTTATACAAAGACACAGATTGACTCTTTGCAAAATGCAAACGCAAAATAATCAAAACCCACTATTATAGTGTCACTCCATTATGTTTAAAAGAAGTTAACTTCTCGTTCTAAAACTTTATTTGGTTCAAAACAAAAACATGCATTATTGGAAAATTTCATATCCCTTCTAACCAGGGAAACACACTTACATGGACATAAGTGGAAAAAAAAAGGTAAACCAAACCGAATCTGGACTGGTCGGCTCCACACAGTCAAAATCCACACCCCATCTTGTCAAAAGCTCCACTTGAACGCTAAACCCCCCATACATTCCAACACAAGCGTCTATGCCATCTCACTACTGCCTTCGGCTAGTCTCCCACGTACGTTGTCCATGTCGACCCTCAAGCTAATCAGTCACACTAGCACCCCAAACTCGTTCGCATCTCCCAGCGCATGTCGGTTGTGTCATCTCAAGTTCGTCGGTGGAAGCCAATGGTCGATTCTCATGCTCTTTCTTCGAGTGGGAAGGAGCAACTAGCCGATGAGCCTCAATAGGGCGACACAATGGGGCAGTGCTAAGCAGATTGCCAGGGCGGTTCCAGGGAAAGGTTGCGGTATGGTGAGAGGCTTCTTGGCACACCGGACAACACCATTTGGCGGTGCTAGGGAATGACATCCAACACAATGCTGGACGGTAGGAGTCGGGGGGAGATAAAATGACATTCAAAGAGCAATTTGTTTGGAGGCTAGGTTAACAATCTCATGTTTTGATGTTCCTGAGGGACACGTCAAGGGACACGTCATGGTTTGGTTAGGGGAGCCCCTTTTTAATCTTCACATCCCTGTTTTTCTCAGCTCGAACCAAATGTAAAGTTTTTCGATTGTTAAGGTTTGTGTTGGACCAAACAACAATGAAAAATAAACTGTATGGAGAGTTCAAGGATGAAAAGTGGACTTTCTTCCGATGTTTATCAAAACACACAAATAATCCATTTTGTTAATAAAATAATAGCACGACCCCTTGATTTTTCTTATCAGAAAGAAAATCTTAAATTTGACCGGATCTTATTTCTGAAAAGTAATTGGGGGTTGTTTTCGTTTTGCAGGTCACATTGTTTATATATATAGAAGTATGACAGCCCCATTAGAATGTCAATTCATTTCATATACGAAAAGGTAAAACATATGTTTCCATTTTTAGGTCGTCGTGTAGCAGAACCGGTCCGTCCTCACTCTGCGACGTGCATGGAACGAGTCACTTTCTTGTACATTTCTCCATCAGACGCGTCCTGTGCTTGTATTTACGTATTCATTTGGTGGTTGTACAGTGCGGGACACCATCAATCAAATCCTTCAGAGATCTCCAAATTTATTTCTCTTGATTGTTCATTTTGCACAGTGTATGCAGCAAGAACAAAACTGCATTTGGCACGGCCCCTCTGCTCTATTCACCAGCAGTCCTGTTTTTTCTTCAGAAATTGCTCACCACACCAGCATGTTGAATCGGAATTGGATTGGTATTTCTATATATGAACAGTGAAACGATAGAGACAGAAGAGCAGATCAGGAACAACAGTGCAGCTGTGCAAGAACAATGCGGTTGACCTCACAACATGTCCAACACTATATTTTTAGCCAATGCCCTTGTGCATCTGTTACTTTGCACATTGGAAGGGTCAGTGCAAATGTGAAATTTAGCATCGGTGAACTGGTCAGGTTTGCTGGGCCGGCCAAAAGAAAATACAGTAGAATGTTGTTGCTACTGTGGGGAGGAAATTGCAGATTCCACCATGCTCATGCCATCTCGTTGCGGAAACCACCAGCTTTTCAGAACTTTTGCACTCTCCACCACGTTCACGTCTAATTCGTTGCAATACAGTCTAAATGCCCCATTTATGACCGTTGACAGCCAACTGATGGCCGGGGTCCAACATGGATAAGCCGACGACGGATTTCATCTATGCTTGGTACGGTCTTGGCATTTGACGGATTTCGGCGGGCTCGCTCAGATCTATGTGCCGTCGCGACGGTCGGCGGTGTGTTCGCTCCGTTTTTGGCCATTTCATGCTAATTAACTAACCAACTCTTTTTAATCTTAATTAATAAAAATGACAAGTATATTGACTCGTTTAAAAAATATTGCCTCTTTTTAATCTTATATAGCTGCATCATGTGCATCATATGCTGGGGCTATGCTCCCATATCTATAAAAAAAAGTTGCACCATGTCACAATATTTTTGTCATGTCCAGAAAGCGTGATGTAGCTTGTAATATTTTTGATAGGTGGTTAGTGTTAGATTTGACTGTCAATAGTGTGTTTAGATTAGGTTGCAACGGATTAGAAGTAGACATGGTGGAGAGTGCAAAAATCCTGAAAAGCTGGTGGTTTCCGCAACGAGATGGCACGAGCATGGTGGAATGTGCAATTTCCTCTACTGTGGGAGAAACTAAGCACAGCTGTGAGGCAGGGTCACCTAACTGCAGGCAGTGACAAGTTAAAGAAATGGATCAAGATCCGATCGAGCACTTGCTCGGACGCACGATGACATGGTTTATGCTCCTTAGTTTATGTGGCCTCTTAATTCGATGGCGGTGCAGCGCAGGACACGAGTACAATGTAACAACGTCGTTTATGTCTGTCAATGCACTTTACTTGCAAAAAAAAAAGGTTTGCCATTGTCAATGCACTCTTGGTGGCTCGAAGATACTAGCAGAATCAGATTTTTCCTTTTGTGTGTAGCAAAACTAGGCTGGAATTGGTAAACAAAATCTACTACCCAAGAAAGTTGCGATCTTCTTATAACTTTCTAGAGAAGCTAGGTTAACAAATCCATGAACGGGGCATGTTTCGTGGGGTTCTGTTGATGCTTTATGCAACCGATCTCTCTTTACTCTGCCATTTGTCTCAAACGCAGAACTTAATTAGCTATGAGAAAGGGCGGGTAAAGTCAGCCCAATCTTAAAGCGCATCTCCTCCTCCAATGTTCAAATACAAAAGTGCCAGGCACAGGGAGTACATACAGAACTACAGATACATGCTCTGCCTACCAACGGCACGGCAGGACCGATTCTGCGAAGGTGGAATGCATGTCTATCCAATCTGGTGATCACTGCTACTTTATCAGATACCACCTCCTTTTGCTCCCTCTGAAGCCGAGCTTCACGAGTAGTGCTTGATTTGGCTAATGTGTAAAGCAAGATTAGAGGCCAGGGAGCTTTGTTGGGCACTCTTTAATCTAATGGCTTCATCAACTTGTTAGACCTAAAGGTCAAGAGATTAGGACCATGCTAGCACTGCTGCAAATGGCTAAATGAGGCATGACAAGGTTACCACATATGCTATCTTTGCAGCTGAGGCTGGTCCTGCAGGTATGCTATGTACAGGGAGAAGACAAAGTGAATTTTGACAAAAATAACCCTTTTTTGAAACTTCAATAAAAAATAACCCTTTTTTCGAAAAAATTCTGAAAATAACCCTTTTGTGTGGCTCCCGCACCGGGGGCGCCACACATACATGTGCAACGCCCTAGCCTGGGGCGCCACACCCTTACGTGCAACGCCCCAAGCTGGGGCGCCACACGTGAACAGGTGTGGCGCCCCCGGCTGGGGAGTTGCACATGTATGTGTGGCGCCCCCGGTGCGGGAGCCACACAAAAGGGTTATTTTCAGAATTTTTTCGGAAAAAGGGTTATTTTTGGTTGAAGTTTCAAAAAAGGGTTATTTTTGTCAAAATTCACGAAGACAAACACTAACCAAATGAAGTCTCTTTTTGCTGGCAAAAAACAATTGGAAGACCGAATTTTCAAGTAAACCGAGAATTACTAAAGACTCTAAAAAGGTAAACTGTTTTCTTTTGAGATGTCATTGTAAACTGATTCGTGTTTTCCTGTCATGGAATACACATTGGCGTTTCCTGGTGGCGGTGATGGCTCCTGTTCTGTGCAGTGCAGCCTAGGGGATGGATGGCAACACCACCACTTCGTTGAGGAGACAATCCCCTAAATTAAGCCAGTGATTGATTGATTAGTTGGCTAGTACCGGAGCTAAACCGAGCTTAGGGACAGCACTACAACCCACGCATTAACCTAGCAAGCTACACCAGAGGAAGAAGACAAAGCACCAGCACTAATAACAACTGAAAACCACCACAATAACTACCAAAACTGTTTGCAACATAATCATTTGGTTGCAAAACTAATTTTTATACTAACTAGTAGTTTCTTTCCAACAGTAAACAAAACATAGAACAACCAAAGGAGTGAGTTCGCATGATAGAGGGGGCTTGAATTAGAGCATCTCTAGCAGAGCCTGCAAAATACGGACCCGCAAAACTGTTTTACGGGTCACGAAACGCGTGTTTTTTGGCTCAGAATGACGCCGCACAGAACAGAAACTGTATACACAAACTGTAAAAAAGAATATTCCATGTCTTTTTTTTTGAATAGCAACCTTATCTTCTAGCTCTGGCCACGAGCAGGGAGCAGCTCGGCCACGAGCAAACCGCTGCTCCGCCGCCGCCCTCACGGACGCCGGCACCGCTGCTCCGCCGCCGCCCTCACGGCCGCCGGCGCTGCTCCCTGCCGCCCTCGCGGCCGCCGCAGGCACCGCTCCCTGCCGCCCTCGGGGCCGCCGCCACAGCTGCTCCCCGCGGCCTTCATGGCCGCCGCCGCCGCCACCTCTCCACGCGGCCCCCGCTCGTGGCCACCGCTGCTCTCCACGATTCCGGCGATTACGCCACCGCCACCTCTCCACGATTCCGGCGATTCGGTCGCCGCCGCTGCTCCTCGCGATTCCGGCGCCCATCCTCGCCGCCGCCTCTACTCCTGCCCAGCTGTTCCGGCGATCAGTTCGGTGTGTATGGCGGAAGTTCGCCGTATTCCGGCGAGTTCCGCGGCTGAAGGTCGTCGGCGGGTGCTAAATGTTCAGCCCGCCAACGCCTCGCGCGGGATACAGGCCCCCTCAAAATCGGCAACGGAAACAGCGTAAAAGAGGTTTGGTGGGCGAAATTTGCAGGCTCTCAAAATCTTTTACGGGTCGGTGTGTTTTAAGGGTTCTACTCTTTGCGTTTTAAAGGTTTTGAAACCGTATCCGACGGTTATTTTGCGGGTTTGCGCGTTTTGCAGGGCAGATAAAACAGACAAAAACAAAGCGAAAAGACATCCCTTCCGCCACCTTCGCCATTCCCCGGACTGTCTTCTTCCCCCAACCCCTGACCCCCAAAGCTCATTTCTTTCCTTTCCTTTCCCTCGCTGCTTGCGTGTACCCATTAATTCCTCGCATCACCCGAGCAATGCCGCCGTGGAGGCTGCGCGCGTGCGGCCCCCGGCGGTGCTAGCTAGATCTACGGCCGAGCACAGCAGCGGCGCGCGTGCGTCCAGACGCGGTGGCGGCGGCGGAAGGGGAACGGGAAGCGGAGGAAACAGGTGTGGCCGGCCGGGACAGGCGGGCGCGCCCAATGCACGAGCACACCCTGGCGAGGGCGTGGGAGGCGACGGTGCGCAAGGGGCAGCAGCATCCGCAGCCCGGGAACAGGCGCCGGGTGGCCCCGATGCTGGCCGCCGACGACTCCGAGACCGCCTCCTCCTCGGCGTCCTCCTCCGCGGGCGTCGACGATGCCGACCGCAACGAGGAGTACGTCGAGCGCGGCCTCCCCAACGGGGACTTCTACACGGGCCAGTGGCGCGGCGGCGCGCCGCACGGCGCCGGGAAGTACCTCTGGACGGACGGGTGCATGTACGAGGGGGAGTGGCGGCACGGGAAGGCCACGGGGCGGGGAAAGTTCTCGTGGCCGTCGGGCGCCACCTACGAGGGCGAGTTCAAGGACGGCTTCATGGACGGCGCCGGCACATACACCGGCGCCGCCGGGGACACCTACAAGGGCTCCTGGTCCATGAACCTGAAGCACGGCGACGGAAGCAAGAGCTACGCCAACGGCGACCAGTACGACGGCGAGTGGCGCTCCGGGCTGCAGGACGGCGCCGGCCGCTACATCTGGCGCAACGGGACCGAGTACGAGGGGGAGTGGCGCGCGGGGCTCATCCACGGCTGCGGCGCCCTCTCCTGGGCCAACGGCAACCGCTACGACGGCGGATGGGAGGACGGCTGCCCGCGCGGCCAGGGCACCTTCCGCTGGGCCGACGGCAGCGTGTACGTCGGCTTCTGGACGCGCGACACCCCCAACGGCATTGTCCAGCAGAAGGGCGTCTACTACCCGTCCCCGGCGGCGTCGTCCCCGAGGGCGCGCGATCCCCGCGACGAGTTCGCCAGGGAGTTGCCGGGCTTCATGGGCGGCGGCGGCAGCTCCGACTCGATGTCGGTGCAGAAGCCGCTCAACAGCTCCGGCAAGAGGACGGCCAATGGGCGGGCGAGCTCCGTGTCAGGGCTCAGCAATTGCTCCGTCGGCGACCGGAAGTACGACAAGATCTGTATCTGGGAGTCGGACGGCGACATCACGTGCGACATTGTAGACGGGGCCGCCTTGGTGGACGACGCGCGGAGGAGCTTGGGGACGGAGGACGGCGCCGAGGGCGGGGTACTTCTGCTGCCGCCGCCGTCACCGGCGCCACGCGTCGCCAAGTGGGTGCAGCCGCCGAGGGAGGCGAAGCAACAGGGGGAAACCATCGTCAAGGGACACAAGCACTACGAGCTTATGCTCAACTTGCAGCTCGGGATCAGGTGGGTGCTTCCTCCGGTCATTGGCCTTCATTGCTTAGCTAGCGTGAATCATGAAGATTTTTGGGGGGTTTTACAAGTCTGAATTAGCACCTCTGCCGATTTACAAGACTACTAGTAAATTAGGGGATATTACCATGTGAATCAGCAATGAGTTTGCTTCGAATCATGTAATGCTTAGGAGATGAATTGTGGGTTTGGCCAATCCGCTATCGATTACATGTGGAAGGCTTCAACCTTGTGGATTCTCAATCACTACGACAACTATTAGTTGTTTTTTAATCCATAGTTAACTGTATCGCCGCCATAACAATGATGTGTTGACACAGGCATGCAGCTGGGAAGCAAGGTTCACCTACGCTAGATCTGAAATCATCCGCTTTCGATCCGAGGGAAAAAGTATGGACAAAGTTCCCCCATGAAGGCTCAAAACACACTCCGCGGCACAATTCTTCTGACTTCAAATGGAAGGATTACTGCCCACAGGTGTTCCGGTTGGTCATCACTCATCACTCTTCTATTTTAAAGGTACATGATGCATCCTTGTTCTGGTGTCATTAAGCTGATCAGTGTACCATTTCTTCTGAACTAAATTGCAGGACATTGCGCAAGCTGTTCAAGGTGGATGCTGCTGATTACATGTTATCCCTCTGTGGAAACGAGGCTCTCCGGGAGCTCTCTTCTCCTGGTAAGAGTGGAAGCTTCTTTTACCTAACACATGATGATCGGTACATGATAAAGACAATGAAGAAATCAGAAGTGAAGGTTTGTTCTTTTTGTTCCCTCTGTCTAGGTTTTCTAAGATTCATAATAAGGCTTATTCTAAAGGCGAAAAACACTTGTTAACATTCCAGATGCTTTTGAAGATGCTTCCAGCTTACTACAATCATGTCCGTGCATTTGAGGATACTCTAGTGACCAATTTTTTTGGTCTGCATTGTGTCAAGTTAGCTGGTGCAAATCAGAAGAAGGTTAGAGATGAATGAACTATATATTCCTTCTCCATACTTGGATCTATCTTACTGTATACCTTACGTGCCCTAACTTTTTCCATTCTACTATTACCCAGGTTCGCTTTGTCATAATGGGAAATCTCTTCTGCTCGGATAATTCTATCCATAGGCGTTTTGATCTGAAAGGCTCGTCTCTTGGCCGCATGACTGACAAGCCACAAACTGAGATTGACCAATATACAACTTTGAAAGACCTTGATCTGAACTTCATATTTAGATTAAAGAAGCAATGGTTTCAAGAGTTCCAGAGGTGCAACCATCTTTCTTTTGACATTCTAGCTTATGTTTCAGTCTAGTGTTAATAGAAATTTATGCGGTTAATTGTATTGATGCAGGCAAGTGGACAAGGATTGTGATTTCCTTGAGCAAGAGAAGATTATGGATTACAGTCTCCTGGTTGGTGTACATTTTAGGCATCATGGAGAGAGGCTTCTAACTGAAGGTTGGTTGGAAAACTCAAAACACATTTGGAATCTTATAAAGAATAATCAGTTGGTTATTTATACCTTACTATGTGCACTGTTTCATTGAAGGTTCAATTGACAATGATAACAACACAGCGTCAACACCTGGGCTTTCCAGAGGACACACAGATCAGTTTCTTGCTGATCCAAACAGGTAAGCTAGATATTTTACTTATCTCTTATACCATGTACTTACCTTGCACGGGAGTTTGATTTTGTTTGGAATAATCATGCTTCTGTTATATCTGGCAAATCGTCAAATGTTTCAAGCCATTTTTTATGCCTGAAAGTTTACAGTGATTTTTGTTTGCTCTAGATAGTTGGTACTAATTTCTAAAGAAGAATTTTAACCATAATGAGAAATCTTTCAAATTTACAAGTCAACAGAACCTCCAATGATTAATTTTATTAATCTGTTCGAATGATACAATTAAAAATACAATTGATGTGATCATTGTTCTTTGACCTACTGGAAATCTAGAACCTGCCGAGTTCTGTAGAGTTTCTGAAATGGTGGATGGGGTTATCCTCTCAGGACCCCTCACACACATATATATATCAGCAGATTAGGGTTTCGGTTACATGGGCCACCATGGGCCTTACATGGACTTAACATGGTCCAACACTCCCCCTCAAGATGATCATGGGTAATCTACCATGGTCATCTTGCTACCATACATAACACAGACTACAACTACCACTAATGAACACATACATAACACATAGGATACATGAGAGCGCCAACATCCCTTGCTCTCTCTCGGTCTTTGATCCCGAGCATCATCTGTGTCTCAACACTATGGTGTGATCCTACTGCCTCAACCATCTCTCCTCAGCTTCTCTCCTCCATTTCCTCCTCAACCATCAACTCTGTGTCCTCAGCCTCTCTCCTCCACACTCCATGCCCTTGACCTCCTCCTTCCTTCCCACAAACCCACGGCCAACTCCGGCCTCAACCATCTCCACCTCAGGCAACACATGCCTCTCCTTGGTCACCATGGCCTCAACCATCTCCACCTCAAGCAACGCATGCCTCTCCCACGGACACCTCTACAACCATCACCACAGAACCAACAACCTCATCATCTCCATCAGCAGCAGTAGTCATCACACCTTCATCAATAGCACCAGACATCATCCTCCTAAGCACTGCAGCAACCTCTAGTAAGCACATTCTCCCCCTTGGTGCAACTCCTCTCTTCTCCCTCTCCATCAACACTTCTCTCCCCCTAAAAGAAAATGCCACATAGCTGCAGCTCACGATTCATTACTACCCTTCCGCACAAGCACAGAGCAGCAGAAGACTATCCTCTTTTATTTTCCTTTGCCTCGAGCAGCTTGCACACTCTGCTGCTGCGCCTCGCACAAGAGCCTCACCTCCTTTCATTCTTCCTTCCTCTGCCATCTTATGGAACCTCCTCTCCTTCACGAGGCGCCCAAGCTTGGTGACGGGCACCTACGTCGTCTCCTCATACACGGCCAAGAACCAAGCAGCACAAGCACGCACAGCCTTCTGCTGAACTCATCGGCCTCCCTCGAACTGTGCCGCCGCTTAGCCGCTCCAACACCCTGCCTCCACCTTCGCCAACCACGGCCACGATCGCCGTGTGACATCAGTCCCCTACAGATCTGTGAGGCTGGGACCGAGCCGCCACACTCGGGCTCACAGCCACTTCTTCCTTCCCGGTCTGAGCAGCAGCTCCTCCATGGACGCCCAGCCTCTGCACCTCTACCTTCCTTCTCTCCCCCTAAAAGAAAACCACCTTCTCCTCTCCAGCAGCAACAACACCCAGCCACATTCACCTTGTGGTTCACCCATCTTTCTGACCAGCTACACACAGCAGCAAGGTCTCTTCTTCTCCCCCTGCCTAGCATAACACCACCAACTGCAGTTCAGCCCGAGCTTCTTCTCCCAGCTAGCAGCATGCAGCAGCAGGAACGACTTCCTCTCTCTGTGTCAAACAGCAGCAGGGGAGCTCGAGCTCTTTCTTTATTTCTCTCCCCCTCTGCTCCTTGGTCCCTACAACGAACCAAGACAAGGAGCAGCAACTGAAACTGACTTCCTTCTCATCCCATGTGCATCTCCACGAATTTCTGCAATTCTCATTGTCTCCATCATCAGCAGCAGGGCCTCATCAGTCCTTCGTTCAGCTTCTGACAGGGCAGATGTCTTCACACAGCAGCCCTTCAGGCCTTCACCACGCACAACTTTTAAGGATACACCATAGAAAGGTGCATCGGTTTCATAGAAGAAGAGACCAAGACGGTCCAACGCCATAAGGCTACACGATACAAACACAACGCCACACGGATTACAACACCACTCACACCGGCCGAACAAGACTCAGCCTTGCACCAACTCCAGCCAAGAATGGCGAGGAACGGATGCACCGAGCTCCCAAGCCGCGTCACAGCCGAAGACTGGACTCCATGAGACTCCAACACCAAAATGGCACAAGTCAACGCAACCGCCCGCTCATAAGCGCCTAAGGTTGGCGAGTGGACGGCGGGACTGAACCAGACCGGAGGAGGTCTCGACAAAGCACCGGCGACGATGTACATGGCGCCCCGGAGGCCCACGCTCTAAGCAGCGGCCAACAACTGACCCCAACTGGTGTACCGAGGACTCCACGAACCACCAAGACGACGCCTTCAAGAAGGGAAACGACACGGCATCGCCGCGCCGCCGCCGCCTGATCCAATCCGAAGGCCAGATCCAGGGTTTCCCCTTGTGCTCGAGGTAGGGAAGTATGGACAGTGCCATGACGACGCCTCCAAGGAGGTGACGGCACCCGCGGGCGTCGCCGTCGTCAGCTTCACGCAAGGCTTTCACCCCGGCCCTGTCCTCGATCCCAACATCCATCAGACATGGACAGCAAGGAGCCGACTTTGACCACCGCCGCCGAGAGGCGAAGTCGAACGTCGTCAGCGGAGCACGAGGCGTCGCACCGTGCGTCACCACCACCGAAACGGGGACTGGACGGTGAGTATCCAGCCCGCCGCCGCCTGGCCGGCCGCCGGCACCACCATGGTGCCCAGCGACAAGCGCCATCAGGCTCCACGCGCACACCTCCAGCCACGCCAAGAGCCTCCGGCCCGCCCAAGCCCATCTGGGCCCGTGTGAGACCAGATCACCCGGCCGAGGCTGGAGGGGCGCCTCCGCCGCGGGGAGGCCGCGCCTCCACTGCCGTCGTCGATCCGTGCCCTGCGCCGGGATCCCGCCGCACCTCGCTGCCGAAACGCCGTCGAGCCACGCACCGCCGCCGCCATGGAAGCCGCGACCACCGTGCGAGGGAAAGGCCCCGCCGCCGCCGTCGCCGCCCGGGCTTTGCCCGGCGGGACCTCTGGCGGCGGCGGGAGGGAGGGGGCGAGGTGGGGGAGGGCCGGAGAGAGGCGGCGCTGACGCCCCCGAGTCGCCAAGGGCTGGCGACGCGGGGTGAGGGAGGAGCTTCTCTCTCCTGATCACAGACCCACTTTCAGATGCAACGAGCAAGTTCCACCACGCACAACTCAAGCAGCAGCTCGAGTCCTTCTCCCCTGTCTCCTTCTCTCCTCACTTGACTCCCTCTGCTCTCAGCACCTCAGCACGATGCCTTCCGCACCTGTGGCTTGCCCCTCTCCTACCTCCAACCGTCAGCTCCACTTCCTGCAACCTTGCCTCACCACGTGCTCACTCTTCCTCCTCTGAATTGCTGCTGCTCTGCCTCCAGCTTCCTCTCGCGCACAGAGCAGCACATCCTCCTCCAGCTGCCTTACTCTGTCCCGAGCACATACAGCAGAGCCATGGATGCCTCGGGCTCATGCCGGCGAGCACGAGCTCACCAAACCGTTGCCTGCCTCCAGGACGTCATCCTCCTCCACCTCCACGATCTTCTCCAGCCTGAACGCCTCCGGCTCCGAGCTCCCCAGATCTGAGCTCGAGCCTCTGCTCCTCCTCTCCACGCTCACTGCACCAAGACGGAGCAGCCAGCCCACGCATCAGATCCGGCCAGCACGGCCCAGATCGGGGCCGCCCCGTCACAGCAGCAGCTCCTGCCCGATGCACATCACACAGGCTCAGATCGGGCCCACACCACAACGTCTCCTCCTGCAGATTCGCCCCTTGAACCTCCTCCAGCGCCACCACCAACTCCACCACCAGAGCACCTTCTTTCTCATCCCCTTCACCTATGAATCTACCCTATCCTACTCCATCTTCCTCCCCTGCGCAGAGCAGCAGCCACACTCACACAACTCACCTCGCTGTGTGAGATGGCCACAGCCCACGCAGAGCAACGGATGCGGCCTCCCGCCGCCGGAGTGTCTACAACTCGCCTGGTTGTTGTGGCCGGCGAGGAACTAGTCCGCTGATGGTGGTGGTGGGCGGTGGACAGCGGGTGGCGGCTGCTAGTTAGGAAACCTAAGCTCTGATACCATGTAGAGTTTCTGAAATGGTGGATGGGGTTATCCTCTCAGGACCCCTCACACACATATATATATATATCAGCAGATTAGGGTTTCGGTTACATGGGCCACCATGGGCCTTACATGGACTTAACATGGTCCAACAAGTTCATTTGTGCCCACTATGACTTCTTTTTACACATGCACCCTATCTTCTCCCAGCTTTCCATTTTCATTTCCAAGCAGTCTGGATATTGATGTCGACTAGCTTAACAGTCGGTAGTAATTAGCACAATGAATTTTTTTCAAGAAAAGGCTACAGAAGTATTATATAAAACCCTGATTTATACCGTTTTGATATTTGCTTGAGATATTCATCTGAATATTGTGAATGAGCAGGTTGTCTAAAATCAAACTCGGGACAAGAATTCCTGCAAGAGCTGAAGTAACTACGAGGAAGAACGGCGGCGAGCCGAAGCTCACTGGAGAGCCCACCGGGGAATACTATGATGTTATATTGTATTTCGGGATTATAGACATACTTCAAGATTATGACATCAGCAAAAAGCTTGAGCACGCATACAAGTCTTTTCAGCATGACGCAACCTCGATATCAGCGGTGGATCCAAGGCAGTACTCGAGACGCTTTAAAGATTTCATATACAAAGCATTTCAAGAAGACAGCTGAAAGCATCCTGAAGCTTGACAACTAAGCCAGTCCCCCCCGATGCAGATAGATTTTGAAATGTCAAAGGAAAGCTCAACCTCTGCACAGCGAAGTGGGGTATCCAACTTGTTCGCAGTCAATTATCTGCACAAGAATGGATGAGCACAGCCTCTGGATGGTAGAGCTGCTTCCAGAAATGGCCCGTCTCTCGCGTAAATATAAATAGTTATAATTATAGATAGATACATAGAGCTCACTAATATTTTGTAGGTAGGAGATGGTAACTTAGTGATTCATCTTACAGATAGAAAAGTTGTAGCCACAAATGCGCAAGCCAGTCCGGGAGCTGTATATGTTTTTTTTTTTAACCTGATGAGTGTAGCAGCCTGTATTAGGATTTCTTTTTTGGCGGGGTAAGTTTCTTGATTGATACTTGTGAACGTACCCATAGGAACATCCTTGGATTTGTTCTGTCTCCACATTGTACATTGTGTTTTTGGGACCTGGCAGGCAGGCAGGTTAGCGGTGATACCTCAGTTTTGTTCTCCTTTCCTGGACTGAATGATCATGTCTTGTCCATTTGCCAACTTCCAATGATGCTACACCAGAATGGGTCCAGGCCAACTGAAACTTAGTGGCGGCTGAGACATCAGCATTTTGTGTGCTCCAGGGTCAGCCTGTGATGATGGTTTATAGCTCCTGCATTCAGCAAAAGTCACAGAAATGTGTGTAATTCTTGTAAATCTGGTGCAACTTGCTCCCCTGCCATGAAAGGAACAGATTCATCAGCTAAGCTAGCTGCATGTTTAACCTGCAGATCAAGCATGTAGCTAGAATCAACTGCAGCAGTGTCTGATCACAACACCACACGTATCTATCGATCTGCATGTAAGCAGTCATATTCAGGCCACTGTTCAGCAGCTTGATTAGATGAGCTTGATGATGCCATATATATATAGTGGGATTACTGTACTCTGTGCTGAAATGAGATCTTTGATACGCATGTCGGCCTGCCTGCACCTTTCAGTCACAGTCATCAGTCATGCATAAGTAGTACCTGGATGTTTTCACCTTGTACGCCTTGATCTGGAGCTACTAGCACTGATTGGACAGTTCTAGGTCCGGTGAATCTGTCGCCAATGCATGACGTGGATCCAAGTTAGTTCATGGATGAAGTTCAAAAGCGTTTCTTGCCAGGTTCGAACAGCTCTGGAAAGTCGAACAGAAGGCTTGTAGCTGGTGCTGCCTGCCTGCCAGTGCCGATGAGCTTTTGGTCGCTTGAATTCCGTCTGAAATACTCCCGACCTTCTTCTTCTGATCTTGTTATGTTGGGAGTATTTTATAGTGTTTGTGCTGATGGATGTAATATAAGCATAGAAAACTTGACGAGGAGGTTGAAAAGATCAGACAAGTGTGAGTTGTGTTCCCGTTATATTTTTATATGGGTTGCTGCGGAGATCGTGGCCGGCAACTACCGACACCGAACCTTCTCTGGTACGCTGATTGGACACCGAGGATCATATTAAATATTCAGAAGACAAAGAGGAAGAAAAGCATGAGAAAGTGGTGTTCATACACTCAGGAAAAATTGGCATCCTATGAAGGAAGCATGCCAGATATAACATAAGCTAATCTGAAAAATTAATAAAAACGAAACGATTATTCATGAACATACTAGTACATGATAATCTTTGGTTGTGGACAACATATGGTAGCCCATGATTGCAGGCATGTACTACAACATATATTTAGCTGAAGACGAATCGTCAATGATAGTGTTGCCTGCATGTTCTCTCCATTTGCCGTGACATACCATAAACTATATACTCCACGAATGTCAATCAGCAGATCCATCTATTTTGTCACACCTGCTACATCATCGACAACTAATGTAACAGTGTGACATGGGATGTGCGTGTGTGTGGGCTTGGGCCGAGTGTGGGCTTTGTCGTGTGGAGTGAGGCAAGCGTTGTTATAAGCCTAGCGCTGGTATTGTAAACGGGGTGGAATGAATAGAACCTGGAAACGTATCTCATCTTCTATCTGTCTCTCACCTACCCTGCTTGCTCTTCCCATCCCAGACTCCAATTCCCCTCCTGTCCGATTCGATCTCACGATCGGGTCGTGACAAATTGGTATCAGAGCCTCAAATCCACCCAAATTTTCGCCGGATCCGCGGTGCTCACGATTTCTCGACATCGATCTGCAATCCTAGCTCGGCAGGATCTGTTTGGGGCGAGCGCGACGGCGCCGGCAAAACCCACAGCCCAGACCCAGCAGTTGCTGGCGGTCATGGCGGAGCAGACCGGAGAGTTGAAGATGATGCTGGAGGACATCATCAAGCGCCTTGATTCGCAGGCGGCGACTGCCGAGAAGCGCCACGGCGAACAACTTCTCTTCAACGACCAGATCTCCACAGATCTCGCGGGTATGAAGAAGCAGTTGGTGCTGACGCAAAACGAGGTCGACGACACGCGCCAGGCGCTGTCAGCCACGCACGGATCGACTTCAGCCGTGAGCGGGGACACGGGCGCGGCGGGTGCAGCGCTGCCGTCAAGAGGCGCGGTCGGCGGAGCACCACCGTCGCGCGGCTGACGAACGAGAGCCTGCCACTGATGCCCGAGCCGCCCGCGGCGCAGATGGTGCCGCAACCACAACGTCTGCACCTGCAGCTGACGACGAACCAGCAGCAACAGCAGCAATTTCAGCCACCTCGTCGGGAGGAGCGGGGCGACGAAGGAGGGTATGTGCGGCCACCTAAACACGATTTTCCACGATTCGATGGTGCACTTCCGAGTCTCTGGCTCGAGCGTTGCATCACCTACTTCGAGCTCTACCGTGTTCAGCCGGCCAATTGGTTCACCACTGCGTCTTTGTACATGGACGGCCATGCTGCGTTGTGGCTGCAAGCTTTCCGTCAAACACATCCAGTGGTGAATTGGGATCGTTTCTGCTTGGCAGTGATAGAAGAATTTGGGCCTGACGAGTTTGAGGGACAGATGCACAAGTTACTGCAACTTCGTCAGACAGGAACGGTGGCAGAATACAGGCAGCAATTTGAAGCTCACATGTACCATTTGTTGGCCTTGGATCCGGCATTGAACCCCAAGTTCTTTGTCACTCTGTTCCTGATGGGATTGAAGGATGACCTACGTGCAGCAGTGCGGATTCAGGAACCCTCAAGTATCACCAGAGCCACTGTCTTAGCCAAAATTCAGGAGGAAGAATTGGAAGCTGTTCAGCCTCGCAACCGCATAACACCTGCGGGGAGACCACCACCACTACCGGCACCAGCTCGGCCACCTCCTATACCTCCAGCTGCTGGAGATGAGTTTGGGCGAGAGCGCCAGCTGCGAGATTTCCGTCGAGCAAATAACCTATGTTTCAAATGTGGCGATAAATACTCTCGTGAGCATCAGTGTAAGAAACAAGGGGCTCAACTCCTGACAATACAAGTAGGGGAGTATGGGGAAGTGCTAACCGATGATGCGGTTCGCGCACTGGAACTGTTACAGGAGCCTGAGCCAGAACAAGCAGAGTGTTGTATGTTGTCAGCACACGCAACCAGTGGAACTGAATCCTCTGTGTGCATTCGGTTGCGGGCACAAGTTGGAGAACATGTGATGTTGTTACTGTTAGACTCGGGCAGTTCTCACAGTTTTCTGGATGCATCGTTTGCAGCAAGAATTGGAGCTCGAGAAGTGCAAATTCCTGCAGTGTCCGTGAAGGTGGCAAATGCCCAGCAGCTCAAGTGTAATACAATGGTACCACAACTGGAATGGCATAGCCAAGGACATACATTCAGTACTGATTGGCGAGTGCTGGACCTAGGTGCCTATGATGGAGTTCTCGGAATGGATTGGTTGGGAAAGAACAGCCCCATGGAGTGTGACTGGAAATCAAAGAACATATCATTCACTCATTTGGGACAAAGAGTCATTTTGCAAGGCATCAACTCGAGCAGCACAGTAAAACCAGAAACTGCAACGCTACAGATGTTACAAGATTGGGAAGCACATAATGAAATATGGGCAATGGCCGTGATGATGGCAGTGGACCGTTGGTGCCCGTATTTGCAACGAGGCCCCTTCACGATTGTCACAGATCACAAGAGTTTATGCAATCTGGGAGATCATCAATTGGACACAGATTTGCAGCGCAAGGCCATGGGGAAGTTAGTGGGCCTGCAGTTCAAGTTCCACTACCGCAAGGGAGCAGATAATGGCGCAGCAGATGCGTTGTCCCGGGTTGGACACCTGCTGTCAGTGAATGCACTCTCACTATTTCAGTCCAAATGGATTCAGGAAGTGATGAACTCTTATGAAACGGACAAGGAGGCACAAGAACTGCTTCAGCGATTGGCAGTGCACAGCCCTGATGAGAAGGGTTTTACTCTACATCAGGGTTTGATCAGATTCAAAGGCCGCATTTGGATTGGTGAAAACTCTGCACTTCGTACCAAATTGATCAGTGCATTTCATGACAGTGCTCTGGGAGGACACTCAGGTGCAACGGCCTCTTACCAGCGTGTAAAAAAACTGTTTGCTTGGACTGGACTGAAATCAGCTGTAGAAGACTATGTTCGTCAGTGTCAAGTGTGCCAACAATCCAAGCACGAGCACATCAAGATACCAGGGAAACTACAGCCCTTGCCTATTCCTGAAGCACCATGGCAAGATATCTCACTAGATTCCGTGGAGGGTTTGCCCAAATCAGAAGGGTATGATTCAATTCTAGTTGTTGTTGATCGTTTCACCAAATCAGCACATTTCATTCCTTTGCGACATCCTTTCACTGCTCAACAAGTGGCCAAGGCTCGATGGGATAATGTCATCAAGCTTCATGGGGTATCTCTGTCTATTGTTTCAGACCGTGATCGCATTTTCACCAGCTCTGTGTGTGCAACAACAGAGGAAATGGATTGGTTTGCTCACACTGAGGCTCTCCAAGCTCGTTTGACTCAAGTGCAAGCTCGCTGCAAGAAGAAGGCCGACTGGAACAGAAAAGAGCGGTCCTTCCAAGTAGGAGAACAAGTTCTTCTGAAACTTCAGCCATACGCACAATCTTCTGTCGCAAACAGGCCTGGCGCCAAGCTGGCTTACAAGTTCTTCGGGCCCTTTGCCGTGGAGGAGAAATTTGGGTTCGTCGCTTACAAGCTCACCTTGCCAGATGACAACCGCATCCACCCCGTGTTCCATGTGTCCCAGTTGAAGCCGTTCACACCTAATTACTCTCCGGTGTTCTCTAAATTACCTAACTTGCCAGATTTGGCTGCTGCAACCACAACTCCTGTTGCAATTCTGGAACGACGGATGGTCAAGCGAGGCTCAGAGGCTGCTGTGCAACTGAAAGTGAAATGGGCAGCGCTGTTAGAAGCTTCGGCCACCTGGGAGGATTATGATGTTCTTCGTCGTCGCTACCCTGAGGCTGCAATCTGGAACGAGGCTTCTTCTCAAGGAGGGGACAATGTCACACCTGCTACATCATCGACAACTAATGTAACAGTGTGACATGGGATGTGCGTGTGTGTGGGCTTGGGCCGAGTGTGGGCTTTGTCGTGTGGAGTGAGGCAGGCGTTGTTATAAGCCTAGCGCTGGTATTGTAAACGGGGTGGAATGAATAGAACCTGGAAACGTATCTCATCTTCTATCTGTCTCTCACCTACCCTGCTTGCTCTTCCCATCCCAGACTCCAATTCCCCTCCTGTCCGATTCGATCTCACGATCGGACATATTTTTAGTATTTTCATCCTCTAACTAAGCTAGAATCTGAATACAAATCTGCATAATTATTTAAGCAGATCTCTGCACAGCTACAATCTAGCTGTGTTGATATACGTGCCACGTACTCACGTCTGCTATCAGCTCCGCAAACTCAGGGTTCGTGCGCAGCCACTGCCGCCAAAAGTCAGGCCAGGCATGCTTAACGAGAAGCAAATATGAAGTCGAGAGATGATGGCCCTGAACCCTCAGATAATGGACGCTGTCTCTTAACTCTGAAGAACTCTTACTGTATATCTTCCCTGAAATCAGATTGATCAAGTCCCATGATTGTATCATCCCAAGAAGAGCTGTACCTGCTGCCGTTGCGTTTCTCTCTTGCTGCGTCGAGTGCTCTCTGAAGATTATCTGTTAATTAGTACGTCGAGCGAGGCAAAGGAAAAAAAATGTATGATCTGGTAGACGAACACCGGCCCAGAATTGGAAGGTACAAAATACATCGTCTGAAAGTTAAGCGGCGCTGTAGGTTCTGTATGGCCACCGAAAAAACCTTTTCTTTTCGACTCCGATTGCTGCTGCTTCTATCGTACTAGTACCAACTGAAGTAGTGCATGGCAATGCTGCTTGCCTTTTTCTTCAAAGGCAAAGTTATAGGACGGTTGTTCTTTGCTTGCTTTGCCGACCGGAGCGGGCGAGCTCCTGCTCCTCGGCGACATGCAGCAGAGTAAAGTCAGGAGCAACATCGGTGAAAGCTCTGAACCCAGATGATGGCAGGCAGGCTGACTGACTCCAACATGTGGTGAGACGGAAGAAAGTTGAAGCCCAGCTCCCAGGTGATTTCCTTTATTTTTTTTCACGAGGAGAGCGTCTTGTCGTCGGTTTTCTTGGAGTTTCCTCTTTGCCCGTGTTGTGTGTGGCATTCTCTTCACGGCGAGTGTATGGCCCGCAGAATCTGGGCACATTCATCATGGACCGCAAACTTAGCGCTTCTCGTAAATTTAAACTTGGGCCACCGGCTCAGATAAGGCCGGTTTGACACCGCAACGAGCTACCGACCGCCGGCCGCCGGAATCCTAAATGCCGCCCGTTAGCGGCACATAACGTTAGCGCTGCCTGAAGAGCTCCTTTGTAGACTGGCCCCGTTTTTTTTTTAACATTCAAGGGCGCCAATTTTATTTCAGCTCAGCTGCAAGCAGCGGCAGTTAGTCCTGCAGGTTTACATTATGTATCATGGATAGCACATGACAAACACCTGTAGGATTAGCTGAATTGGTGTAAGTAAAGATATATTGGCTTAGGCTAGGCTTAAAAACATGTGTTGCACACTCGTGAGCTACTTTATTGAGCTCTCTTGAGATATGGAAGACCTGTGGTGTCAAACTTGTTGTGTCCTTGAAGAAGTCTGCTAGATAGCTTCTTCCATTCCAGTGTAGCAGCAGATGATCTATTTTCCTTTTTGCTGCAGTTCGCCAAAACCTGATTGTCTGTCAGGAACACCGGTCTGTCCACCCGTAGAAGATTTGCAATTTTTGCAGCTAGTGAAAGAGCTTTTGCGTCTGCTTGGAAGACAGAATCTTGTTGACGGGTTGAAGCATGTATCTTGATACTCCAGTTCCGTTGAGCTGAGTAGTCCCGAAAGAAAATGCCCAGCCCTGTTTGTTGATCTTGCGGCATACCTGGAGTGTCGTTGCTTTTTCCAAGCTGCATTTGTATAAATCACAACACCTGCAAAACAGGATCCTGAAACAGAAGAAGGGATCTGTGGAGGGATCTGTACAGCAGCGAATTATAGGGTGAATTAACTGCATTTTATCTTCACACGACTGGGAGTGATCTGCATGAGTTAGCCTTCCTTCTAAATTATTACCCTGTAAAATGGCATTAAAGGCAGCAAATACTGTTGGAATTTTGACTAGCTTTGCTAGTGGACCTTTGGTACAAAGCCCAATTAAAAATTCTGAAATTCTCATTTGGCCCATGTGCATGTGGCTGTGTGTGTACGTGACTAATTTTTAGTCCCATACTGCTAGTTGGGAGTGAGCTGCACCACTTTATATAGTGAGCTGTTTCACTACTAGCATGAGGTGTTAGTTGTGAGGAGAAAGGAGGCAGTCCACACGCGCGCTCCTCCTCGCTCGCCTCGCCTCGTCACGACGCGCCGCGGGTTGCGGGAATCTCGCCGAGCCGAGTTATATTTTTGTTGTCCGGGAAAATCTAATGAGTCATTAATCAATAATTAACGGACGCGTTAATTACTCAGCGTTTCCGATTCCTTTGGATCGTGGGGCTGTTACCGACTCGATCGTGCAGCTGCGCCCACGTCCTACCCGAGCTGCGCTATATATACTGGCCGTGCGAACCCTAGCCGCCACTACGTACAACACATGGTAGCTCGCCGCCCTAGTTCTAGAACCTTGCGCCGCCGTCTTCCAAGTCTTCTCCATCCCGTCTTCCGGCGTGCACCGGTTGAAGGGACAGTAGGCCTCCGGAACCCCGCCTCTTGTGATCCTGTACGGGAGAGGGGCGATCAGCTTTTTGGGGAGCGCACTCGCGCGACTACTGGCTTCGAGTTCTTCCCCAACGACGGCTTCTTCCCCGACATCGGCAGCCTCTTCATCGATGACATGGACGACAACGTCAACGCTTCTGCTGCCGCCGCGACGTATGATCCTTTAATCTTCATGTTTAAGATATTGCTAGAGTTCCTGCTTGTAGGAGTTGCTCTAGATTTGATCTGTTTGTCTACTGTTTTAGTAGATCACATGATTAGTTTAATTCCTATTATTCTAGTCATGAATTGTTTACTGTTTTCGTGGATTAAATCATATGCTAAATTGCTTATATATTCAACAATCCAAAAACCTGATTATAGGCAATTTGCATCGCCTGGCTTTCTCGCGTCAACGAAGCCGTTTCCCTTTAAAGGGGTGCTTTACAAACGGTGGCGCATGAGAGCGGTTTACTGGTTCCAAAACAGTAACTGCTATGCTGCCACCAAAGGCAAGCCTGAGGGCGAGCTTAATCCTGCTGAACAGGAAGCTTTTGAGAGCTCGATACTCTTTTCAAGAGTGCCCTCCTCAGTATCCTTGACGATTCCATTGTGGATTCGTATATGTCGTTTAATACCGGCAAGGATATGTGGGATGCGCTCGAGGCCAAATTTGGGGCCTCGGACGCTGGCAGCGAGTTGTACGTCATGGAGCAATTCTATGACTACAAGATGACTGATGAGCGTTCTGTTGTACAACAGGCTCATGAGATACAGTCGCTCGCTAAGGAACTTGAGCACTTCAAGTGTAACTTACCGGACAAGTTTGTTGCCGGTGGCATTATCGCCAAGCTTCCATCTTCATGGAGCAACTTTGCTACTTCTCTGAAACACAAGAGACAAGAGTTTTCCGTTTCGGATCTCATTGGGTCGCTTGATGTGGAAGAGAAGGCGAGAGCGAAGGATACACGTGCTCGAGTTGCTGAGGCTGGTTCTAGTGCCCATGTGGTACAGAAGAAGAATTACCAGCCGCCCCACAAGTCCAAATTTAACAAGGGTAAATCTGGGGGTAAAGGCAAGTCTGATGATAGGCACAAGCCGTCACAGTCTACCAACTTCAAGAAGAACAACAATAAACCGAGGAAGGGATCATGCCATGTTTGCGGTGATCCAAACTGTTGTCCCAACCGCCATGAGCTGCGCACATCTGAGAACAGCGGCAAGACTGCCAATGTTGTCATTGGCGACACTGAGATGAAGGATTCTGGGTACGGTATATTTCCTACCATCCTTTCAGTTTGTCATTCTCCTGAATGGTTGATTGACACTGGTGCCAATGTACATGTTTGTGCTGATGCCTCCATGTTTTCTTCTTACCAGGTCACAGGGACTTCTCCCGTGCTGATGGGGAACAACTCACATGCTACTGTTCGTGGTGTTGGTACGGTCGATCTGAAGTTTACTTCGGGGAAGACCGTGCGCCTGAAGAACGTTCATCATGTGCCCTCCATCAATAAAAATCTCGTCAGCGGTTCGCTTCTGTGTCGAGATGGTTATAAGTTGGTTTTCGAGTCCAATAAAGTTGTAATATCCAAGTATGGACAATTTGTTGGTAAAGGCTATGAGTGCGGAGGCTTGTTCCGCCTATCTTTGTCAGATATTTGCACTAAAGTTATTAATCATATTTGCCATGAAATTGAGTCTAATATTTGGCATTCACGACTTTGTCATATTAACTTTGGTAGCATGACGCGGCTAGCTAGTTTGGATTTAATTCCGAAATTCACTACTGTCAAAGGTTCCAAGTGTCAAGTATGTGTGCAAGCTAAGCAACCTCGCAAGTCCCATAAGACTGCGGAGGCAAGAGACTTGGCACCACTGGAACTTATACATTCAGATATTTGTGAGCTGAATGGCGTTTTGACAAAAGGCGGAAAGAAATATTTCATGACGCTTATTGATGACTCCACTAGATATTGTTATGTGTATCTTCTGAAAACAAAAGATGAGGCTTTAAACTATTTCAAAATCTATAAAGCTGAAGCAGAGAACCAACTTGATCGAAAGATTAAAAGATTAAGGTCTGATCGTGGTGGAGAGTATTTTTCCAATGAGTTTGATTTGTTTTGTGCGGAACATGGTATAATCCATGAGAGGACGCCTCCCTACTCGCCTCAGTCAAATGGAGTGGCTGAAAGAAAGAACCGAACTCTAACTGATTTGGTTAACGCCATGTTAGACACTTCGGGTCTCTCCAAGGCATGGTGGGGGGAGGCTTATTGACAGCTTGTCATGTCCTAAACCGAGTTCCCAAGAAGAAAACCGTTTCTCCATTTGAGGAATGGGAAAGGAAAAATACGAGACTCTCTTACTTTCGTACTTGGGGTTGTTTGGCGAAAGTCAATATACCAATTCCCAAGAAGCGCAAGCTTGGACCAAAAACCGTGGATTGTGTTCTTCTGGGCTACGCTTTTCATAGCGTTGGTTATAGATTTTTGGTAGTAAAATCTGAGGTATCCGACGTTAATGTTGGTACATTATGGAGTCGAAGGATGCGACTTTCTTTGAGGATATCTTTCCATGAAGGATATGCCTAGCTCATCAAATCAGGAGATACCTAATACATCTAGTCAGGAATTGGTTGATATTCCTGATCCTACCATTTCGATAGAACACACTGATAATCCTGTGGAGGATGACAATGAAGTTCCTGTTAGGAGCAAGAGACAGAGGACTGCAAAGTCCTTTGGTGATGATTTCATTGTGTACCTTGTGGATGACACACCCAGTACCATTTCAGAAGCTATGCATCTCTTGATGCTGACTACTGGAAGGAAGCTGTCCGTAGCGAGATGGATTCCATCTTGGCTAACGGAACCTGGGAAGTCACTGATCGTCCTTATGGGTGTAAACCTGTAGGATGTAAGTGGGTGTTCAAGAAAAAGCTTAGGCCTGATGGTACTATTGAGAAGTACAAGGCACGGCTTGTGGCCAAGGGTTATACCCAGAAAGAAGGGAAGACTTCTTTGATACTTACTCACCTGTGGCTAGACTGACCACGATTCGAGTGCTACTTTCATTGGCTGCCTCGCATGGGCTTCTCGTTCATCAAATGGACGTGAAGACAGCTTTCCTAAATGGAGAGTTAGACGAGGAAATTTACATGGATCAGCCCGATGGTTTTGTAGTACCTGGTCAGGAAGCAAAGGTGTGCAAGTTGTTGAAGTCTTTATATGGCCTAAAGCAAGCTCCTAAGCAATGGCATGAAAAGTTTGAGAGAACTTTGACTGCTGCAGGTTTCGTTGTAAACGAATCTGACAAGTGTGTGTACTATCGCTATGGTGGGGGCGAGGGAGTTATTCTCTGTCTGTATGTCGATGACATACTGATCTTTGGAACCAATCTTGATTTAATCAAGGAGGTTAAGGATTTCTTATCTCGTTGTTTTGAGATGAAGGATCTAGGAGTAGCTGATGTTATCTTGAACATCAAGCTGCTGCGAGATGGTGATGGTGGGATTACACTGCTTCAGTCTCACTATGTGGAAAAGGTATTAAGTCGTTTCGGGTATGACGACTGTAAGCCTCTCCGACACCATATGATCCTAGTGTGTTGCTTCGAAAGAACCAACAGACTGCTAGAGATCAACTGAGATATTCTCAGATTATTGGCTCGCTTATGTATTTGGCTTGTGCCACGAGGCCTGACATCTCTTTTGCTGTAAGCAAGTTGAGCCGGTTTGTTTCTAATCCGGGAGATGATCATTGGCATGCGCTCGAGAGAGTTATGCGTTATTTAAAAGGCACTGCGAGCTATGGAATTCACTACTCCGGGTATCCAAGGGTACTGGAGGGTTATAGTGATTCCAATTGGATATCTGATGCTGATGAGATTAAGGCCACGAGTGGTTATGTGTTTACACTCGGTGGTGGAGCTGTTTCCTGGAAGTCTTGCAAGCAGACCATCTTAACGAGGTCAACTATGGAAGCAGAACTCACAGCATTAGACACAGCCACTGTTGAAGCAGAGTGGCTTCGAGAGCTTTTGATGGACTTACCTGTGGTTGAAAAACCAATACCCGCTATCCTTATGAACTGTGATAATCAAACTGTGATTCACAAGATTAAAAGTTCTAAGGATAATATGAAGTCATCAAGGCATGTGAAGAGGAGATTGAAATCTGTCCGAAAATTAAAGAACTCCGGAGTCATTGCGTTGGATTATATCCAAACGTCTAAGAATTTGGCAGATCCCTTCACAAAGGGTTTATCACGTAATGTGATAGATAGTGCATCGAGGGAGATGGGTTTGAGACCCACGGTATGAGTTGTCCACAGTGGTAAACCACTCTATGTGATCGGAGATCCCGTGAATTAGAAGTGGGTGACAAGCTGTTGGACAGCTGAGAGGAGAGTATCCTTATATTTTACCATCCCACTCCGTAAGATGCAATACTCTCTAATCTGCATGGCAGGTTGATATTTATCTTAATGTATTCCAAGTGGCTTACTTTTATAAGCGGAGATGTTGTCCTGCAGAGCATCTCTTGAGGAATACACCTATATGAGTCTGACTGTTAAACGTCGCAGTCTATGAGAGTTGGGTGCTCTCTAGTAAACTCATGAAAGGTCTCGGAGTATGACGTATAAGCTCCAAACCGCGGGGAAGCCTTGCGGCAGCCAGTATCGGTCAAGGATTTGTGTGAAACTAGATTCGCAGCAAACTTGTAGTTCAAGGCATAGTCCACTATCCAAGTTGTGGTCTAGTGTAGCATAAGTTCTAAGTGGAAGTTCAACTTAACAGCCCTCCACTAAACACCGGTATATAAAACAATGTTTTAGAACAAATTTGATGAGTTAAGCCAATGAGACTTTGTGGGGGATTGTTGGAATTTTGACTAGCTTTGCTAGTGGGCCTTTGGTCCAAAGCCCAACTAAAAATTCTGAAATTCTCATTTGGCCCATGTGCATGTGGCTATGTGTGTACGTGACTAATCTTTAGTCCCATACTGCTAGTTGGGAGTGAGCTGCACCACTTTATATAGTGAGCTGTTTCACTACTAGCATGAGGTGTTAGTTGTGAGGAGAAAGGAGGCAGTCCACACGCGCGCTGCTCCTCCTCGCTCGCCTCGCCACGCCACGCCTCGCCTCGTCACGACACGCCGCGGGTTGCGGGAATCTCGCCGAGCCGAGTTATATTTTTGTTGTTCGGGAAAATCTAATGGGTCATTAATCAATAATTAACGGACATGTTAATTACTCAGCCGTTTCCGATTCCTTTGGATCGTGGGGCTGTTACCGACTCGATCGTGCGGCTGCGCCCACGTCCTACCCGAGCTGCGCTATATATACTGGTCGTGCGAACCCTAGCCGCCACTACGTACAACACATGGTAGCTCGCCGCCCTAGTTCCAGAACCTTGCGCCGCCGTCTTCCAAGTCTTCTCCATCCCGTCTTCCGGCGTGCACCGATTGATGGGACAATAGGCCTCCGAAACCCCGCCTGTTGTGATCCTGTACGGGAGAGGGGCGATCGGGATTTTGGGGAGCGCACTCGCGCGACTACTGGCTTCGAGTTCTTCCCCAACGACGACTTCTTCCCCGACATCGGCAGCCTCTTCATCGACGACATGGGCGACAACGTCAACGCTTCTGCTGCCGCCGCGACGTATGATCCTTTAATCTTCCTGTTTAAGATATTGCTTGAGTTCCTGCTTGTAGGAGTGATGCATGTAAAATGCATACATGAAATTTGCACTATATCACTCATATTCCAATCATATTTGCATCATATAAGGGTTATACCACTATTATTTAATGATTTTAGAAAATAAAATAATTGTTTCCTATTTTTATGGAATTAACCCTGCGTAGGCAAAAAACCCTATTTCTTTCCTTTTATGTTTCAGGGACCCAAACGACGTCATAAAAATCTGGAAAAATACAGGCGTCATTATTTTGGAAGGAGGAAGACGTAGGAGCGAAAGAATCAAGCAAACGGAGGCCGGAGGGCCAAAAGGGGGTGGCCCACGTGGCCACTGTACCTGGCCGCGTGGGGCCCACCAACTTGGCCCTCAAGGCTCCGCAGCCGTCGATCTTTTCTCCACCGCCTTCGTCTTGACCTAAAAACGCCTATAAAAGAAGTCCCACGGCGTTCTCGAAAACAAGCGCCGCCGAAACACAGAAACACCGAATGAGAGATTTGGAGCTGCAGATTGGAGGGGGAAAACTCCGGCGGGCGCTGCCGGGGTGGTCTCCACCTTCTCCAACGACTTCTCCACCGTCTCCATGATGAAGGGGGAGTAGTCCACCCTCTGGACTATGGGTTCGTGGTGGTAACTTATGTATCTCTCCTCTCTTTGAGCTTCACTAATTAGTATCGTATGAGCTGCTAAACATGATTACGGTCATCTATGTAATTTCTATGGTGGATATTGTGGTATGAGATGATATTTGTTATGCATTTGCTGTTGTGTTGGAACTTTTATGACTTGTCATACTTTGGAGATATTTTATGATGCATGTGATGGTTTGATTTATTCATAATGCCTTGTTTATCCTTATCATGAGGTGATTGACACCACCAAGTGTAGATAGATGAGAGAGATGTGGTCACACACATGAAATATAAATCATTGCACTAGTGTTTAGAATATTGTCCATTAAGAAGTATGATGTATGTAGGTATGGGATGGCCGATGTGACACGGCATAGGGTATTGAGTGACACATGCAGTACCGCCCAACATCCTTTATCTAGGGGTAAAAAGGAAGAGTATGATGTGGGAGTGACAGCAACCACGCTAGCCTTACGAGGGTGACCTGGCAACACAAATGAGTACTTCTTTCAACTATGTGTTTTAGGACATATAGCCGTTTTAAAAGCTACCATTAAAACATGACAATTGTGTGTACTTTATCTATAACATGATAATCACCGTAGATGAGAGAGAGAGGATTAAGTGAACCCATGAACCCATGTCCATTGTTCCTGTAAGAGAAAACCTTTGTCTTGTCCTCTTGCATTGAAGAGGATTGAGACACTTTTACATTCTTGTTTTGTAACATTAAACTTCCATCCATTAAATCAACCACCTTGTTCTTTAAACTTGTTTAGTGCATAATCAACTAAAACTTGTGACATTTTAGTTGTAGGGAATATATAACTTTTCCTTCTTTCTCCTACGGATCGATACCTTACTTCCACATTGAGAGGTGCTACAGTGATCCCCTGCTCTTGGGGGTTATTAAGGAGCTGCTCTAGATTTGATCTGTTTGTCTACTGTTTTAGTAGATCGCATGATTAGTTTAATTCCTATTATTCTAGTCATAAATTGTTTACTGTTTTCGTGGATTAAATCATATGCTAAATTGCTTATATATTCAACAAATACCTGGGTAGGATTTTGAATTTTCCTGCCGAAAAGAGTATCATTCCTGGCTTTCCAAGGGCACCATAAGAAAGTATATAGATTTGTAGTATTCATCCACGGGTGGTTAGAGGAAAGCAAAGCACTGATTATGTCAGGAATGGAGTGGTGAACTGTGGCGAGCTGCTCTGTTTTTATGAACCAAGGGTTGAAGACCCAAGCTGCTCTCGAAAATGGACAAAGAAAGAGCATGTGCATCATCTCATCTTCCACACCGTCACACCTAGAGCAGTATTTATCTATTTGTTTGGCGAATCTGCTAGCTCGCTTACCAGTGGGGAGAGCCTTACGCATAAGTCGCCAAGCAAAGGTTTGCACACGATGCACTATCTCTTTGTCCTGCCAAACCTGATTAAGAAATGAAATAACTTATTGTGGTACAACCTTGGGTTGTTGATTCGGTGGAGGGCGAGCTTGTTGAAGCAGTGCTTGTAAGCACTCTTGGGAGAGCAAGTACCTGCAGGGGGTAGCTTCCAGACTAAAGTGTATTTCTCATCTGCATCAATGATAGGAGTTTGAAGAATTTCTTGGGCAGTTTGAGGATTAAAAAGAGAGCGAACTAAATTTTCATTCCAAGCTTTCTGGTTTGGATGCCAAAGATCTTTTACTACAGCCAGATAGACGAAAGGAGGAGGATGAATAATTAGATTATCATAGATGGCCTCCCAACCATTAAACCAAGGAGAGTTTCATATTGAGCTACTGCCATCAAAGATATGATAAAAAGAACCTGAGATTAATAAGAGGGGACGAGCCTTAAGGATTGCAATCCAGAATGTAGATTTGGGCTTGTTCGACTTAGCCCTCCAAATTGAAGTGTCATCATTGTATTTTGCTTTTAGGATTTGAGCTAGCTGGCTTTGAGGCTCCTTTGCCAGTCTCCAAGCCTCCAAGAGAATAAGTCCCTGGTTTATCGCCTGCAAATTCCGTACACCTAGTTCACCTAATTTTTTGCCTACACAAATATCAGCCCATGCCCTAAGGCACAAGCATTTCATAGAGGGCTCTTCTTTCACACCTGTCCACCAGAAGTTCCTAATAAGTAATCGCCGTGAGCTTGGTAAGAATTTTTTTGTAAAGAGAATGTTGGCCAACATCTCTGTTAAGACAATTATGCTATATGAAACAGAGGAGGTTTTGTTTCATTTGCCACTGTAGGAAGAAGCTTTTAATGAACTGGGTATGCTATAAAATTGTGTACATTAAGATCTGGAGCTTCAAGAGACTAAAGATGAACGGAGTTATAGCTGGGCAAAGTTTACTCAGTCTATGAAGCCTATAATTTTTTTCAAGATGCACCACACCCTTCTCCCTCTTTTGCCTGGCTTTGGAACTCATGCTGCCAAAAAAAAGCACAAGTTGTTTGCCTGCTACCTCCTCCACAACAGGCTCAACACCAGAGTGCTTCTTCAACGAAAGCATTTTTATTTACGTGATTATAACTGCATAATGTGAGGTTCGCAAGAGTTTGAAACAAGGGATCACCTGTATTTTCAGCCCCCCTTCGCTGTCAGATGTTGGGCTCATCTTATGCCAGGTTGGATCATTCCCGTTGGTGATATTCATTTTGTTATCAGCCTGTTGAGGCTGGCCTTTCAGCAACCTTTCTTCATGGAGGTGTTCATTCTAGCTCTTTGGTCTATTTGGCTAACTCGGAATGGTCATATTTTCAAAGACATCAGGGCAAGCTTCTTTCGTTGTCTGAAGAAATTCAAAAAGAGCTTGATTGCGTTGTCTATAGAGCTAACCGTGCTAGTCATGCACAACTTCAGAGTGGCTAGGCTCTATAGCATGTTGTGCGTGTACATTTAGATAGCTTTTTTTTGGGGTTTCCTGGTTTGTAGATACATCACATAAAATTAATAAAAGAACCAGCAAAACACTGATGTTCCCTACAAAAGAAGTGTATCGAGGAACTTATCTAGCACTTCTTAAACTCTATAAATTTCTACCTAGTAGCATCTTAATGAACACCACTCGCATGACAACATCCGGGTTTTTTCAAGCCAGTGTCAATTATTACATTTGGAAGATACAGATCACAAGGGAACAATATTTTCTTAGAGTACAAGTTAAATTTACCTTCTAGCCGAAACAATTGGAAAATGTATGATTAGTTGTCTTGCTTGATTTAATTTGCAAGGCACATCACTCGGGGTTGTCGCCGTCGTGCTCGTTGCGCAGTGGGGACATCACGTGGTAGCCCGCGGGGATGACCTTCACTAGTAGTGGCTTTGTCCTGGGGCGGTGCATGAAGAGGTGGCCGCACTAGTAGGAAAAGGCTTATAGGTGGAACAACATTTTGTGGCGCACGAAAAAGCTATGCGTCTATGGCACACGAAAGTCACATCCGCCACAGAATTGTGGCTTTCTGTGGCGCATGTGGGTGGTGCGCCACAGAAATGTGGTTTTCTGTGGCGAATGTTGTATATGCGCCACATAAATCCAAAAAATCCAAAAAAAATAAATCCAAAAAAACAAAAAAAAATCAAAAAAAAAATTAAAAAAAAATCCGAAATAAGTGAAAAAAAATCCAAAAAATATATTTTTCTAAAAAAGCATTTTTTTTTGAATTTTTTGATTTTGTAGAAAAAAATCTTCTTTTAAAAATAAATTTTTACTCTTTTGGAATTTCCCAAATCTGAGAAAAGTTCATCGGGTAATCCCGGTTGAAATCGAGCTCCTTTTTTCTCACGAAATTTTTGACATATTAAACGCGTTTTTTTTTACGTCCTATGCAAAAAATATGGACGTTTTACTATTTTTTGTTTCTGTTTTTCAAAAAATTGTCAAAATTCATATTTCAAAATTTCTATACCAACTGGACACTAAACCTAACTATATCTTAAAGGATTTTATTTATTGAAATTTTTATCATTTTCTTCTCTTCTTTACAAAACTGAAAAGGCGATCCATGGGGGTAGGGGTAGGCATGCATGAGAGGTTAAAAAATCTCATTTTTTTTATTTTATGAATTTTTGAGATTTTTGAAACTTTGAATCTCCATTTGAAACTTTATAAGTTTTCAAAATTTAAAAACAAACATATATAACACATTCCACGCATATACATATACAACCCTTAAGAGGGTTCACATGATACATATATCAATAAGAACGTGAGTAACATAAGGGTAGTTGGACTGAACAAAACTTAGAAGTTAAGTGTTCTTCGGTTGAAGCAATTTGAGGATTGATGACCTAGCGGGAAGTCATCAGTTAAAAAAATTCAAAAAATCAAATAATTAGGATTTTTCGAATTATTTCATTTTTTATTTTTTCCTGATTTTTTTAAAACTTTTTGCATTTTTTGAATTTTTTGAGAATTCTGTGGCGCAGTGAGAATTCTGTAGCGCACCCACCATATACGCCACAGAAAAAATAGTGGCAACAATTTTGTGGCGCACCCACCGTGCGCCACAGAAAGGCAAAAGGGTGCGCCACAGAAAGGCTCTTTGCTACTAGTGCCGCTCGATGGTAAAGACCGTGGCTCGCGGAGTTCGTGGATGAAGATGCCACCGCCACCTCCTCCACGACGCGGCGGTGAGCGTGACTCCTCCTTCACCGGCCGAGAGCTGTTGCGTGGCGCGTGGGCCTAGTTGTCGTCACTTCGTGGTGCGTGGGCCTAGAGCTTCTTGCGCCGTGGTGTGGCTGATGGTCGCAGTGGCACATGTGTATTTATGGATTTCTTGGTTTAATAGAAGGAAATATATTTTCTAGGTTATTCAAAATTATTCATAAGAAATTTGTAGAATCAATATGTTATCTAAAAAATGCGACTAAATGAAGGGATATTCGTTCAGTTTTGTTGAACATAATGTTCCAGCATGTTGCTCTTTGCAAAGGATCATTACGGCCTCAATAGCATGAGGAATGATCAAAATCTAAAGAAAGTGCTTACATCGACATAGAAGCAGTTCAAAATTTATGTCTGTAATATATTGCTTAAGGTATATAGCATTTTTCCTTTTTGAGCATGTGTCTTGTAGAGACGTGTGTTGCACGTGCAAATTTACTAGTACTCAAAAGGGAAAATAAGAATTAACACGACCAAGAACAAGAACAAAAGAATGATCCCTACCTTGAATTGGTAGGAGAGGTGCTGCCCCTCGTCTTGGGACGAGGCAAAAAACTTGTTAGATAAAATAGTGGGTCCAGCAGATGCTCATGCAAGCCCTTTTCGCCAATACCCTGCTCTCTTGGACGTCGCCACGCCACCGGCAATTCAACTGCACCAAAACCGCCACCACGACGACTATGGAAGATAACAAAGCAATGGTGATCATAAGCCAGAGAAGCACCACCACGATCAATGAGCACAACAAGGATTGGAATGGGTTGGTCAAATCTTTCAGATCTACCATCGTTGGAGTGGATGTATGTGTTGCGTTTCGCTGTTGTCGAGTGTCTGGTTAAAAATGTTGATGCGTGGTTGGATGCTTTGAACATTATATATATGACACTTATGGTTGCCTTGTAATGGAACTAGGGGGAACCCTATTGACCTATCAAAACTTGGTGGTAGGGGGGCAATGCCCCCCTCTGTCCTTAACTAAGCTCCGTCACAACGTTGCTTGCATGCCATCCATTTTCGTGGTACGTTTTTGCACTAGGATGTTTAGAGACATTCACATGCATTCTTGCATTTGTTAGTAAGGATTGGATAAATAGGCGAGAAATATCATTATCGCTGATTAACCGAAATCCCGTGCACCCTTTTTTTTACGGAAAATTGTAGGAAAAATTCCTACTGGGTCATTTTTTTTATAAATCGCAAGTACCTTTACAAACGGAAAGTAGAGTTCTCGGAGTATTTTTTTACAAAATATCATGCCATGTTTGCATGCCTTCTTTTAAACTAGGTCTAGCTCTATGCATAGAAGTAGAGAAAAATTCTTTGAATTGTGTAGTGCATCTAGTGCACAAAGGTATTGGTCTCTAAATATGTAGTTGTTCCTTTTCCACAGGCTCCAACAACAAGTAATTATAATTTGCATTAAGAAAGCGATGAAGGAATATCTTATGGTTGCATCTTTGATCATTGCATGGATGTCCAAATCAGTGTCCCATTCAATGCCAATATTCCACCAGCTGGTTGAAACTGCATTCAAAGAATGTATGAAATAGGGTTTCATCCGGGCAAGTATCATAGAGCACACAATCTTGGAATCCTACATGGATTTTTTTTCTTTTTCACGAGATCCTTTGTGTTCACTCTGCCATTTAGCCAGGCAAAGAATTTTTGCCTCATCACATAGCAAGTTTCCCTTATGTCCATGATGGCATTCGGTGTGGGGTGCTTTCCAATGAGAGCATTATATACTTTTGTGGTACCGTTCAATCTCCCCATAAGAATTGTCGGTGTCATTTTCTTTGGAGATGTTAACTGAGTTTAGTTCACCTTGTAGCTTCATCAATTGATTGTTGGCAATAATTGAGAGAGGGAGCTGGAACATATCATAAGTATTATCTGAATGGATAGTGAGGGCTTCCTTCATAGTGAGGGCGACGGGCCGCTCGCTGCCGCCCGCGTGGGGCCTGGAGCGGTGGCTGCTACGACGGGATATGGGATGCTCGCTGCTGCCAGCGAGGTGCCTGGAGCGGAGCATAGTGCGGTGGGCGATGGGCTGCTAACTGCCGCCCGCGAGGCGCCTGGAGCGGAGCTTGCTGCGACAGGCGATGGGCTGCACTCTGCTACTCGCGCAGCGGATTGCTGCGGCCTATCCACGGAGGTCCTTATGGTGGGCTCGCTAGGCTGTCCCAAGGCGGACGCCGGTGCGAGCTCGCCATTGTCGACGACGGACACCATAGTGGTGGGGGCTGCTACCACGATTGTGCCTTCCCCTATGGTGTCTCCGCCGTCTCCGCCACCTTCGAAGGTGGACGTTGTGGTGGAGAAGGGAGCTGCATCACCATCGCCCTCTCCCACCACGGCTACTCCTTTTGGGGGGCAGTCGCTACCTATGGCTATGCCTAGGCATAGTGATCGCCACCTAACAGGGAAGGACGGAGCTTTAGCAACGAACGAGGACTCCATGACCACGGCGATGCGGCGCAAGGCGGGATTGTTCTCTACTCCGACTCCTGGTATGTCTTCAGCACAAAAATCCTTCCTATCATTTTCGCTGTCTAAATTATCAGCACAGTTGTCTAGTGTTGGCGAAAGTTTAGGGAGGAATGAAAAGGAAGTGGTTTTATCGGCTAATGTCTTGAAACACGTAGAATACGATCGCCGCAAGGTATCACCTAGTGTTTGAGTAAGCCGGTAGCCTTTCCTGTAGATGATGATGAAGCGAATGACACATTAGATGGACATCTTCTATCACATCTTGTAGGTGAGGTTACGGAGGTGGATTTGGACGAGGCTAAGCTGGGATCTTTTGATGACCTGTACGCTACTGGCTGGAGATCTAAATCCGCTAAAAACAAAAAACATCAATCTTCGCGTAAAAATGCGAGGAAGTCAAAATCTCCAATAGTTTCCCAATGAATGACATATTTGAAAATAGCAGAGGTCTAGTTGACTTGGCTGAACATTTAAATATTGCACATCATGTGAGAGATTACAAATTGGATTTTCTGGCTATTTCCGAGACGGGTAGACGAGATTTTCCCAGCACTCTACTAGACCGCCTCTCTGGTGGTGTGGATTTTGCATGGCATTCTTGTCCCCCTCGAGGGAGATCGGGTGACATGTTACTAGGCATTAGAACTGATACCATGGAGTTGTTGGACCGATCGGATGGAGAATTCCGTATTAAATTTCAAATCTGAAACAAGTCTGATAATTTTATTTGGAGTTTGGTTGCTGCGTACGGTGCTGCCCAAGAGGAGCATAAGGTTGCTTTTCTTCGAGAACTGGTTAATCTAGCTAAGGATGACCCATACCCTATTCTTATAGGTGGGGATTTCAATATGCTGAGGTACCGTCATGAGAAAAGCAAGGGCAAATTTGATGGTCATTGGCCCCTCTTATTCAATGTTGTAATTGATAGCTTATCTTTAAGGGAGGTTCATATGACGGGGAGACAATTTACTTAGGCTAATAGTCTCCCCGAGCCGACGTTTGAGAAGCTGGACCGGGTGCTAATGGATTCCCGTTGGGAGGATAAATATCCATTGGTGTCGGTACGCGCTTTGGAACGCATTGAGGCTTTCTCGGATCATGCCCCCATACTTCTATCTACTGGAACACTGAAACCGACCGTTAAGTCCCAATTCAAATTCAAATTAGAGTGGCTGTTACGGGATGGTTTTGATGATCTAGTTAAAAGTATATGGGCTCAACCGGTTGTTGGTGTTAGTGCTATCCAACGGTGGAATGGTAAGATGCACAATTTGCGTAAATTCCTACGTGGTTGGGCAAGGCACACAACCGGGATGCTTAAAAAGGAAAAGGAGCGCCTCTGTTCCGTTATAGATGAGCTCGATAAACTTGCAGAATCGCGTCCCTTATCAGCAAATGAGAGTGACCTCAAAAGGCACTCGAATGAGCAAGTGGGGCGGATGTTGCGAGAAGAAGAGCTTAAATGGTACCAAAGATGTAAGGCCCAATTCATTCTACAAGGAGACTCGAATACGAGATACTTCCATAAAGTCGCTAATGGCAGACATAGGAGGAAACTCATTCATTCTCTTCATCAGGATGAGGGTCTGATCGAGGGACATGACAAGCTCAAAGAATATATTACTGACTACTATAAAGGTCTGTTCGGAGCTCCAGAAGAGGGAAACTTCACTCTTGATGAGATGCGAACAGATGATATTACCCAAGTAACCCAGGAGGAAAACAACCTGCTTATCGCACCCTTCTCTGAAGAAGAGATTAGCAAGGTTGTTTTCCAAATGGAGCATAATAAGGCACCTGGACCTGATGGATTTCTAGCTGAGTTCTACCAGCATTTTTGGGAAACCATTAAGCCCGATTTGTTAGAGTTGTTCGATTTTGCATGCTGGACAACTCGAGTTTTTTCGCCTTAATTTTGGGGAAATCGTCCTGTTACCTAAGACTCAGGCGGCCGAGAGGATACAATAGTATCGGCCCATATGCCTCCTGAATGTTAGCTTCAAGATCTTTACAAAAGTAGCAACTATTAGGTTGGATTCTGTAGCAGATCATGTGGTAAAGCCTACCCAAACTGCTTTTATGCAAGGGAGGAATATCCTAGACGGGCTCGTGGTTCTCCATAAGACCGTACATGAGATGCATATGAAGAAACTTAATGGGGTAATTTTCAAAATAGACTTTGAGAAGGCGTATGACAAAGTAAAGTGGCCATTCTTACTACAAAATCTGAGAATGAAAGGGTTCTCCGATGAGTGGTGCGAATGGATACATAACTTTGTTAAGGGGGGTAGTGTGGCGATAAAAGTCAACGATGACGTCGGCCACTACTTCCAAATGAAAAAAGGTCTAAGACAAGGTGATCCCTTATCGCCTATACTATTTAATATAGTGGTTGATATGTTGACCATCATGATCGAACGGGCAAAGACGGATGGCCAAATTGAAGGGGTAGTTCCACATCTTGTCGATGGGGGACTCTCTATACTTCAATATGCAGATGATACCATTCTTTTTATGGAGCATGATCTTGATAAGGCGACGAATCTGAAATTGATATTGTCAGCATTCGAGCAATTATCCGGATTAAAAATCAATTTCCATAAAAGTTAATTATTCTGCTTCGGCGAGGCACAGGACGCAGCTGCTCAGTAAGCCGAAATTTTCGGTTGTGAGCAGGGTCAATTTCCGATAATGTATTTGGGCATACCAATACACTATCAGAAACTGACTAATGCGGAATGGAGACATGTCGAGGAGCGTTTGCAAGCAAGGTTGTCTAGTTGGAAAGGAAAATTGTTGTCCCTGGGTGGAAGATTGGTCCTCATTAATATGGTACTTACAAATATGGTACTGTATATGATATCCTTCTTCGAGTTGCCAAAAGGGGTCTTGAATAAACTAGATTACTTCCGATCAAGATTCTTTTGGAAAGGGGATGGCGAGAAAAAGAAGTATCGACTGGCTAAATGGGATGTTGTCTGCCGACCTAAAGATCAAGGAGGGCTGGGTATTCATGATCTTTGTATCAAGAATTCAGCCCTCATAGGGAAGTGGTTGTTTAAGCTGCTAACCGAAGATGGGATTTAGCAAACACTCCTTAGAAGAAAATACATCGGATCAAAGGCGGTACCACAGGTGTATTGGAAGCCTGGTGATTCCCACTTTTGGGCTGGCCTAATGGCGACTAAGAAATATTTCTTTCGCTTTGGCGTATTTAATATTAAGAACGGCACAAAAATTAGATTCTGTGAGGACAAATGGTTAGGAAATACCACTCTCCGGGAGCAATATCCGGCTCTATATAATATTGTTCGACATAAAGGGGATACTATTGCCACGGTTATGCAAAGTTCTTCACCTAATGTGTCGTTCAGACGAGATCTAATTGGCCCGAGATTAGCTTCTTGGAACGCCTTGTTGGCACGGTTGGATTCAATTCAACTTACACAAGGCGCCAATGAATTTCGGTGGAACTTATGCGGGAATGGAAAATTCTCAGTAGATTCCATATATAGGGCGCTTGTGCATTCTGATATTCCAGTCGATGACAATAAAAAAATATGGCACATGAAGATCCCACTTGAAATAAAAGTTTTTACGTGGTATCTACGTAGGGGTGTTATTTTAACTAAGGATAACCTTGTCAAACGGAATTGGCATGATAAGTACTAAGTGTGTGTTTTGTCCTCAACAAGAGACAATAAAACACTTATTCTTCGAGTGTAGTTTCGCACGTTCTATATGGTCATCTATCCAAATAGCGTCTAACTTATATCCACCCAAGTCTGTAGCCAACGTTTTTGGTAACTGGTTACATGGGATAGATAAAAAGCTAAGAAAGGTTATTAGGGTGGGAGCGATTGCCGTTATATGGTCGCTTTGGCTTAGTAGAAATGACAAGTTTTTTAATGACAAAGATGTTTCTCTTTTGCAGGTACTCTACCGGTGCACAAGTACTCTCCGTACGTGGTCCACCTTACAGCATGTGGGACTTCAAGACCTCTTTACGGAGGCGTGTGCACGCTTGGAGGAGGTGGCAAGGGACATTTTATCACAACATGGGTGGCCGCTTGGTCGCCGGATTAGACCTCCATAGGCCGATGAGCTAGCCATATCATAGGCGTTTTACATTATCCTGCTGATTGTAATTCGCTTATTATTACACATCTTTTACTTTATCCGTTGGATTGCGGCTGTGTGCATTTGTTATGGAGAGACCGGGTGTAATACTTAAACTTTTAAATAAGAAAGCCCTTTATCTAAAAATAATAATATCTTCATTTTCAGCAAGGAATGCAGGTGTGAATATTTAATCTCTAATATATCCCCTTTCGAAATATCTTTCCATAATAACATGGTGCTTCCATGTTAACTCTCCGAACCATCGGATCAGGCGGAGGAACGATCCAGATCATCCATGTATTTCCGTGAACTAGTTTCAGTTTACACTAAGGACTCTCGGTTATAATTTCTCCCAGAGCTCCAAAATCTGAGGACTCGAGCGCCGCTTCCCTCCCTGATCACACGCCGCCGGCGATGGCTCTGCCAAATCTGTCGCCGAACCTTGTGTTCCTCCCCCTCCTTGTCGCGGTCGCCGTCGCCGCGACGCTTTTGCACGCTCCCGGACTCGATACTTCGCAGGAACACGTCACGGATTACCGCTCCGCCCTGCACCCAGACCCAGCCATGGCCACCACGGTCCGCGACGGGCAGACAACCTTAGCGCTCCGCCTCGCGAAACAACTCGCACCGGCAAGCGGCGACGCCACCAAAGGCAACGTCGTCTTCTCTCCGGTGTCCATCCACTCGACGCTGGCGCTCGTGGCCGCGGGGGCGCGCGGTGACACGCTTGACCAGCTGCTTGCCTTCCTCGGGGCGCCGTCAGCGGCGAGCCTCGCCGACTTCGGGCGCCGCGTCGTCCATCGCGTCCTGGGCGATCAGGCGGCATCCGGCGGGCCTCGCGTCCTCTTCAGCGTCTGGGTTGAAGCCTCGAGCGGTGGGCTCAAGGCGGCGTTCCGGGACGTCGCCGTTGAGGTCTACAAGTCCGTGGTCCGCAACGTGAGCTTTGCCAAGGTTTGTTGAAGATCCGTTTGTTTGTTTGTTCATGTTTCTATCATAAGAACTTCGTATCATCAACTTTTAATCTCTGACAAATCGACGGTGATTTGTGAAGCCCAAGGAAGTAGCGGAGTCGATCAACAGCTGGGTAAAGAAGGCCACGAACAATCTCATTGAGTCCGTCATCTCCGCCCACGACATCGCCTCCGACACCGACTTGGTGCTCGCCAACGCCGTCTACTTCAAGGCCAAGTGGCTCAATCCGTTCCAAGCGTACCGCACGCATCAGGGCACGTTTCACCGACTCGACGGCAGCCGTGTCGACGCACAGTTCATGTCCCAGACCATGTACCGCGTGCACTACGCCTCGTCCGTGGACGGGTTCAAGATCCTCAAGCTCCCCTACCGTCATGACCGAGATCGGCGAGACGCCGCATCTGACGCTGACGGCACGCAGTATTCCATGTACCTCTTCCTCCCGGACAAGCGCCAGGGGATCACCAACATGGTGGACGCGATCACCACGGGGCCAGACTACCTGTACAATATCCTACCCAAGACGGCGAATGCAACGACCATCACGACCTCCGTCTAATGGGGCTCTCGCTGCCATTCTCGCCGGAGTCAGCCGACCTGCGGGGCATTCACCACGACGGGCGGTCGACATCCCTGAGCAAACTTCTGCACAAAGCAGTCATTAAGGTGGACGAAGATGGGACGGGGGCGGCGGCGGTCACAATCTCCATGTATGGTGCTGCGATGGAGCCACCGGTCGAGTTCGTCGCTGACCATCCCTTCACTTTCTTCATCATGGAGGAGCGGTCAGGGGTGATCGTCTTCGCCGGCCATGTGGTTGATCCCACCAAGTGATGACGCATCTACATTACATAAACTTAATGTACTAGCTGCTTAATTTGCGATAATCTTGGAATGAACTCTACTACCCGTGACATCATCATGTCTGTATATATCCCATATTCGTTAGCACTCTTTTTTGACAGATTGCCAGCTTTGGATTTAAGGAAGGTTTGGCGGCTTAAATAAGGCGGTATAGAAGGGCTAAAATGATGAACTGTGAAACTCTCCAGAAAGGCGGACAGAAAATGGTGACAAATAATCCGGGCTAAAATTGGAACAAGGAGGAAGTCGAATTCCGGTATGCAAAAATTGCCTAAAGACCCACGAAGACAAGTCAATTTCTAGCATAAAGGAAAGCAAGACAAAAAATAAGGCGGAAAATAATAGGGAAATTTACAAAGAAGCCGGACGAAATGAAAAAGTTCGAATCCAGATTAATATATCGCGCAAGTTAGGGGTAGAATTCGAATTAAACCATGAGTTGCAATTCTCGTGGGAGTCTAAAAACTTGCACGGGAAGTCAGATGGCTCATATATATATATACGTGAGAGGTGATGACCGACTAAAATTAAGCAAACAATCACCGCAGGCTTCCTCTGATAGGGCTTCACGAGGGGCTGGGACGTTTGGTGTTAAAAGTGTTGGTTTACTGTTTTGCGTATCACGCTAGAAGCCAACCTCGGGGGGGAGGGGGGTTGCAGAATATCTCCTCCCGGCGACGTGTTTCGAGTGCAACATACTTTTTGGCGACTCCGCTAGGGAGTTGTGGAGTATCTCCCCAGCGACGCGTTTCGAGTGCAACATACTTTTTGACGACTGGGGGATGATTCGATCTAAAAATTGGACAACAATTACCAAGAGAGAATTCCTTGTGTGACACCCCCTTAAAATGTTCTTCCTTATTTGACACTCGCAAATTTATTCTTCCCTATATGACCTTTGTCTAATTTTTCTTTCCTTTGGTGACACTCTAGTACAAATTCTTCATCAACGGTGTTAAAGAGAGGCATGCAAAGACATTTTTACCCCTGATGTATAATGTGACAAACAAAGTACAAAGTAATATGTATGTAAAAAATCAGCAAAAAGACTGGATTTGAACGCCATATCTCACACAATGACACAAATTTGTTCTCTGATCTGGATTCAGAAAATTAAAAAATTGGACAGATCGTGTAGTACAACGGATCGTATAGCAACTTGCTACACGACAAGGGCATGTACATCAAGTTCTTCCACACCATCTGGAAGATGGCCGAGGGCGCTGCCGCGCCGGCCGGCCTGCCTCATCGCCGACGCGTGCAATCCGTGGACGGCTAGTGTGTGTGAAAGTTTCGGCATCACGAGGCTGGTCATGCACTGCCCGTCCGGCTACTTCCTCCTCGCCGTGCACATCCTGTCCGCGCACGGCGTGTACGACAGCGTCGGCGACGACTACATGGCGCCGTTCGAGGTGCCGGACTTTCCGGTGCTTGCCGTCGGGAACAAGGCCACGTTCCTGAGCCGCCTCCCCTCGCACATCCTCCTCCGCCGGGTCGCGTCGCATCGAGGTGAAGCTTGGCAGACGCCGGAGAACATCAAGGCGACGGTGCTGCCGCGCCTGCGATGCTGACCAAGATAACTTCTTCGTCTTCCTCCACCGTGTCCCTGTACAGCAGAACAGCACGGCGCGGATTTATAAAGGTCGCCGACCGCCGGCAGTAGATGGTGGACTGCGGTGGCTTCCTCGTAGTGCCCATCCGCACGCTCCACGCCCTTGCCGCGCAGAGGAGCCCTCCGGTCGCGGCGGAGCGCCGCCCAGAAGAGGAGGGCGACCACGTCGTCGCCGTCCGTGCGCGCCAGGCCATCGCCGGGAAGAGGAGCCATCCGGGCGCGGCGGAGGGCCGCCCAGAAGAGGAGCACGCCAAGAAGCCTCGTGCCACCACGCCGTTCGCCGCCGCGGCCGCACCGAACTTCTCAGCCCACGCGGCTAGCAGTGTGGTCCTCCACTCGTCGATCAACGCCAAGCATGAGGCCGCCAAGCCTTGGCACCAATCCGGCGCCGCCGCCGCTAGGGGATGAGGGAGATGGATAGGGTTCGCTGCTTCGTTTCGGTGCGGTTGACTTCATTCGCGACTCAAGGGTAATTTTGTCCGCCCTAAAAAAGTAACAGGAAGCGCGGTAGTGTCACCAAAGGAAAGAAAATTTAGACAGCGGATATAGGAAAGAAAAAATTCTTGAGTGTCAAATAAGAAAGACAATTTTACGGTAGTGTCATACAAGGAATTCTCTCAAGAACAAAGACACAATTTGTTCACACAACCGGCGTAAGTAGGTGCAGTGCAGGCACTGTAATCCTCTTAAATCTTTGACAAACCCAACCCTAGACCATAGGAAATTAGGACAGGAAATTACTAGAAACTCGTGAGACACACATGATCTTAGATAAACAAGGCACGCCGATGGAAACGACACGATCACAAAACTACACATGAATTAAATCACCGCCACGGAGGTCCGGCACCAGCAGAACAGAGTCACCGACAACGGTGGCGCAGCCGCAGTGCCGGCCGGCCCGGCCCCGGTACCAGTGCGGCAGGTAATGGCGTGAGACAACTAAGCGGTGGTGCACTGCTCGCGCGCGAAGCCGACTCGTCCGTTGGGCACGTCGAATAGGACGCGGTGGTTCTGCTGCTGCATGCTGGCGATGACGTTGAGCACCGTGTTGACGCCATCCGGTGCCGCGGCCATGGCCAGGCAGCTGGTGGTGCCGTACGTGCTGTGGATCACCAGGTTCTCCGCCGGTAGCGTCACCTGCATGCCGGTGAACATGAACGTCACCGGCGGCCAGTTCACCGTCGTGTTGTAGCACGTGTCAAACCCGCCAAGGGAGGAGACGGGGGCGCCGCGGATGCGGTGGCGGACCTCGTCACGCACGGCCACGTACGCCGGCGCGACGAGCCGGGTGAACATCGTGCCGGAGTCGAGCACGGTGCCGGCGCCGGTGGCCGGGTCGAACGCTAGCGCGGAGGCAGGGATTGGCACCACCTTCTTGCCCACGCGGATGCCGGTCATGCCGACGTAGTAGAGCGACGAGCGGTGCGGGTTGACGAGCAGCGGCGTCGTCTTGATCCGCTGCGGCTGGCCCTTGCGGCCGAGCCTGAGCGTGCCGGAGAAGTTGAGTGACTTGAAGCTCGGGAGGCAGTAGGAGAAGGTGCCCTCGTACATGTCCTTGGTCTGGGTCAGGAACGACAGGGGCCCACGGCCGAGCCCGAGGAGGCCCTGCGGCGGCGCCGCCGTGCCGGTGGCCTTCTGCAGGCAGCCGAAGGTGTAGCTCTTCACGACGTCATTGGCGACGGTGAGCGAGTCCTGGGACAGCGCGGCCTCGAGCGAGGAGTCGGCGTACGTGAGGCTGAAGCCGCAGGACTTGGTGTTGGGCGAGCACGACGGGTTGGGCGCCCCCGCGCAGGCGGGCGAGCCGCAGGGCACGGCGCGGTAGGAGGTGGACTTGGCCGGGTTGAAGGGCGTGACGGTGGGGCAGCCGGCGCACCCGGAGCAGGGGATCCACGCGGCGTCGTTGCTGGTGTCGACGGCGAGGAGGAGCTGCTGCGGCGGGGTGCCCAGGCGTGCGCGCACCACGTACGTCGGCGTCTGCAGCAGCTGCCGCCCGGACGCGATCGGCGCGTACGCGCGCCCGGCCACGGCCAGCGAGTCGAGGTACAGCAGCCGCGACGCGTCCCGGGACGACTGGTCGGCGAGGAACCCCGCCCACGACGGCGCCGCGGCCGCGTCGGTCCCCAGCGGCGAGCACGGCCCGAACGCGTGCGACACCTGCAGCGTCGTCCCAGCGTCCGGCGGCGTCGCCGGGCACGACGGGTGCGACGCCTCCGCGCCGGACGCCGCCAGCAGCGCGACCACCATCGCAATACCGACGCCACCGAGCAACCTACCCGCCATTATCGCTGTACCTACTGCTGAGCAAGCCAAGTGTGGCGGTGTGATGAGAATGTCAGAATGTGGCACACCGACACCATGGATATATAGCGCGGGGCTGGCAGTGGAGGCACGTGAGCGGTGACGCGCGCGACGGAACACGGCCAGCGCCCGTGCCATGTCCACTGGCGCGCCCGTGAGGCCTCCGCTGGACGCATTGGCCGATGGCCATACTCTCCCGGCAGGCTGGACCCGGTATCCGTACTCGCAAGTCATTAAGCTGCATGCCTGCACGGCAACGTGCGTCCGCGGCGGCAGCTCGTGATCTGAGTCTGGCGCGTCCGATGGGCAAATGGATGCTCTCCACGTATGCTCAGCGCGTTGAATTCCGGGCGCGTGCCGTGCCGACGAGCTCTGTTTTCTGCCTGCTCGTCGCAGCGTAGCGAAGACTTGTCTTTGCATGGCGGTGGCCATGGCGCCCCACAAGGTTTGTTGGACAGTTGGAGCAACGAATATCCCTGGACTCCTGGAGTCCTGGTCTATGGACCGAGGCTCTTGATCGAGGCGAGACCATGTGAGCTAGGTGCATGTGAACCTGGTGTGCGAACCGATTGCCGATGATATGTGATTGCACTTTGGAGTGTGCGCAGGCACACGTGATATTCTCTGCCGTGCGAATGAGATCGATGCCGAATCGAGAATGGGATTGTTCGGTAACATCCTCGGTTAGCGACAGGACAGTTGGATTCGCGATACGATTCTCGCCATGGCCGAGCATGTTTCACCGAGGAGGAATGTCACGGGATCGCTGGCGTGGACGAAGACCCAAAAGATATTTGACGAACGCAGGGCCGAGATCGAGTAGCTATGTTTGCGCTGTGACATGCTGCTGGGCAGAGTTTAACTAGGGTATAGGGGGGCCATTAGCTTCACCGTCTTCTTGGGCTTGGCCGCTTGGGGCTCGGGTGATGTCTGCATCTGGTTGTTTCCGGGCATCGCCAGACATGGCCTTGTCGCCCGTCGTGTCCATTAGCGTGTAAACGCCATGGTCCTTGGGACGTGGAGGACCCGGGGCACCAGATCGAATCGATCGAGTGACCACCAGCGGAAGAGCTAGCAAAACGGTGCCCACAGGATCGATGACGTAACGGGACCGACATAACGTAGCTAGCCTAAACCCTAAACCCTGTTTGAACTTTGGTGTTTCAGCTTTCATGACACCATCGGGAATTTGAGGAACGGTTGTGCGCATCAATTGATGCAGAAACTGGGGATTTACGCCATTTCGAAAAAAATATCGGGAATTTGAGGAGTTCACCAGGTTTTGGTGTGGTCAGTTTAGCTTGGAGCGGATTATTGTGGAGTATTGTATTTTGTGCTTTTGGTTTCGGTAGAAAACCTACCTCAATGCAGGATCTTTTTGGGGCATGGTTACGAGGTTTTGATGGTGACAGGAAAACTTTAATGTTAACCGGGATCACTGCAATACTATGGACCGTATGGAATGCTAGAAATGAATTGTGTTTCGATAAAAAGAAACACCAGGATCCCTTTGTGCTAATTCATAGAGTTAATTACTGGATTAACACCTGGGCTGTTTTACAGAAAAAGCTGGAAAACAAAGAGGCACTGATGTGGGGAGCAAGACTTCTAGAGCGAGTGACAAATGAAGCTTTCAACGCATCCAAGGGATGGAGACCTGGAGTCCTAAGAATTTCTCAGTAGAAGATGTTCCCTGGAAAAACCTGAAGTTTGAAGCTGAAGATGGTAGAAGGAGCGAAGGATAGTTTTAGGCTGGAGAGGAGTTCTTTTGGATGTTGATCTTTGCTGATAGTTTTAGTTGGTTCTCTTACATGTTTGGTTCGGTTTGCGCTTGGGTGTCTCGCATGTGAGATCTCAGAGATGGTAGTGAGATAGTTCTTTTACTTTCTGTTGGTTTTACTTCTCTGCAGTTTACTTTCCTGTTTGTAGCTGAACCTGTGGTTTCTATTAATAGAAATCGGAGAGGGAACTCTCTTTTATTCAAAAAAAAAAAGCTTGGAGAAAGAAGTTGGTTACCTCACCCGTGGTCCAACGTATGCTTCTAGCTTCTGCGTATGGGCTTTGCAATCTTTGTAGGGCAAACGAGAGAAAGAAATACGTCGCGGTAGCTAATCAAACCTGTGGTACGCCGAGGACCTCACCGTTTCACTAAGCATCAGCCCCAAGATGAAGGGAAGAGCAGAACCATCAACACGGAAAATTTACAGGAGCCGGTACGTACCGGCACAAGATTCACTGTTGATTCGTCCCCTAAGATCCATGCCCCGGATAAAACATGTATGAATCAAAAAATTCATAGATGTTTCATCTGGAGCACGGATCTTAGGGCTCGAATCAATAGTGGATCATGTGTCGGTAGATACCGGTTCCTGTTAAAATGCATTCACCCAGAACCATCCCATATGTGTTGAAAGGACGCCAATGAACAACAAAAAGAAGATCACGGAAGAAAGAGGCAAAAAACATACAAACGGAAGATCAACGACAAAGAGGATGACTACGAACCTCACATATGACTCCAACAGGGTTTCGCCGAGTGCCATGTCCCATAACAAATGGCAAAGATGCTGCCCTCGAGCCCCACTTATCAAGACTTTACCGAGTGCTCCTTAAGTGTCACAAGACAAAGTCTCTGGCATGGGACCCACCTATCGGGGCTTTGCCGAGGGTGCTCCAGATACCACATGACAGAGAGCATGACGAGGGGTCCCATCTGACAGGTCTTTTCCTATAGTCTGGACAAAGACAACGACAAACCCTTGTGCCACGTGGCACCACCGTCTCCATGTTATATATGTCTGTTCACTTTTCCTTATCGGGCACCCTTATTTGACCCTCAACAAAGTTTTTAGCGAGTGTCCGGTGCATTGCACTCGAAAAAAAAAGTATTTGACGACAAGATCTCTACTAGGTCTGTTTACTGAGGGCTGACAATCGCGAATGTTTACCGATGCGCAATTGTGGGTTCGTCATGCTCATGGTCATCGTCGCCGCACTATAAAGCCCAAGTATGCCACTTAATTGAGCCGCTTTGTCTTCCCTCCTGCTAAAGGCAAGGAAGTATTCACCGGGAGCTCCTATACTACGTTCGCTTCGTCCGTTACACAAGAAGCGGTATTCTGCGAGGGTTGACCCAGCTAACTCGTTCGCTCACACTCTGGTTTTTTTGGTCGTTCTTCCTGCTCTTTCTCTGGTGAGGAAAAAACCCTGGTTTTTGTGTCTCTAGTTTTTTCCTATTAATTTTAAAAAAATAGTGAAATCAAAAAAGGTTCACTGATTTAAAAATGCTAATAAAAATTTAAAAATAACGAATATGAAAAATTTGAGGATAAAAAATATCATGAATTTGAAAAATGTTCGCAATTTTAAAAATTCCATGAGATTTAAAAATAGTTTGTGAAAATTGAAAAATGTTCAACAATTTTATAATGGAGACGTTCAGTAATTTGATAAGACTCCTCATGAATTTTGAAAATATATGTGAATATTTTTTTTACAAATTTGAAAGATTTCATGAATGAAAAAACTATTGAAACATTTGAAAAATATTCGGAAAAGTTAAAATGCTCATGAATTTTAGAAACAAGAAAAGAGAGAAGAGAATGTAAAAGAAAACATAAAATAAAGAAAATAAATGGAGAAGAAAAATAAAAAATAACAAGAAAACAAAAAAAGGTCCATAAAAACCCCGCCAGAAGTCTCTAGCACCAAAACCGGAATGAGGGGGCCGACCAAGTTAAAAAATTAGCCTGGGGGATTATGCGTTACGTCGGGGTTCCCCTACCTATCGCCTGTAGCGAGGCGAGCGAACCAACTCTCACGCGCGATACATGGGCCTGGAGTCTGGCCCCGCACCTCGCAGCCACTCACAGGTTCGGTCACCTTCTATCTTTTTTTTTACACTTTTTCCTTTAAAAAATTAGAATTACTTTCATATTTCAAACAAATTTTTAAAAATTATTTCAGATATTGAATATATTTTTAAAAAAATGGATACAAATTTGAAAATAGTTCATTTTAAATTGTCCATTTTGAAAATGGTTCAGATTTTGAAAATTGTTCATTTTTAAAATAGATCCAAATTTGAAAATGGTTCCAAATTTAAAATCATTCAAATTTTAAATATTGTTCCTTTTTAAAATGGTTCCAAATTTAAAAATGATTAAAACACCGTAACGAAAAATTGTTCAGTTTTTGAAATTATGAAAAAAATGATAGATAAAGAAAACTGATAAAAAAAAAACAAAAAACAACGAGCAGAAGAAAAAGAAACGGAAAAACGAAGGAAGGAGTAAATGTGCCTGCCCAAGTGGGGATACATAACGGGCGAGTCTGACTCGCAAAAGGCGATATATGTTGATTCCGTTACGTCGCTAATGAACGGAACGGGCCTCAAATATGATTCACCTAATTCCACGCGGGCGTGTGCAATCTGGCCAGCCAATCAACGCTGACGGGCCATTTCTCTGACGACCGAGCTCTGTTGTGCTGACACGCGGCCCATTTACGCACGTCTTGTATCGAAAGCCCACGAAGAACAGTTCTGTGCTCAACACGCAACAGCTCAAGCCTCAAGGGTTCCGCTACGAGGGGCGGCGCCACAAGTGCAGACGACGATCAGCGCCAGGACGCGGACACACGGCTTACGGAACGGTTGCGCGGAGATCGGAGGAGCGGCTGGCGGTGCCTCAGCACCAATGGCCACCACCACCAGGTCTACCACGGCCACCACATGCATCTGTCGAGCCAGTGAGTGCCCTCTGATGCCCTTGCTCGATTTGCCGGATTGAATCGTTCGCTAGCTTGTGGCAATTTCTGCTGCTTAGCTCAATTTGATATGCGGTAATTTCTTGTTACGTTTGCTTAAAAACTGTTCAGTGAGCAAGCGACCCAAGATGTCAGAGCTGGATGCGCGGACCACCATTGTAGGTTCCACTGTCCTGTTCAGAGTAGACAACGAGCAAATCAAGCAGCTTCCCATCGGGGAGTCCGTCAGCTCCGATGTGGTCTCGGCCGGGGGACGCCTCTGGAGGATTGATTTTTACCCGCGTGGAAACACTGAAGAAGACAAAGGCGAGTATATTTCTATCTACCTCAGGCACATAAGCAAATCCAGTAGAATCAAGGCCATCTTCGATGCCTTCATGCTGAGTAGGGACAGCAAACCATCTTCGTCCAAGGGAAAGTCGGTCGATACCTTCGAAATCGACAAAGAATTCGATGATTGCTGGGGATGGAGAAAGTTCCTCCAGGTAACTACCGTGGAGAATGTTTTCTCAACAGAGGGACACGTCACATTTGTATGCGCTATCACGGTTATCGATGACAGTCCTATTCCCGTGCCGCCTTCAGACATTGGGACCCATCTTGGCCGCCTACTAGATCACACTGACGGGACCGATGTGTCATTCATCATTGACGATGAGACATTCCCTGCTCACCGAGTAGTGCTCGCTGCCCGCTCACCGGTCTTCAAAGCAGAGTTGTTTGGTTCCATGGTCAAGTCTACGATGTCGTCGATCACGCTGCACGACATCACACCTGCGACATTCAAAGTTATGCTTAGGTTCATATACACGGATAAACTGCCTGCAGCAAACGAGCTTCAGGACTCTTCCATTGAGATGTTTCAGAATCTTCTCGCTGCCGCAGATCGGTATGCACTTGACCGACTAAAGTTTATATGTGCCCAGAAATTATGGGATAAAGTGTCAGTCGATACAGTTGCAACTATCTTAGCTTGCGCCGAAACCTACAGCTGTCACGAGTTGAAGAACAAGTGCATTGACTTCTTTGCCGTGGAGAAAAATTTCAAGGAGGCCATGTTCACGGATGGTTACGCATTGTTAGTTCTGAATTTCCAATCGATTACTGCTGAGCTCAAAAAGAGGGTTATGGCATAACATGTCAGGCGTTCAAGCATAGCTCTAGTATGGTGTTTACATCTTGTCAAGCATGCAATCTCTATGTGCTGAGTAGGGAGCCTGGGAGCTTGCGGTTAGTTGCTAAGAGATAAGTGACGAGGTGGAGTGTGCTGTCAGATAATTCAGATGCAAAGTTTAGGACGTCGTGTTAAATCACCGGCTCATTTGTGTTTTTGTTTCTCTGCTGGTTTGGAGATGTCGTGTCCTGAAGGTTTTAGGATGTTCACTTTTGCTATGCTGGTCCATAACCATCTACAGTAGCTATATGTTGTTCTATCTCCATGGGTACTATATGGTCGGTGCAAGCATGCCAAAGCTTAGGAAATCTGAGCGCTTATGTTGTCATGACAAAGTTCTGGAACATGCCTTTTTGCATACTTGTCTGTGTGCTACTTCTGTTTTTATTTTTTTGAGACAAGTGTGGTACTTCTGTTACTCGATTCATTCATGTGTGCTTTCTCTACAATAAGGCTTAGAATGGGCCGGCTCTACCAATGGACTGGGCTAGATGATTGCCGTTACACCTTCCCAATTCCAAGTGCTTTGCCATCCTCCCTAAAAAATACAAGTGCTTCGCTTCATCAGTTTCCCTCAAAAAAAAAGTACGACATGGTTTTCCAAAAAAAAAGTCAATGCATCGCAGTGAGCCGTGAGCACAAAACAGCAACGCAACGGAAAAAATGCGCATGCCGACTGAGATCGGAGATCTTCAGACCGTAGCATGCTTCCAGCTGCGATACATCGCAGGTGTAGTGTTGCCCCGGTCTCATGGACCGTAGTCCGATTCAACGACACGGCCGGGTGCTACCAACTTGCTGCGTGTCGCAACTTTTGTCGGCCGAAAGAACAGAAAAGGTTTCCCAGTTTTTAGGCATCCAGTTGGGTTGCCCTTTTCCTTCTGCTGACCTCCCTCTTGTCTGTTTTTTTCATTGGGTCTGTCTAGAGCGCAGTTCGACTCTCAGTCGCTTGACGTCAGCTCTTCTTCTCCAACTCCGGCGAGTTCACTTCTCCCGTAGTCACCGCCGGCCTAACCGCCGACCTCCCCGCCCGTGGCCGGCGCGGTGCCGCGACGCCTCGCCGCCCGCCCTGCCCCAAGCTCCTCCTCCGCCGGTCTACCGCTGCCCCGGCATCCCTCTAACCCCCACCCCTTCTTCTTCGGCGCCGATGAACCAGCATCCCCCCCCTCCTCCCCAAGTTAAGTTTCTTCTCGCCTCTGCCGCGGCTCCGACTCATCTTGCCGCCGTGGCCGTGACGAAGAAGAAGACCTCTGGCCAGCACGAATCGCTTCTCATTCGATAGAGAATTAGCAAAACCGTTTTTCATTCCATCATAAACTACTCATCACGTTCCCTTTTTCTTTTACGGACAAAACCGTCGCGTTCATGGAGCTAATTGCAGAGTTAAGTAATCTCAGTGACCGTATTACGCACGCTACGGGCCCTTCCGTTTTCTCTATCGCCACGTCGAGGTGATTCACAATGATGCGTAATTATGCATCCATGAGTCATCGTGTTTGTATCCTAGCATCACGCCAGCTGAATCGTCTGGAAATGAACAAGACAGTGCGGCGTGAACTTCAGCTCTGATATCTTCTTCCTTGTCTCAGTGTCTCACGGATTGAAACCTAAAAAACATAATACCAAAGACAAACTTTGTCACAACACGCGCGCGGACCTGAAATTCACAAACTCAAATGAATCAACAGATGTACTACTGTACGCACAAATCTCCCTATACCGCCGAGCAAGCGGCGAGCAGCAACTTGCGAGTGCCAACAAATTTGGGTTCGCGTGCGCGAGGTCTAGAGGCAACGATCGCCGTGACGTCCCCGCCTACGTACGTGCGAATTTTATCTCCAGTTTCAAGCGAGAATCTCCGGATTCTTGCGTGGATTTAAGCCCCACACTGAACTGCCCAACAGGACCAGAATATTCAGAAGACAAGGCAAGCCAGCCTTCTCCTCCTTGTTTAACTCCATTCTGTGTGTGACGAGCTGCTAAACGACTCGCCGTATCCTACTATATATAAAAGTAGGACGGATTCGCACTCTGTTAGGCCATCCACGTCGCCCCTAATCCAGAGCCGTCCGATCGAGCCCACGGACGGACCAGATGGCTCCACGTCGCCCCCACATCCTCGCTACTGTAGCACTGGAGTTTCTACCAATCAGACGACGCCACGTCGCCCCGCACGATTTCTGACGCGTAGCTTTACAGAAAAACCCCCTCCACTTTGCAAAAAACACCCCACAAAGGACCTTTCCGCAATTTCCCAGGGACTCAGGGGCCTCCGTGAAAAAGTACCCCGCGAGCCCCCCTCTCCCTCCCTCTCTCCCGCGACGCCGCGGTTCGCCGCCGCCGCCGGCGCGCTCCGCCGCCGCTACGGGCCTCCCCGCTCAAATCTGAGCAAACGGGGAGGTGCGCCGCTGCGCCCTCTCCCTTCTCGCCCAAGATCGCGGGCCGGGACGACTCGAGGCCGCCGGAATCGACGCTGCCAAGATCCGGGACCGCCGCCGCCTCCGCGCGTCGCCGGCGCCGGTCCGGCGACCAATAAGCGGCGGCGCCGCCACGTGCAGGTGCGCCGTGTCGAGGCGCACCCGGAGAGCACACGCGCGCGTCCCGGAGCGCACGGGCGCGCCGCCGGCGTCGCTGTCGCCGCCGCGGCAGATCGGCGGCAGATCCGTCCAGACCCAGCCACTGTGACGTCACCAAAACGTCACAGTGGGCCCACATGTCAGCGTTTTTTTTGTTACTGATTTAATTCCTTTTAAGAAAATTGCTAAATGCTGAAAAAAATCAGTACCATAAAATATATTCAACATGAAAATAATTCAAAATAATGCAAACAAATTGTCAAGAAAAAGTAAAATTACCAAATTTTCCACAAAAAAAAACACCACAATTACATTATGCACAAAAAAAATGCAAGTCATATATATATATATCAAAATTTCCCAAAATTTACAAAATGCCAAACTTTTTCTAGAAATGTTCAAACTTTCCACAAAATAATGCAAATATTGTGTCAAGAAAATATATAAAATTATCAAAATTCCAAATTCCCCGTAATTCAAAACAATGCAAATAATTTGTCCAAACAAAAAGTAAAATTACCAAATTTTCAAATTCTCACAACAAAAAAAAAACAACACAATTACATTATACACAAAAAAATGCAAACAATATGTATAAAAAAAAATCCCAAAATTTACAACCTACATTCGGACAATTTTATGGAAAAACCACCCTTATTTGACCATTCCAACTCAAATTTCAAATTCACATATTTAATAATTTCAAATACCTCCGAAATCTAATCATTTTTGTAAACTTTCAAAGAATACAAATTTGAATACATTTCAATGCGATAAATTTTAACAACCTCGAAAAATCTCCTAATCGTAAACTTCTCCGAATTCAAATAATATTCATATGCATACTTTCTAAAAAACATATTCGAAAATCATCAGACGAACGCGCGGCATTGCCGCGCTAACTATCCCTAGTCTTTTCTCTACGGTTGGTGATCTGTGTATTAGGAATTGTTCACAGATAAGGACATCTCAAATATTAATTGGCACCAATCTAAAAATAATTGACACTGCCCCGCAGATAAAGGCACAATGTTTATTAAACAAAGGTTTTACCAAAAGGGAAGTCAAGTTGCTTACTGCTCTATTCTGCAGAAAAAACAGTTGCTTACTATACTAAGGGATATGCAAACACTTTGTTTATTGTGGAGAAAGACGCGAACGCTTCTACTGGGATTCCAGCATTATTTCCGAAAATAGGCCGTACCCCCACTATATAAATATAGCAACAACCCGATACAATCAACAGTCACGACATGTTGGGGCGGCAGCAAACATACACCCAAAGCAAGGGGAAGAGAAGAAAAGAAGAAGAAACAAAAAGGAGACATAGGCGGATCGACTAAAACGATGATGACCCGCAACCGCTGCGCCCTCTCCAACAAAGTATCACCACGCTCCTAGCACCGAATCGACGAGTACCAAGCAGCCCCTTCAAGAAGGGACGCCATGCTGCTGCCCGGACCAGGGCCCTGGTCGTAGGGTTTCCCCCGGCACGGAGGGAAGCGAAGGGTAGCCTCGACGCCCTTCAGGAAGGAAGGATGCCACCCGGAGGCGGCACCGCGTCGGTGTCGAACCCGACAAGGATTTCTCCCGAAACCCCTTCCACCACCCCGGACGATCGGTAACACAGGAGCCCCGCGAGGCCGAGCCTCGAAACCACCAGACTAGCCGCCCACCACCATGCGCCAGCGAAACCGAAGTCACCACCATCGTCGTCTCACCGAAGTAGTCGTCAAGCTGTCTGCCAGACGGAGGTGAGGAGTAAGAACCAGGCGCAGCAGTACCGCGACCGAGCGGGAGGGAACAACCTCCACCGCCGAGGACGGTAGTCGACCGGACGGGGCAGCAGAGCACACCAGTCTCTGTCAGGTCCGGCCGAGCCCAGCGGGCCCGTAAAGCCCCCATGGGGGCATACCAGTCCTAATGGAGTCCGGCCGGTCCCAAAACGGGTCCGTGAAGCTCGCCGCCACGCTGCAACCTGGTCGGTCGCCGTTGCCGCTGCACCTGCATCCTCCACCTCCCCTACATCTGCAGAACGCGCCGCAGGTCAAACCGGCCCGCCCTGACCCAGATGGGTCCCGAAGGGCCCAGATCTGGGCCGCAAGGGCCGGCCAGCGAACGCCCGCTGCACGCCGCCACCCGCCCGTCGCGCCGCCCCGCGAGCAGGCACGCGTCGCCGCCGAACCGCTACCACCCGGCCGGAGCCGGGCCAGCCGCCTCCCGAGGTGCACCGCGCCGAAAGGGGAGATCCCCGTCTCCACCCAAGACCGCCACGGGGAGTGAAAAGCCGCCGCCGCCGCCGCCACCGGGCCGTCGCCCGGCAGCCCCTGCCGGCGGCGGTGACGGGAGAGAACGATGGGGGGACCTGGGCGAGGAGGAAGGGAGGCGCGCCGCCGCCGCCACGGGGGGCGACGGGGGCGCGAGGGAGAGGGAGGGAGAGGGCTCGGGGGAGGAGAGGGCGGCGCCGGCCGGCCGCTGCGTCGGCGGCGGCTAGGGTTGGGCTCGGGGGAGGAGGGTTTCAGGAACACAGGATCGCTGCAGGAATCGGTCAAGTTTGGTCCAGCATTATTTCGCCACCCCGCATATTGTGTGGCGCAAGTGGACGAAAATTTTAAGCCATGATTTTGATTGCATCGCTCCATCGCCTATATATATAAGAAACATGGCTATGTCTATGTAAGCATGATGCTGCTGTGGTTGGTGAGAGCAGGTTTTCGTTTGTTTAATAACAATCTCAACTCCCAAGGGCCGTGATTTGCTATGTGGTCGATTCAGATATGCCAACGGTACCATTGATCACTTTGTTAATGTTTTCCCCGTGCAAAGCAGAATCACGGTTTTCTGCCAGTATAGAAGCACAGTTTTTTTTGGCACCTCGATACCAAGATGCGGCCTTATGTTTCGCCTCCGCAATGTTGGATTATAATAGGATTAATTAACAAAGGCTGCAGCTTAGTTAATCGATTTCCTAGGAGAGTCTCTTTTATCTTCCAAATCACTTGACAAAAGTTTGTACAGAGGAACCTGCCATGTCAATTTATTCATATGATTAAACTTTTTTTTTTTTTTGCGGGGATGAGATTATAATACTCCCTCCGTCCAAAAATAAGTGTCTCAAGTTTGTACAAAAGTGGATTTATCTATACATGAAACATGTCTAGGCACATCCACTTTTGGGCAAATTTGAGACACTTATTTTGAGACGGAGGGAGTACTAACAGTGGCTCACGAGAATAAACAAGTGAGCATTGAATATTGGCGCAAGAATACAACACTCTAGAATATTAGTTTGGAGGGGGACACTAGAAAAACTTTGGCATCCTTTCTTTTTCCCGGCAGACATTAGCTTCTTTGATTGTAAGGTTCATGGGGTGTGGGCTCCTGCATTTCATATAGTAGCAAATAACTCAATAAGTGTGTCGCACATTTGCACATCCGTTGGGTTTTAACCTGAATCATCGAATTGCAACACATAAACCATCATCGCACGGTTGCATCTGCATTCAAATTTAGGGAGTATTTAATTCGAATATTTATCATAAGAGTCTTAGAGAATTCAAATCTTTAGATTTTAATTTGCTACTCTCTCACATCCGAATTGACTGTCGCAGCCCTGTACAATTTTGTGATGTGGTAGCTCACTTCTTATGTCAATTATTCCAGATCAGAGGGAGTAGTAGAGTTGTTTGATTTGTAGGACATTGCACTACATCTCATAGAAAAAGAATCCTATTGACGCAATATGGAAAATTTGCTTTGTTTATATGACAATTAAGGTAAATACTAATTCTTGAATTTTTTTTATAATGCAATCAAACAACTTCTATCTTATATTGTCGTGTTTTCAATTCCAATCACGACTAGGGACAAAGCTACAAAATTGTTGGGATATGCTCAGACTTTTATGGTGTAATCTTCCACTAATGAGCAATATCAGCGACAAATTTAATTGGATTGGATTCTTGTGAACCGAACACTTTTGATACTAGCTCTGTCCCCTGTTAGGAGTGGAACTACCTGGAGCCAACAGGGTGCAGATGCATCAGGGAAGAAGAAAATACCTTGCAATTAACCTATAAAATCAGGGCACCCGTATGGCTGAAATGTGCCCATAATCATTCTTAAGTTTGGTCTAACCCCACACATCTTTCAAGTAATTAACATGTCAAAATCCCACCTTTTTTTATTTATGTGTTTTTGCCGGTTCTACAAATTTGAACTTTTAGGTGATGCATGGTTGTCATGCAAAACTTAGCCATCAAACATTTCACAATGCCAAAAACTTACCGACAATGTTTTAAAATGTTGAGAAGGACAATGGGTAGCTGACTTCTTTTATCAATTTTACGTCATACAAAGCAACCTCCTATTATAACGTTAAAAGTTTGTTTCGTTGACTAGTGCAATTGCAACGTTTATATGGACAATGCAACGCCCTTTGCGACATGGATTATATATATTTTAAAGCACAATACAAACACAGAGGGAATCTTGGTCGTCTGATTAGTTTGCCATGACATATATATTTTCGTTACACATTTACGTGTTAAGTGAGACAACGCATGTGCACGTCATATCATGTATAAGTCACGAGTGTGTGAGCACGTTTTTTTTTTGAGGAATAACATGCACACTTATGCCTTGTACTACTCATTTGACGCCTACATTTTGAATCATAATGTATTTACATATGCATTATTTTTCTATTCACCATGTTTTGAATTATAAAATGGTTTGGACAAATATGAAAAGCAGGACCTACTCCCTCCCACCCCGAGAATAATTGAAGAAAGTATACTATGTGCAAAATTGAAGTGAGTGAACAGATACAGTAAAACACAAACACGTCTACATACATTGAAAAACTAGAACATCCTATTATTCGGAATGGAGGAGTAATAAATACTCCTAAATTCCATTTTTCATTCAACTATACTAACAAAAATGGGCAAACACGGTGAGAAAACAGTCTACCCACCTGCACGATGTGGGCCCACCACCCCTAAACCCCAGTCCAAAATCTGAGCCAGCCGGCCAGGAACGAGATCCTCTAACGTAGTGCAAACTACTGCAGAGGGACGTTGTTGGTTTTGGTCCACTCATTGCGGATCGGACGTTGCTCCGTGAACGACTGCCTGCTAGCTATTTTGCTTGGTTGGAAAGTAAGCAATGGTACGTGCGACTCGGTCTTTTTCCGAAACAATGCAAAGTATTCTAATAAATTTTGGCACATGAGAGTATATGCTCCTGCCATAGTTCAAACAATTGTCAAAAATATTTTAAACAAAAATTTGGCACATACTTCTCGACAGAATGTGCACGCCAAGTTTCGCGAAAAAACGACAAGTTTTGTGGCTTGTGTAAAAAGACAAAAAAAAAGTCTTGGATTTTTATTGGCACATACATCTCGACATCATATGTGCGCTCGCCAATCTGAAGCTGGCCATCGTTAGAACATCTCCACTGGCGATTTCAATAGACTATCCGGCAAATGTGCCGGACAAGCACTATTGATAGAGTCGACACACATTGTCGGTTTATTGGGACCGGGCACCGGCAGACGTGCGCGGCCTTGTGGCCGGCGTGGATGTCGGAGCGGGCGTCTCTATTCTTGCGGCTTCGCCATGTTACCTTGAGGTGTTAGACTATCGAGTTTGATCGTTCGGGCGACTTTGTCGTCGACTCATGTGGGGAGCAGCCTCAGGGTCAGCGTGGCTGTCGTAGCTCCAGATTTTCGCACAATTTCTCTTTATAAAGTGGCCAACTGTTTATTTTGGTGTGGCGTTATGTGTTTTTAAAATTCATTTTGAAAATGTAAAAAAAGTCGAACAAAAATTCCGCGCATATGTCTTGACATTATATCTGCTCAAAAAGTCGTTTTCACGAATCGACATTTTTATGTCGTGCGTAAAAAGACAAAATTCATTCTAAAAGAACTTTTCACAATACTTTTTTTTTGTATTTTTATACTCACTCCGTTCGGAAAAGGATGTCTTAGATATATCTAGATTTAGATGCATGTGGACATGTTTTAGTGTACACATACATCCAAATCTAGATATATCTAAGACATCCTTTTCCGAACGGAGGGAGTACAAACCACAAAAAATTATCGGTTTTCCATGCATAGTCGAGATGTATGTGCCAATTTTTTTCTACGATCTTTTTACAGTTTGAAATGTTCGAACCGGTAGCAGAAACCTATACTCCCGTCCCGTGTACCAAATGAATTTTCGAATATTTTACCTGGTTTAGAAAAAAAGACTAGGCCGTTTACCTCTATTTCCAACAATCCAATCGAGCAAGCAAAATATGTAGCAGCCAGTAGTTCGCGCGAACGTCGTACGATGCAAAATGAGTGGACCACAGCCAACTATGTCCCTCTGCAGTAGTATCCTGTAAGTCAGAGGATCTCGTTCCGCCGGCCACGGGCCACCTGTGCTTCCCCAACCCCAGAAGAGCGGCAGAGGCCCACCAAACGCCGCCGCAAGCCCCACAGAACGCCATCCCCTCTTTAAAAACCACACAAACCCAACCGGGAAGCGCGACCACGATCGATCCATCCCCTTCTCCTCGCCCTCCCGTTCACTCGGCGGCCTCTTTCCTGATCCATCCACCCGCTTGCTCTCTCTCTCGGTCGCCTGCGCCTGTCGCCTCTCCGTGCGCCCGAGAGGCACAGAAGTTCGTCGTCGTCTATAAACTACTCGTCTCCTCCTCCGCACCCCATCAGAGCCACCCACCCCCCTCCGCTCCTCCTCTATCCTCTCCTCTCCCACCCTCTCCACACGATCCGGCCTTGTCCGCTTCCCCGCATTCCCTGCCCACCACGCGACCGGCGGCGCCTCCTATATCCGTCCGTCACCCCGCTGCGCGCGCCCCCGCAGCCGCGTACTGTGCTGTGGTTTAGCTAGCCTAGTCCGGCAGGGGGACTCGCTCGCGCGTGACCGGATCACGCCGCGGGCCATCCTCCATGGCCGCCACGCTCCCGCGCGCGGTGGCGCCCTCGCCGCGGCCCACGGGGCTGCTCCCGCTCCCGCGCGCCGCGCCGCTGCTCCTCGCGGGCCGCGCCGCCGCCAGGAGGCTCCGGGCCAGAGGGGCCAGGGCGCCCGCGCTCGCCGCGGCGCGCCGGAGCTGGGCCGTCTCCGCCCGAGCCGTGCTCGACGTGCCGCGCCACCGGGCGCCGCAGAAGCCCGTGCAGGAGGTACGGCCCTCCCGCCCGCCGATCAACTGCTTGCGTCGCGATTGGGTTTCAGACTGCGTGCGTGTTCGGAGGGTTGGGGTTTTTTGTTGTTTTGCGGGTGATTATTAGATTGGTTTACGAAGTCAGCGGCGATAACTTGTATTCACGGATCGTAGTTTCCAGACCTTCTGGATCGGCTGCGTGCTCCGTATCATCTGAGTTCTGACGGCTATAATATGGTCGCCAAATCGTGTTGGGAAATTTAGGGGTTATCAGGAGTCCAGTCCAGTTATTTTGGATGACTGTATCCGACGATAAGGTTCTGCGCTGCCGCAAAATTCATTGCATGTGAGAGTTGGTTTGGTCTCTAGCTCATAATGGTGCGCTTGCACACTAGTATCGCTTTTGTTATGTTGTGTTCCTTTCATGGAGTTTTTAAAGTACAGCAGAGTGTAGCAAGTGCACGAAACACAGCAAATGCAGTTAGAATAAGCAACTGCGTGGCAATGAAAGGTTAGGTGACAGCTGTGGTGGTAGGTACAAATCACGGTCAGGTTCGAGGAGTACTACATTGTGTAATACATAGGTGGAAAATTTCTGACGTGTTTTTTTTCCATGCTCTTCGGGAATGTATTTGAATGGGTCGTGGCCTGCTAGTTGTGACAGTTACGACTTGTAATTTGTAAATCATGCGGTGCTAGCTAACATCTGGGATTTCCTTTTTTTACCAGGCTGCGGACTTGAATGATATCTTGGCAGAACGTGGAGCTTGTGGTGTTGGGTTTGTCGCGAACTTGAAAAATGAGGCTTCATTCAACATTGTCCGTGATGCTCTTACAGCTCTCGGGTGCATGGAGCACCGCGGTGGTTGCGGAGCAGACAACGACTCTGGTGATGGGGCAGGATTGATGAGCGGCATACCATGGGATTTGTTTAATGATTGGGGCAGCAAGCAAGGGCTTGCTCCTTTCGAAAGAACACATACAGGTGTAGGCATGGTCTTCCTTCCACAAGACGAGAATTCTTCTGCAGAAGCCAAAGCTGGTAATGTTTCAGATGCTTTGCGCAGTATGTTGTCTACAACGTGGAGCATATCTTGTCTTTAAAGCGCAAAAGTTAGTATGTTTACATGAATCAGAGATTTCTGTGGCAATGCATGTCTTTGACATCACACTCTGATCGCTTCAGAATTGTCATCCTGCCATACTTCACTTGCCATGCCATCATTGTCCTTAAAACCTTTGCTTGCAACATTCTTTTGCTGGAATTCTGTTGCCATTGGCATACTAACTTTTTTTCGAGTAATCTGCATACAAACTTTTTGAAAAGTTTTTTTTTGTACCAACAGTCAGACTACAAATGTTTTATTTGAGCTCTACTGTACAACACTACTACGAATTTGCATAGCTTCACAACAGTGTATTTGTTTTGGTACTCACGTGTCGACATCTGCCTCATAAGTAAATAGGAACACAAATTTGTTTGTTACTAGTTGTTTTCTTTTAAAAATATGTCCCTATGCTTTTGTATGTACAAGTGACCACAGTTGCTATTAGTTCTGCTTGTACACGATCTGAAAGTGGAACCATATCACTTTGCAGTTGTCGAGAAGGTTTTTACAGATGAAGGCCTTGAGGTTCTTGGCTGGAGACCTGTTCCTTTTGATGTATCAGTGGTAGGTCGCAATGCAAAAGAAACAATGCCTAAGATACAACAGATATTCGTTAAAATTGCGAAAGAAGATGATGCTGATGACATAGAGAGAGAACTATACATCTGCCGAAAGCTGATAGAGCGGGCTACAAAATCTGCTAGTTGGGCGGATGAACTGTATTTCTGCTCTTTGTCAAGTAAAACTATCATATACAAGGGAATGCTTCGATCTGAGGTTCTTGGGCAATTCTATTTGGACCTTCGGAATGAGCTGTACAAATCTCCTTTTGCCATATATCATCGAAGATTCAGTACCAACACAAGTCCTAGATGGCCTCTTGCACAACCAATGAGGTTACTTGGACACAATGGAGAGATTAATACAATACAGGTTAGCATTAACTTGCTATTTTAATTTTATGCTTTTTTGTCTTACTTTATTATTTAGCTTCTTCCTATGATGTCCACCTAGTGTTTGATACTGGAAATTATACATGCTTTGGGAATTACTCATAGTGTTCATTTTCGTTGCAGGGAAACCTGAACTGGATGCGATCAAGGGAAGCCACAATACAATCTCCTGTGTGGCGAGGTCGTGAGAATGAAATACGCCCGTTTGGTGACCCTAAAGCATCTGATTCAGCAAACCTTGACAATGCTGCTGAAGTACGAGACTCTGTACCGTTCATTAATATACACAAAGCATGCATTTCTTGTGTTCTTGTCTGCACAACCATAACATTCACATGATTTTGCTTTCTTGTCAGTACTTGAATATTTCAAGGCCTTTTGGGCTCTGTTGGAAACGACAAATAATTCACACACATGTCAAGCTGTTACAGGAGATTAACAGTTTAACATTTAATGGGCACTAAATAAGTAGAATACAGTATTCTGTTGCAAAAATGACCTCAACTTGACTATTTTGCTGCACTTTGACTTGCAGAGATTCAATGGACTGAAATAATTAGTTTCATTTTTGAATCTGCATGTAGACATCCTATGCTATTTTTAAACAAGTTTTCAATTTTTTGAATAATAAAGTGGTACTCTGTCTAATTTTCACTAATGCTAGAAACATGTCAGTTGTTGCTAAGGGGGAAATTCTAACTGATATATTTTCACTGTGCATCACATTTGTACATGCTATTCTGACTGCATCGAGTGCCCGCGTTCATTTGCAGTATATATTTATACCTTAAATACTGGTGTTGTAATATTTGAGTCATCACATCCTTTCTTCCACCAGTTACTGTTAAGAAGTGGTAGAAGTCCGGCTGAAGCTATGATGATGCTTGTCCCTGAGGCATATAAGAACCATCCGACATTGTCAATAAAATACCCTGAGGTATGGGATGCATTAGTGAATATATGTTGAGCATGCATGGGCCTCTTTCATTAATTTGTGCCAACACTCCTGTCCAACTGAAGCTTCTCTTGGTTTGTGTATTAGGCAGTTGACTTCTATGAGTACTACAAGGGTCAAATGGAGGCTTGGGATGGGCCTGCGTTACTCTTGTTTAGGTAAGTTTGTGCCAATCTGTGGCTGGCCATTTTTTTTCTGATGTAAAGACAGTTTCTTGCCTAGTTTGGTAAAGCTATTTCATGCATTACCAGATTTTGCTTCCTTCTTACTCTCTCCCTCCGTTCCTGAATAGCCGTAATTTTAGAATTTTGCAAGATATCCCAATGCTGCCTTTTCCCAACCGAATAATTTGCTGCAACAAAACCGGCTATATTTACAAGTTATTTTTGGTATATATAGTGATGGAAGGACAGTGGGAGCATGCCTTGATCGAAATGGGCTTCGTCCAGCACGTTATTGGAGAACATCAGATGGTTTTGTTTATGTTGCATCTGAGGTAGGTTCTAGTTATTTGTTCTGCCTTCTGAATATTCTGTTGTATAACAATGTTATCATAGAGCGGTTTTATCTCACACATTAGTGAAGTGTCAATTTTGAAATTCTGAGATTGGAGCATTTGGTTTATCTGCCAGTAACTTATTGCAGATACACTGACATCCTTCTATACCAAATCGCAGAGTTCAGATGTCACAAGCTAAACTTAATGTAACATTCAGTAAGTATTGTGTCCATTTGCTGAAATGTTAGGTATGGCAGCTACACTAGGTGATTAGGATAAATTATGTAATTACCTGTTAGTGTTTGATTCCTATTTGCATGCTAATGCATCTGTGGCGGCAAACTTTAGTTTCCCACATGTTGCCCTTTTGGCTACAAATTCATTCGATGGTGTTGTTGCCCTTTTGGCTACAAATTCATTCGATGGTGCCAGATTGTGTAAACCGTTGTTCGAGTAAAGTTAAGTACTCCCTCCGGTCCTAATTAAGTGTCGCTGAAAATCAACTGCACTAGTACAAAGTTCGTATACACTTCCTGGCAGATTTTCCGGATCAGAGGTAGTATATCAATCTGTATTTTGTGTTAGAAGCTTGCACTTGGATGTAGCAAGAACTTGACATTTCAGCGTGTAGAAAGCATTTTGTGGCTACACTTCTCAGCTTATTCTTTCATAATGCACAGTACTTTGATCCTACTAGAGAGTATGCACAGTACCAAGATCCAAGCTCCTTTTTTCATGTTTTCCTCTGTATTGGATAAACTTCACCCTTTCTTTTTTTCTGTTGATGCATATCGCACAGAGCATTTGGTTCCCACTTAGCAGATGCAATATTCCAAACACCTGTTAGCAGGTGAACAGAACATTTGATGGCTGTGATACAGGAGAATTACTTTTTCATAAACCTGTTAGTACTACACATGACGCTTAGAATCTTAAGCTCATAATTTGACAATCCCAATTTATTAGATTTCAAATGATACTCTAGTACTACTTTTCGCCATCTTGGATAGTTGAATCTGATGTGTTAATTTTAAAAGCAATCTTGGATCACCTTCTCAAGTGTTTTACGAGAGTTTGGGAAGTATTATGTAGGATTCTCACCAACACCAACTGACTGGCTCTGTTAATGAAAATCTACAGGTCGGTGTTATACCAATGGATGAATCCAAGGTAGTAATGAAAGGAAGATTGGGTCCTGGAATGATGATCACAGTTGACCTACAGACTGGTCAGGTTAGAATACAATAGAACACTATCTTCCCTTTTTCTGCTATGACCATTGCAGTCTTCTCAAATGTAGATTCTAAATCTCGTGAGTTGTCCTAGGTGCTTGAGAACACAGAAGTGAAGAAGAAGGTGGCTTCAGCGCACCCCTACGGGAATTGGTTGCAACAAAGTACACGTTCAATAAAGCCTGTCAATTTCCAATCATCCCCTGTTATGGACAATGAAACAGTTATGAGACATCAGCAGTAAGAATCCACAAACATTGCTCCTATGAACTAATATCTACCTTTTCCCTTGTATGTATTTGTGACGTGGTACTTAGTATGTTTGTTCCAGAGTTAGCGTGTATGTATGCCTGACATTATGCCTGATGCTTATTTTTAAAAGAATGTGGACTTGTGGCTGACTATTTCAGCGACATGTATAATAATCTTTAACTATACTTTGTTATCATTGCGATGCCCTTTCTCTTTCTGGGTCATGTCATTTCAGAATGAATCCAGTAAACCTTTTTAACTATACATAAAATATTAATCGAAATCATTTCCACAGTATTACATTATGGAATATCTGAAGTACTTTTGATCTTTGTATCTTGTCAGTCATGCCCAGAAATGTATTGCCAGATTCTGGCTGATTTTGATACGTGCCCCATGTGTACAACGTGCTTATGTTGTTGTTACTTCAGACACTGTACTACTGACTTTAATAATTAGAGATGCTAGATGGTCAGTCAGAGTGTCAGACCTAATGTTTAATTTAATGTTATGTGTTTTAGGGCATTTGGTTATTCCAGTGAAGATGTGCAAATGGTAATTGAAACGATGGCTTCACAAGGGAAGGAGCCAACATTTTGTATGGGCGATGACATTCCATTAGCTGTGTTGTCACAAAAACCACACATGCTCTTTGATTATTTCAAGCAGCGATTTGCACAGGTCAGTGAATCCTTTAGACATATCGTGCTATGTTTGTTAACTCGCCAAACCCTATAGAGTGCTATTGATTGATTGCTATGTTTACTGAGATAAGTATCCTGGTTTGCTCAACTAATGGGGTTCCTGATTCAGTAACGATGATAAAAATATGGGTGAAGAAACGTCCTCCATTACCCAAATGATTGCATGATATCAGTACTCCTTGCGAAACTTTTTATCTAGATCACAGTTGGTAGTTGGGAACGCATTTTGTAGTAAAAATTCAAGGTTATTTAGAGTACCAGCAAACTCCGTTCAATCTTCAACCTGCTCTATATGGAGGTAAACCAAATTGCAATATATGATAAATATCAATAAGGAAAATCAAAGTAACAAGGGAACTGACTATTGCTCTCTCTATTTCCCAAATAATACTGCATCTGTGGGGCCTGAATGAACAGTGCACATCAGTAATGGGTCCTTGTTTAAAAATGATTTTAGCAATCATAATCATATCAGCTTTGGCTTATGAACGTATCTCATCGATTTCTAGGTTACAAACCCTGCAATCGACCCACTCCGAGAAGGTTTAGTCATGTCTCTTGAAGTTAATATTGGTAAACGAGGCAACATCTTGGAAGTTGGTCCTGAAAATGCTGATCAGGTTAGTTACTTTTGAAGGTAATGGTTTCCTTTGTATTCTTGGTAGTAATATTTAGGCACCATCTTGTTGACTTCTCAGGTTACTCTATCAAGTCCTGTACTGAATGAAGGGGAACTAGAATCTCTATTGAATGACCCGAAATTGAAGCCCAAAGTACTCTCGACGTATTTTAATATCCGTAAAGGCCTAGATGGTTCCCTTGATAAGGCAATTAATGCTCTTTGTGAAGAAGCTGATGCTGCTGTGCGGAGTGGTGCTCAACTTCTGGTTCTTTCTGATCGTTCTGAAGCACTTGTGAGTAGCTTCTGACTTCTTAATGTGTTAACACAGATGTCTGCAACAGTCCTCATTTTACTCCTCGTTTTTAGACTGAAAATATGTTTGAAGTGGCTTTCATATTTGTACTCAGAAACATCACAATCGAGTAATAGGTAGTTCTCTTAAAATGATTATTGATCTTGGATTAAAATACGGAACCTTTCTTTTTGTCAAAGTAAGATGCAATACACTATAGAGATAGAATCATGTCCTATTTTATACACACATCCTAAATTGCAACTAAATGGATGCATGATGTAGGAACCAACACGGCCTGCCATCCCAATACTTCTAGCTGTCGGTGCCATACACCAGCATCTGATTCAAAATGGCCTCCGCATGTCTGCTTCAATTGTCGCTGACACTGCTCAGTGTTTCAGTACCCATCAATTTGCCTGTTTGATTGGATATGGAGCCAGGTATGTCTTTGATTTTACATAGATTTTCTCCAGTAACCGCTAGTTCGTTATTATTCTTGCTTCACATGACATCCTGATCCTGCATATATGCATGTATAGACTCCCAATCTGTGTTTATTGATGATCAGGGTTATAAGGTCAGCATGAATTAAATACACGAAATCATAATCTAACACAGTCGGGATAGCATAATGTCATTAACTGCCAGTTTCAGTTGCTTATGTCTTCGCATCACGTTTTGACTGTATATATTTACGATTCCTGTCTTAACGATATCCATTCCAGGATCTTGTAGCAAATCTTCTGGCAGTAGCATGGTAATAGTTATTAAATTGAACTATTTGATAAAGCGTCAAACTGACTTTAGACTTTTCCAACCCTATCCAAGTCACTGTACCATAGCCTTGGCTGGCTAGTATCTCATTTGACAATTTGTATGGAACTGAAGTCTAGATGATAATTATGATTTTGTAGTCAACTACTTCCGAAAACTGACATGCAATTGTTTGAACTTGGAGCATGAATCTTAGAGCATAAGATAACATCATAAAGTCCTCATACTAACAAATAATGGGAAAATACCCTTAAGAAAATGTTTCTTTGGGACCCCTATATGAATCACTATCCAAAAGAAATACAAAGTTGAGGAAGAATGGATGAAATCAATCTAAAAAAAGTTCAGGTAGACGAAGCAGCCACGATAGGAAGAGAAAATTGACGTTGTGTCTGTCTAAAACAACAAATAAAAACCTTTCCGTCTATGTTATGTTCAGTGGGATCTTCTCAAAGATCCAGTTATTCGTTCCCTTATTCTTTTGTCTCTTCAACAACTTCTAGTTAGATCTAATATTCAGTTGTGCACATTCTCCAGAACCATTTGTTTTCAAGTGACAATATTGCGTTGCTTACTAAATTTACTAATATTCAATCTTTTATTGTGCATTAGTGCTGTATGCCCATATCTGGCACTAGAAACGTGCAGGCAATGGAGGCTGAGCAAGAAAACTGTTAATTTGATGCGCAACGGCAAGATGCCCACAGTGACCATCGAGCAAGCTCAAAGAAACTTTATCAAGGTATGATTTTCTATACACAGTTGAACTTAATACTACATTTGTGCACTTATGCTGTGGTCGACTCCTAGAAGTATGATCTTTATGTTTCATTTTAGATCTGTTATCAATTGGTCTATGTTTTCAGGCTGTAAAATCTGGCCTGCTGAAGATACTCTCAAAAATGGGCATATCATTGCTCTCAAGGTTTGTCTATCTTTGCCATCCAACGCAATATAACAGCGCCATTATGGTGAAGTACTCATGCAATGGTTTAACGTGTCGTATCTTTTGGATAGTTACTGTGGAGCTCAGATCTTTGAAATATATGGTCTTGGCCAAGAAGTTGTTGACCTTGCATTCTGTGGAAGTGTATCGAAAATTGGAGGACTAACCCTTGATGAGGTAATTCACACTTTTCCGTATGCCACATAAACACGGGTTTGTCAACACATACTTCATTTATGTTTTTGGTGTCAATAAGATTCTATTGATCTGGTACATTGCCTATTGGAAGAGCGTTTAGGTTGTCACCTGTAGCTGTCCATGTACCTTGTAGCTCTTCTGAGCCTGTCGCTTCTCCAACTTAACTGTCCTATCCATTGTTGTAAAGCTGGGCCGAGAAACATTATCATTCTGGGTGAAGGCATTCTCGGAAGATACCGCGCAGAGGCTGGAAAACTTTGGATTCATCCAGTCCAGACCTGGAGGTATACAATCTCATCAACTTTAGCAAAGTTAGATTTTATGACTTGACTGTCTGTATTCTGCCATTTTAATTGCAATATGAGTGTTTTAGTTAAAATGACATCAATTAATGACCTGAGATTCGTCTGCTGTGATGTGTGCGGCATTTGCGCGAGATCATCAATCAAAACATACTAAGGCCACAACTATTTTAGAAATCTATGTTCCTTTGAGTCCTCCTTACGATTCACCAATACCAGTGTTCATGGATCCCCTGTCCTGTCTATTGCACGGGGAGGTACTGGTAGGGATTTGGGCGATTTCTGGATGTTGTTGTCCAGCGGCACAACCATTGCAAATGCAAGCTCTTAGATTTGATGCCCGCCAAACAGGGATGAAAAATGCTTATCATTAACGTGATAGTTAAATCCATTTTCTGTTTTAGTATATTTGGCACATCCATTAAGTTAACACTGATAATACCTGATAATACCTCATTTCTTCCAAAAATACACCTTGTTGCTGCAGAAATTGCATTTTAGGTAATAAATTTGTTGGATCAAATGTACTTCAATATTATGTTGCTGTTTATTACTGAAATATGGTGTTTTTGCTTTCCTGAATAGGCGAATTTCACGCAAATAATCCTGAGATGTCAAAGCTGCTGCACAAAGCAATTCGTGAAAGAAGTGATAATGCGTATACCATCTACCAACAACATCTTGCAAGCCGTCCTGTCAATGTTAGTGGTGCTTACTCTTTACTTTGCAGGTGGGCAGCCTCTATATATTTTTGTGTATCACCTTTGATTTACCATATCTCTATGCTGCAGGTTCTTCGAGATCTTGTAGAATTGAAGAGTGAACGGGGCCCTATTCCCATAGGCAAAGTTGAGCCTGCAACCTCTATTGTCGAGCGCTTTTGCACAGGTGGAATGTCCTTGGGAGCTATTTCCAGGGAAACACATGAAGCAATAGCAATTGCTATGAATAGAATAGGTGGAAAATCGAATTCAGGAGAAGGTGGTGAGGTGGGTCAAATAACCTACATTAATAAGCTAGTTATGTCAAGCAGCTCTAGTGAAAATTACAACATAGAGTTTCTTATGGACTTATTTTGCAGGACCCAATCCGCTGGAGTCCCCTTGCAGATGTTGAAGATGGGTATTCTCCAACACTTCCTCATCTCAAAGGTCTTCAGAACGGGGACACTGCTACAAGTGCCATTAAGCAGGTGCAGCATCAAATGCTTTATTTTGGCACTTTACCTTGGGTATTATAAATAGTTTTAGGGCAGGTTATGCTTCTATTTTCAAAACCATGACTATGGACTCCTCTTGTATACAATGTGTCCTGCTTTTCAGAAAAAAGTAGGAGCATATTAAGTACTTTTATTCTGTACTGTAGGTACCATCAAGGATGCGTAATTGTCTACTCTTAATTTATCTGTCCTGAATTGAAGTCACAATGTATCATGTACTGTACTTCTATTGGATTCATATATTTGAGTTGGTTCTTATATTTATTATTATTTCACAGGTTGCATCTGGGCGTTTTGGTGTTACACCGACATTTTTAGTTAATGCTGAACAAATTGAGATAAAGATTGCCCAAGGGGCGAAGCCTGGTGAAGGGGGTCAACTTCCTGGGAAAAAAGTCAGTGCATATATAGCTCGGTTGAGAAACTCCAAACCTGGTGTTCCTCTCATATCCCCACCACCACACCATGACATCTATTCCATTGAGGATCTTGCGCAGCTAATTTTTGACCTCCATCAGGTTTGTCTTGCTCAACTACTTGAATACAACATCAACTAGTAATACTGGTGCTACGGAGAACTGCTAGCTTGAAAATAAGTTTTCTGTGTCGCATAAGGATGCTATCTACTCCCTCCGTTCCACAATATAAGAACTTTTAGATATATCTCAAAGTGGACTAGATACTGAACGAAATGAGTGCACCTACACACTAAAATGTGTCTAAATACGTCTAGATATGCACGAACCAAGAAAAGTCAAAAAAGGCTTATATTTAGGAACGGAGGTAGTATATGTCAACTAGCAGTGTTGTTTAATCTTGGTTTCTTCTTGGAAAAAGAATTCCATTTAGTGGTACTAATGAAATATTTTAATTCATATTTGTCTGGGCAGATCAATCCTAAAGCAAAGGTATCGGTAAAGCTTGTAGCTGAGGCAGGAATTGGAACTGTAGCCTCTGGAGTATCTAAGGCAAACGCAGACGTAATTCAGGTGGGCTAAACATTTATTTTCTATTCGTTGTACGTGGATCTGCATTCTCATGAGTGACTATGGTCCTATGGTTTAATGCGATTTTACATTTTATTTGTACCCTTGACCTTTTGCTGTAAGGTGCTATATGCTCTAGTTGAGGTTGCGTAAACTGTTTAATGCGGTTTTACATTTTATTTGTATCCTTAACCTTTTGCTGTAAGTTGCTATATGCTCTAGTTGAGGTTGCGTAAACTGTTTTTGCTATTTCATACTCCCTACTATATACAGTGGCATTTAATGTACTAAATTCACAATGATATATCTCCGTATTGTAGTTCATCACTTTTTAGTGAAAATTGTATGCAATAAACAGTTAGGATTGTGGGGAATAAATCCCCAGAAATCTACTAAAATTTCCCAAAACACAGCAATGCAGCACAGAACACACAGTTATTGCATGCACGGACACTGCTAGAGTGCTAGGCAAGTCACCACTTGTCAAGATGGTGATTAGTTTAATGATTGGACGAGCACGCTAACCCTGATGTTTTGTTACGGCATTAGTCTTGAGAGGAACGATGCTTTGAATTATTATTTAATTAGCTGGGAGTGATTTTTTTCCACTTGTCAAGAAGTTTAGCCTACTTATTTTGGTCATCTGAATTATCATTTTATTATACAGATATCAGGTCATGATGGTGGTACTGGAGCTAGCCCAATTAGCTCAATCAAGCATGCTGGGGGTCCTTGGGAACTCGGTCTTACAGAAACTCACCAGGTTTACATTTAGTTGCTCGTTACAATCAGTATCTTCTAATACCAAATCACTTTGTTCTAAAGCTAGTTAACTTCCCCCAGACACTTATACAAAATGGATTGAGAGAAAGGGTGGTACTTAGGGTCGATGGTGGATTCAGGAGTGGCCTAGATGTCCTTTTGGCTGCTGCCATGGGCGCGGATGAATATGGTTTTGGTTCTGTAGCTATGATAGCTACCGGATGTGTCATGGCACGCATTTGCCACACAAACAATTGCCCAGTTGGAGTTGCTAGTCAGGTAATAACAGCACAAGTTTTTTTTTTCGTTTTTCTTGGCTATACCTTATATCTTACATTCTATGCACCTGCAGAGAGAAGAGCTTCGTGCTAGGTTTCCTGGTGTTCCTGGTGATCTGGTGAATTACTTCCTCTTTGTCGCAGAGGAGGTATGGCATCACTCACATTACTAATGCTTTTGTGTTAAACTCTTTCCGTGCTTCACTATATTGGTCATGTATATGCTTATTTGGAATAACCATGACTTGTATTTAAGTACTCATGCTTAATTACCCAGGTACGAGCCACATTAGCCCAATTGGGTTATGAGAAGCTGGATGATATAATTGGGCATACCGATTTACTTAAACCAAAGCATATCTCTTTGGTGAAAACACAACACATTGATCTTGCATACCTATTAATGGTATGGATTTAATAGCAATTCTCGCTTGGGTTATTGACACTTCATGCATATGCTTGTTATATTAATCAATGTTCTTGTATTAGAATGCTGGATTACCCAAATGGAGCAGCTCTCAGATAAGAAGCCAGGGCGTCCACTCTAATGGCCCTGTTCTTGATGAGACAATCCTTGCAGATCCCGAGGTAATGGTTTCAGTATTGGTTACAATGTACTTGAGTAATGGCTGTCCTCCTGAGCAGATTTGTGTACTCAATTAGAACAGCTTGGCTTTGCTATTTGGTCTTCTCGAAACCAGAGCTGTAACATTGATGATGAATAGCCATTGTGGTCTAAAATGAAGTGCATAGTTGCTAGGAACCTGGTTCTGTCATATGCAGCATTACTAAAGTTATGTAACTGCACTTTGCAGATAATTGATGCAATTGAGAACGAAAAAGAGGTTTCAAAGACATACCAAATTTATAATGTCGATAGAGCTGTCTGCGGTCGAGTAGCAGGTGCCATTGCTAAGAAGTATGGGGATACAGGCTTTGCAGGCCAGCTGAACATCACGTATGTTAACTATTTCCTTGTTTGCATATTTTGTCCATCTATCTTTTATTATGAAAAAGTAGAAAATAAAGAATTTCAAACATTTCAGGTTTAATGGGAGTGCAGGACAGTCCTTTGGTTGTTTTCTGACCCCTGGCATGAATGTTCGCCTAGTTGGAGAGGCCAACGATTATGTGGGGAAGGTACTAACTACATTCTACATGAGGATGATACACTAGTCCAAAATATATACTATTGAAAATTCTTTCTGGTCAGCTTCATAAGCCTTCTGTTTCATTGATGCAGGGTATGGCTGGTGGAGAGCTGGTTGTTGTTCCTGTAGATGATACAGGATTTGTTCCTGAGGATGCTGCTATAGTTGGGAACACTTGTCTATATGGAGCTACGGGTGGTCAAGTATTTGTGAGAGGCAAGACAGGAGAAAGATTTGCAGTTCGGAACTCTCTTGGGCAAGCAGTGGTTGAGGGCACAGGAGATCATTGCTGCGAATACATGACTGGTGGCTGTGTAGTTGTGCTTGGCAAGTAAGTACACAGCCTGCATACTTCCCATTTTGTGTATTACCCTTGTCCTGATATATATTTCTCAATCCACAGAGTTGGGAGGAACGTTGCAGCAGGAATGACTGGTGGCCTTGCCTACATTCTAGATGAAGATGATACACTAGTCCCAAAGGTATGTGAACTTACAGCTTCTAATTATCTTCCTAGCTGCTCTGTAGCATGGATGCAGAGAAGCGCCCCATTCAAATCTCAGGGTTATAACGTCCAAGTGTTTCTTAATAGATTAACAAGGAGATCGTCAAGATGCAGAGAGTGAATGCTCCAGCTGGGCAGATGCAGCTCAAGGGCTTGATTGAGGCCTATGTTGTAAGTCAAGTGCATTTTTTGAAAATTTCGTTCCAGGCAGGTCATTCCCCACTCTTTTAATTGGATGTCACTTTTATAGGAAAAAACGGGCAGTACAAAAGGTGCTAAAATTTTGAATGAATGGGAGGCATACTTGCCACTCTTCTGGCAATTGGTACCACCCAGTGAAGAAGATTCGCCCGAAGCTTGTGCCGAGTTTGAGAGAGTACTTGCCAGGCAGCAACGGCAGTAAAATCTGCCAAGTGATCAAGTACTAGTACGCCAACCCCAATCACAAAAATGACCAAAGTTACACGGAAGGAAAGCGTTCTTACTGCGATACTTGCAAGTGATCCTCTCAGTCCGCGCTCCTTCTGAAGCATGAACCTTACTCAAAGGCTGCAATTTTGTGGAAGCTCTGCCCAAGGCATCTTTTGGAAACGAGCTCGCAGAACCCATCCAGGATTCTTCTGCACGCTCTTGCACCGTAGGCAACCCCTGTAAATTGGTTTACTGACGCTAGGTTGCAAGGCCCTGCCAAACTGCTCCTTGTATAGGATTCTTGCCCTGTGTAATTATTATTTATGCTCTGGACACAATAATTATATTTATACGTGTCCAGTGCAAAGCATGCTACTTGCATGTGCTTTTAGCACAGTAAAGAATAAAGTGTAGGTGAAGTAGGACTTCTGTTTGCTTCATGAGTCAATGAACTGTTTCATGTTGAGTACCCGTGAGGCCGCTCAAGCGGAAGAAACTGCCGTGAACATAACATTTAAGACGTGGCCGAACACTCATCTCTGGGGTGCGTAAACATGGAAATCATGTTTTTTCTCGGATATGCAGCCATGCATTACGACAATGTTGCTGAACTAGCCGGTGAATGACTGAACAAATGATTTCACGCTGGGGCTATACTGTGGCGCTGGCCTGACCTGACCAGTGGAGCTAGGCATCACAATACTCAAAAGCAATGACTAATGACTTTAGGAAGGAGATGAAGTGCGTGTTGTCTTTGTCGGATGAAACCGTCGAAATCAAATCTTCCAATCCACAGCTCAAACATTTTGCAGTCACGGGGACATCCGGACATGCCCCTGGTTTGGTTTGGTCCGGGCCACATTTCACCAACTTTAACACGTGGCGAGGCGGACGAGCGATCCAGTGAGAGGATTTTTGTGTGCCTACATACAAGTGTGTTATGTGCTAATACTACTTCTAATGTACACGAAGGCTTATGGCTGGCCTAATAAGGCCCGCAATGGCTGGTTAAAGAGGAAACTGGATCTCTATTTCGCGGAAACACTTGTCTTCTACCCGCTGCCGGATCAGCCGGTTCGTTTTGGCGTGCTGCATGGTCTGTCCCCAACTTCTTTCTCCTATTTGATCCAGAAAAAAACAGTCAACATCAACACTGGAGCACAGCGCCAGCCTCGTGGCCCTATCGATGTCGCCAAAACTCTGCTGCCCGTTGAGGAGCAGTGCGTCCGGGATCTTGCAACCGCGACTTGTTACTCTCGCTCGATGGCAGCGATGAAGTACCAACGCTCGTGGCAACAACTCCCTCCGTACTCTCTTCTCATGGCCGGTGGCCGATGCATCCATTGCACGTCCACACAACCTCGCCGGAGATTGCAGACAAACGTCCCGAGCGTTCACATTTCTGCTCCTCCGCTCCATTCCATGTGAGTGGTCCCTATGGGCCATTACACTCCGATGACGTCAAACGAGTGGATTCACTGGAGGAGACGAATTACATGTGTGGATTGGTGTTGGGATCATTCGATCTACCTCCGGCGAGCTTCCGGTGTGACGGATTTGTTGCCTATGAGCTTGAAGTGGTTATTGTGGGTCTCCATAGTCAACTCTGGAGGTCAGTGTTTACGAGAAACTTTTGATGTTGCATATGGTGTTGCGATTTGCTACAAGCATTTGATTTTTTTGTTGTGTAAGTCTGAGTAAAATGGCTGCAATTCTTCTTGGTGTATGCTACAAAGAGTTTTCTCCGAAATTGTGTTTCTGTAATGTTTGGTGAGTTGGTCACAAATGTTGGATGAGTTAATTTTTCTGTTGCAAAAATGACACGTTTTACTGACGTTTTGTTGCAAATATGTTGCATGTGTTGTTGCTTTTTTCTACATGTATATGTCCAAAATGTAACAACATTTTTTTGCTACACGCTGCAAATTTTACAGATTTATAGAAAAATGTTGCAAAACAATATCACATTTTCTGAAAATGCTACATACACAGAAAACGATAAGTTCGATTTTTTTTTACAACAATGACCACATTTTTACAGTGAGGGGACGGCGGGACCACACATGCATGGCAGTCAAACCGGCTGATCACACGGGCGCATACAAAGGCCCAAGCCGGTAAAACAAAAGAAGTAGACTAGAGCCCTTTGAGAAAACCAACGACAAGGCCAGCGGAAACAACGAAAGCAGCACAACGCGATAGGAGTATTAGTGCCATCAGATCGCACGGTCACCGTTGATATACTCCTCGAGGCGCCCCTGCTTCTGTTTCTTGTACTCATCGTACGCCTGGAACACCTCATCCAGCTCATGAATTATGTCAAGCGCGAGGGTGACCGCGGTGCTCTCCTCCTCCTCACACGAGCCCGGCAGGTTGTTGCCCGTGTTCAGCTCCTCACCGTCGAGCATGTTCTTGCGCATGGGGCTACCGATCATCGTCTTCAACTCTGACTAGATACGGATCAGTGCGCTGACGGCAACCTGGTCTCCTCGCTTCATCTACACAAGCAGGCCAACGCAATCCTCGCGGAGCCTCTTCCTGTTCTTCTCCCTGGACTGATACCCCTCACGGTGGGGTTCGTCATGCCGCAGGTTCAGCTCCTTCAACACACTGAGAACCTTGTGGGTTTTCTGCTCCACCAGGTCCATGAGGTCGACCTGTTAGCGTAATGCAAGTAGATCGAATAGACTATTAGTAGATCAAACCGGCCGGACCTCCTCGTTGGGAAGAAAAAGTACAAGTCAACCCCTTCTTCTAACTAGACGAAGTACAAATCTACAAGTAACAACCGGATCAACGAGAGGATAATATCGACGGGAGTGTGTAAGAACGAACAAACTAAGAACCATACATTCTTCCTTCCGTCGCCGCTGGTGTTGTCATCCGTATGGTTGTTTGCGTCTTCGATGCTGGTTTTCGTGGAGCCCTTTAGAAAATCAAGTGTACGTTAGGACTAAGCTACTAGCAAAGAGGGTGTAATGGCCAAAAAAGCGGTTTAGAAGAGAAGTCGTTCGGTACCGCTGCAACCAGCACATGGATACGGCCACCACCGGCGCCGCCCGCCTTTGCCGGTTTGAGCGCCCGGGCATGCAGGTTTCCCCACCCTTGGGTCGCCCCAGCTGCCACCTTTCGGCTCTCACGGGCTAGCACGAGCACGGGTGTGCCTGTGACGGTGTGCACGACGGATGGTCGACGAGCCCTCGCCGGAGCCACCATGAGGCGCGGAGGCTGGTAGCTCATCCGGACGAACACTTGCGACATGGCTACGAGTGTCTAGCCTCTAGGGAAAGAGAAGTGATGGGTAGGCTGTTAATTAGGGCCGGGGTAGAACCGTAGAAGGATCGTGTACCTAGCATGTACTCCTTTTGTAGTGACGAGAGAGGAAGTGTAATTTGAATCCATTGGTAGTAGTTTAGTATAATAAGCTTCCAATCATACAGATTAATTGACTTGCTCATCGTTGTTCTGGTAGCCAACAGTTGAGCTCCTCAAACACGCAAGCAAAATTCTAAGCACAGGCTTTCTCAACCGTCGCCAAGAAGCCGAAACACACCATCCACAAAGCAATTCAGTTAACACGCCAGAGCAGTTGACACGGCCCGGCCCGGACAGATATTAAGTAGCTTCAGCTGCTATCTTGACTCCGTCTCCGGATGCAACACTACGCGGTACCTAGTACTGATCGGTTTTAGGCCCCGCTTGGTTCACTGGAATCGGGCCGTAAACTGTCGGGACAGAAAACGGAGCTCAACACGTCCGTATAATTTACACGCACAGGCGGGTAGATAAATACCGGGGTAAAACATTACATCCTTTCCAATCGGGCCCTTAGCGTGCAACAACTGGTATATATGCTACTGATCACCTTATCATGAGCCTCTCGGTTGCTATCAGTCTAACCCTACGTAGTAATCATTGTTCTGTGGAGCGGCAAAAACGTCCTATGCGGCCATGAGCTGTCCGATTAAGTTAAACGTAAATCACTTCACCCATGTATGTCAACTACCAGTGGGTCTCGGAGGAGGAAGTCCAGCGGGCTAGAGGGGAGTCGCGCAAGGAGGAGTCGGCGAGCTCGAGGGATCGTGGAGGAGAGAGATTCCGGCAGCATGGCCTGCAGGACCTCCGGCCCGGCGCCCGGATTCTCTTCCGTCGGACTGTGGAGAGCGCGCCTGTAAGGTCTCCTCCTCCACGCCATCGCCGACCCGCCAAGATCGATGGGAACGACGGCGAGGAAGACGACCTGGGGTACACCACGGCCGAGTTGAGGGGCAGGAGCATCACGGCCCCGCCGCGCCTTCGCCGTCCCGCCGCTGGAATTCGCCGCCGCCGCCCTGTCCACCCAGATCGATGGGAACGACGACGAGGAAAACGCCGTGGGGTAGGCCACGGCCGCGTTGAGGCGCAGGACTGCAGGAGCAACACGGCCGTCACGTGGAAGAAGGAGACGGAGTGGCTAGAGGAGGATGGGCACGGGGATGCCGGCCAACCCAGCCCTAGCAGCGCCTATGATTTGTAGAAGGATGGGCACGGGGACGCCGGCCAGCCCAGCCCTAGCAGCGGCGCCTATGATTTTTAGAACAATTGGTCCATAAATTGCTCAGGCCGTTGAAGGTTGATGCCCAGAGCAGATTGTATTCGCACGGCTGTTTGAGGCAAATTACCTGTTTTGTAGGTCTATCAGTTCTGAGCGAGGAAGGGATGGTGATTCCATATGCGTCGCCTCATGCAGAAGCACCAAATCCTTGCCCGCGAGAAACACCTGTTAGCTAATCTGTCATTTGAAGCGACATCGCATGTAGCAGCAAGCCGACCACACCAGTGAGTACCTTCTAGCCCTTCTATTATTCTGATGTATTTTCTTTTACATAGCCTACTCTTACAATGCATATAAAAAGTAATAGGAGAGTGTTGAGTCTATTTGCGTCTAGAACTTCGGGAGGTTATTCTTTAAGCATTGGTACCTCGGGCTTAGGCTGAGCTATGCTTGTTTTAGTTAGACTAGTCACAATGGGGAGTAACTTAGACTAGTAACATGCATATGTTACTACTCTAAGTTACTACCTCCATAATGGGGAGTAACATGTGTGTAGTGTCATATTTAATAGGTTATACACTCATCGTGTCTTGAAATGTGTGATGTTATGGTAACATAGCTAGTTACCACAACCATCTCTCTCCTCATTAATTACCCGCCACATCAGATTTTTTGCCTATGTGGCACTGATGTTACTCCTATGTTACTCCCCATTGTGACTAGTCTTAATGGTAGTCTGTCGTAGATGCATGGTGGGTTGGTCAGTTATGCTCACTGATGTAATAGCTGTTATGTTGGTGTTGTGGGAGAAATAGGTGATATTGTTTTTACTGTTGGTGATCTCCTTTTGATTAAATGTGATAGTTCTCTTTGTTCTGATCGTCCTACAGTTTGCACATGCCGCCTTCTCTTCACATTCATGTATGCGTGTGTTGATTTTGCTGGGCGTGGACTAGCTAGCTGACCAGACTGCTTGGGTAATATACAAGAAAATTCGATTTGTTTTTTATTCATTGCTCGGTCTATATGCATTTTCTCGTAAGGATAGAGCGATCTCATAAATACTCAGTAACTGGATCGCATAAATATTCAGTAATGTACTGCTATATGGATAGTGCGCGGACTAACAGATGCTAGCGCCATGCTCTTACCAGCAAAATCAGTGAACCATGTGTAACAACCGAGGTTTACAAGTTATAGAAATAGACGAGCTTCAAGTTTCATTAAAAGGATAGATTTCGCAGGTCTGAACGTTTCCGTTGGCCACTTTAAGAAGTAGGATAAAACTGAACGTTTTAGTGTTCGTTATTTGGCACTATCACCAGTATGTATCTTCTGATTTGTTTACAGGCCCTTATTTCTTTTTCCCTCTTCCAAATTCCTTGATTAAACCAGTCTGTGAATATGATTTAGATGCAGTTTACATGAAGCACTGGATATGTATTTAGAAGGGCTATGGCCACTATGGGATGCAGAGGGCAGCAGGGCTATACGGGTCTCTGATTGTGGATGTGGCAGATGGGGAGGAGGAACCGTTCAAGTATGACGGCGAGCTGAACCTGCTGCTGAGCGATTGTTACCATGAGAGCATCTAAAACCAGATGGTCGGCCTCTCCTCCAGCCCCATGAGATGGATCGGCGAGCCGCAGATAACCGTCGATTATTGATCTCAATCAAATTGTGCTTCTGTACGTTCTTGCTATAGGTGTAGTATTTGATATTTCAGCTATATGCAGTTTTCATGGTATAATTTTTTTTATGTCCTCTTCTGAATATTTTTTGACCTGTAGACCTCTTTTGAATATTTGAACTTGAATGACCTAGAAAACTACAGTTAACTGGTGGACTGGGTGCTTTATAGATCGTGCAACATCCTTTAGTTTGAAAAACTAATACATCCCTTTCCTACTATAAATAATTATATTTCATACTTTTCAATTGTTGTTGTGCAGTAGTACAGTTAAGAAAAAGAATTGTTGGTACACCATACAGATGTGTAGGACAGTAACTTACTTGAGTACACGAGTTTAGTCCTGATTCATTTTGGTTGTCAGCCTTACCTCTCAACTGAGTCTGCAGGAACTTACTTGAGTCTTGACCGTGAAGCAGCAACGATGCGTCTTTTCCATAGAAGTTTTGTGTTACAGACACTCATGTGATTTTGACGGGAACACGCTCTTGGTATTTATTTATGAAGTTCCTGATGTTACTTAGCTGCGATCCTTCTTTGTTTCAGTTCTCTTTTGCATTTGCAAGTGTCTTGAACACCCTATAGGCTGATAAGGCAGCTGCCAAAATTATGTAGTTGCTGCACTTGCATTTAAGAACTTACTCTTTTAGATTGAGTTTTACATGTTGTATGAAAAGTGAGAACATTTTCGTTGATTTCAGGGTATTTTTTGAACGTGTATACATATTTGACCATAAGATGTATATGGATTACGATTTTTTTCCAGAATCGAGATTGTTTTTATCTGCCCAAAATAAATACATGACATCCAGCCTTATCCATCTTTAACTTGGTTCAACGTGTGTTATGTGGTACAATACTAAATATTGCTATTGTTAAAAGCATTTATAGCAGTTGTGGTATAGTAAACATGAACATAATATCGCTGAGCTCGCTGTTCTCTAGGTTTGTTGAGAAATATATGGCGTTATGAACTCAAATATATTTTTTGTACAGTAGCAAAACACACGGTGGAAGCGTCGAGACAAGCTTTTTTTCGAGGTGCTTTGAAACAAAACTGAAGAAAGGTTCAATTGGCCTTTGTTTTTGTTTTGAAAATTATCACTGGCTCATCCGATGGAGGATAACACTATTGACTAACATGAACGAGGTGAGGCGTAACGGGCGACTCTCGGACCTAATAGTTTCACGCAACCGTGTACATCGAGGATATGAGAATGATAAACTGTTGGGTTGTTGCTTTCTCGCATATGATGTTGAGTTTTACCTTTTTTATCTTACTATATTTTAATCAATATATGCTTTTATTATTTTTGTGTAATATGTGGCTATCACTTTCTATAAACGTGAATTTGCATGTTTATTATGTTTACATGTTTCATAAGAAAAAACTAAAATACCCATAGCAACGCACGAGCATTAACTAGTCATAATAAGGCGACGTATCTGGTGAAAACGTCCGTTCAGTGCAAACCTGCAAACTATCATCGCAGGCCAGCGGATCTACAGCGTATGGTACAGATCAAACCTGGGAATCCCACCAGCAACTAAACCACAGTTTTGCAAATAACCCCCTGCCCATACGTGTGCTTGGTAACGATATAAAAAAAATAAAAGGAAAACGAATCTTTTCGATCTGTTCCGCCGTGGATCATCGTCAAGCGCCGCTCGCCGTGTGCGCCTGCGAACTTGAGCCCTCTTCCTCGACCTCCGTCTGCTCCGTCCAGGAGTTCTCGCGCGTCACCGCCGGGTCTTCCTCACGTGCGGTAGCGCCAGGTGCCATTTCCTGGAGGCAGCGCCAGGTTGCCGGGTCGCGGAGGCCGCCGTCGTGTGGGGGCATCACCATGGCCGTCGGGTCACCGTTCTGTTTCCTCCGAGTTTTTGATGCAAGGGGAGCGCCGGCGCAGTCAGCCGCCGTCGAATCGCCATGGCGTCCAGGTTGCCCTCGCGCGGGTGGAGAGCATGAAGGGATAACTCCGGATTTGTTTTTTTCCAATCGTGTACCAAGCACATAAGTGCACAGGGGGTTATTTGCAAACTGCGGTTAAGTTGCCGGTGGGATTCCCATGTTTGATCGGGACCATATGTTGTCGATCCGATGGCCTGCAACGATAGTTTGCACGTTTTCACTGAATGGGTGTTTTCACTGGATACTTCCCCTCATAAAAATGCGTGGAAACATTTAACTAACACGTGGAAAATAAACTTCGGAGCTGACCACACTGATATTCGCTTGTTCTGGATTGCATACAGTTTTTTCGCGGTATCATAGGTGGTATCATGCATGCCATGTTGGCAAAAAACTGACGTGGCACTGCAATTAATAATGAGAGATGTGATAGTGACATCATAGGTAGATACCGTAACATAACATATTTCAATGCAAGATGAGTCTACAAGCTAATAAATGTAGTATTATATGATACCACACACATGATACTACCCATTGTGGAGGTAGTAACATAGACTAGTATCATATGCATGATACTAGTATATGATACTTCTCATTGTGACTAGTCTCAGGCATCCAACATTCACGATTCGTCGCGATTCGTGCGTTTCGCATAAGCTGGCGGTATTCCCACCGAAATCTCCTTTCGTATTTTTCAAGCAGACCGTATATCTCGTATTGGTAGTGGTGGGACCAACAGTCTTGAATGCCCGAAACCAGCTTCGTCCCATTCGCGTCCCTTGGTTAAGCGGCGCCGGCTCGTCTACCTTTTTTTCAAGAACATGCAAAGCTTGCATGTCATGACATTAATAGAGGGGGAAAGCGTTACAACGGTTTAGTTACAACGCCACGCTGCAACAAGAGCCAGCCTCAACTAGGTCTACTCCTCCCTAATTCCTGCTCTACTCCTAGCCCGCAACCAAAGATCGAATTCCTCTCGAATCAACCTTATGATCACCGCCTCACTGGCCTGCATACTTTCGAAATTACGGTCATTTCTTTCCAACCATAGCCGGCGGCAACAGCAATCGCAATCGTGGCTAACTCCCTCTTCTTCAGTTTCGGGCGAGAAGAGCCAAGATTACACCACACCACTCCCGCATCGTGCTTGTTTGAGTGGGCACGACAGTGCCGAAGCCCCTGTCAGTGAGGATTTGCAGCCAATGGATCTTGATGTAGGGCATTGCAGCAACAGTGTTGGAGATATGCCCTAGAGGTAAATAAATAATAAGGATTTATTGCATTATCTCATTAAGTTTATAAATAGTTTTATACCATGCTATAACTGTATTAATCGGAATTGTTAATACACATGTGGTATGTAAACAAACCAGAGTCCCTAGTTAAGCCTCTATATAAACTAGTCCATCAGTCAATGGATGATCGTGATTTCCCGATCATATTGATTCATAACAGTTGATGATGGAGTCATTTTATTAGTAGAATAATTTGATGGATATTACCCACCAAAGTATTGCAATAGGATCGTATCACTAAGTTCAACACTGCAATAGGAGAGTAACGTGATAGCTTATTCCTTAGACTGAGATCATATCAAGTCGCTGCTTCTGGAATATAATTTGATCGCATCAAACGTCATATCTTATATAGTGTGACAATAAAGGTGACATTTGGTATTGGAAGGAAGTAGTCGAGCGAGTGATCAAGAGCGGGATTTGTTCATCCGTGTGATGGAAAGATACTCTGGACCCACTCGGTGAGATTATATCTGTAAAGCTGCGCAGCGTATGACTAGGTCATTGGAGATATAATATCACGGAACGAGTTAAGTAACCCTTGTCGGTAATGAGATAAAACACAACATAGGATGTTGACGATGTATCTCGGACAAAGGTAGTATCGATGGAACAAAGGGAATGAACATATCATGTTAACGGTTCAACGACGATTTATCTGGAATGCACAGGGGCCGTCATAGTCATCCAGGGCTCCCTGACGGTCATTGGCGAGCGAAGGGTCTCAACCATGTCTGGAGTATTCTCGAACCGTAGGGTAACACACTTAAGGTCTTGACGACGCTTGGAGAACGTTTTGGAAACATCGGAATTATTTAGGTATAGAGAAAAGAGGTTCCGAAAAGTTCCGGCAAGACGGAAGGGTTCCGGGGAAGACCGAAGTGAGTTCGGAGTGATCCGGAAATTGTTTCGGAGTCACGGGAGATTAAATAGTATGTAAATATATTAATTATGGAATTATATATATTTATATTAATTTAATATTAAAAAAGGAAAAAAAGGGCAGCCCACCTAGATGGGCCAAACCCCGGAGGGAAAGGCCCAAGTGGGGCCGACCCCCCCAAGGAGGTGGTGCGGCTGGCCTAGGGGCCCATGCGGCTGCACATGGGGTGTGGCTGGGCCCTTTGGCCGGCACACCCCCCTCCCCCTTCTCCCTTTTGTTTAGTCCCACATGGACAACTTGAGGAGAGGTGCAACCCCTCTCCTCTAATAAATAGGAGGCTGGATTAATTGAAAAAATACACAATAAATCCAGGAATTAATTCCGGTTGGCCTAGCTTCTCCCTTTGTCCACTTCCACCCTCCCCGTCTCTCGGCGTATGCGGTCCCACGTTTGGACTGCGTATACGTGAGACCTATAAACCGCAGTACGCCGTTGTGCTGTGGGATTCCACCCAAAGTTCTCGCTTCCGCTATCTCGGCTGGATCGGGGAGCCCGGAGGTCATCGTCAAGTCCGTACGTGTGCGAGTAATCGGAGGTGCCGTACACTCAGGCTCGGCACCGGAGCATCGTCGTCGCGCCGCCTCCTTCTTCGTCGCGCCAAGTTCTTCGCGACCTTGAGGTCGTCTACGTACGTTTCATCGGTAACGGTTGTGCGGGAGCGTATTTCCCGCTTATCGGTCTACGAGGGTACGTGTCCGATAACTTCTCCGTTACAACATTACTAGATAGATAGATCCTGGCTAGTTTTCGGTGTTGCGATAGTTAGAAAAATATTATTTTTCTGCTACGAACCCCATCAAACAGATGGTCCATCGTCTCCGGAAGCTGATTGCACAGTAGGCAAACTGTCGGTCCTGGCAGTCCTTTCCTACTTAATCTGTCCCCGGTCCAACACCTGTTCCGAAGCGCGAGCTAGAGGAACAATTTCTCCTTCAGGGATGCCCAGCTGCTCAACAGATTTTCAGCGTAGTCTGCCTCGGTGTTCCCCAGAAATAGGCAATGTATGCTGATTTGGCGGTATAACATCCGTTCGCCGTGGATTTCCAACTGAAACTATCCACTTCTGAAGGATGAATCGGTGCCGGGTTCACTGCCTGCCAGAGCTCGATGTACTGAACAATGGCTTGTACCGTGAGTGTGCCTGAGATTTTGCTGATCCAATGGTTGTTAGTGAGAGCTTGGGCGACCGTCATGCGCAAAGCATCCGCTGGCTTGATGAACTCGACGAGATTTGACGCTACCTGTGGCGGCGATTTCTAGAAAACCTCGCTCAGCTCAGCTCTGCTCCGCTCGTCTCCTCGTCGCCAGCCACCACCTCCCGTCGGCCCTCCCCTCTTTCCTCCCATACGCGCCTCGCCCCCACTACCTCCCGCCCCTCCCATCCTCGGCTACATGTGTAAGCTAGTTCACAATAGAGAAATCCCCACCGTCTTCTGCTTCGCTCCTCCTCGGTACCAACCACGGCTCGACGGCTCTTCTCTCTCTCTTCCCCTGCGCCCCGCTCCCGCCACCACATTCCGGTCGCGCCCCGCCTCGTCTACCTTTGGTGCCGAGTTCAGAGAAGAGTCTACAGGTCTATCCTCCACAACATAGACACTCCGCTCTTCCCGCACTCGCCATGTAGTCATCGACCACCCGTCGATAAGATCATCCTATTTACGGTCTAGTTATCATAGATCTATCTTTACCAACTTATTTTGCTTAGGTTTTTTAATGGGTATTGTACCAGAACTAAATGATACATAGGTCAAACTTTTATGTAGATTTAGATTAATTTGAGTAAGGTTTTCAAATCCACTGAATTTCCGAGCCTCCCAAACCTTACCTTCCATCTTCGCGTGACCTCCTGAGCACGGATGCTTTGCTGCAAGCGGGCGCTCGTCGCTGAGACGATTGTGTCCACCACCGCCGCCGCTGGCTACCTCCGTAGGCAGAGCAATTTTTTCATGCCCATCCTTCTGCACATCTCTGTCAAGCTCATCCTCCTGCAAATCGCACTGTCAAGCTCATCCTTCTGCCCATCCATGAGTGTGCGCCCGATAACAAGTATGGTCTCTGTCTTGTGGGCTATTTGATTCACCATGTTAGTTGCTGATTCAGCTTCACCGAGCGCCTCAAGCTCTTCGCGCATCTGGTCCATGTCGTCGTTGCCAAACTGGATCCCTGTGACGTCGTTTGTGATCACGTTGTTGAGCGGCTGCCACATCCTCATCAGCGTGCTGGCAACCCTCTTGACAGTAGTGACTCCCGCCTTCTTCTTGCAGATCCAATATTTCAGGTCTGGACATCTAGATGATCCTGCACTTGCATTGCGGCATCCAATCGCTTGACGGATATAATCTCGATCACGATAACATCATGAAAGTCCCTGACATGATCGTTGAAGGCCATCTTCAGGGTAGAACGTGGCGACGGAGTCAGGGCCGGCCCAATTGAGTTTTGGGTCCGGAGAAGAAAAACAAATGCAATTCTTAATAAACTTTTGTACTTATCAAAATCTTTTTTTAGCATGTTTCAGTATTACAAATATAATTTTCTATTTGTGGCATAATTTAACCACATAACTTGCACTTTTACTAAAATTAATTGGTTTATCTTTTTTGTACCGAATATCAATGGAAGATAGTAAATTGTATCTTATAACAAAAGTCTGTTATAGAACTATTTTTTCCTCGGTTCCTAATCTATATAATTTATATTTATGGTAAATATGCAAAGAATAAGATCTAACAAATATCTTAATAGTGATTTCTAGTGCATGATTATATAGAATTTTTTAGAGTATAAACTGAACCAATAACATTATTTTTACTTATTTTTTCATGGTCAAAATTGTGTAGCAATTCAAAATTTAACAAACTGTCTATGCTCTCTGCTTGATATTGAAACAACATTGTTTAGATTAATCACCAATAAATATAAAATGGTGTGGATTGTAGCATGTGTGCATATGTAAATTTTATTTTTGATACCCAACCAGTTTATGAAATAAAAATGTATTGCAAGGAACTAAACATGTAAATACTTGCAACATGGCTAGTTCCGAGTGTCTAGCCTCTAGAGAAAGAGAAGTGGAGGGTAGGCTGTTAATTAGGGGTAGAACCGTAGAAGGATGGTGCATCTACCCTGTACTCCTTACATAATGACGAGCGGAACTATAATTTGAATCCACTGGCAGCACTTTAGTAGTTTCGTATAATGAACTTCCAATCTTATGTTTGGGGGTTTCGGCACTACCCAATGGGTGGCCTCGTATGTTATATATATAGCATATACACGCGTACGGGGACTTCTCCGGGCGGCGAATCCCCAAACCCGCGGCGGCGGTGACGAAACCGAGAGTCGGCGGCGTGGCGGTTACGCGGCCTTCCACCGGCGATCCCGGCGTTGACGAGGAGGCGGTGTTCTCCGCCTGGTGGTCGCGCCTCCATGGCTGCGGTCGTCGGATCTGGATCTGCCCCGGATCTTCGGGCCTCCGATCTGGCGTCGCGAGTGGGCGGCGTGGAGGCGCCTTGCTGCAAGGACGAGCGGGCACCGCGGTGGTGCCGTCGTCGACCGGCTAGGCGGGTGTTGGATCTGGGGCGGCGGCCCTGGTGGATCTTGACGGTGTCGGTCGCCGTGGCTGTGGTGGACGGCGTGGCGGCCGGAGTTTGAGGGGCGTCTCGGCCGTCTGCGTCAGCTCGCTAGCCGGCGACGCTGTGCGGCCATGGATGCCTACAAATTCTGGAGAGCGTGTGACACGGGGCCCGCGTTCTGAATAATGGCTGTTTGACCCTGCTGTTCTTTGAGTGCGAAGCAGCCGATCTGGTCCATGAAGGCTTCCTCGATCTGGCCGCCGACGAGTTCTGGTCTTTCGCTCAGAGATTTCCGCAGTTTGGCGCATACCGCTACTGGATATCTAGAGCGAAATCGATGCAGTCGGGCATGCCCTTGTCTTCCCAGAGTGGTTTCATTTGGGCGCTGCGCGAAGCTTTGCCTTTTGTCGGTGCCATGGGACATGTCTTAATATAGATTTCCATGAAACTGACAGAAGTGAAGAAAGTCATGGTGGCTGCGATCGGAGGTTGGTAATGGCGGAAAGGGTACTGGTTGCGATGAGGACAATGCGGCACAGGTGCTCCCTGTGTGTCTGGTGTTTGGCGTCTTGCAACAGCAGCCTTGGCAAGCGGGGGTGGGAACACAGGCGGATTGCTTTCTAGGTGGTGCTTCTCGAGTACCGAGCCTCGATTTTCAGGGTAAAAACCCAAGGTCTGGCCTTAATTGGTTGTACCTGGTAATGGCCTTGCCGAAGGCATTGTTTTGAAAATTTGGACTTTCTCCAGGGTGAAAACCCAAGATCTACGATCGGGCGACGACAACGCGTGTGCATTGTTTTCTTCTTGGAGGCGTTGCTTTTGGAGAATCTAGTTTGTAGGCCGGGTGTTGCTTCGGTGGTGGTGCGAGTGCTTCATTACCGCGACGGGGTCTTTATTTTCTCTTTCTCTCTTTTTTATTTTTTTCTTGGCTGTGTGCATCCGAGACGTCTTCGACATCTTGTTTGGTGCAGAGGCTGGGTGTAATTGATACCTTCGTGTTATTAATATATTCCCTTTATCTAAAAAATACAGGTTAATTGACTTTTGCTCATCGTTGTTCTGGTAGCCAACAGTTGAGCTCCTCAAACACGCAAGCAAAATTATAAGCAGAGTTTTTCTGAACCATCGCCAAGAATGAAGAAGCCGAAACACACCATCTAGAGAGCAACTCCGCCAACACGCCAGAGGAGTTGATACGGACATTAACATATTATAAGTAGCTTCATTAGCTATATATATTGACTCCGTCTCTACATGCAATACTACGCTTTACGTAGTACTGATCAGTTTTTGCGTGCAACTGGTATATATGCTACTGATCACCTTATCATGAGCCTCTCGATCGGTTGCTGTCGTTCTAACACTAAGTAGTAATCATTGTTCCGTGGAGCGGCAAAAACTTCCTATGCAGCCATTAGCTGTCCGATTAAGTTCACCCATGTCAACTATCATAAACGCGTGGAAACATTTACCTAACACTTGGAAAAGAAACTTCGGATATGGGGGGCGAAATACTATTGTTCTCTCATTTTGGCTGTGTGCGTTCTCGTTCATTAGGAACATATATGTGTCGCGTAGTTAAGTTTGATTGAATGTGTGTGACTTTTTCAAAATTAAATGTGTGTGATAGTACGAAAGATCACACGATCAAAACTTAGAAAATTGTGTGCAATGTTGGACATATCGCTCACGTTTTTTCTTCCAGGGTGAGAAGAGAACTCAGGATCTAACCTTGCCAGTTAGACCGGACGGCGAAAGTGTTTGTACATTGTTTCATTTTTGGAGTCATCGTTTTTGGAGAAGCTTGTATGGTGCCGAGGTGTCGTCACCATTGGTGGTGCTTCTACTGCTACATGTCTCTGATTGCTTCGGCGGGGTCTTCGTTTTATCTTTTTTTTCTTCTTTTTGTTTTTGGTTGTGTGCATCCTTAATGGCTTGAGTTGTTCCGATCATTATGTTGTTATAAAGGCTAGGTGTAATTGATATCTTCTTGATATTAATATATTTCGTTCATCGAAAAAATTAATCGTGTGTGATTGTTTGATTTGTACAACTGAGTGACCACAGTAGGCAGCAACTTCGGCATAGATCAAAGGGGTCAAGGCGACGGCCAGAAGCAACTTCGATGATGGAGGCCAGGCCATGGGGAAAGGCAGCGGCGGTGGGGCGTGAAGCGGTTTCCTCTGACTAGAAGGACAAGAGAGTATGTAGCCTACCCGTGGTCGTGGTCTCGTGGATAAGGTCAGCAATGGGAGCCTTTACTGGATGACTAGAAGGACATCAGTGGGAGCCTGCACTGCATGACGAGAAGGACGTAGACTTTTTTTATAGATAAAATGCATTTTATTGCCCAGCTTTGAGTTAACAAAGCTACAGAGTTCACCAAGTTGATTACATTGCTACGGCATACAGTTTAGCGAAATGAAAGACGACATGCTGCGGCATACAACTTAGCTAAACTAGGAGGTAAAACTAAACGGTGGGATTGACGAACAACATCATACAGCTCGGCGTGGAAGGCAAATGGCGTGGAGCTCCTTAAGCTTTGCGACAAGCCAGCTTGCGTCCACCTTGTCCTGCGGTTTGAGAGGAGGCAGCCACCCCTGCAAGAAGATCATCGATTTGAAAATAACATCAGCCGGGTGATTAACCGTTTTCCTTTCAATCGCCAGCTTGTTTCTAACAGACCATAAAGCCCAAGAGTGTGCAAGAAAGAGAATCCAAATCAATCGAGAAGTTAGCTTGGATAGCAAAGAATTGTTCAAAGTTTTATGGGCACCAATTCCTCCCAAGGACTGGTGCAGGACCGACCACATGAAACGCGCCATCGAGCAGGTAAAGAAAATGTGAGCAGCGTCTTCATCATTGCCACACAGCGAGCACTTGCCATCCGAAGGCCCCTGCCTTGTGGCTAACTGTGCTCCTGACGGAGACTTTAGATGGTATGTAAGCGTGTCTCTGAGAACAAAACGTGTACCGCATTAGTGTTAACAACATGAGTGACAACAGATGATTGGAGAGTCCAGCAGGGCAGCATAATTGACCTTATTTATTATTTCAAGATGCTGTTGCGCAGCCTGTCCTTCCTATCTCCCGAAGACTGGGCGTTAATATCTTCTTCTTCTCTCTCACACACACATAGAGATCGCGGATAAGCGCGTTATTTGTCTCAAAATTAGATTAGCTCGTTCGTGGGGCGAGCAGGCCTGGCTTGCCGGCCGTTGAGATTGCAGGAAGAGACTCGGAGGGATTAAACTGAGCATCCAAGAAGGTAGATTGCTGCTGTTCTGTTTGTTTCCAGAAAGAGAATCACAACAGTTTCTCCCTCTTTTACTCAGCTTATTCGTTTGATTTTGTTCGATCTGCAGAGAGACCAGCATGGTCGATGCAGTGGGCGGCGTAGCCAAGATCGTCGGAGTCGCGCTCAAGATCAAGGAGGCGGCCAACACGGTTCACCAGAATAAGAAGGATTGCCATCACATCAAAAGCCGCGTTGACATTCTCAACAAAACACTTTCGCACCACGAGCATAACACCGAGCTGGTGGAGGACTCCGCGGTGATGGCTGCGCTTGAGGCGCTCGATGGGATACTCGCCGAGGCGCTTGAGGTCATCACTAAGTGCCAGAAGCCGAGGACTATAATTTGCGTCTATTACACCGCCGGGAATCTGTCCCGGCAATTAAACAAGGTGGAGCAGCGAATATCGTACCTAAGCTCGGACGTGATGTTGACCATCATGAGCTACCAACTGCTCAGGAAATTTCAAGAAGGTGCTCCACATCCGCCCCCACAGGTCTGGTTACAAATAATAGTCGGTGCTCAATACTGCACATCACTTAGTACTATAATCAAGATAGCTGAGAGCATGCCGTTAGTACACATTTTGTTTTGCGTAATCCCTCCGTTTAGCTGTATTAGGCCTCTTATGAAAAATTATTGTTGCAAAACAAATACTATATTGTTTTGCGTCATCACAGTTTATAAGGCATGCTCGCAGTTTAAGAAAAAGTTCGACCATTAGGTTTGGTCAACAAAATATAAATTATATGTAACAAAAATTATACCGTTGGATTTATATTGAAAATAACTATATAAAATTTAATTTTTGTTGAATAAATTAGTGTTCAGAGTGTGTTCTTGAACTACGTGTGTGCCTTATAAACTGTGATGGGGTGAGTAGTAAGAAATAAGGCTCGAATCAATTAATTAGGCTAATAAATTTGTGTACCATGACCAATGCATGTAGGCAACAACCTTGATCACGGTGCAGTTCATTAGGAGTAAATACACCTAAATAGAGGGAGTAGAAGATATTTACTCCCTCCAATTCGGAAGGAGTGTTCGGGAGCTCTAAGACTAGTCACAGTTGGAGTAACATGAGTAGTAACATCAATGCCACGTAGGCAAAAAATGTGACATGTCAGGTAATTAATGAGGAGAGAGATGATTGTGGTAACTAGCTATGTTACCGTAACATCACATATTTCAATGCAAGATGAGTATACAACTTAATAAATATGACACTACACACATGTTACTCTCCACTATGAAGGTAGTAACTTAGAGTATCTATGTTACTAGTCTAAGTTACTCCCCATTGTGAGCAGCCTAAATGAATTTGTACTACGGCTGACCAGAGGGAATAGTTTAATACATCTGCCTTAATTATGTCTACATTTTGTTTTCTCACCATGCATGACACATACATTTGAAATTTGCAGACTTACGCCGTTGGTACACACACGCCACCGCAATTGCTACAGCCGAATCTGCCACAAAAGGTATGTTATGATATATAGAGAGCGGATATTTCACAACTAGTTGTGTCGACATTCTATTATCGGATGCCTCAATTTACAAAAATTGGGAAATAAATTATGGACATGGATTATGTTGTGTCTTGTGCGCTCACAAAGTTTTATCCAAAAACATGACCACTTTGACCTGTGCAAAAAAGGAATGACCTAAGTGAATAGTATCGTGTGTTATTCACACTTTATTTGTCTTTTTTTCTAGGTCACATATGATCATATTTTTTAATGAAAATTTGTGGTTGTACAAGACAAAACATAATCTATGTATATGATTTATTTATGGAGTACACATGTCAAGCCGACTTCAAGGTTAGCTTATCATGCGTTCTTTCTTCAGACACATATATGTGGATCCTTTATGTTAGATTTTTTCAGCACATCCGACATGATTACGGCCGTGAGTAAGCATCTCCAACCAAATTTGCTAATTTCACTCATATATCTGTGGACACATCTACACATGTTCGCGGATAGGATCATAGGAGTCGGCAACACCTATATGTCCCCTTATGCAACCCCCCCCCCCCCCCCCCCACCCACTATTCGAAAATACAATTCCACTTGTATATTGGTTTCCCGGTATTATCTCTACCCTCAGTTTTCTCGGTTTTGTTGGAGATTTGTGCTGAAAATATTGCAAATATACCCTCCCACCTCAGTCCAGTCTGGTTCTTTAGTCCATTTCAAATTTGCACGACAACCCTTACCTTTTTAGCTTTTTATAAGTTTTGCTCCCAATTCAACACGTATTCGTTAAAAAAAGTTCAACACCTATTTTTTCACCAAGATTTTGTAGTTTAACTCCTCACATTACAGATATGCACTTCAAAAAGATTTTTATATAGTCCATATTGTTTTCATACATTATTTCATAAAAGTTATCATACACATTATTTCATAAAGATTCAAAGAATATTCAACAATATTCAATATGTCATATAATTTCTTTTCAAGAAAATACAACAATTTATTTCACTGAATTTTCAATATTCATAAATATCTTTCCAAATTTCTGTTCACGGAATATTAAACATTCTTTCATATAATATTTTCTTACAAGAATATTCAAAAAAATAAAAAATGTAATTAATATTTTTGTTGACCACAGAAGTTTCTGTTCGGACATGTTCATACTTCATACATGTTAACTTTTCTGGGCCAGCTCAATTCCAGTTCATCAAATACATACAACAACAACAACAACAACAACAACAACAACAACAATAACAACAACAACAACAAAGCCTTTCATTTCCAATCAAGTTCGGGTAGGCTAGAGGTGAAACCCACAAGATCTCGAAACTAACTCATGGTTCTGGCACATGGATAGCTGTCTTCCACGCACCCCTGTCCATGTCTAGTTCTTTGGTGATGTTCCAATCCTTCAGATCTATCTTAACAGACTCCTCCCATGTCAAGTTTGGTCTACCGCGACCCCTCTTAACATTCTCATCACGCTTTATCCGACCGCTATGCACTGGCGCTTCCGGAGGCCTACGTTGTACATGCCCAAACCATATTAGACGATGTTGGACAAGCTTCTTTTCAATCGGAGCTACCCCAACTCTCTCCCGTATATCATCATTCCGGACCCGGTCCCTTCTTGTGTGGCCACATATCTATCTCAACATGCGCATCTCTGCTACACCTAACTGTTGGATATGTCGCCTCTTGGTTGGCCAACATTCTGCGCCATACAACATCGCAGGTCGAATCGTCATCCTATAGAACCTGCCTTTTAGCTTTTGTGGCACTCTCCTGTCACAGAGAACGCCAGAAGCTTGCCGCCACTTCATCCAACCAGTTTTGATTCGATGACTCACATCTTCATCGATATCACCATCCTTCTGGAGCATAGACCCCAAATATCGGAAGGTGTCTTTCTCAGGTACCACCTGTACATCAAGGCTAACATCTCCCTCCTCGTGCCTAGTAGTACTGAAACTGCACTCATGTACTCAGTTTTAGTTCTAGTAAGCCTAAAACCTTTTAACTCTAGAGTCCGCCTCCACAGCTCTAACTTTCTATTGACCCCCGCCTGGCTATCGTCGATTAGCACCACATCATCTGCAAAGAGCATACACCATGGGATATCTCCTTGTATATCCCTTGTGACCTCATCCATCACAAAAATAAAAAGATAAGGGCTCAAAACTGACCCCTGGTGTAGTCCTATTTTAACTGGAAAGTCATCAGTGTCGCCATCACTTGTTCGAACACTTGTCACAACATTATCATACATATCTTTAATGAGGGTAATGTATTTTGTTTGGACTTTGTGTTTCTCCAAGGCCCACCCCATGACATTCCGTGGTATCTTATCATACGCCTTCTCCAAGTCAATGAACACCATATGAAGGTCCTTCTTTTGCTCCCTGTATCTCTCCATAAGTTGTCGTACCAAGAAGATGGCTTCCATGGTAGACCTCCCAGGCATGAAACCAAATTGATTTTTGGTCACGCTTGTCAATCTTCTTAAGTGGTGCTCAATGACTCTCTCCCATAGCTTCATTGTATGGCTCATCAGCTTGAGGAATAATTAAAAAAATAATTAAAAAATACATACAAGTTTCATACAAATTTACCATATAATTTCTTCCTTGAAGAATAATTAAAAAATATTCGTACAAGATTTCATATAAGATTTTTTGGAGAATATTCAACATTTTTTCATACAACTTTAGACAGGTTTCTTTTAAGAATCATACATAAATCTTCAGCGAATATTCAAAAACATTCGATACAAGTTTTATACCACATTTCATATATTTTCTCGAATCTGTTTCATAAATTCATTTTTCGTATACATATTATATAAGATTCAAATAGGTTTCACGCGAATCAGCAAGTAATCAGAACAAATTCAAGCATGTTTCATACAAGAAACATCATTCATGCAAATTTCGCGTGAAATCAGCACAGATCCAAGAATGTTTCAATCTAGATCCACCAAGTTTCAAGCAAGTCCCATATAAAAATCAAACAAAATTCAAGCCAGGTTCATACAAAGTTCATGTTCAAGACAAACATGGCAATATACACTAAAACAAATAAAATGGATCTTGGGAGAAAAATGGAAGAAAATCAAAAAAGGAAGAAGGGGCCTCAGATTCAGACAGCCCAGGCGCGTGGTGTGGTGGTGGACGCCGATCTGAAGGTGGGGGTCGAGCTCTAAATCCGTCTCGCCCTGGACACCAATCTGGAGGAGGGGTCGAGCTCGAGGTGGCGCTTGAAGGTGGGTGGCCTCCTAGCCGGCGGTGGAGCCCGGATCGGCGGCCTCACTGCATGAATCCAACATGTAAGAAAATGGTCGGCTCGTGGTCGATCGTGGCTGTCGACGGCCATGGCGGGAACATCATGAGTAGTGGAGGCCGCGTCGGCGAGGAGCAGGAAGCGGTCATGGAGGCAGCAGGTGGTAGCGAAGCCGTGGCGTAGTGCGGCGCGAGACTCGGGCGTGAGGAGGAGCGCGGCGTGGAGCCGACGAGGAAGGCGAGAGGGCGAGAGGCGATGGGGCTGGGGGCGGAGGATCAGGATGGGGGTTGAGGGAGGCGAGTGGGTAGGGTTAGGGTTTCGGTCATGGTGGCTTTAACAGCGGTGGCAGAGTTTGGGTTAATTCCTCGATTTGCTGTGGCTGAAAATGCAAAACCGGCACACACTTTGACTGATGAACTTTTGTCCGCATCTCAAAGCAATGGACGGTTATGATAGTGCTAGGGGGCCAATTGTCAAGTGGAAAATCCGCGTTGCCCACTTTCGAACCTCAAAAACATGCAAACCATGCAACATACAAACTATGTAGATAACTTCATCATACATACAAGCTAGAGTACATAGATAGCTACGATCTAGGATTCATGAAGCATCTCATTGTCAGAGGAGATGTTCTAGTCATGTTCGTGGATCCACGAGTCAAAGTGGTTATCCTCAATGGACACTTATCCCGCATCGCCCCCGTCAGTGGACATATCGGTGGCCACACCAACATGGGAGGACCACTAGCTACCATGCGGACACATTGATCACGGCTTTATCCTCATGTTCAAGTCAGACGGGAGGCCGGCCACAACGCGGTCCGTGCGACGGGCCTCGACATCATGCCTTATTTGCGCTATGATCCACGTGACTCTCTAGGGTAAGCCGCTTGTACCTGGTCACCTTCTAGCGAGGCATGGCGACAATGTGGAGCAAAAGACGGTGGCGTGCACGGGGAAGCAAAGGGAGGGGAAGGAAGTGGGGAGGCTAGTGTTTTGGTAGGCCGAGTTTAGTAGTTGGGAAAAAGTTCCTCGGGCGGATCGCGAGCTAGTGCGCCATGAACACATGCCAGTGAGAAGCGCCGCCACTTTGTTTTTGCGTGGGTCTGACCTATCAGTCCGACGTGGCGGAATTGTCCGGGCGGCCCCTAATCTCAGTACCACATATGGTTTGGATATATATGAGTGTTGTCAGACATCCCAACATATGGGTTAGTTATCGGGGTCCGGTTGGGTGGCCATTTTGTGTCTGGACTGCGTCCGGACTTTCCGTCCGAGCGTGTAGGGGGGAAGCGGAGAATCCAGTTGGCGAAATTCTTACCCGGAGAGTATAGTTTATGTATTACAATCTTTTAAGTTGTAATTTTTTTTGTTAACCACTCAAGCCCTCGAATGTGTTCTTGGTGCAGTTGCCTCGTGTGTACATGATATTATGTCTTAATCTTTGACTACCAGATGTTGAAGCAAAATCAAGATGAAGCCAATAAGAAAGATCCGACTCGGACACCACAGGTATATATGACTATACTCCCCTGAATATGGACAATCTACTTACTCATGTTACATTAATATTGCTCAAATGTGTGTTTATATGGTGATTATCATGTTATATAGTTATGTACTTATGTATACATAACTAGTAACCGATTTGGGTCACATATGCATGCACACATACCAACTTAACTATATAAGATGACTAGATGGCTATTTGTTTTTACGATAGATCATAGATGGCTATAAGTTAACAGATTATGCACATATTAATTGCCAACTATGCAGAAGGAGAGTTCCCTTCTTCTATTTTATCTTGAAAACATCACGGTGTCGGAGCAGACCGGATTAGTCTGCATATATCATATATGGCAAACTGTGAAGAGGGACTATAGAAGACACATATTCTAACAAAAACGTTGGCGTGCAATTGCTAAAACGTGCGTGTTAAGTTATATATATCATTAAATTAGACGGGATGTCCACATAGTTTTTATTTTGTTGTCCAACATATAATGCAAGCACACATACGGTGGATGAGCCCGCCCAGAAAAGTATGATTACTATTCTCACTTATATGTGCATATACTAACTTTGCATACAATACAGGACTAGTACAGTCCCATTTCCCATAATACATAACATGGAATTTTTGGAATTTATAGGTTCCCAAGTTTGGAGAATGGGACGCTGGGGACCAGGCACAGAGCTATGTGCATATCTTTAACCGTGTGAGGGACCACAGGTCGGAGGTAAGACCACCCACACTGTACCACACCGTGGTATCAGTTCATTCAAAAGAAGACTCTTTATTCGCTGCAGTTTTCGTCTAGAATCGGAGGGGATTTAGTGAATCCTTCATTTTAGCCAATCCCCATAAATATTGCAAACGATTACAACAACAAAAAAAACATGTCTTTGCACCAATTAATAAGTGGTTAAGCAACAAGTGTTTTTTTACAGATTCACGTGCAACAAAAATCTTCATCTATTCCAGCAGAAATCATAACCAATTACATAAAAAAAGCATATTTGCATTATTTTGAAAAGCACACAAAATTGTAGCAAAACACTAAGAAAACCTCGCAGCATCTTGAGTGTGAATTAGCAACAAAAGGCACACGAGTTTCTTAAATTTGGAAGCATTAGTACAACATCAACAAAAATGAGGAAACACAAACTTATAGCATAGCGCCAAAAAAACATTGCAACATCTCACGTGTGATTTCTCAACAAAATCGTGTGACTTTGTTGCATATTTCAAATATCGTATGCAGCATTTGAAATAATCACGAAAAGAAAACTTAGTTGTAAGAAATGATCATGCGATGGCATGTGCGGGGTGCTGAAATTGCTGCATGCTGGTCTTGAGCCAAGGCTGGAGTCGTTATGGGCGGGGCTGCAGGTGGTGGAATGGCTATGGGCTGAAGGAATCCTATTGGGCATCAACATGCGAAGCGAGCGAGAGACCGATATTTTCCTCCCTATCGGTCGACCGATCGGGTGTTTTTTTCTTTTCTTTTGACAAATATGATCATTCTTGGAAACTTCAATACCAAATGAACCCTCAACAAATTTAATTGATCTGACACATTTGCTACCTCCGCATTCTCTGGCGGTAGGGTGGAATAGGATACCGCCAAGCGCTTTGATGGTATGGTCGTGATACCTTCGGGCTTTGGCAATATGGACGTGGTTCCACCAACAGCTCCAGTGGCTCCGCCTAGCCAAGGATCGGTTCCGTGTCCAGAGCATGGGGCCAAACATGCTACCACGTGCAGTCGCAGAAAATGATAAAAAACGTGGATCTCAATATGTATATTTTCAAATCTCTAATTTTCTAATCTTCGTGTAGCCTAAAATACAACGTATTTAAAGTTGATTTTTGCACGTTTGTGGGGGATACATAATTGGCTACATCCGTGATTTTTTCAGTTTTTTTTAAAACTCATAAATATTTTATGAAATTTTTAAACCACCAGAATCATAGTGCTCGAGTGCACAAAATCTCCTCTCCTATTTTGCGTCCAACATTTTAATTTTTGTGCATATCACATGTGAAATTAAATTTGAGCGAAAATTTGGCTCAACATAGTTGACATGCAGGGGCGGAGATGGGAAGGGGCAAGCAGTTTTCCATCCTGTTGTCCACCATGGTGTTGTGCCATCGTGGCATCGACGTTTTCCGGTCAGTGTAAGAGCATCTCTAGTAGAACCTTCTAAACACGGATCTGTAAAACGCGTATACAGGTCATGAAAAACGTGTTTTAAGGACTGGTTTGAGCTGCGGAGAACAGACCCCATAAACCCAAACAATAAAACAGAATATGCTTGAAGACGGTTCCATCGACCTTCCTTAGACCCCATTTTTCCTTTACAGGTCGGGGTCGTTTGCGGGTAACTGCACTTGACAAATATTTTTTAGTTCCACCCTTTTAAGGGTTTTGTTAGAGATGCTCTAAGCAGAAATCCACTTTGGCACCCGGTGCATATGATCCCATTATAGTTTTCCAAATTAAAAAAATATGAAAACACTTCAAAAAATCTGAAACAATCTGGGCACAAACATATGCAAGTGCTTGACATCCGTGCAAAATTTCGGTGACAAATATTTTTCAGTTCCACCATTTTAAGGGTTTTGTTAGAGATGCTCTAAGCAGAAATCCACATTGGCACCCGGTGCATATGATCCCGTTATAGTTTTCCAAAATAAAAAAAATATGAAAACAATTCAAAAAAATCTGAAACAATTTGGGCACAAACATATGCAAGTGTTTGACATTCGTGCAAAATTTCGGAGGAAATAACACTTTATGTGATCTGTACAAAAAAGACAAAATCCATGCGAAATGAGATTTAAAAATAATTTTTTCAAAACACAGAATTTGTCTTTTTGCGCAGATCGCAGAAGATGTTTTTTCCTTCCGAAATTTTGCAGGAATTTTGAACACTTGTATATCTTTGTGTCCAATTTTATTCAGATTTTTTTGAATTGTTTTCATATTTTTTAAGCATATACACCCGGGAGCCAAAACGCCTCTCTCTGCTCTAAGTAGCTACTCCATCCGTATCAAAATATAAGATGTTTGTGGATGTTTGGACCCAAATGCACCTAGACATGTTTTAGTGCAAGATTCGCATGAACTTTGCACTAAAACATCTCTAGGTGTATTTGGACCCAAACATGCACAAAAATCTTATATGTTGATACGGAGGGAGTACTAGTTAGCTTGTACTCTTATCTTGGATGAATTACGACCTGCCCAACAAAAAATTATGATCTATATATCAATCGTGGTATTTTTTTCACGCTTATATATAATAGTGGGTCAATTATTAATAAGATGTGTCCTTTAATTTTGTGATACCTCAATTATCAAGATGAGGACAGCGAGAAAGATACATTTATTTTAAAAGCCTCGGCTGAAGGTCCAACATTGCTAGAGCTTAAATTATCAACTTGTTTGACGAGCGTGATGGTCATAGTTCCAAATTTAATTTAATAGCTCTGGCAAAAAAAGAATATGCGAGTATAAATTTTGTAACTTTCTTTTGTATTGCCAAATGTATGTTTCTATGCTTTGGTATTAATGGTGTACTGAGACTTGATACACTGAAAGGTTCTACCTTCTCTGCGATATTTTTCGCTTGCCCCTTCATGTCTAAATTCCGGCAAAGCCCCTGTTTGACATGTATATGTACTTGTATATACTTTTAAAATTGTTGGACACCTAAAATGAAGTTTTCAAATTGTTTAAAAAACGAGCAGTGGAGCTCAGGAGCTAAAGAAAAATTTGGGGAAAAACCGGCACCCACATATCAACTTTTTTTTCCACACCAAAGTAGTACTCCCTCCGCTCCTTAATGTAAGGCGTATAGTTTTTTGAGGAAAATTCCAAAATATAGGGTGTATTGCGATTTAAGGATTATTTACACATCAAAAAATGAGTTCCAATCCATAACGGAGAGATTTAAAGGATGGTTTTCAATTTGTGATTCTTAGGGACTCCTCTCTCCAAAAAAATTCCAGAGTAAAATGAGTCCACCGTAGGCAAAATTCACACGTCTTAATATTCGTGCAAAAAACTATACGCCTTACATTCAGAAACGGAGGGAGTACCATTAATGGCTGATACTCTAACAACCATCAGCTTTTCGTTCCTTCATAGGGGTACAAAATAAATGGCGTAGTTTATTATGGATATATAGGGAGAGTCAAACGAGATTAATTTTTCTGCTTTTTCTGGAGCGCATGCTCCTTTATCTCAGCAAGTTCATAAGCAAAGTTAAAAGCTTCCAGAAAAAGAGATAATTTGGTGTGCCAATATTAGAATGAGAGATGTGCAACCAAGTTTATGGGAAAATATTCATTGATTTGCGGTCTGAATGGAAAATAACAAACGAGCTAGAATATAAATTTCAAGCTTTTAAAGTGGTTGGATTTGTTAGGTTTGCACAAGTGGTAACTAAATTGCGATTTTCAAAAAACTTGAAATCTGGAACTCGAGTCATTTACATGTGCTTATTTTTTATGCATATACATTTTTTTTGTAAAGGTAGCGTGTGCACTCCCAATCACAAAGCTTTCCGATTCAAACTTGTTAAATTTTTATTAGTAACAATTTATAAATTACTAGATTGAATTAAATGACATGTTCACTTGATACAACACTACGGTAAGATACAAGTCATCAGAGTTATATGCAAGCATATATTTAACACTAGTGGAAAATAGGTCATCTTATACCGCAATGCACCGCATACCGGGCATGCATTCAAATTCTCGTACTTCTCACCGCGGTAGAGGATGCAGTCATTGATGCATGCATGTATCTTCTGCACCTCTAATCCTAGAGGGCAGACAACCTTCTTTGCTTCGTACGTACTGGGGGGCAATACGTTATCCCTTGGAAGCATCTTCTTTATTATTTTCAGCAAATTTTCAAATCCCCTGTCAGATGTACCATTCTCTGCCTTCCATTGCAGCAATTCCAGTGTGGTACCAAGCTTTTTCTGGCCATCTTCGCAATTTGGGTACAACAATTTTTTATGATCCTCTAACATGCTCTCCAATTTCAACCTCTCGTTTTCACTTCCGCTGTTTATCTGTGCATCAAGAATGGCCCGACCAAAATCATCATCGGGCTCATCAACAATGGGCTCTTCTTCAGCTTCATCTTCCCCCATTGTAGTATCACCGTCTTCAGTGAACGTAGGATAGTTGTCATTATCCTCTTCTTCTTCATTTTCTTCCATTATAACCCCTCTTTCTCCGTGCTTGGTCCAACAATTATAATCGGACATGAAACCGAACTGCAACAGGTGGACGTGAATGGTTTTTGAGGTAGAGTAATCCTGCGTATTCTTGCAGACATTACATGGACAAGAAATAAAACCATTCGACGGCTTGTTTTTCTCAGCCGCACGGAGAAAACTATGCATGCCATTAATATAGTCGGGACATCGTCGGTCACTGTACATCCATTGCCGGCTCATCTACATTATATAAATATATCAAAAACCATTACACGACATCATGAATATATAATAGTGACCAAATTAATTAATACAAGTTCATCACATTAAAACTAAACTAGAGTAGTGCCCAAATGTAATACAGAGTTCTCATAAAACATACATTAATTGAAACTAACATACAACTATCTAAACAATTTAAATCCAACAACAAATGCGATCAAAATCGCAACCAAGGTAATTATTGAACCAACAGCATAATGATACCAAGCCTCTTGACTAATGACATATTTTCTAATCTTTTTAAGCTTCAAGCGCATTGCATTCATCTTGATCTCGTGATCTAAGCGCATTGCCTCCATCTTGATCTCGTGATCATCGACGACGTCGGCAAACTTGAACTCCAAATTCATCTTCTCTTCTAAGCATTGGAGATGAAGATCTTCACTTCTTTTCAATTTTGCTTTCAAATCATTGTTTTCTTTCTTAAAAAACTCGAAAATAGGGTCGGTTGGAATTTCTGGTTCAACTACCTCCTAGATAAAAATATATCTATGTCAAGTTGGTCGGCATAATTGTCATAAACACGAAATGAAACAAATAGTTATAACAAACAATCATACCACATCCGAATAATAGAGCGGATGAGAGCCGGTGTGAACAGATGTCAAAGCCATGGCACTATATATAACAAAAAATTATGCAAATAAGAAAATTATACAAGTAATAATTATGCATCTAAATGAAACAACTAAGATTTTTTTAAAAAGATAAAAACAAGAGGCTCACCGAGGCGGTGCCGGTGACAGGACGACGCAGGAGATCGACGGCGGTGAGGATGGGGACGGCGCAGGCGATCAACGGTGGTGAGGATAGGGACGGAACGACACTAAAACCCACAAAACATAAATTAATTTGAGCTCAAAATGCATATAAAAAATAAACTCCCTAACTTAGCCATTTCATCAAACACCTAGCTAGCACTACAAAATTGAAATGAGCTAAACTAGCAATGGAATGAGCTAAAGTAGCAACGCCGGAAGAAATGATGAAGTTGCTAACCCTTGAATAGATGGGGTGCCTTCAATCTTCACAAATGGTGAAAAAAATGGTGATTAACTTGAGTGAGGGAGAGGAAATGGAGGAGAAAAATGGTGAAGTTTCGAGCAATGAAAAAAGGAGAGGAGCCGGGGTGGAAGAAGATGATATAGGGGAACCTTTGGTCCCGGTTCGTGTTACGAACCGGGACGAAAGGGTCGCGGCATGCGCCGACCAAAGGTTCCTACCGTCCCTGCGCATGCCCATTTGTCTCGGTTCATAATTTCGTAAAAGGGCCGAACCGATGCTGGTTTTTCTACTAGTGTAAAGTTTAAAAAATTATAATGTACTGTGTCAGTTTAAGTAATCGTTGGAACATTGTATCAGTCTTAGTGATGTAAAATTACCGATGTAACATTATAACGGTGTTTCTTCCCTAGTGGAGATTTATTGCTCCCGAGGCCCAAGATCTAGTGCTTCCGTCATTTAAAAAATCAAAATTATGCTTGCAAGTTTTTAAAATTATGGGAAAAAATTCATGCACGTTGTTAATGATGTATCCGCACATAAGCAAAAATTCAGCTCGTAATACTTTATACTCTGAGCTACACAAAATTGACAAATGTGTGGATTTGAGTACACACTTTCAAATTTCCAAAATATGCATGATTTTGTCATTTGTATATAGGCCATAATATAAAGAATTTCACATTGTGATTTTACATACTTAGTAGGATGGATCTTTTACTACATCAGGAATATTTTCCAGCCTTTCTAAAACATGTAAATAATTGTTTTTTAACTTTTTAAAATATAGGGACCACTGGAGCTCAGTAATTCTGCCCATTCATCGTCGGCCCATGGCGCTCCTCGCAGGACGGTCGGTCAATCGTGCAGAAGTGTGGTAAACAGAATTGCTGAAGTTACGCGCAACATCAAAGAGGCGGTGGTGATGGTTCTCCCCGTTCGCTCGTCTACGTGGTCTGTCCCTCTTGGTGAGATGACCGGTGAACCGCGCACAAGCCTCGTGCATAGAATTGCCGAAGTTACGTGGATCATCAAAGAGGCGGTGGAGACGGTGCTGCAGAACAAGGACGATTGTGTTGAGATTAGCAAGTGTGCGAACAAAGTCAGCACCCTTCTGCCGCAGCTCGAGGATACAAAGATGGCGGACGATCCCGCGATGCGGGGTGCCCTGGAGAAGATCCTCGTGACCTTTCGTCGCGCCCGCGCGCTCGTCATTGCCTGTCAAAGTAGAGGTCCTGTCATCGTGTGGCTCTCCACCCCAGCTGGTCGACTGTCCAGGCAGCTACACGAGGTGCTGGATCAGATTGCGTCTAACATCGCTGAAATGACGGCCATCGTCCTCCCCTAAGGTATCTACCGTACTATGTACCATTTGCTTGATTACCATCGTTACGCAGTCATCAATTATCATGTTGAGCATGTACAGGCCGCGCGCTAACGGCATCGAGAATAAAAACCCATGTACACAACTCGGAAGTATAAGACATTTTTATTGTATTTGTGAAGACATCAAATTGATGCCGTTACCTTTGTAACAAGTGCATGTGACTGATTTCAAATTTGTGCCACATTGGATATGTATTCGAGAATACTTATGTGTGGTTGTAATTTGTACAGTTGTACTGTATAAACCATAGATCGATAGATTAAATACTAATGTTAGTGGATGAAAATGCAGCTTACATTTTGTTGACGAAAGGAGTATTGTAAAGATCACTAAACCCTTCCATGGTGGCGGCTAGTCTTCAGGTGACAACTATTCGAGGGTGGTGGCAGCGCATTTTCAGTTTTGTGCCCAGCCCAAGCCTAAGAGCAAGGCGACGGTAGCAACTACTACTTGCTAGTATATATGTCGCTTAACATCTATGGAAGGAGCGTAGAAGAAGAGTTTTGCAAGGCGACCACTTCTTTTTTTTTTCGAAAATGGGAGACAAGGCGATCACTGCAATGTCCCTTGCCGCTATGATTCGAGACGAGGTGTCCATGGTGACTGTTGCGCGGCATGTGTAGCCTCTGTAGTTTGTTTGCCTTTGGCCTAGGAGTACGGTGCTTGTGAACTCAAGCTATAGGTAGCTCGTTTTTTGAAAGAAAAAAAATCGAAAATGACATTTCAAAGTTTCAAAAAAATCTGGATGAAGTTAAAAGATACATACTACAAGCATGTAAAATCTCAATTCAAAATAACTTATATTCTGGGCTACACAATACATCCATCGGTATATCTAGATTTTTTCTATGGGTTATACTCATGGTCTGACCAATGTTAAAGGTAGATCCTGTCTGTACTGTGGTATAATTGTAAACACTGTAACAAGGCTAAGTGGTGGCACCGCCAACTACAGGGAGGATCTTAGACACATAACCAGCGAGCATCCACCGTCTTCATTGCAAACGAGGAAGAAAGAAGAAATCGACGTGCAGGGACACAAGGACTTACAATGATGAAATATCATTCATGTTCATTCAAGTCAAACGCTCAATTGCAAAAGGTGACATTTACAAACAGATGAAAAAACACGTAAACCGTACAACATTACGGCGACAGCGGAACCCAACACTTAGTGCAGTTGCAGGGCTCAAGAACCTTAAAGTTAACCTTTGAAGGTACTTTCCCCTCAATATACGTCCTTATAGCCGCAAGAGCCTTTCGGGCTTCGATTAATGTTTCCTTATCCAGAGGGAAGCACTTGGCAAACCTCCTCCTATGATTCCCGTCAGTGGTGTCCAGGATAAGGTGCTTTAGTGACGTCGCATAATCAAGAATACATCTCGTTAGCTCAATCATGCTCTTCCAAGGGGAAAGCCAGTGATGATCACACTTTTGAGCTTGCGATGACGGTGTTTCCGAATGCAACTTGCCAATGAGGAGTCTTCACCAATTTTTACTCCGGGAATCAAACCAATTAGTATGGTAGGCACCTCTACCTGCATGCCAGTTTCTTGAGAAAAACTATTGAAGTGTTGATAACATTTCCTCAACTGTGGTGGTATTTTGCAATTATCTCCATAATATTTTTAATCTATGTTTAAGTACAGCACAACTGACCATAAGAGTTCAGAAGAAAGACATCCAAAGAAAAGTAACACAAAGAACAAGAGATTTTTGCAAAAATGAGTTTACCAAGCTAATGCATAATGTATCACACAAGGTTTTTGAGTCGCGGCTTATGAGTCGCCGCTCATGCCCACGACTCGGCGAATAGTCGCCCTAGTCGCGCGATTAGTCGCGAGTCGCCATGGTTTTGGGAAAACGACTCGGCGATTAGTCGGCGACTAGTCGGCGACTCAAAAACCATGGTATCACAGTTAATGTCGTAATTAGTTGTATCTATCGCATAATAGTGATGTAACAATAAAATTGTAAGGAAAAGGTACAGGATAATTCACAAATAAAATCAAGATGAGCCCAAACTAATCTGTCTAGTTATAATTAAGACAATGTGTAATCTACTAATAACTCTTCCGCAGAAAGAAAGTATTGGGAAAATAGTAACTTACACGCAACACGAAAGTCTTCAAGATGGGAGAAGCATCAAGAAAAGAAACCATAGAGCAGAAGTCATAATCTGGAGAACGACTTGGTATGAAAAACTTGATCTCCAAATACCTGAGGTGCAGGAATTTACCCAGCACTATTGGTGTATTGACTGTCTGAAAGAGAATATCCAAACATTATGACTTGTTTATAGCTTACATCAATAAATTACTGAAATCGTACAATAAAAGCTAACACTAACCTCATAAAGTGAGTGTAGGAAAAGAGTTTGGACATTTGGCGCAATAGATGAAAGCTTGGTACTAGCATAATTGAGCAGGTTAGGCACATATGCACTTGTCATCTGCATTATCTCCAATTGCAATGAACCTCCAAGCGACATATGTATTGGGGACCCATCGTAATTGAATATGGAGATGTTTGGAGCAATGCATTCAATCATCTGCAACATTTTGCAATTTTGCACGTCCAGTCTATTAAGCTTCGACAAAAGATGTGCTACCTTTAAGCAACAGATATCATAGCAGGACCTGAGGTCCAGATGCTCTAAAGCGAAGGAATTGGACAGAAAGAGACATAACTCCTCCTCAGTAATACCAACATCATGCAGACGAACAGTCTTCAAACTACTCAAGTAACAGACTTTTTCTATAGAATGAAAAGTGCAACTACTGAGGTGAAAATACCGAATTGAGTGTGCCCGCTCGCGAGATAAAATTGAGCCAGGAAAGTTGTACTTCATCTTGTTTTCTATGGGGAGCCATAGCACAAATTCTTTGATCCCAGGTGTAATTGCAACTTGAAGCCAGCGATCAAGATAACTTGGATGCACATTGAAATCATTGCGAGTTTGCAATTTAAAAGTCTCCACCCCAACGCCATAGTGATTCCGCATGATGTGGTCAACTCTGTTGATAAAATCCCTTGTTTGCTTGCGTAAGGATCTCATATCAAATATGAGCTTGGGATAGCATCTCCAGGAGTTAAGAAAACCACGAGACAAGCAGGCAGCTCGAGCAGCATCTTGTATTGGCATAAGTGCATGTATCTTCCAAAGGATATCCTGCATAGGCATGTTACAGTAAATAAGTATTGAAGTAGTGTTGGCAATGATGGCTAGTGCACTACATTACTAGTGGAGATGAATTGTAAACCCTGTGGGGTGTTTACAAATGGATTGTACATTTCTAATTCAGAACTGTCATGCGCTGATGAACTTGATGTTTTCATGTTGAATAAAAATGGAACAGGGGTGTTTTACCCTCTGGCTCTACAAAAATGATGACTTGCTAGAATGAACAGCACAGAAAACGTACGAAATGATTTAATTCACGAAAATGTGGCTGTGATACCTAATGTACCCATGTGCATGTACAAAATCCATTCTCTTTAATTCATGTACTTTTTATCAAGCAAACGTAAATTTAACATGGAAGTAATTTATGTCAAAACTCAGAAAAAAAGAATGCATCAAGTACAAGCAGAAGAAGCGTACTGCCTATCAGCCTATGTCTCTAAATACACCTCATTTTGGTCTTACGCTCAACCTCCAACATGCAACTTTGATTGTGACTTTGAAGATAAATATTTTAGTAAACATATTTATGGCATCCTTAAATGTTTGTCATGACGAATCTAATGATTCTATATTCACATGAATAATCTATAAGGCTTATAGAAAATGGTTAATTTCACGCTTTCTAGGAAGTCTCATCTGTTTCCGAAAGGAGGTAGTATTATTTCATTATTTGCAGTTACATTATACCTCTGGAAGGGTAACCTCTGGCTCCATTACTTCAGCACTTGGAGAACCATCAGCCTGTTGGCAAGGTGAAACCTTGCTTTCAGCATGACAGTTAGTTAATCCAACATCTGCAGTACGGAGCTCAACAAGGTCACAATATAGAACAGGAGAATGACCAAGAATCGATGCAATTAGAACACATCTACAGACCTTACACACAAGTATAAGCAGCTTGAGGCCTTACCAGTTATAAACTTTAGAGGATGATGAGATGCATGACTGCAGGATGACGGGAGGTCAGCAACAGGCTCGAGTAGACCTGAGGATGAGGAGGAAGCCATTGATGGGTTGGAGGAGGACACTATAGCAAACTTTAGGAGCTGACGAGATGGTCACCGAGTCTGAGTATTTGTTGATGTTGTCAACTCACTTAAATACCAAAGCGACTACTGTCATAGCCCACTGGTCATAGCATAAGCATAAAGAGCATTCGTCAGTGGTTTGTTTAATGGTAGAAGAAGAAATAGCACGCAGTAACCCAACAGAGAATGCGACAGAGTGAGAAACGAGCAGACTATTGCGAACAATGACATAACGAATGATTTCCGACATCTTTTGGGTCTGTCGGAAGCGCTGAAACTCAATGGTTCAGGCTCAAGACTGAAAAGGTGTGATGCTTCACGCCTCACTCCCATCCACTTCTGTCTCCTGCGATCTGCCACCACCAGTACCGGCTAGAGGCGGCTGTCACTATCGAAGTTGATGAACCAAACGAAGAACCCTTTGCGTGACAACTTTCAACACAGTGAAGAACATATTTCAACACCAAACACATTCAACAATGTGAATTCAAAGCTTTGAACTGGAATGATTTCAGCTTCAATCTGACAGAATACAAACTTTTCTACCATGAATAAAACTGAGCTTTGAACTCCACGAACCGTAGGTTTCAGGTCACATAACACTGAACTTTTAACTAGCGACATCGACCCCAAACTAGAAAACTAACTATCAATTAGTACAATAGCAACATGAAGCTTGTGTATTACTTACCAACTTCTAACTCGGAAATTTGAAGTTAAGATCCCTAAAGGTGAGCATATCAGGATCACCCAGAAAATGGGGACATTTTGCCTGCTACGTACCTACTAATTTGCTCATGGCCGGCGGGGGTGGCGGCACGGTGGCTGGGGAAGATGGCGACAGCAGGGCGTGACCTAAGTGGCGGCGGCGACGGAGCTGAGGCGGTGGGCAGGAGGCTGCGGTGGCGGAAGTGATGGGGAAGGGCAGCGGCGGTTGGGCGCGAAGCCGCCGGTCACGGCTGACTAGAGGGACGGGGGAAAGCAGAGGCGCGCGGGGGAGCCCCGTTCACCGCTGACTAGAAGGACGGTGGACGTGGCCTGCCCGGGTATGAGGACGGCAACGGTAGCTCGCACCGGATGCTCAATGAAGGCAGGGGACAGAGGACAGTAACCGGCCGTTGGACGAACCTCGCTGAAGAAGAGGGGCGACGGCGGCGGCTCCCTTGAGCACAGTAACCGGCTGCTTGAGGAGAAACGAAAACGGTGGGATCGATTTGGGTCGTCACGTATCGCTCGGCAAAAAGAAGGAAGACATAGGTCGAGTCAGGATGCAATTCCAGTGTTGTTTGGAGAGACAACCTTTAAATTCGTATGATATTCAAATTCAAATTTCTCCTTTTATTAGATTTTAGACACCGCTTCCGAGAAAATATTTTGCCTCCAAAGCGAGATTCATCTCTGTGCACGTTCATATCTAAATGTCTCGCTGCTGACGAGAATATCGTCTCCCAGCGAAAAATAATACTCATTACACACACGAGGGCATCAAACATGTACAGTTCGTGGATATGGATCAATTCAAGTTAGTTGAACATTGCCTGAAATACAGAAGAACATTTATTTGTTGGAAGCACGTGCTAGCAAGCACGAGTAGTAGAACGACAAGATTATCGAGCTCACCACACCCATCTTACTTTCAACTGCATCGCCTATTCGCCTCTGAACGACAAGATGCTCCAACTTCGGTGGGCTAGTAAAGGTTTCTTTGCTCCGTAGAACGACAAAATGCTAATTACGATTTGGGTCCTTGTCAAAAGGAAAAACGATTTGGGTTGTGATCCGGTGCAAAGTAACTTTCTAGATCTTTTTAACTCATACAATAGATTACAAAAGCATTACAAAATCACACTCGGATGAGGCTGCTGCACCTGCACGCAGCCACAAAAACCAATAGAAGGGATATACATTCGCGCTAGCAGCTGCTACGACTAACGAAAGAAGGGGAAAACATGCTTTACCGAGAATATACAGACGTAAAACTATAAGAAATGAAGAACTCCTATCTTGGACTGTTCCAAGGGGACGAAGACTTGTAAGGAAAACCTTGCGGCGCGGATCCATGTCCTAAATCAAGACTGTGGAGCTGTTCCATCAACTGCGACCTCCGTTCTTTGAAGAAATCTAGTCTGGTGGTTAGCTCGACCAGAGTGGATGACGGCACGGGCGGTTGCCTCCCATACTCGACAGACTGCGTTTACACCAAGAGAGTCAAACACCTTGGTCGCCTTGAAAGTTAGGACTATGAACCTAAGGTGCAGTGTTTTCCCTTACCTCCGCTGCTCTTGGGTTGTTTGTAGACATTGAGCCGCTCTCCGCTGGCATGCTTGTCGATACCTCCCTTGAATCGCTCGAAGAGGCGTCCAAGGAGTGCTTGCGGGAGAAGGGCTTCGAAGAAGCCTGAGTTAGCACGTGCTGCTTGATACTTCTCCAGTGTGATGTGCCCGACAAGCTCTCCTGTGAACAATAGGTGACATCGTATCATCTTCATGCAACGCCAGTTTCACATCACATAAGTTATTCATACTTAATATTTTACAACTGAACAGATTGAGATTTGCAAATTAGTATGGAAGTGCAATGAATAGCAGAAATTAATTCAAGTAATTGGTTCGAAGACTTCTGAAGGGTAGCAGAATAGGGAGGGAGAGGGAGGCATTATCAAACCTCGTTCCGCTGCTTCTTCTCTTGATTGCAGAAAGCAAGTTTCATATCAAACCCTGGTTGAACAAAGTTCCTGTTGGCAATAAAATACTTGCAATTGTTACTATATTACAGTCTGAAGGACAATTCGAGAATGAAACACGCCCAACTGATAAATCATGTGTTTTAAGCTGATATGATACCTTACTACAGAAACATCCTGCTTTCGTTCTAAAATACGCAGCACAAAATTTGGTGGACATTCAGTACCAACTAGTATGTTAATTTTTAAGGTACTTGTATATATTAGTTTAAGGGCAGCGTATCAGGCGCAAATGCAACCCACTCTAAGGTATATCCATCCAACCTGGCCAGTTGAGGCCCAAACTCAATATGAAAATACCCAAAAAACAACGAAGTGCATGTGCTTCTGAGTTTAACGTCGTCAATTTAAACTCGTTTTTTGTTAAGAGTAAAAATAAAAAAAGGATAATAGAAAATACACCAACACCTGTCACAATTAATAACTTGCATTTTCCCCTTCTAATACACTTTGAAGTTCAATTCTAAAATGTGCTACAACAGTCTAGTCTTTAGATTACACCATCATTTATTTCCTCTTTTAGCTTTTCATGTTGGTTTAATGCCCTGGCGTGATTGAAGCCACGTTACCAAATTACAACCTAAGAGGGGGTTGACCTGATATGTTGACTTCATTTGATATAATAACAGCTGGGGGTATTGCACGATTACGCCCTTGCTGAATTCACTTAAAGAAGACGGATAAACTAAATATTGATTATGGAAAAACACATTAATCATTGTCTTACTGTGGGAAATGACTTGGACGATGCTGATAACGATCATTCTCGTCTGCAAAAGAGCCGTACTGGTGCTGGCGCTGTTGACTAAGTTGGACATGCAGCTCTGCAACCTTTTGCCTTAACCTTGCAACATCAGCTTCTGCGAGAGCAATCTCTTCAAGCTCTGCCTTCGTCTTAAGCCAAAAAAAATTAGACACCACAAAGGACAAAGCATGATTACTGCTGACCAACTAGCTTAAAATTTCAGTACCTTTGAATCCATAGCACGTGAACTAGAAAACTGTGCAGAAGACATGCTTAATCCAACTTCCAATGCAGCTCTAAGATCCCTTTCAGCCTGCAGCTGCTCTTGCAACCTTGATACCTACAGGTACAAACAATTGCAATCAAGCAAAGTATCTTAAATCCTTGGGGAATTTTCGGATATTTAATGGGAAACAGTAGGACACAAATCGTAGAAAAAGTAAGTCTAATACATAATATGGGTAGATTCCCATTATATTTTGACAGTGCAAAAAAGAAGTGGTGAGTCATATAGTAAGAGAATATGGCATACATCCTGTTCCAGCACCAAACGGCGCTCGTGCAGTGCTTGCTTTCTTCTTTCCAAACTCGCCTGTAAGATTGCATTACCTCTAGTCTGAGAAGAGTTACCAATTAGTTTGCAAGATCCCCACAAATAACAGGCCCTACAATGAACAAGTGCACATATTCCTTGCGTACCTCTTTTGCAATCCTGATCTGCAGATCATTCTTTGCAATCTCGAGTCTTTGGATAGCAAGCCTGAAAGGTTTGTTTGCATAGTTAAATAATTAGTACAAAATCAACACATCAATGATGTTGTCGGTATAATTAATCCAATGAAACGTATAAAGCTATGCAACAAGCATGTCCAGTTATATGTCATCACACATCAACGGTAACACAGGCCACAGAAACAATCCATAAAGCTAGCACAGAAAAAAATCATTTCTTCTAATTCAAGAGAAACAACTTTCTCAATTGGTCTACGACATACTTTGATCAAATGGAATTTTAGCCAAGCAAATAACAGCAAATGCTCCAGAACACAGTTCAGAACGCGGTTATTAGAAGGTTTTTCAAAAACGGGTTCACCGCAGCCCGTCAAATCGCCCTATACAAAAAAAATTGTACTACATCAGCAGCTAGCCTCATAGGTTGTGAATTAGCAGGTGTTAGCTGGTTTAGGCAGGGTTCGATCCAACCCGTGATTGAACACCGCTAGTTATTAGTAATGAAACAACTTAGAGAATAACTAACTGAACACGGCAATTCCAAACATTTATACAAAACAGATGTGTAAAATCTAACTTCAGGAAACAGTACTTGAAATGACTAGGAACTTACTCTTCTTCACCTGATGAATCAACAGACTCCGACTGTCGGCTCTTTCTTGCCTGCATAAACCACATGTTTAACTCCGCATGGTCAAAACAAAAGCTACAATACAGTTAAAGAAGTTTCTTCAAGAATAACTAGAGTGTATTTGTCGTGATGGTTTCCCTGATAAAGCAATAACTACTTTTACAAATAAAAACACTTGAAGTCAATGTTTATGACTTTCCCTGAACTAACATGAATCTACAAGGGAAGACAACAAAAGGTAACTCGTCACTTACATTATTCCGTCCCCAAATGTTAGAACGCTTCACATGAGGCTGAGTTTCATTGGATTTGATGGAGTCCCTCTCTACAGAATATTCAGCTCCAGGACTAGGTAAAGGAACTCCTGCATCCAAAGAAGAAAGAATCTCTCCCATTGACAATGGAGAATCATGACCGCACACCAGATTTGTTGGATCCTTTTCATTCAGTGGTCTCTTGACATTTATTGTGCCATTTTGAGTTAAATGGCTATGCGGAGCATCCTTTAAATCCAACTTTGCTTCCAAAGCCTTATCTTCGACAGATGGTTCGGCGTCTGAATCCCCCTGATCTACCTGTTGTGCACATTACAGTGAGTAAGAAAGGAAAAAACACATCATGACATTGTCACATAAACAAGATTGCTAACTGAACGAAAAATGAAAATCAATTCAGGTTCTGATTGGACTACTCAGAATGCTTTGCACCACAAACATTAAAAAAATAAGCAGTTTACACCAGGTTGGGAAATAATATTGCACGTCGCATCACCTCCTGTTACGCTACTCTGCCAGCTCTGTTACAATAAGTTTGGTCCCACCAGTCAATGTATTATCTAAGGGTTGCATTGGCCTAACATGTAGGAAAGCAGCAAACTCAGGAGCAAGATTTGGAGGCTGGTGGATCTGTTAGGGGGGCACTAGCGTTTGTTTCCGCATGGAGAACAGGAGCAGCCAGTGTGAAGGTCACTTATTCTACCAGGTGTTAAGTGCAATTTACTCTAAAATACAACTGGTAGCAGGCCATAAATTAGAAAATTCAGAATTGCAAAGCATATCAAACCTGGTAATCATAAAGGTCACCACCAGTACACACACTGCTTTCACTCAGTTTTCCACTCAGTAAACGTTCATCTAGTTCTTGATCTGCATGCATCATGAAACCCATTATCTTTGGCATCTACAGTTTCATCATCTGTAGATTCTTCACTGCCACTGTCTTGAATTCGAGAATCAGGTGACAGGGAACACCTAGGGTGTTCATCCTGTAAAAGTAACAAACAGAGTTATTACAAAAACCTTTTACGGTACGTGGAAGAACAAATAGCGACTGCATCGGCCTATATTGTCCAGAAAAGCGTCATCAGAGCAATGAACTTCCAGCATAGTATCAGCAAAACTTACATCAAATATGCCCTCATATTCCTCTAACAGAGTTGTGACAATGCCTTGAGCACTGTTAGCAGCGATTGCGGCAGCAATAAGCTGAGCAGAACTGTCACCATTTATGTCAATGTCATCTTCCATCTCACATTCACCAGCCAGAAGTGGACGCAGCAAGAGAGGAGCCATACAAGCAGCAACTGCTGATGGAGTCATTCGGTTCTCAGCAGTATGAGAAGCAACAGCGTGCATCATTCTCAGAATCCTGCAAACATCAGATTTATGAGGTAAATGAAGATTTTACTTGGTACTCCCTCCGTTCCAAATTAATTGACTTCCATATATCTAAATTTGGATGTATATGTACATGTAACATGTCTAGGTACATCCAAATGTAGATATGTACCTAGACATGTTACATGTACATATACATCCAAATTTAGATATATGGAAGTCAATTAATTTGGAACGGAGGGAGTACTTGATAAGAAAATGTCACTGCCTATAACAAACTATTAAAAAAAAGATGTACTTATTTTATGATTTCCAGTTGCATACGCTTAATTAAGACAGCTCACCATATGCTCGATCATGGAACGAATTATATTTAGAATGTATTATTCATCATGATATCTCAGCAGGTCAAAAGCTAACTCAGACACAAAATATTTCCCCATTACAGAAAAAAAAACTAACCTTTGTAGCAACCGCCTATTAGGCTCAGGGAATGTCTCAGATATGGCTGCGCGCATAGAATTTATCCGAGATTCCTTACTTTCCAGACCTACACAGGGATGAAGTGAAAAGAACTGATAAAAACAGAATATGAAAGAAAACAAAACTTAAGCAGCTAGGTAGTGCCAACACTGAACGTCAGGTTTCTGTGAACATTTTTTTAACAAATAGCATCATGAAGTTTCATACTGTACATGCTAAACTGCAACTTCTAATAAGCATTAATCGATAAATGACTGTAATACAAGCATGCTAGATTCTAGTTACCAAATGTTACAAGATGGCAGTCGGATGTTCTAATAGCTTAGGTTTATAAACACAGGTTTTGTTCAGTCTAGGAGTCCTGACGTACTCTCTATGTTTGGCTCTTAGCTTGCAACACCAATACAGTCGCTGGATCTGTATCTTTCATAAAATAGAAAGGTGCACAGAAGAAAGACCATCCTTCTTGGTAAGAAGATATACTTGGTAACTCAGTCAACTATAGATATTCTTAAATGTGGTATATCCATGGTTAAATGCAGTATCTAACATATTGCAGACACTTATTTTGTCAGTTCTGTTAAAAAAGGATAAACTTCATCGACTCCCCTAATAGACGTCTTCTTGCAATACATATTTAGGTTAACCCGAATAGAGCACTTACGGAAAGCTTCCAACAATGCTGTGCAGCAGGAAGCAGGGACTGGGGAAGATGGTAGCTCACGCAGAACATGCTGCAGATGTATGTTCACATTAATACAGTTGGCAAACAAAACATGACCTAGTGAATACTTGATGAAACAACACAACAGGAATCACAATACCTTTACACAGTCGCCAACTACATGAGCATCCTCATCCGGTGCAAACTCGGTCCTTCCTGAGATAAAACAAAAATAGGTGCAAAAGTTGGTCCAATGAAATGAAAACTTACAAACCAGAAACACCACCAATTGAAAATCACACTTTCAAATACGAACTATGTAACTGCAAAACCTTGCTCGTATTCATTCATTCTTCTGTCAACCTCCTCCACATCTGCAGCCTGACGTAAAATGCCTTCTACCTTTATCCCTGTAAGAAAATGTTCACATTTGTGGTTAAATGTATAGATTGGGTGGCGAGGCAGCATGCTGTCACACCAAAAGTAAAATGCAGCCAGCTCCAAACATTGGTGCTAATAAAATCTCTTTAGCCCTACCATGTTTCTCAAGAAAACACAAAGCTTTTTCCAGAAAAGAGGGGCTGCCATCAATATCTTCTAGTGCAAGAAGAATTGGCCTACCAACAACCAAGGATTTGATAGGCCTCTTCTCTCTCCCTACAGCCATCAAAGGAAAGGTATAAAAAAGGAATAATCAGATATTGAGTTTCTGATGAGTAATAGTAAATCATATCATAGTGTATGGAACCAACAATTGGAGCTGCTCCTTCATATGGATCTGTTGTGTCATTACGAAATATTCCATTATGTCCTATCACGAGAGCTGCATTTGGAGCCTGTGCAAGAGCTTCTTCCAATGCTGTTTTCCACTCAAATAGATCTTCAGATGTTTCTGCCTGTGTTAAGAATGGCAGGTGCTTTTATTAATTCTTGAAGGAGCATTAAAAGGAATAAAGCTTGCGTTTTCTAAACTGGATCTACTAAGTCAAATGAAAAATATATGTACCTTCAAGGTGAAAGCACGACCATCACGGCCATCTGGAAATAGAACAGTCAACAACTTCTTGTCTTCCCTGACCACTACACTGAGAACAAAAAACATTGTTAGTATGAAATCGTGCAAGATACACTAAAGAGGAAGAACCAACAGCCATTTTTCACTTCTCATAAAAAACATTTAATACAACAATCTTTGTGTAAAATTCCACAGAAGTGTTTATGAGACACATACCTCCCAGAATTGTTCAAGTCAATTCCCCCCAAAGTAAGGTTCACTTCACCACCTCTCTGGGGCAATGTATTCTACAAAGTCAAGAACAAGCATTTGTCAATGAACTGAGAACTAAGTCGTAATATGGACCATGAATGGAAAACAAAAAATTATATAAGTATTCGACAAAGCCTCAATTATGGTATAACATAGGGGAAGGGCAAGAATAAGCAAGTTTATATAGCTAAAGTTCAAGCACTGAACATAACTCGGTATTCAAACTTTTAAAGTAAAGGAACACATAAAGTTGGTCGGAACCGAAAGAAAAAATGAGGCTGCAGCTACCACCAAGCAACCAATGTTAAGATGTTACTGAGGTTTGAATTGAAAAGAGCAAAGTTCAAGTAAATAGTTCTGCTCAGCTCTAAATTGAAAACACTGTATATTCACATATGATCTTGATCCTAGTATACATGCATAAATGTCATGAAATATGAAAAATGTTATAACATCAAACCAAACAATTATATATTGGCAGTGATCAAGAGATATGATTAAAGCATCAACAAGCTGAAGCAAAAAACAATATCTTGTCTGAACAGCCTACTTGTGTGCTTTCCAGTAATATATCTAATATTCATATTATGACCACAATAATGAAAATACTAACAGGATCACTCTTGAAGAAAACCAGCGATGTTCGAGTGAGGATGAACCAACGCTTTTTCCAAGATTTCCATCCAATTCCTGGAAATCATATAAGCAAAGGTTATTTTTTCAGATAGAAGCAAAACAAAAATATAAGTAGGGAAAATTCTTGTTTTCCTTTCAATGTGAAGAACTAGCTAGGAGCCAGTCCGTTGCTACAGAACCACGATAAATTTAGTTGAAAAGATACTTGAAACATGTCAAGAGATTTGAAATAACCATGCACGTCCAGTTGGAATGTTAGATTGATTGTCAAGTCACTGGCTCCAACATAGAAATCCCTAGTGATTCCGAAAATCTAAACAAAATGATAGCATTAGTTTTTGCATATTGCCTTATTGGTGGTGCTGAACATGTCAACATCTCTATAGGGGCCAAGATACAGAAAATAATAAAGAGTTAAGGACTGTCGTTTGATGATCTGATGGTCACTATAGTTGGAAGTAAGTGCACCGCCGCCACCAATTGAAATCCTTATATAGGAGTAAAGATGTAAAGTAACTTGACAAAATTCATGCCATAGACCTTAGTATAGGGGATCAAGCAAAAATCAAACAAACTGAACAGTTAGTAGATTACTAGAAGGAGAGATGACCATTTAGTGTAGACTTTCGGAATAATAACCAAGTGAAGATTTGCTAAATGTATTGCTTATGAATTTGATGATCTACAACTGAACTCACGTCACATATCAGGAAAGATCTAAACTGGAACCTAAAATCTTACGGCAGACTTGAACTCTCAAGAGAAGAAGTCATCCTATTTTCTACAACTGGAACCTCTTCTTTCTTCAAATGCAACGAGAATTTTGCGTTCTCTCAAGGAGAGAGAAATACAAGCAACTCGACAAGGTCTGGTCCCATCCTATTTTTCCTATTGACATAGCAAAAATCCAGCATCATCATCCATGAAATTGATATGTTTTAGCTGTGCAAACAATACATCCTTTCTTGACTATCATTAGTCAAGAATAAAGAGAAGGAAAGTCACTACTATCACCTTTTTAACAGTAGTATACAGACAAATGTAAATACTTCAACAGAAACTTATGGATGTCTGATTTGCCTAAAGTAAAATAAGTTAAGCAACACCGGCCCAAAAAAGATAGAAGATAAATAATGTGTGAAGCAGATAGCTTTACCTTTGGATGATATGAAGAGAGGGCCACTCTTAAATACCTGGTTATGGGAGCATTCTCATGTCAGAAATGTTATGACCAATTATTAATCATAACAGTAAATGCAAAAATAAAAGATATAAGAGACACGAAATACTGCTATCCCATATGCTTGAAAGACACTCAACTGGTATCCACCAGCTAGATAAACATAACACAGGTAAAGCAAACGTACAATATGAACCTACCCATCTGATACAACCCACAATGAACAAATCAACCTATGAGAGCTGTCTCTACTTGAAACAGGTGGAAGCTCTCCTCCAAATAACGAATATCAATGTACGTTTGCTCCCCTATTCTCACCAATGCAAAAAACAATCAAAACGAGGGGGAAAAATCTAGCAAATCTCTTCAGTTTGCACCTTTATTCACACACTCTGAGGCACACCAAATCCATGTTTATCTAGTCACGGGCAACCTTAATCAGGGATCGAACAACACCTCAGCATGCAAACAATCAATGACCTCACACATCTCTGATAACAATTGGACACAGGCAGTTTCTAGTTCAGTGTCCGTATGACATTAGAATGGCTCAGTCGCCGCGCTATGTCAAATGTAACCACCCCCAAACACTTCCATTGACGTTCTGAAATATTCTACTCCGATCCAAATAAGCTCCGTCCTGCGGCCAAAACCTCTGTTTCTGGGTAATGGCTAATGCATCCAGCACTCTCTGGTCCAACACAAACCCAAAAGGCAGCAGCAGCAGCAGCAAGTCCTGCAAGCTCACATAGTCCGTCTCTCTGTGGCCTTTTGCATCGGAGTTGCCCGAGAATTGCACGAGCAGAACAGCGCTAACGCCTGTCCGCACGCCAAAGCAGAGCACCTCTCGGCTGCTCGGGCACTGAGATACCAAACTCCAACCCAGCCGCGGTCTCCCCCAAACGCCAGCGAGGAATCCGAGAGCGAGAGAGGATACGAGGAGAGAAGACCACTCACCGCGCCGCCGCTCGGCGCCGCCACCGCGGCCGCCGCCGCCATCCCCGCCGCGCCTCCTCCTCCTCCTCAGATCGTCCGCATCAGCCAGCAGCCAACCAACAAGCCAGCGCCGCCACCGCAGCAGCTCCAGCTACTACCACAGCAGCAGCACCAGAATCCGCATTGGATCCAGCCCCGCCGCCGCCGGGGTGCGCTTGGCACCGATCTGGCGTGCGTGCGGTGGAAGCGCCGCAACGCGGTAGCGTGAGTGGGGTGGTGGATGGGAATGGGATTAGGCGGTGGTTAGGATTTGGTGGTACTTGCTTGGGTTTTTGGTGGTGCGGTGGCCGCTGCCTCGAATGCGACAGCGATTACGCGACACACACGAGCTCCCTGCCTGCCGCGATCTCTCTCTCCTCCGGCTGCTGCCGCGAGTTTGGGGGGGAGTCCACTTCCACTTGTGCTGTGTGGGGGTGGGAAGGGAGCTTTGCTTTGCTCCCAAAGCTTTCTCAGCTGCTGCTGCGCTGGCCTGCTTACTTTAGTTTAACCTTTCTGCCTTACCCTGACTCTGCCCCTCTGGCTGGCTGGATCTTGGCTTAAACAAACAGGATCGTCGTCTCCTTTGTTTATCTCGGAAATGGTTAGGCTATGTGACACGGTACACCCACTACCCAGTCCCCTGGATAATGAATTGTGATGCTCGTGTATATTTCAATTTTCAAAAGAGCAACGGTTAGGGAATCCGGCGTGATCAACAAGCTATTTATATATATATATGCCCCTGCAAATGAGCCGTCCTGTATAATTTCAAAAGAGCAACGGTTAGGAAATGAGGCGTGTCCGTTACAAATATGGGTACAATTTTTTTCAACAAAAGGAATATATTTTTTGACTAAACAAAAGGAATATATTAATAATATAATAAATATCAATTACACACCGTTTCCCCCAACAACATAATGCTAAAAACAGAACAGCTCGAAATATGAAGGATGCACACAGCTAAGAAGAAAAAAGAATCCGGCCACGGTGATCGATCACCCAAAGCAGCCGGATCCAAACTACAATATAACACCCACAACTATATAGATGAGGTTCTCCAAAAGCGACGCCTCCAAGATCACAAATTATAGGTTTTCACCCTGGAAAAGATACAAACTCTCTAGACAATGCATTAAACGAGGAAAAATGCCAATGCAAGGTAAAACGGATGAAATAGTTTTCACTCTGAATATCGAGTCACGACACTAAAGAAGCATCACCCGAACTCCAAGCCAGAGGTTCAGGATCACATACGTCGGAGTCGTCGATATCCGAAACACGTCGATGGCTAGATCGAGGACGACCGGCAAAAGGTAGATCGGCGTGTTGGGCGGAAGAAGACCACTAGGGTCACCATCGAACCACTTTTTATTTGCTCTAAAGGTAGATCGACGTGTTGGGCGGAAGAAGCCCTCAGATCGATCGTTGTGGCCGCCACGCCTGATGACCGGAGGTCCTCCAGCCGCCGCCAGGAGCCGCTACGCCGACATGCATGAGGAGGACAAATCAGCCATGCCACATCTGCCGACGGCGGTGAGAGGATAGGCGAGAAAAGAGGGTGACAGCGGCGCGACATTGGAATTCCGCCGGTCGTCGGAGCCACAAATATGGGTACACCAAAATATTTTTCTACGGTTCGGTCGTCTAATCACGGAGACGTGCGATGCGCTACACGGATTTGATTCTTGGAGCTAAAAACAGCCCACCTTTTTTGGTTCCAAACGCACAGTAGAGATCAGTTCGATTCCATCCCTTTCTCTCTGTTCTAAAATGGCCATCAAGGCTCGTATCTGGTAGGTGGGAAGCAAACAGTATCATGGGCAATGACAACCTTGTAGTAGTTCTACGTACGCGGCCGAATAAATTGGCGCGGTACGGTTCAATAAATTTGGCCGCACTTACAGCCCAATCCCGTCCATGATGATGCCGTATTAGCAAGAAATCATCCATGTTATGCCAATGACTCTAGCAATGACGCTGCACATAAGATAAAGTTCAGACGGATCATTAACAAACGCAGCATGGAGTGTAAAGTATTAAGTATCTATACGTTTCCCGAGACTTGATCCTTGGCATTGCGTGAGCAGGCGAGGTTTAGGCAGAGTGTAGGTGCCACTCAGTCACAGAGAAGATTTCTTTCTGCGAAAGTTTTTTTTTTTACTCAGCCACAGAGAAGATTAGGTGCGAGGTATCAGTATAAAAACTTCATTTGTAAAAAATAACGAGTATTGTAATGTGTTAGATTTCTTTTGTATCTGCCCGCTCTATACCTGCTACTCCCTCCGTTCCAAATTAGATGACTTCCATTTATCCACATGTGGATGTATCTAAACATGTCTAGATACATCCACATGTGGATAAATGGAAGTCATCTAATTTGGAACGGAGGGAGTACGTACAAGTGGCGAGTTGGAGCAGGGGTCCTTTCAGGTTGGGCCTATTCCGCGTGGACGAGGACCACCGTTTGGAGTAGTGAGAGGACCTTAGCTTTTGGCTGGTGTCGTAACGAACTGATGGTGATTAATCTGTTTTGGGGTTTCTATCTGGCGTTTCTTTCTGCGGAGAATCTGCAATGAATATACTTACTGTTTAATTTTGAACTGTTTGTCGAGGAAAAAAAGTTTAAGCCAAACTGAATCTTTTGAAGAGGGCCACCTACTAGCGAGGTAGGTGCAGTTGTCAAGGCAGGGCTTCTACCTGCCGAGGTTAAAAACTTGTGAGATGGTGTTTGTATACTTTGTAATAGTGTGGGCAGGATTAAGGACCAAAAAATGGAGTAATTTCTCTATCTGTGTGCGCCGCTCTATGCAATCATCATCATGTTAAATAAATAAATGTCACTGTTGTGATAAATCAGTACTAGTACACATGTTGGCGCTGCCTCTCGCAGCGCCGGCTTCTTCTACCTCTTAACTCTCTCTCTTCCTCTCACAGGAACTCTCTCTATTTTCTTGTCTCAAGAACACACACGCACCTAGGCCACGGAAGAACAAGAAGGCTTTGCCGTGACCCTCTCCCTTGACACCAACGAGTGCTACATTTTTCCTCTTCTCATTACTCAAAGCAAACATGATTACAGACTTTAAATAGGCTCAGGCAAGCACGGTTTGGCAGGCCACTCTGCCCACTAACCCACTAACTAACTCCGCTAGCTTCATGCATGTCTAGCACGCCTGAACCTGTCGGATCACCCGGATCAACTTGACCATGCAGTACTCCAGCCCGTCATGCTCCAGCTTCCGTTGCGCCTTGCCGCTTCTCACGGCGTCGCCGTATCGCACGGCACCATCAGCATCTCGCCGTGCTCCCCGCATCGCACGGCAGCTCGGCATCTCGCCTCTTTCGCGCACATAGCTGAAGCTTTGTTGGACTACGTACACTTCCCTAGACCATCTAAACTACATGCAGAACTCAAAACTAAACATGTAGATACATGGAATCAAGATTAAAGGCTAACAACACATATTTGATGTCCCATCTAAATTAATGTAATTTCGCATCATGATTGCGGATCACCATCTCTTTTTACCGTGGGGGCGATAACACATGATTGCAAATGAGTGGTGATACATTACCTGCCATATATCTTGCAATCATTTTTCACATCATCGACCTTCACGACCGTGAAAACACTTCAGTAATCACCCCGGCATCACTCGCTCGAGCCACCCAACAGTGAAAGGAAACTTTATTACAGTTCAGTTATAAAAGTAGAGGTAAAAAGATTGCTCTGAACAAGGAGGCAGTACAGTCACATAACACATCATTATATGCATGCTGATGGCCGACTGAATCTTGTCACTTTCGCCCTACTGTCAGATTACGTGAAGCTCTAGCATGCAGAACGGAAACAAAAGCTTTCAGGCATTTTCTGATGTCCGTGCGAGCGGCAGAGATCTCGCAGCACGTGACGTGGGTAACTGTAAACTTCCTCGCGGTACTTTCTCCGCAGAAGAAAGTAAACTTTTCTGCCTCAATATTTCAGTAAGTTTGTGGTAGTACTGGTTTCGTTCTAAAGTTACTTTGCTTCTCTTTACAGTAAATTTCAGGAAATGGATACCAACAGGAAGATCGCATGTTTATAGATGCTAATGCAGTAGATCCTAGAGGCAATAGCATGTTAGATTGATTTTAGTGCTTGCTCATGGTTGTGCTGAATGCGCCAAGCTGTCTTAGCTTCAATTTGCTTTCATGTCCTACAGAATTGGAGCCGACGTCCAGATGTGCTGCTAATGCAGTATGACGATTTTAATGATATGAATAATCAGGCACCCTCCTCTGCTTCTGATATGAATAATCAGGCAGACTTCCATGATGCTCTGCTCAAACCTCCTCTGCTCCGCCTCCGAGAGGCCGAGAGCAGGTGAAACCCCCAGAATAGCTCGCCGGCCTCTCCCACGCCCTCACCACACAAACCTCATCAACACGGTATAAAACCAAATACACACATTCTTCTTCGGTTCTTCCAAACAAATAAACAAGTATCTTGTACTGAAAATTGTTGTTTTCAGGCCGGTGACCAGGTAAGCTAGCAATGGGAGCCCCAAGACTCGAATGATATGCTGGTATGCTTTCTCCCTCCCATGTTGTGCTCCAAGCCTCCAACTCCGATCAAGTAGCGATGCAGATGTGCAATCCCAGGTCATCATTCAGCAATCGGGAGGGATGGAGGCAACCATCGCTGGATAAGAAGAAACCTGACAAGCATGTATCTGAAGGAGGATATGAAGGGGGCACATCTTTTCTCCCTTCCCCTTCCCCTTCTCTCCACCGAAGAAAGGCGAAAGGGCGATCCCCTCGTTCCCTCGGTTCGCCGCCGGCGAGGCCGGTAGTTCCCCTCTCCTCCGTCTGCTGCTCCGGCAGCGGGAGGGTGGGGGAACTCTGGCTCTCCGCCCGCGGTGTGTAGTCAGTAGGGTTTGGGTCTCCACCGGCGGCGCTCTGGAGGTGGAGGTGTCGCCGGGAAGAATAAGGTCGCCGCTGCTCCGTCCCCTCTGCGTCGTTGTTCTCCGGAATACCGGCGTGGAGTTCGCGGCTTTTTGTGTTCCCCGGGCGGATGCCGTCGCGACGACGTCGTCTGCTCTATGTGGGGTTCTTGTCCTTCCGCCCGGTCGTCGTCGTGCCGCCGTCTTCTCCGGCAGCGGCATGGGGAGTGTAAGGTGGTGTGTTGGTGTTGGTCTTGGCTCTGGATCTGCTCTCCTTCGGCTCTTCGGTGCTGAAGACGGCGTAGACTCGGTGGTGCCCCAGCTCTTTGCTCTCCCGTCGTGCGGGTCCAGTGTGGCCGAAGATGACGACTTCCCGTCGGCAGATTTCGCCGTTGATGTCAAGGTTTCGCCGGCTCTGGAGGAGTGCGGCGGCGGCGGCGGTAGGGCGCGTCTTTGTCTCGCGTCGGTAGTTGGAGAGAGTTGGGTCCTCAGGGACTTGTCTGTAATTTTCAAGTATTTTGAGGACTGTTGTACTGCTGGTCTATGCTAATAGATCTGGGTCCTTATTCGCAAAAAAAAAGAGGAGGATATGAAGAAGAAAATTCAATGGTGCATGGATGGAGACAATACGTAGACACCCCTCAGATATATCATTAGGTAGTTAGGCATTACATATTTTTATACAGAAACTATCATGAGCTGGTTGTCTGAGAACCAACCTGAACGAATATTACAGCTATATGTGACTAGGAAAACAGATTCTAAACTGTGAATTACACAAGGAGATAAGATATCAGTCTCTTATTCTTGTAATCTTAAGCACGGGGACAGCCCTATGGCGCATATTGTAGTACGCTGGTGGCCCAACCTTCATCATCTTCAGAGGCCAGAGCTGCTATCTGGTAACAGTGAAATTTTCAGGAAGCTGACGCTGCAGTCCAACTTCATATACCTTGGGTGTACACTTTGCAGGTGTACCAGTAATCTCCCATGGCTCATCATCCAGCACCATGCTAGAGAGCACGGGAACACCCTCCAGCAACCTCAGCTTTGGGCAACCTTTGACGGAGATCTTCCGCAACTTGGAGAAGCCACTGATCTTCTTGAGCTTGGGGCAGTAGAGCACATCGATTACTTAAATTTGTAGTAGAACCTTCATCATCTTCAGAGGCCAGAGCTTTCAGATGATGTGGTCTTTAATGGGAAAACTTCATCTTCTGCTCTGACTAATGTCTACAAAAGTTTATCTTATCTCACGCAGTGGACCATTCTGTTACCGGAAAAGCTTAAAGGAAGATGGAAGGCCCTGGTGGAGAAACTGAAGATGGTTGCCAGGAAATATGACGTGGCGACTACTCGTAATGGCGTTGGCTAGCTCTGGTGTTTCCCTAGCTTTAGTTTCTAAGCTTTTTATTGGGCAGGAGTTGGTGTTTTGTTTTCCTGGTTGTAGTTTTCTTGCGCTCCTGCGTGGGTATCGTCTGATGGCGTGTGGTGCAAAGTTTGGTGGGGTGGAGTGTTTTGTAATATTTCCTTTCGTACTTTTCTATTGCTAGCTGGTGATATCAGCTAAACAGTTTGTTTGGTTTGCTTTCCTAAAGCAGGGCCTTCATAGCCTTTCCTCTAAAAAAAAGAGTAATAAATAGATCGACAACATCAAATTGATATAATAAAAAACTATCATGTAGCATAATTTTCCTGACATTTAAATTCTAGTTAAAGTAGCTAGCATACTTAACTGAAACTAATAGTGGAATATTTACCACATAAACCGTGTCAGTGTTATAAGGAACAAGTATTTTGGAACTGATGGGTATTTTGCATTTTGGGAGTAAAGATTAGTGTAGAATCACAAAACCACTAAGCAAACCTATATTTTCTTATGCATTTATGTATGTGGCATGCAAGTGGAAAATTAGTACTAGTATTATCAAATTAATAGGCAGTGGAGAGCAAATTAATTACTTTAACTGCGTTTCTACAGTACCACTGAGTTACTGACCTCTGGCAGCGGCAGCTGTTTCTTGAGCAAGGACCAAGCATCTTCATCTTCTAGTTTTCTGACACGGAGCAGGTCGCCGCTTGAGGCTCCCATCCTCCGAACAGCATCTTCCTTTCTAGAGGTGACCAGGACCCGGCTCCCCGGTTGTGTACAACTGGCGTTAGCAACAGGGACTTGGAGCATGTCCTTCCATGCTGTGTCGCTCCAAACATCATCCAAGACGAGCAGAAATTTGTTCGCCGACAGGGCCTCGGTTAGGGTCCGCTCGAGGATGGACTCGTCCTTCTCCTCATTGTGTTTCCCCCCGGCATGGCTGATGGCGGATCTTAGCAGCTCCACCTTGTGGAAGTGCTGAGTGACACTCAGCCATATCTTGGTTTTGAATTCTTCCTTGATGGCCTCGCTTGCAAAGATCTTCTTGGCGAGGAAGCTCTTGCCCATGCCGCCCTGGCCAACGATGGCCACCACCTTAAAGTCTCTGCCATCATGGGCGATCAGCTTCTGCACAAGTTGCTCTGCATCCTCTTCAATGTTTTCCCCCACGGCTTCCGATTTATTGAACCCCGACGTCGTCTTGTTCCTGGGATGATGTGCCGGATTTGTCAGCTTCCTTTGTCCCTGGTAGGCATCAAGGTTGATGAAATTGAGCTTGGTGGCATCTTTGCGGATGGTGTCCAGCTCCTCGTTGAGCTTCTTGATGCGGCTGCCCATCTCGTGGGCGAACACGGGGTTTCGAATGCAGAACAACAACGGCTGGAAGCAGCCCTGCAGTTTCTTCTTCAAGTGCCCTCCAAAACAACTTGAACAGTTGGAGGCACCGCCGCCTGCGGGACGCTTCTCCTGTCGCTCCATGGCCTCGAGCTGGCAGAGCTCAAGGATGTCGGTGGCCTCGTACATGACATCCTTGAGCTTCCCCACCCACGCCTTCACGCTCTTGTCGGTGATGCATCTCCTGTCGGCATCGGTGAGGTAGTCCTGGAGGTACACCAAGTTTCCGTTCAGCTTCCTGATCTCTCCTTCAACGCCCAATAGCATGCTCAGTTCTTCTTCCGTTATGTCCGCGATCATCTTCTTGACATAGGGCGCCAAAGCATCCAGGACAACAGCCATAGCTCGTGCTTGCTGGTTAATCATACAAATTGACATATAGATTCATGGATACATATGTAGACTGCTCGGAAATGAATGACGTCTACTTAAGATGCACATAAACAGCAGGTAGATGCATCATAAAAAGAGAAACAAAATAAGCAACTAATTGTCACCTCAATTTGCTGCAAGGGAGGGGAATTTCAGCTCTTTCCAAGAGCAGTATTCAGCGGTGAAGGGCGAGATGAACAGGCCAACAGGGAACGTGTATGTATATAGGAGCCATGTGGAACTTTTGGCGACTTAAACGTACTACTTCAGTGACCAGCTTAATACATATTAAGAGAATATAGGGGTTGTCAGTCAGAAAAATGGTAGGATCATCAGTACTTAAGAGCAAGTTTAATAGTAGAGCCAACTGGCTATAAGGATCTAAACGTACTACTAACCCAGCCTTGGCGCAGCGGTAACAGCTGCTGCCTTGTGACCATGAGGTCACGGGTTCAAGTCCTGGAAACAGCCTCTTGCAGAAATGCAGGGAAAGGCTGCGTACTAAAGACCCAAAGTGGTCGGACCCTTCCCCGGACCCTGCGCAAGCGGGAGCTACTGCACCGGGGCTGCCCTTTACTCTTAATTCTTGTTGCTCAGAAATATGGGCAGGGGCACTGCATGTCTTGCTGTCCTCAATCAATAAAGGAATGAGATACCAGGGACGAGGCATCACTTTGTGCGTACCAGATATGACTGGTTCCCGCAAGGTATTGTTATTGCATGACACACACTCATGGACCTTTTGCTTTGCATGACACACACGCATGGTACTAAATAATAGTACTCCCTGGTGCGGGAACTCATATCCACCACAGAAAAAGATGCAATCGCACCTTCAGTAGCGAAACAAATAATAGTCCACCCATGGTGGATACTGTTACTATCTCGACATGCAAGAAATGAGAAGTAAAACTACCTCTAGCAGTTTGGTACTACTGCTAACCGAACTGACGAAGATAACATAAAGGAAACATTCCCGGGACAAGTGATACAACACATACCAGGCCTGCAGTCTGCAAGGTTTTCATCGCAAACCAAACGACGCAACAGAACTCATGAGATAGCTGGCATTGCAACTCCCCGAGCCATGGATAAAGATCTGTCAGTAACAATGGTGGCCAGCTTCCTGTATGAACTCAAATCCTCCCGTCGATCCTCAGCAAAACATGCTCACTCACTACAACTTCATGGTTCGTGTATGTCCAGAGCTTGGTTCTAAAAAGCATCAGCCCCAGGCCCAGCTAAAGCTAAAGTCTTGTCCTTGCCCTCTTGAGATTGTAAGCCTACTCAATATTTGAGAAAGGAGCATACATAACAGATAAGCTCACTCAGCAGGAGATATACTAAACATACTACTAGTAATTTGCCATATCTCGCACATGAGCGGCAGCATTAGCTTCAGTGAATTTCTCAGAATCTTTTACATTTATAGCACAGAGATGATTGATTACCTGCTGAGGAAGGGGAACTACAAGCGTCGCCAAAACACTTTCTCCAGGGCACATCAGCGGGCTCCATTGCAAAGCTCAAGCTGCACTGCGCAGGCGCAGGCAAGAATGCCGACGACTACGTCACAGTGGCGCTGACAGAAGCCTCCATCTCCAATCTCTCGCCATGGTGATGAACCCCCCGAAGAAATTGATCCCCGTGCCGTAGAAGTCCAGAGATCGATCCTCCTGTTGCTGCCACCACACTCCGTGGTGCGGCGTGAACAAGCCCAGATCCGCGTGGTCCGTGGAATGGCTCTGGCTCACAGGAGGACCATGCTCAGTCGTTCCCCCATCCTCGCCACGCCCGTGCACAGCCTGCAGTCAACTCCCCTCAGAACGGGACCGCCGCCGCTGATAATTCCGCAAAACAAAATCAGAGATTGCTCTGAAAAAACACAATTCCCTCCCCAAATCAGGCATGCTGTACCGGCGCGCGCGGCAAGCCACCATGATTTGCAGCCCAGCTTCTGTACGGACACCGACGAACCCGCCGCTGCACGGGAAACGGTGAAGATGGAGAAGGACCAAGCTGACAAAAGTCTGGATCTGAAGGGATCGACTATCTATCGCGTGTTGCGAGTTCTAAATCTTCTCTCGCCAACGTCAAGCTGCTCCCAGCCGAAGGCCCACGGAGACTAGCCCAGCATAAATCGATCCACTCGGACCCATCGTCATTCGTCAGTCAGGCTCCCGTGGAAACATGGGAAATATGGAGGTAGAAGACCTGCATTACAATCGATTAAGATATGTGGAGGGTAATAGAGATGATCTCCGTGAAAAACTTAAAACTGCGAGTCAAAAGGAATGACGAATAAAAATACGTAAAAAGAATGGCCGATTCGGGAAGAAGGAAAAAAAAATGACACTCGAAAAACAAACCACCGTCATCTACAAAAATATTAACAATTTTCCAGTTGTGTTGCCTTCACGAAGATGTGTCAATTACTCTACCTCTTTAGCTTACAGCCTTAAGTAAAGTATGGTATAGTTACTAATTGACACCAAAGCAGATAGCTCCTGATGTTACGCGGTTCCCCTTTCCCCTGCTACAGTACTCTGCGGCGGAAAAAAGGCGACTGCGAGGTCCGAAGTTTCGCCCGCGGATCTGCTGCTCCCCTCCGCCTCCGGCCGCCGTCTCGGCGCCGCGAGGTGGGGGGGAGCCTCGGCTCCGTCCGTGCAAGTAGTTTAGGTCCTAGGGTTCTAGGTGTGTGTGCCCAGTTGGCGTTCCCGAAGACGGTGGCGGTGACGCTGGTAAATAGGGCTGCGTCCTCCCCCTCCTTTCCCCGTTCCGGCCTCGTCGCCGGGGAGGTTGTGGAGGTGCTTCGTCGGGCGTCGATCTTTGTCTCTGCTTCTCCGGCCGGCCGTGGTGGCGAGGGGAGGAGCTGGTGGAGGTCGGCGTTTCGTTTTTGGTGCAGGTGGTTCTGGTGGTCCTCTTCGTCGACGTTTCTGCTCTGGCCGGCCATGGTGGTGAGGGGAGCAGCGGCTGGAGGTGGTGCGGGGCTTGCGGTGGTGGACCTGGGCGGCGCGGCGCCGGCTGGTTGTTCGGTGGTTGCGGGGAGAGGGTGCTGTGGCCGTGCACGTTCAGCGTGTCTCGGTTTCGTCGCTCGGCGGCGGACGGCTTCTGCGGCCTCCTACATGGTGTGGCGGCGCCTTCCTCCCGGCGGCGAGAGGTACGGCGGCGCCGCTGTCGCCTAGGTGCTTGGGGAAAGTTTGCGGATCCGATTGTAATCTTCTCCGGTAGCTCGGGGTGCTCTTTGCACTTTTCTGGGTCCTCTTGTAATTTCTGGTTTCTTTTGGACCTTTTTGTAAAAGTGTGTGGAGCTGCCTGAATATATGCGTCGGATCCTCCTCAAAAAAAAAAAAAAAAGATAGCTCCTGATGTTATCCATTGTTTTGTTTGGTTCAAGAAAATGAAGAGTGGATGGACTGTTGTGGTGACCTTTTTAATTGGGGGCGGTGAGATTACCTTTATAGATATGAGATGAACCCAATTGAAATACAATTTTCCTTTTATCATTTTATTAAGTTGATACGAGGTGTATCTACAATTTTGTTGGACGGACAAAAAAAATACAAAGTACAGCAAAGCATTTGCAATACTAGCTCCTGAAAGCTCCTCTCCCTGTAAAGAAAAAGCAACTGCAGATGGTTGCTCCTAGTCGTGATCTGCAATCAGACAACAGGAAGAGATCCCCTTTGAAGAAAAGAAAAGTGTGCTATGCAGCGCACGGGAGAAGCCACCGTCGTCCAAGATCAGGCCTTCTACCGGATGTGGTTTGTTCCGGGGAGGGAACGAGAAAACGAAAGTGGTTGCCCTCGTCCGCCACATTTTGCCGAATGGGCTCAACCAGTTTTTTCGTGGAATATTCCCTAGAAGTGGTTATCCCTAACCAGTTAATTCTCTAAACCAAACAGACGGCACCCAGCAAAAAATTGGCTATCCCTTGCCAACCATTGGATAGCCACTCAACCAAACACTTAATGACTCTCCTGCCTCTCCCACGCTCTCACCACACAAGTCCTGAACATTGAACAACACAGTATAAAACGAAATATCAACGAGAGGCATGCTTGATGAGCGATCACAGCCAACAAAAAAGAAGTATAGAACGAACTAGACACATTCTATTTCCATACAAATCGAGAAGTATCTTGCGCTGAAAGCTGTTGTTTTCATGCCAGCGCCAAGATGAAAAACCTAGCGATGGGAGCCAGAAGAGCCCCAAACGATATGCAACTATGCTCTCTCCCATATATATTGTGCTCCAAGCCTCTAACTCTGATCAAGTAGCGATGCAGATCTGCAATCCCAGATCACCATTCAGCAATCTAAAGGCAACTATCGCTGGATAATAAAGAAAGCTAACAGACATGTATCTGAAGAAAAATCGATGGTGCATGGAGGCAATATGATAGACACTCCTCAGACATATCAGTACGCAGTTAGTCATTACATATTTTTATACCGAACTATCATGAGCTGGTTGACAGAGAACCAGCCTGAAGGAATATTATTGGTCTATATGTGACTAGCTAAACAGATCATAAAATAGTATGAATTACAAAAGGAGGTAGATATCACAGTCTATTATTATTATTATAAATCTTAAGCTCGGGGACAGCCCTATGGCACATATTGCAACACGCCGGACCTTCGTCTTCAGTGGTCAGAGCTTCTATCTAGTAACGGTGAAATTTTCAGGAAGCTGACGCTGCCATCCAACTTGATATACCTTGGGTGTACACTTTGCAGGTGTGCCAGTAATCACCCATGGCTCATCATCCAGCACCATAGTAGAGAGCACGGGGAAACCCTGCAGCAACTTCAGCTTTGGGCAACCGCTGACGGAGATCTTCCGCAACTTGGAGAAGCCACTGATCTTCTTGAGCTTGGGGCAGCGGAGCAAATCAAAACACAGAACCGAAGGGAAATTCTCCACGGATGCCAGGACGGTGAGACCCTCTAGGTACAGGGTTCTCAGGATATACCTGTTGTGGCTAGCAAGCCCTATGGGAAGACGTGTCAGCCTGCAGTTTATAATCATGAGATGCTCCAGGGAAGGCATGGCCATGTCTTTGCCATGCTCCTCCTCCCAGTCCCACTTCTTCCATCGAGTCAAATCTGCCATGCGTAATATTCTCAGTTTTGGGAATGGGCTAGTAACAATGGCACCTCCATCTCTACTTGCCAGGCTTTGAAAATCAGGCCCGATAAGCTTGATGGCTGGAGCGAAGGAAATTTCCATCTCTTCCAGACTTAGCATCCCACACAAACCATTGGGAAGTTTGTTGCAGTTGGTCAGGGCCATTAGCATAATACTCCTCAAGCTTTTAAAGGACGCCGCCGCTGGAGCTTGCATCCAATTTGGTAGTCGCCGACCAAAGTATCTTGTCAGGATTAGGTCCTCCAAGCAAGGTGGAGGGCAGAGTTCATCGAAGACTGTCTCAATTCGTTGCTCTCTCCTCCTCCTCCTCTGCAGATTGCTCCTCCCCTTCTTCCTCCTCCATTGTAGTTTTTTCCTCTCCTCCTTCCTTCTCCTCCTCCTCAATTTGCTTCTCCTTGTCTTTCTTCTCCTCTTCCTCCTCAATTTGTTCCACCCAGTTTCCATCTCTACCTCTGGATCTCTGTAACAACTTAATACGAAATATGTTAGATTCTTCTTGTTGCTCATCATGGCCCTTGCAGCAATTGAACTATCAGGCACATTTTCAAGATAACATATGTTAAGACTCCTGAGATGACAAAGAGGCCCTAGCTCTTCTAAACTGCACCAATCCCCATCCATCTTTGCTGGGAACCAAAACATTGACCTCAAATTTCTGAAGCCACCAAACCCACTTGGTACATTATCAATATTGCACTCGTTCAAGGCCAAATATCTCAGAAACTTTAGTTCTGTAATGTTGTCGGGAAGCTTGCCCAGCCTTTTACAGCGGATGAGTGATATGTGCTCAAGGAACTTCATCTTATGGATGTCTTTTGGCAGTTTAGATATATCTGCCCCTACAAGTCTCAGGTACCTTAGGTGCCTCAACTGACACACAGAATCCAGGAGCAAATCAGACACGCCAGATTTAATACTCAGTATCCGTAAACCGACAAAACTAGCCAATGAACCACTAGGCATAGTGCTACAGTTTATCATTAATGTTCTCAATGATTCTAGATTTTCCAGAATGCTCCACTCTAGTACTGAATCTTGTAGTGTTATAGACAGGCGGCGTAATTTTTGGTTAGCAAGAAGAAGATTCCTAGTGTCATTTTGCTCCTTTCGAACTACAAGTGCTTCTTCACTAGCCACGAACTGAGCAAAAGAACAGACAACATCATGCATGCTGTAACGCCATCTGTTCCAAATTGGATTATCAGCCTCCAAAAGATTCCTTGCGACCAACTCTCGGTGATAGTCCTCTCCTATTTCTTGTAGATCTAGTTCTTCTGATTCTGACCTACCGTCACCTTGAATAAACCCTTCACTGATCCACATGCTAACAACTGCCTCCACGGTAGGTGCTGAACCCTTAGCAAAAAGTGAGTAGTACAGAAAGCATTGTTTCAACTCTGAAGTTAAATCATCGTAGCTCAAGTGTACTGAGAAATTCAGTTCCTCATGCAGCTCGTCTTCTTTCCATTCAAGATTTTTTTTCAGAACATTCTCCCACTCAAGTTCACTTGGGCGCCTTGTGCCTAAAAGTCCTCCCATCACTTTAATAGCAAGAGGTAAACCATCACATTTTCTAATAATCTTTATCCCAATATCTTTCAGATGATCAAAAGCACTCTCACTGCTAACCTGCAAACAATATCAGACTACGTCGTTACAGGTATATATGTAGTTCTCTGTGCACATATTCATATTTCATGTATACATAAGTTTAAACTAAACTGGTAAATTAACACCATGAATTAGTAACGTAGTGAACTTTGATTTCACTAATGAAATATGGGAGAAAATCTAGTACTTAAAATGTTTAACATCGAAAATAAAAATCATAATAATGTGTGGTATGCATAAATATATTACTCAGTACAATTTTTGTGAGAAAAAAAGTGTGGTTTCAAATTAATTTATAATGGGCATTGCTGAAATTTGTTTACCGCCACCAGATGAAGAGAAAACTTAGAGTTGATAACCCATAAACATATAAAAACAGAAAAAGGAATTCAAATGGTCATATAGAAAAACTGTAGAACTTCAGAGTTAAGAATGATATTTTGATCTATTTTTTAAACTAACTTTTTATACCACCATAAAACATGTGAGTTGGGTTTTTACACGGTGCATTCTATCCATCCATCCATCACATTAAAGACTTGTGAATTATGTCTTCGTTTTTCTTACATTTGATTAGCCTTTCATGTCATAATTATGTTCTTAGAAACCGCCTGTTGGTGTCATAAATACTTTTGAAGAAGCGATTAATTATCCTACATAACCTCACTGTTAGGCAAAGCGCCGCAACAAATTCAAACCCGAGGTCGTCTGCCTCACGACAGGAACTCCATCAACCTAACAGAACCCTATGACAAGTGACCGAAACAAACAAAAAATTCACAGCTCCAAGGCAAAGCCTTCAAGAGTGGTTCGTCGCACGTGCGCCGATGATGAAGAGCCCAATCCTAGGTCGATCTCGGGATTTTCATCCCCAAAGCCGAGCTTCAGGTCACCACCCACAGCAATGGCACGACCTACGGTATGGAGGTGGAGTAATAGATAGATCGATAACATCAAATTAATAAAATAAAGTCTATCATGAAGCATATTTTCCTAACATTTAATTAGTTAAAGTAGCTTGCATACTTAACAGAAACTAATGGTGAAAATATTACCACATATAAAACCACGCGTCAATGTATTTTGGAACTGATGGGTATTTTGCATTTGGGGAGTAAAGATTAGTGTAGAATCACAAAACCACTTCGCAAACCTATACTGCTTTCTTATGTACTTATGTGTGTGGCACGCACGTGGAAACTTAGTACTGGTATTACCAAATTAATAGGCAGTGGAGAATAAATTAATTAGTTTGACTGTATTTCTATAGTAGCACTGAGTTACTGACCTCTGGCAGCGGCAGCTGTTTCTTGAGCAAGGACCAAGCATCTTCATCTTCTAGTTTTCTAACGCGGATCAGGTCGCCGCTGCAGGCTCCCATCCTCCGAACAACATCTTCTTTTCTAGAGGTGACCATGACTCGGCTCCCCGGTTGTGTACAACTGGCATTAGCAACCGGGATTTGGAGCATGTCCTTCCATGCTGTGTCGCTCCACACATCATCCAAGACGAGCAGAAACTTGTTAGCCGACAGGGCCTCGGTGAGAGTCCGCTCAAGGATGGACTCGTCCTTCTCCTCATTGTGCTTCCCCCCGGCGTGGCTGATGGCGGATCTTAGCAGCTCCGCCTTGTCGAAGTGCTGAGTGACACTCAGCCATATCTTGGTTTTGAACTCTTCCTTGATGGCCTCGCTTGCGAAGATCTTCTTGGCGAGGAAGCTCTTGCCCATGCCGCCCTGGCCAACGATGGCCACCACCTTACAGTCTCTGTCATCGCGGGTAGTCAGCTTCTGCACAAGCTGCTCTGCATCCTCCTCGATGTTCTCCCCCACGGCTTCGGACTTACTGAACCCCGACGTTGTCTTGTTCCTGGGATATGCCGTATTTGTCAGCTTCCTCCGTTCCTGATAGGAACCGAGGTTGATGAAATTGAGCATGGTGGCATCTTTGCGGATGGTGTCGAGATCCTCGTTGAGCTTCTTGATGCGGCTGCCCATCTCGTGGGCGAACACGGGGTTCCGAATGCAGAACAGCAATGGCTGGAAGCAGCCCTGCAGCTTCTTCTTCAAGTGCCCTCGAAGACAACTTGAACGTTTGGAGGCACCGCCGCTTGCGGGACGCTTCTCAGATCGCTCCATGGCCTCGAGCTGGCAGAGCTCAAGGATGTCGGTGGCCTCGTACATGACATCCTTGAGCTTCCCCACCCACGCCTTCACGCTCTTGTCGGTGATGCGTTTCCTGTCGGCATCAGTGAGGAAGTCCTGGAGGTACACCAAGTTGTCGTTCAGCTTCCTGATTTCTCCTTCAACGCCTAATAGCATGCTCAGTTCTTCTTCCGTTATGTCCGCGATCATCTTCATGACATAGGGCGCCAAAGCATCCAGGACAACAGCCATAGCTCGTGCTTCCTGGTTAATCATACAGATTAACATATAGATTCATGTATAGATATGTAGACTGCTCGGAAATGAATGACATCTACTTAAGCTGCACAAAACAGCAGGTAGATGCATCATAAAAAGAGAAACAAAATAAGCAACTAATTGTCACCTCAGTTTGCTGGAAGGGAGAGGAATTTCAGCTCTTTCCAAGAGCAGTATTCAGCGGTGAAGGGCGAGATGAACAGGCTAACAGGGAACGTGTAGGAGCAATGTGGAACTTTTGGCGACTTAAAAGTACTACTTCAATACCCAGCTTAATACATATTTAGAGAAAGTAGGGGTTGTCAGTTAGGAAAATTGTAGGGATTGTCGGTACTTAAACGTACTATTAACCCAGCCATCCACAATGAATTGAACGAATGAGTTATTACTCTTAATTCTTGAGACCAACTTCCTTTTTGCTCGGGAATATGGGCAGGGGCACTGCATGTCTTGCTGTCCTCGTCAAGAAAGGAATGAGATACGACGGACGAGGCATCCCTTTGTACGTACCAGATATGAAAGGTACCCGCAAGGTATCGTTAGTGCATGACACACACGCAAGGACCTTTTGCATGACACACACGCATGGTACTAAATAAAGATAGAGGTCTCTTTTCCCTAGTGCGGGAACTCCTATCCACCACAGCAAAAGATGCAATCGCACCTTCAGTAGCGAAACAAATACTAGTCCACCCAATGTGGATACTATTACTACCTCGACATGCAGGAAATGAGAAGATAAACTACCTTCAGTCTGCAACAAATGCCAGGCCTGCAGTCTGCAACGTTTTCAACGCAAACTATAACAGAACTCATGAGATAACTGGCACCGCAAATCCTCGAGCCATGGATAAATACTTTGTCAGTAAGAATGGTGGCCAGCTTCCTCGCTGAGCTCAATTCCCTCCGTCAATCCTCAGCAAAACTTGCTGGCACACGACAACTTCATGTTTTATATATGTTGAGAGCTTGGTTCTAAAGAGCATCAGCCCGAGGCCCCAGCTAAAGCTAAAGTTTTGTCATTTTCGTCTTGAGATTGTAAACATGCCCAATATTTGAGACATACACAACAAATTAGCTCACTCGGCAGGAGATATACTCAATTTGTTTGTTATCAAAGCAAGCTCTAAAAATTGCACCCGGTTACTTGGAGCTATCCACAAGAGAGAAATTGATCAAATAAAGTGGTATAAGAGATTGTAAGGCCATTACGAGTTTCCAAAATATTCCCCATTCATAGTCGTCCCACTTGCATGCCTTTAGCCACTTGTACATGTAGAGAGAATATATACACTTAGACAGGCTCAGATGCCAGAGATGATACCACTTTTATTGAGGGGTTCATATTTGTAATCTATCATTCTATCGACGGAGAGAAAAATATTTAGTTCCCATAAAGGTTGCACTAATAACAGTAGAAATTTGTCATATCTGGCACATGAGCTGCAGCATTACCTTGAGTAAAATTTTCTCAGAAATCTTTTACATTTAGTATAGCACAGAGATGATTTGATTACCTGCTGAGGATGGGGACTCTGCAAGCGTCGTCCAGCAAAACACTTTCTCCAACTGGACCAGCAGAGGCCACATCAGCGCTGCCAGCGAGCTCCATTGCAAACCTCAAGCTTCCTTGTGCCAAAGTCACAATGGCGCCGACAGCAGCCTCCATATCCAATCTCTCGCCATGCTGATGAACCCCCCAAAAAAATGATCTCCGTGGTCCGTGCCGCAGAAGTCCATAGAGCCATCCTCCTGTTGCTGCCACCACACTCCGAGGTGCGGTGTGAACAATCCCAGATCCGCGTAGTCCGTGAGGACCATGCTCACCCGTTCCCCCATCCTCGTCATGCTCGTGCATCATCTGCAGTCAGTGGCGGAGCCAGAGCACTTGTGGAGCCTGGGCAGAGCCTATGCATAGCGACGGCGGCCGGCGTTTGCCCCAGCAAATGTCAGTGCTAAGTACCCTGATTACACTAACCCCCAATGGAGATTTGCTGGACTAGCCCGGGCAGCCGCCCCGGGTCGCCGGGTGCTGGCTCCGCCCCTGTCTGCAGTCAACCCCCTCGGAACGGGACGGCCGCCGCTGATAATTCCGCAAACAAAATCAGAGATTGATCTGGAAAAATGCAATTCACTCCCCAAATCAGGCATGGTGTACCGGCGCGCGCGGCAAGCCCAGCTTCTGTAAGGACACCGACGAACCCGCCGCTGCACGGGGAACCCGCCGCTGCACAGTGGATCAGGAGGAGGATTTCCATTGATTTCCATCGGGGTTTTTTTTCTCGTTCGAGCGAAAAGAAGGAGTTGGCCAGCAATCTCGCCTAATGGTGCCCGGCCCGAAGCACGGCCTTCACTGTTTGAGCCCATTTTCATCTAAACTCAAATTCCGAACGTTTGGACGGGCAAAATGTTTCGAAAATAGCTCAATTTTTCGTATAAATAGGGATTCACACCCCCACACATCTTCATACTCAAATCACACTTCTCGCATCTCTCTCACACTTCTTTCTCATGGCCGATCTCGACCATGTTGATACAAATTGTAACTTGTCGGGATTTGGGGCTTACCCCCACTACCAGGGAACTGCCTTTTTATGAAAATGGATTTTGTGGCGCACCCAAATGCCCATGCGCCACAAAAAAATATTCTGTGGCGCATCCAGGCTGGTGCGCCACAGAATTCCAACTTTCTGTGGCGCATGAAAAACACATGCGCCACAGAAAGTTGGAATTCTGTGGCGCATCTGGCTGCATGCGCCACAGAAATGCGAATTTCTGTGGCGCATGTGGTCAGATGCGCCACAAAATCCACAGATATTTTCAGATCTCACCACAGATCTCAGATCTGGTTTCTCTCTCCTCTGCGTCGATCTGGTCAAACCGGCCACGCCCACACGCGGACGCACCACGCCACCATCCCGCTGTGCTCTCTCTCCCTTATCTCCTTCCTCCTCCACAAAGCACACACACAGCTCTCCCTTATCCCCTTCCTCCTCCACAAAGCACACACACAGCACCACGCACGCACGAGGGCACACCACCATCGAGAGGTTCGTGCTGGAGTTGGCGAACGAGCAGCCCATCCGGTTCACGGAGGAGCAGCTCGCCGGGTTCACGCGCGACTACTGGGTTGAGCTCGGCCGGGGCAGCTTCGGCACGGTCTACAGGGGCGTGCTCCCCAACGGCCTCGTCGTGGCGGTGAAGACGACGCCCGCAGCTACTCTTCCTCAACCTGCGAGCTGCTCTCCTTCACGATCCAGCGACGAAGAAGACGGCGACCTGAAGTTCTTCCTCAACCTCCCCTGCTGTCGGTCTTCCCCAAGTCCAGAACAACCGGAAGTTGCTGCTGCTCTGCCTCAAACCCTCCTGCTGCTCGAGAACCACCTGAAGCTCCTCTCCGATCCCTGCTGCGGCTCCTCCTCTCCACCACGCTGAAGCTTCTATTGGGTTGAATCCAATCGATCCATCTCTCCCTTTCTTTAATTTCTGCAATCTTTATGTGAACCAGTGCTGTAAAGCTACGTGATTTGAGTAGAGACCTGTTCGTGTTTGTTTGCTAGTTGTTTTCTCTCTAAATATTAGACTGTGGTCTGTATAATTTGTGCATACAAGTGTGTTTGTGCTTGTTAAACCTGTAACTTGTGCACCGTCAAGCAGCGCTTCCCCTCGCGACCGACCTCCTGTCGCTGCTGCAGCCGTCGTCGTCTTCAGACGGGAGGCTCTGGCGGCGCTTCCGCTTGTACACGACCCTGATGGGCGGCTGCTGTATTTTTTTTTAAACATGAAAAAGAAATTCTGTGGCGCATGGTCGCCGGGTGCGCCACAAAAATCTGGGTTTTCTGTGGCGCATGGGCCGGTGCGCCACAGAATTGTAATTTTAGTGGCGAGGAGTCTGTGGCGCACCCACCATGCGCCACCGAATTTTTTTTGGATGCGCCACAGAAAGCCGTTGGGTGCGCCACAGAAAGCCGTTTTCCTACTAGTGCCCGAAGAAATCAATTATAATTACAATGTTGTTTATCCTAATCCTCAAGTGTCTCCTCCTTCCCATTAGACCGGTTGTACTAGTGCATCCACTTCCTGTCCAAAAAATGGGTCGCACATCCTCAAAAGTATGGGATGAGTTTGACTTAGAACAAGTTACACACATGCGGATGGTAAGAAGTGAGTGACGGTATGCTAGAGATGCAAAAGCCAGCTCGTAATTCCAAAATATCTATGTAGACAAGGTTCTAGAAGAACAGTTATAGTATTTTTATTTTTATTTTGTAATTTTCGTTCCAAATGGCCACCATTAGTCTTGATGGATAATTTCCAAACCGGATTGTGCTAGCCGCAGCCCGCAGGTTGGCCTAAAAATCGCCAAACATATGTCCCCTCCAGGGCCATCAGATCATCATCCAACGTCCAGAATAGGCAGTGTGTACTATTGCAGTTTAGTTCTTGAGATTTTCGAAAAAAAAACAACCTGCATTACCTAGCAACTCCACTCAAACGATAGGGTAGATCTTCTCGATATTTACAGCGAAAATGTCTCCGTGGAAATGTCACCGTGGTTATTTACACCTAGTATCACAACAAAATCCCTCAGTCCGTGTACAAATAATATACTACTGCAATTGTTTGAAAAGGTAATGCTACAGAGAAGTTGTTAAACAACATTTTTTTTTGCTACAGATTGCTTTGCGACAAAACTCGCCATCAATTTCAACAAAAAAAACTTTATTAAGATGCAATTAAAAAGGAGAGTGCTTAAGCAACTTTTTTACGTTGCACACTAATTTACAACATAAATCCCACACATTTTTCAACAAAAAATATAAATGATTTTGACAGACAAAATATGTGTTTTCAACATTTTGAAAAGCACACATCATAAACGAACGGAAGGACATCACAAAATTGGAACGTCAGAATCTTTTCAACATCTGTCCTGTTTTTTTGCAATAAAAAATATACTTGTTTATTATATTGGAACACCGAAAAATATAGGAGACATAATTTGTTCAACCGTCTAAAAAGAACTTGCAAAATTTAGCGTGTCCTTCACAACAGTCTTGATGGTATGACATATGAGGCCGTTAACCTAATCTCTCGAGGGCATGACCAACGCGTCGCCCTAGGGGTACTGCCCCGCAGATCCAGCTCGGTTCGGATGGTCCAAACCAGCCTCGGGTGATGCTCTGAAGCTGTCAGGGGATCTTCTGAAGGAGGCTGCTCTTGGGCAGAAACGGAGGAAAGAGGAAGAAAAATGGAGAGGAAAAGATGATTGACCATGGGACGACCCACAGCATAGAATGCATCAGCTTTTGATGATGAGCAGAAAACGTGAGCAGGTAACCCTTCTTGGCTTCTTCCCATACCGCACGTGCACCTGACTCTGCACGAAATAAAGAGCTTTCAGATAGAGAGGAGAAAGATGCAGGCAGAATATAACGGTACGTATGCTCGGTCGATTCTATTGCTTCGCTTCGAAATTCTGAAAATTGTTAAAATAGGTGCCTGCCGACATGTATTTATTCGATGATGTTCACTTTATTCTCGAAATCTCTTTATTTTAAATGGAGTCGCACTTTGTTGACAACTCGTACCGACACGAATAACCCACTTTTTAATTTGTGCTGCCTCTACAGTTTGCTCATGATACGCTTTTGGATCAAGAATTACTTGCTTTTCTAAAGAAAAAGTAATTAGTGCGCATTCCTCTAGAAAGAGAAAAAAATGGAAAAAGAAACAACGGAAAGTGGTATAGTAGCTCCTGAGCACACTTGCGCTTGTTTTTTTTTAGAAAATTCGTAAACGATTATTTCTAGGTCTTCAAAAATCTGAAATAAGGTATACACAACTCTATACACATTTTAAATGTATGCCAGAAATTTCGTAAACAAACTTTGTATTTTGTGCTACACAGAAAAGACAAATTTTGGGGGGAAAAAGAGCTGTTTTTACTATTTCACATACACAAGTTTGTTTTTTAAGTTCGAAATACAATTTTTTTACTGAAAATTGATAGATACATAGAAAAAATGTTTGACACTCGCGTAGTTCTTTTTCTAATTTTCCAAACTCAAATTTAATTTGTTAAAAAATTACAACCGAGCACACTGGTACTTGTGTGCCACAAATCTGCATTGAAAAAACAAACGGTAACGCGCACACACAGCTGGGTCGATCCATCCTGGAGACGTGCATGCAAGCTATAGCTACCCGTGTCGAGCAGAGATGCACAGGCAGGTGTCACAGTGAACAGACGCCGCTAGAGCTCATACTGTCGGCAACGCAGTCACGCCAAAAAATAGTCCTCGCCTAGCTTGAGAAAGGTGGTAGCCATAAACAGCTACTCGCATAAGATATAGCCGGTGGTAAAGTAAGTAGCTGTGCCGACTGATCTTTACACGGCCACCCTTGCTGCATGCTTGTGGCCTGGTGGGACTGGGGCCTCACGTACGTGGACTCTGTTCAGTGTTCACCTTTGCTTCACATTTTGCTATAAAAGGCACATGTCGCTCCCAAGAAAAATTCACAACAGACTCCATCGTTCCACAGCGACACTGTCTGTCCGGTAGCAGGAAAGCAAATCGATACATACGCCATGGAGGTTCCGCGCAAGCTTCTCCCGGCCGCCCTCCTCCTCCTGCTGCTGCTCGCCGCCACAGGTATGTAGACGTAGTCCCGAGAATTCCCGATTGATAGCAGGGGGACGTTAACATAATAACATCTGGTGATTCTGATCTGACGGAGCGGCGGTGTTTCCTGACGTTGTTGTTGTCGTGCAGAGGAGATGGGCGGTCCGGCGGTGGTGGCGGAGGCGCGGACGTGCGAGTCGCAGAGCCACAGGTTCAAGGGGCCGTGCGTGCGCAAGTCCAACTGCGCCAGCGTCTGCATGGCGGAGGGCTTCTCCGGCGGCCACTGCCGCGGCTTCCGCCGCCGCTGCTTCTGCACAGCGCACTGCCACTGATACCTCCATGCCCGTCAGCGTGCGCGCGCTCGCCTCCACCCTTGTTGGTTAAGATAGGAAGTGCCTGCGTGCATGGTGGCTTCCATGTCCATGAATAAATGACGATTTGCCTTGGCAAATTGATCACATAAAGTTGTTATAAACTGGTGTGCTCTATTGTGCCGTTCTGCTCGGCGTGTTGTTGGTGCTGTTGTACTCCATCAGTACACAAAGATGTCTCAACCTACGCCAAATTTGTATATATCTAGACTAGGCCAAATTTGTATGTATCTGCCTAGGTTGAGATATCCTTTTATGGACGAAGGGAGTACAAGATATTTTTGTTTGCTGAATTAATTTTTTCAGCCGATGATTGTGTTTTCTCTCTAATATAATTCCTAAACTTAATAAACCGTAAACAGACTGATCTCTCTATGGATGATTTTTTTTGCTGGTAGTACGCGCCCCATTTATAAAATAAAGATTAAGTTATAAGACACGTAAATGATCTGACAGAACTAAAAAGGTAAGAGAACCCTAACTTCTTTTGCAAAAGAAACACTCAACAGGAAAGAAAAAATACAATTTGGACCGAAGAAAATCGTAAACAACATACCAACGTCTGTTCCTCTACTACGGCACACCGTAGCAGCCACAAAAAGATAAAGTGGACATGTCACCTCTTCACTGAGCTCGACGCGACTCCATCGTTGAATGGCAGCTCTACACACCTCCAAAATAGCTTGCCAAAAGTAAAACCATTGTCGATGAAAGAATCCGACCGGGACAGCACCCGGACACGCCAACGAACTCTAGACTTGACAACCCCGCATGACGACGTCGAAGGAGGAAACCAGATCCGCTATCCTCCAACCATGAACCCAACACAAGATTCACCATCTTCCAGTTGTCACTAACGCAGACTACGTATGCACATACTCCTAGACAGCCTCCCGAGTTGAACACCCTCGCCGACCACAGAGTTGAACACCACATCGAAAGAGAATCTAGAACACTTTAATTCATCACCGTCGCCGTCTTCGCTAAAACCAACACGTCAAGCGGCTGAAAACATAAAATAAAGAGGACCTATCCTTAGAGCTACACATGATCCGGCAATCCCCACCACCGACGAGCAGGAGGTCATCAGCGGAGGGGAGCTGCAGGAAGCCGGCGTCGGAAAGCTCTCCCTGACGGACATGTTCATCTCGCTTTGATAGAACCGAATGAGAGACATCAGACGACTACAAAATGTACTCCGTAGTACTCATTCCGGCAAACCCTATTCATCGACCAGGTCGATGATAGGGTGTCGTCGCACACCCCCACACGGGTGATCTTGGGCCGGCCCATGTTCATCAGCCTGATTCGTGCTGCTTTTTTGTTTCCTGGTGTTAACGTATCCTTCTGCTCCACGTTCATCAGCCTGATTCATTCTGCTCCACGTTGTTTTGTTAACGTATCGTTATGTTGCTTATTCGTGCTGCTTCCTGTTTCGTGTTTCGTTTGTTGAAAATATGAGTAGAGTGAGTGAAGGTTTAAAAATGCATGTATATCTACACAATTATATTTCAATTTAAAATAAAATGTACACGAAAGTTATGGGCGTTCACGGTAGGTTCCATTCCTGTACTCGGTTTCAAGTTTTGTCCAATGTAACTTTTCAATTTTGATCAGATATTCGGAATACATTTAGACGAATTTTGTCAAATTCGTCGCACTCATTTGACCGTTTGAAGTATCCTTGCACAAAGAGGTTAATCTCACCGTTTAGCACAACTTTCGTGTTGTATTTTTTCCGTTTCAGCTGTCATATACAAGCAGATCTTGTAATGTTGATTTCTATGTTTTTACGCTTAGTTCAGTGTAAGTGTCTTCTTCAATATATGTCGCCACCGCTTGCCGAGGTCAACTCCACCGTCGTCGCTGCACCGCCCCTGCCCCACGCCTCCATGGTGCTGTCACCTAGATGTTTGTTCAATGGGTTTCTCAAAAATCGTTCGATACCAAATCCTGTTCAACGAGATTTTCAAAATAGTTCTAAATTCGTTCAAGACCAATTGATGTTCAATGGGTTTCTCAAAAATCGTTCAAGACTAAACTCCGTTCAACGGGTTTCGAAATATCGTTCAAGACCAAATGCTCTTCAATGGATTTCTCAAAAATCGTTCAAGACTAAATTCCGTTCACGGGAATTCCAAATATCGTTCAAGACCAAATATCGTTCAACGGATTTTTCAAAAATTGTTCAAGACCAAATTCCGTTCAACGGGTTTTGTCAAAAATCGTTCAAGACCAAACTCCATTCAACTGGGGTTTTCAAAATCGTTCAAACACATATTTCGTTCAAAGCCTTTTTCCGTTCAAACCCATATTTCGTTCAAATACCTATTTTGTTCACTTTTTGTTCACTTTTGTTCACTTTTTTGAAAATCGTTCAAAAATAATTTCTGTTCATAGACTTTTTCTGTTCGCCTTTTAAAATCGTTCAAAAATAGTTTCCGTTCAAATACCTTTTTTTCTCACTTTTTGAAAATCGTTCAAAAATAATTTCCGTTCACAAACTTTTTATGTTCGCCTTTTAAAATAGTTCAAAAATAGTTTCCGTTCAAATACCTTTTTTGTTCACTTTTTTCAAAATCGTTCAAAAATAATTTCCGTTCACAGACATTTTCTGTTCGCCTTTTAAAATCGTTCAAAAATAGTTTCCATTCAAATACCTTTTTTGTTCATTTTTTGAAAATCGTTCAAAAATAATTTCCGTTCATAGACTTTTTCTGTTCGACTTTTAAAATAGTTCAAAAATAGTTTCCGTTCAAATACCTTTTTTGTTCACTTTTTTTAAAATCGTTCAAAAATAATTTCTGTTCACAGACTTTTTCTGTTCGCGTTTTAAAATCGTTCAAAAATAGTTTTCGTTCAAATACCTTTTTTGTTCACTTTTTGAAAATCGTTCAAAAATAATTTCCAAATATGCTAGTACCCTACACATGATTTCTGATACTTTTTTTGTTACATTTTTCATCATGTAGAGAAGATGTTTTGTTCAAATCTGCATGTACACATGAAGACGTGTATAGTGAGGAGTATAAACACGTTTAAACCTACGGTACAAGATTATCTCATATATGACCGTCGAAACAAAAAAGTTACAACTTGAAAGTTGTGTGAAACGTTGACATTAACCTACTCATCAAAGGATATTTCAAATGATCGACCGAGTGCGACGAATTTGATAAAAAATGTCTAAAAATATTTCGAATATCGATTCAAAATTGAGAAGTTACAATCGACGAAACTCGAAACCGAGTACAGGAATGGAACCTATCCGTTGACGCGCATAAATTTCGTGTACACTTTATTTTAAATTCAAATATATTTTAAAACGAGAAAGAAACATGGTGCAAATAAAACAGTATCAGAATAGAATAGTAAGAAGCAGCGAACCAGCCAACCAGCGAACCATGAAAACGAGAAAAAATCAGCGTCCCGCGCGAAACGTAGCTGCAGAAAGTGGGCCGAGCCCAGTAGCATCGCGTGCAGGGGCGGGGTATGTGACCGCGTCTTATCGACGCATAGGTCGATATAAAGGCGATCCCACTCATTCCAACGCAAACGCAAATGTGTCGGGCCGGGATGCATCTTCATTCTCGGCCTGTGGGCCTCAGCTAGTAGTCGATACTACGGGCCACTGACTCCAGAGGATTCTCAGAAAACAAAACAAAAAACTATCTGGTTCGCAAAAAAAAAAGTAGCATCCCCTCTCGCGTTGTCGCCGTCGTCGTCACCGCCCTCCGATGCTCCCGTTCGAGGGCCAGGTGGTGGCGGACCTCACGGGGATCCCATGGTGGCTCTTGGACCTCCAGCTCGCCGCCACCCTCGTCCTCCACCTCCACCACCAACCCCCGTCTGCCTCCTCATCCTCTCCTCCCCCGTCGCCCTCAATCCCCAAATCACCCGCCGTCTACTCGGATCCTCGGTGTAGGTCCACGAAAGGAACCCGGACCTCCTCGCCCACCAGAGCGATACATCTCACCACTATCTTAGTTTCCAGAATGGCGGCTGCATTAGACCAAATGTTGCAAGTGAACCAGAACATATTTCGTCTCAGAATTCAGTAACAAGAAGACAGGTGGACAGGTGGTAGAAAGCTACCCGAGAAGGAGATGCAGGTAATACTTCTGATCACTATTTTAAATAAGGGTCCATCTAGAAAAAAAAGTTTACTGGTTGAATTGCTAAAAAATTAGCATTGCATCTTCTAGGTTATTGTAAAACATCTGAAAGGCATGTTCGAATAGTACCTGTTACGCTTAAGTTGGTGAATGGTGACTATGTTATTTCTCATATGATCTTTGTTGAAATAAAAAGTACATTGGATCTGTTCCAAATCTTTACTCTTCTGGTAGTCTCTACAATCGTGGAGACCATGGTTGGTATTACAAGATCCCAGTGCTTCTGATAGAGTTCTCACAAGATAAGAGCTTACTTGATGCCATGTGACCAAGTATGTTGTAACATGAAAATGGAGGTAATCCTGTATATATACTAGGAATAGTAGCCAGTTAGGTAGGTATGAGGTGATGTTGTTGTATGTATCCGACTTGAGGCCCTGGAATGTGTGATATCAATGCTGAAAAGAGAGGATGGGTTAATTTACTGTTGGGACACAACTTCTTCCATGTTACAAATTGTATCGAAATCAAACAAGGTTGTATAATGAGATGATTATGCTCTAGTGGTCTCTATCTTGTGTACAACTTGGTCGCCAAATTTATTTGCTTATGCACAGTCATAATAGTCTATTCGCCAGAGATAATGGAAGACCGTGACAATGCTGTCTGGACTGCTGGGTGCTTCTTGGAATGGAACTTGAGGTCAGAACAGGGACTGCCTCTTGGGTGTCTAATCAATGGAGAAACTTTTGATATATATACTGCCACCAGGTGAAGATCCAAAAGCATGCCAATCTTATTGAGAATGCGGAGTTGGGAAGGAATATATATCTGATGTTTGAGGTATGCCAGTCTTATGTGTCTAATTGCTACATGCGATACATTTGTGTAGGATATTTTAGTTTTTAGGTCGTTTTGTTACGAGTATTGCACTTTAAGTACATTCATGTTATATTCATTCTCACTTTCTTATCTGTTGCCTTATATATTGTCTATAGTAGTCCCCAGGGTTCTTCTCGTTGCTAGAATATTCAAATTCTCAGCTCAATAGAACCTGTAGTTCATAAAGATATACCTTATGTTCCAGTCTTTAGTTATTAGAGTATTTTCTTTCCAATCTGCAGTTATGCATTGTTTTCTGTGTTCGTGTTTGCTGACTGATTGTGTTGCTTTTACATACCCCCACCAAGGATTAGTTTTGAAGTTGGTGTACATCTTCTTGGTGGTTTGGATGGCGTTGCGATATACAATATATATCAGCTATAATTAAGGGGGAAGTCTTGTATTTTCTGATGGCAAGGCAGTTGTTAAAATTGACTGCCTGGAGCTACATAGCTGAACAGGTTAGCATCGTTTTGGATATTTCATTGTGCAGTACCACTCAATATGGTCCGTCTTTGTGCAAATCTGTGGCTTGAAGTCATTCTTCTTGACTCTCTGTAACCTTGCACTTGTTAAGACATGCGGAAATTCTTACCTTGCTTTTTTAATTAAGGTGCAAGGTAGAGATGTGCTTTGTGCCAAATTTATAGTGGAGCAGTTACGGTTATATATTGAACTAATTCAACTGGATAAACTGATAAGCGATGTTACCTTGCTGCATTGTTTACATTAGTGTAGTTTGCTGTGTTAGCTCGCAACATGATGTGCAAGAATTACCAGATGATTTGAAGACAAAGCTCAGCAATGGTGACGAGGTGGTTTCAACCCCAATAGAAGTTTTTTCCGGGCTTTGCTGAGAGGAGAAACAAACTTCTCGAGAGGTCTCTTCATTCATATCATCTCTATTCCCACTTTAATTTCTTCTAAATCGAATGATTTGTTCACGCCATTGAACATTGGAACCTGAATGAATTTATATTTATTTTGTGAATACTTTCCATGGGTTGTCAAGTTGAGAGTTTTACTTACTCTAGAAATCTAGCAGAGGTGACCGGTAGTTACCAACCAGCTCCAAATTTGAAAAGTAATCAATTATCTATTTTCTAAATTGTTAGATTCCCAAGCTAGTAGTATCATAGCTCAGTTACACTTTCCCGACATTATTTCTAGCTCAATTGTCTGATTGGATTCCATAATCTTATACTGGATGTAGTATAAGGTTAGACCATGCTCACAGCGTACTTGCCACAAATTATTATCTTTGATCTGTGTATAGTCTGATCTTAAGGACACGTGTAGAACTTTTTTTTTACTTTTTCGTTTTTTTGCGAGGAAAGGCACGATATTTATTAACTCATGGCATGACTATGAGTTAAGCACGGTCTATTTGCAGTAACACATGTAGCTGGTTAGGTCCAGCGGATTAGTACGTTGAGTGGAATGGGTGGTAGGACTTGAGGTCGAGCACCACGCCGGCGATGGAGCCTACTGCCGCGGCCAGGGACACCACAAGGCACGCGAGGCTGAGCGCCTGCAGCCCTACCCACCTGGTGCTCCACCGCCTGATCTTGCGGTGCGCGATATACATCTCCACAGGGAAGTAGACAGTGAGCGGCCAGAAGCCGAGTGCGCCTAGGATGCCGACAACGTCGTTGAAGAATGGTAGGAGCATGGACACGACGGTGGTCAGCACCACGAAGCATGTTCGCCACACCAGCCGGAACGCGTTGACCCTCCAGGCATGCATACCGGGGCCGTGTATCCGAATGTCGTATTCTTCAACCTTGGGCCAGCGCTGGGCCGCCCACTTCTCGACGAAGGCGAAGAGCGGCTGGGAGTAGACCTGGTAGGCCCCAACGAGGTGGACAACAATGGCGAGGTTGGCGATGTCGAGTAGCCAGTAGGGGTTATAGAAGCCGAAGCCGGTGAGGAGGTTGCCTGGGGCATCGTCGCCGAATGCCGCATAGCCCGCGCAGCCGCACATGAGGTAAAAGGCGGTGGTGACGGAGATGCTGACGACAGTGGCCTTTCGCATGGTGCGCGTCTCCGGTGGCGGGCTTCGGAGCGTGTCCTGGATCTCGATGAGGATGATAGAGTAGGAGTAGGCGAAGGCGATGTCCCCGAGCGCCTGCAGGTTGCGCCAGATCTTCTGCGTAGGGGTGACGGTGCCGGCCTTGGTGACAGCGCCGACGGAGATGCCCATAAGGCTGCCTTGGAAGGCCTTGTTCTGGACGACCTGGGCGGCACCCAGGCTGAGGCCGACAATGGAGTAGGTGAAAGACATGATGGCGGCGACGATGGAGAGCCACCAGACTTGGTCGAAGTCCGGGATCTGTGAGAAGAAGACCTGCACGATGCCGAAGATGATCATGTACATGTTGCTGGACATGTGGCATGGGTTCTTCCCGCCGCTCGCATGGAAGCAATTCGAACGCTTGATTGCCCTGTTGCATGCATCTAGCCATCAACAAAGGTACTGCTGGTGGACTCGAAGTGAAGAAATTCTAGGGGGGTGGAGCTTGCTCACATCATGCTAATGGAGGCAGCAATGGTGTATCCAACGGCGACTCCAAAGAGGTTGAGGTACTGGATGGCGCCGCAGACCTTGACCTTGGCACCACCCAGGTTCGCCCTCACAGCGTCCATATATGTGTAATTCCGCCCGCCAGTGGCGAGGTCTCCCGTGCGGTAGCAGTCGGCGAGGAGGTTGGAGGTGAAGAAGATGACAAAGGCGAAGAGGACCATGACGGTGGGGCCGACAAGCCAGCCGAGCTGGGCGATGGCCCACGCTAGCGACAGCACCCCGGAGCCGATCACCGCTGTAATGATGTGCGAAGACGCCGTCCACACCGTGCCTGTCCGCTTCAGCCGGCCGTCATCGTCAAAGCATTTGCTGCTGCCGCCGGTGGTGGTGTTGTCCGCCGATGCATCCTCGTCGATCTTGGAAGTGATGGGCTGGGCCTCGACCTGGAGGTACCGCCTCCCTTCGTTGTTTGGGTCCATCTACGCACATATTACATAAACACAACATGTGACTATGTGAGTCACTGAAGTTCCTCTAAACAAAGCACTTAATGTTTGATCGGAGAGATGGTAATTAGATGGATCTTACAGCGCTGTTGTGGATCCTAGTTGGAAGAGTTCGGCTCCTGGGCAGCATGCTGGATCACTTCACCTTCACTGCACCCCTGTATTATTATGCTCAAATTATATTCAGAAGATAGCTAGATGGTGGAGAGGAATATCCATATCTTCTCCGTGCTTCGCCTTTTATAGACACAAATAGGCAGCATTGCAACTAGTTTACTAGAGTGGAGATGTTTCATCATCATGGGCACCTGAGCCTGCCTACCTGTCTATTCTCGCTACATGTACAAGTGGCAAGACACATGCAAGTGGGACTATTAGTGGGGAATAATTTGGAGATTCCTAAAGGCATGACAGTCACTTATATACTATATTGATCAATTCTCTCTTGCGAATGGCTCCAACTAATCGGGTGTGATGTTTAGCGCTTGCTTTGGTAGCAAACAAATTGAGTATATCTCCTGCTGACTGCTGAATGAGCTAATCTGTTATGTATGTGTTTCTCAAATATTGGGCAGGTTAACAATCCCAAGAGGACAGGGACAAGATTCTAGCTTTAGCTAGGGGCTGATGCTCTTCAGAACCACTCTCTCGCCATACATGAAGCAGGAAGCAGTTCTAGTTTGTCACCAAGTGTTGCTGAGGATCGGCAGGAGGAATTGAGCTCAGGAAGGAAGCTGGCCATTGTTACTGATAGCATCTTTATCCACGGCTCGAATGACAGGGAGTTGCAGTCCCAGTTATCTCATGAGTTCTGCTGCATCGTTGCGTCTACATGCCGAGTAGTATATCCACAATCAGTGGACTATCATGTGTTTCGCTATTAAATGCGCGATTGAAGATGAGAGTGTCCCCGCACTACGGGAGGGACATTGGAAGTGGAAATGGGACCTCTATCTCCTCCTGCTGATGGACCAGTGCACACACTAACAAAATAGAGCAAAAGGATTGGAGATTTTTCTGGCTTTTAGGTGCATGTTTGTGTGTCATGCACTAACAACGGGCCTGCGAGTATCTGTCTTATCTGGTAGACCAGTACGTACAAGGTGATGTCTCAGTCCCATTCCTCCCTATTGAGGGCAGCAAGGCATGCAGTGTTATTTCCGGGCAGAACTAGGCACTGTCGTCTTGTCCATCACTTGCAAAACAGAAGTCTGTTTCAAGAATTAGGATTGATAACTCATTCATTCCACTCGTTGTGAATGACAGGATTAATAAATAGTACGTTGGTAGCAGCCTAGCAGCCCCGGAGATATTTTGTTGCAGCCACTAGCAGTATCAGCCATACAGGTTCTCTCTGCTTTTTTTTCCATTGGATGATCATCATCCAGAAGATCAAAAGTCCAAAATATAGTGGAGGATGGGAGCAAAGTGTGTCACGTCATCATAGAAAGAGATATATATGCCAAAAATCCACTATAACTGATGTTTAGTGGAAGGACTCTATATTGACACACTGCCACTCTAATTCTTTTACTGGGTCAACCGGCCAGCGGTTGGTTGCAGTAAGCATTCATTGAAAATGTAATAGTACGAATAATCAATTCATCTTTAATTATTGTTTTGGCAGTAAAGTTTTCTAGATTGTACAGTATGACCTTTCTCATAGCAAATATATTACTGTTAGTAGGGTTTTTGCTGAAGGATGGTGTTATCTGAATTTCAGAAGAAATCTCTATGAGGATCTAGCTAAATTTTTGTAAGAATTAGCAGATCTGTGTGTTAATGTGTGTTTGAATGAAAAGGAGGACAAGTGTAAATGAACCCTCACTTCATGTGGTATTTTTATTAATTTCTTTGTATGTAGCTTTGAAAGTAAGACAAACTGCTAGTCCTTTTAAGGATATTTGGTTTCTACAAGTATCCTTAGTGTTAAGGTTTTCTTTGGCTGGTTTTTAGAAAGAGCATTCTGACTAAGGATGTCCATAACAGAGGTTGGGTTGATAATGCTAGCAGTGAAAGTTTTGAGCATTTGTTTTTTCTTGTCCAATATACTAGATATGTGTGGAATGTTATTAAGTGTGCTTTTAATTTGACGAGAGCTTTGATGATATTTTGATCTGGATCAGGAAATTCCCAAGTAAAGTCAAAGGTTGATTTCGTCTGGTGTGGGATCCCTGATATGGGCACTTTGGATAACTAGAAAGTAGGCTTGTTTCCAAGGAGTATATCTTGGGGATCCTACCTATATTACTTTTCTTACAACTCATTGTATTTCTTATTGGTCTAGATACAGAAAGCAGGGTTGCAAAAACTGCAAGTCAAAGGAGCAAGGTTGCTGATCCAGCTGGCCACTGAAGTATTGCATAGGAGGCAAAGTCGGGGCCCTATGATTCTTCGACTTACTGATGGAAGGAGCTGAAAAGGTTGCGGTAGAGTCTCTGCTGGATAGCTTCTCTTGTGTGTTTAAGTGTAGGGTTTGGGAAGTTTATCATTTTCCCGTTTCTTGCGTTGTTTTCTTCGTTGTACACTTGTACAGCTTGGAGCTGGTTGGCAGTAGTTGCTGGTAGTCTTGGGTAAGAGCCTTAGTTTCTGGTAGAAGTGTAAAAGGTTTCAGCGAGCATTCGGTTTTGTTTCTGGTAGAAGTGTAAAAGGTTTCAGCGAGCATTTGGTTTTGTTTGCTGGTGATCCGTGTAGTTTGCTGGATACAACCTTATAACTGTTTACCAGTTTCAGAAATGAAATTGGGGCAGTGTTCTTTTTCTAAAACAAAATCGTTAATTACTGTTATTAATTCCATGTCTATTTGTTTAGTTAGTTAGACATAAGAAAGATAATTGCTGGGTTCTAGGGTACATAAAACAAAAAGATGGATGAACTCACATCATTTTGTTGTGGTGCACGTAGCAATCTGGTTTTCTGTTCGCAATGGGCTGAATAAATGGAAAGATAGCCATGGAATCTACCACTTTGCCACCATTTTCAGGGCCTCTTAGGTTCGCAGGATTTAAAAACACAGGAATTGAAATATCGCAAGAATAGGATGTTATGACACTTGGAATCCTATAGGAATCAAAAACAGTAATGAGTAGCATGTGTTGTTTGGTTGCACCGCAGGAAAAATGTATGAAAGTTCTGTAGGGTTTGAGTACATGTCATAGTTAACACAGGAATTTTTCAATGAGGTCTCACCTCTTTGCTAGAAATAGTATAGGATTAGTGTAGGAAACCAATACGTAGGAATTTTAAAGGATTCAATCCTTTGAACCAAATGCACTCTATAGGAAAATTTTCTATGGGATAAAATCCTACACAAGTCCTTTGAGAATCCTTTGAACCAAAGGGGCCCTCAAGGTTTCCTTGAAAACAAACTTGTGAACATGAATTACAGTGGCGGAGGACAGACAAAATTTGAGGTAGGACGAACTCCAAAGCATAAACAAAAGTATGCTGCAAAATCAATTTAATCCATACACACTACTAATACCTTTAGAACAAGGAAAACAAGTGATAAAATTGTTGTTGTAACATTAGAAAGTGTCAAGAGGGTACAGATTTGAAAGGAAGTTTCAATGCTTCTCATCTTTAAATGTGTTCTCCATGGAGGATATCAATAAAACGTTCATCGTCCTAAGGTAAAAAATCCTACATCGCGCTCTTCATGTGTTTGCATGGCGCCTGGCCGGGTCATCTCTTCCTACACGCAAGGTGCTCGTGCACATAGGCAAATGGCTACAATGGCGGTCTGCCCGGTATGTGGTGCAGAGAAGGACAACTAGAGGCACTCCCTGCTCGAATGCCACAGGGTATGGGCGATTAAGGACGACGATGACATCCTTCCTCTTTACGGAGATGAGACCGATGACCCACAACTCTGGCTATTCTCTCTTAGTAAAGTTCTCTCTCAGCAACAATTCATTGAGGTTTTGGTGAGCCTCTTGGCAATATGGTGGAAACACAGGAAATTTATCCATGATGGATAGTAGCAATCACCCCTCTTGACGCACCCTTTCATCAACCGATACATTGCAGACCTGGCCATGGTTGACCGAGAGGCTTCCTCGCTGCCCAAGCCAGCGAAGATGACTCTTCTGGAGTGGATCCACTGCCAGCCGGAATGACTCAGATCAATGTTGATGGAGCTGTGGCTAAGCAACAGAATTGGCGTGCCATCAGAGTTATTTGCCGGGATGACGAAGAGCGGTTCTTGGGAGCTTCAGCTATTGTTTTCGATGGACGCACCACCCCTGAGGTTCTAGAAGCTCAAGCTTGCGCCGACCGCCGAGGCACCACTATCCCTTGCGGAGGACCTGCCGATTCAGATCGATGGACATGTTATCGCTTCATCGAGTGATACTTCACAAATGCATTGAAGGCAAAAGTTAAAACAGCGAAAGCAACCACAATACTTACTTCTTTTCTGAACGCACCAGCTCGTGGCTGGGGTCTGGGAGATCACAAAAGCAGCAAAAAAAAACATCAGGGCACTTGCAAAGATTGTTTTTAGAGGAATAGGCTCAAGCCCTCCTCCATTTTCGAAAACGAAATATCATCAGTATCCGTTATTGCATCCCCTTGAAAGGGTTTCTCCAGCAACCCGCAGAGCACACCAACTACTCCCTTCGTTCGGAAAAGGATGTCACAAAAATGGTCTACCTATAGTTCATTTTTGTGCCATCCTTTTCCGAACGGAGGGAGTACAAGTTTTGACTGAAAGAAAATATTTAGCATGCACCTGCTGATCCACCTGCTGAATACATCTGTCCAGAATACATCTTTGTTCTGAGAACAACCCGCTGTCTTATACAACGAAATATGGAATACAATAACAAGCCGGAGGTTGATCAAACCAAAAACGCTGGCCAGTATGGAGCTAGCTAAGCTGTGAGCATACACATTGGAGCTCCTATGCACGGTGCCGAAAAGCAGTAGAGACAAACTGCTTCGACAAATGCTGGAATCTCTCTGATTACATGGCTAAAAACAACTAAATTTTTACCATTGATCGCTGATACAACTTCCTGACAGTCGGAGCTGATCACGAGCTGCTGAAGTCCCATATCGGAGGCCAAAGGAAGTGCTTCTCTAAAAGCCATGGCTTCAAGTGTTGCCGGGTCCGTTACTCCTTGGACGAAAAAGCTCCCTGCCTCCCTGGAAGGCTCCTGTAGCATCTCTTACAACCGCAGCGCAAGCACCACGATTAAGATTTTTCGCCACCACCGCATCAACATTGATCTTCAGGCAACCAGCAGTGTAAGCAAGCGACCCACCTCGGCGGCGGCCGCGGTGATGATCTTGAAACTCGGACTGTAGGCTTTTTCACCGATACTGAAACATCTGCTTGATATATATGTAATGGAAAGACACAAGGACAAGCGCCAATTTCTTTTTGTCCAAGATATCTACACCATCAGCTCGGCACCAGCAACCCGGCCCAACAATAGATGGCCCCCCATGCTCGGGTTAAACCCTGCAATACGATGTGATGAGAAACCATTCTTCTCAGATAAAATACAGACATTTACTTTCAGAGACTCGCTAGAAGACAATATGCTAAAAGTTGAACATGCAGCCTATTGGAAATGCTTTGATCAGACATGGAAACTTGCACTGATATATTTCCAAAGTTCCGCAAAACTGCAGTTCCAAGAAAGAGAATTTGCTGGCATAAGCGACACCGTGATTCATAACTGTTAAGTCATCAGTCACAACTATTTGAAACAAAATTAGACTAGGCCCTGTGAATGTGGTTAGATATCATTTGAAATGTAGAGAATACATAACTCAAGAAAACTAGCCACTACATACCAAGTGCAGCTAAATAGAACATACCATTAAGAGATAACTAGAAATGGAACTAAACATAGGTTGTAATGAAAAAGCTATTTATAACTAAATAGAAAATATATGTCCAAGTCCAACTTAATGGAGCATTTAAGTAGATCATGTGATACCGTTTTGACTTCTTATTTGTACTATAGTCTCAAAATGATGGCATGCATGATCATACTATGAGAAACAAACAATTCTTGCGTTTTTTTAGTTAAACAGATTTGCAGTTGCACACAGACATTAGAATATCATACAAGCACCAACAATGTGCTATGTAAGTGTATTAAAATATAAGTAGAATGACAAGGCACAACTGATACTGACATCATTTGCATGCAGAGGACACACAAATGAAAGACTAATAGCAAAGCTTACCACTTCAAATAGTTGGTAGAGACAAGGATGTTGGGAAACCGGCATAGAGGTCAGGAAGTAAAATGGTATGCCTAATCCCACAAAACCACTCAAGCTCCAAGGTATGGAGATTCACTGAGAAACAGTCCACGTCTGGCCTTTCAGGATGAGGAATATAATAGAAGCCTTCTGGAATCACTTGAAGGAGCAAATATCCTCCAGCTACACCATGGCTTTATAGTGAGAACCTAATGGCAGCATTACTGTCGCCTCCAATTGCCACTGATTTGGACCATCCCCATCATTTTGCAATACGGCATACTGGAGGACATTAGCAAATTCAGAAGAATCCTCAGGGAGAGTGAACATCCCAAGTCTTTCTTCTCTTGCCTCCACGAAGACGACCCGACGCGTTCGGGGGCCAGGTGGGAGGTCGATGGAGGAGAACTCCATACTGTGTGTGTCAAACATGAGCATCTTGTTCATCTCTGGCATCGGCCAACAGAAGCATCCGCGCACGCAGTAGCGGTAACATAACTGACAATAGATCGATCCTGCAATCAACGCGCCCCAACCGTCAAATGTGATGGCATGCCATTGTCCGAGAACAGAAGAGAAGACGAAGAGGACAAGCTTGGTTGTGCACTCCACCAAGCACATGACTGTGAACGAAGTGTACACGTCATCCTCGGCGGAAGGAGAAAGGAAGCGTTCGACATTCAAGATGTCTGGTTGATCGACCAAAGCAGTTAGGTCGTCGGGAATTGCAGGCAGCATAAGGGCACGAGCAGCGGTGGCATACGGAAGCGTTAGCCTCAGTACATCCACGTAGACACGGAGAGGCGAGGCCACCGTTTCAGCTATCAGGCGCCCAACGCAGGCATGCGCATGACGTGCCATCTTCTTTTCCTCTTTCTCTCTCACACTTTCCCCTCCACCTTCTTCCCTTCGTGACTGACCATGGCAGCAAGAAGCCAAGAACACCACAAATCAAGACGCAAAACTCTACCCTCTGTTCAAATCTCCCCTCCAAATTCACCGTTCTTCCATCTCCTTCCCTCAAATCTTGCGTTGAAGCTCATAATAACCATTTTGCTGTTCATCTCCGATTCAAGCAGGAAGAACCAGTCCGCTCAAAATCTTGGCTGCATCTTCGACTGCTCAAATCACACCGATTCATGCCGGTCGCTTCGTCTCGAGCTCGCGGCGCCCACCATGGCAGCACCAACTTGCTCGCGCTGGCAGGATTTCAATCGCCATGAACGCGACCTTGAGCTGGCACTGCCGGCCGGCGGCCATGGCCGTATTTTCGAGTCCGCGGCGCAGCTGGTTAGCCGAAGCAAGATTACTGCTGCCGTCATGGTATATGAGTGAGAAAATGAGGTCCTTTGCTCTCCATTTCCTCCCCATCTTCCTTTTTCCTTCCTTTTTCTCGTGGGGAAGCCGCCTCCTCTGCAGGCGACTCTGACACTCTGCGGGGCGATGGTTCTGACAGTCCGAGCCTAGCTGGCCTGCGGGGCGACAGGCTGGGGCGACGCGTTGGGCATGCCCTAATATAGCGCCCGTGCAGTGGGTCGCAGACGGCAAAGTCCATATCTAAGTAGCGTGGATCGTAGTCGTTTGGGTGGCCGCTGCTTCCCTCTGGGACGCCGGCCATGAGGGCGCGGCCGTCACGGAAGTCATGCCATTGCCAGCGCTCGCGGGTGGGGAGGAACGAGCAAGAGAAGTCGGCGCTGGCCAAGGTGCGGGCAGCGGCGGCGGAGGGGTGGGGCGGTTGTGCTGGGAGGAAAGAGGCGGTGGAGATGATGCCCAGGAGGGGTGGCGGATGGAGAGTGCGGAAGCGGCGGAGGAATGACCTGTCGGTGATGACGCTGCGGAAGAAGGAGCAGGCCACGGAGGCGCGGGCGAGGTCAGCCGCCGTGGGGAGGCGGAGGAAGATTTCCTCGAGGATCTCGTCCGGGAGGGCCGTCTGCGTCGCCGGCGCCGTCGCCATCGGAGTGTAGATTGGGGAACGAGGATGAACGAGACGATTTGGGGGCGGATTGGAGAATTGAGATCTCACCACGGGCGCCCTCTTTCGAGGTCCGACTTTTTCCCTTTCTCCTTCTTTGAGATGAAAAAAGAGATAACTGCACCAGCGGTCCCAATTCTTTTCCCATGCCTTCACTTTGGTCTCTATTCTTTAAAATTACACGTTTAGGTCCCAATTGTTTCGAAAGTATGTCACGCGAGGTCCTAAACTCGTATGACCACCGTTGACCGCTGCCACGTCGGCTGGTGGGGTCCATAGGCTCAACGGACAGACATGAAATTTTGCCAATAGCCCTTCAGGTTTTAGTTCTTCTAATTGCTAGTCCTATTTTTTTTGCAAATCGATCCCCAACCTCGTCCTCACGCGATGCACACGCAAGGGAGGCACGGGAGGCCGGCGCCGGCGCTGCTGCCCTGGACCTCCCCGATGGTGAGCTTCTCGTCGCCGAGGCGGCGGAGCGCGGAGTCGACGGCCGGCTTGCGGACGGAGGCGTAGACCTGGACGCACTCGCGGTCGTAGTCGGCGGCGGCCATGCGGGAGGCGATGGCGTGGAGGTCAGGGATGGCATCGACGGGGAAGAGGTCGATCTCGCGGATACTGCTCATGGAGCGGTAGCTGCTGCGGCGGCCTACGGAGGAGGGAGTCTTCGTCCTCCCCCGCCGGCGTCGGCTCGGTGGAGATGCTGGTCCGGTGGTCGGTGGAGAAGGAGAGGGAGGTGAGGTCGGCGAGCACCTCGATCTCCAGGTCCACCGCGCGCGTAGCCAGCACGTGCCGGAACTCGTCCTCGAGCCGCGCCATGGCGACCTGGACGGCGTTGCTGGAGGACCCCGCCGACGAGCTGCGGCGCGGCGGGGTGCCGGGGGACGGCGGCGCCAGGCGGCGCAGGTCGTCCACCGCCTGCAGGAACCGCTCCGCCTCAGCCCGGTCCACGCCGCCGTCGAACAGCATCTGCTCCTCCCCGCCCCCGCTCCCGCTCCCCGTGGACGCGGACACCGTGGAGTCCCACCGCATCACCACCCTCTCGGCCCTCTCAAGCTCCGCCGCGGCGAATCCGTCCATGCTTCACACCCACAAGAGATCACCAGGGAGGGACGGAGGAGGCGCACGTGCGGCTTGCTCGGGTTTGGGGCCGCACCTGGGCCTCGAAGGCACGCGGGAGGCGGCGTCGTCGAACAGAAGCAACCACCACCGGCGGCGGCGACGCGAGGCGAGGAAGGCAGTTGCTCTGATGCTATCTCTCTCTCTAGTCCAGCGAGGGTCTCTCCCGGCCGATTTCTCTTCTCCTCTCTACTTGTGCTCGTGCTCCGGCATCGTCGCGATAATTATTGCTGGGATTAGCCCAAGCGGGATCCCTGGAAGGTGACGCTGGTGCCCTGGACTAGCAATTAGAAGAACTAAAACCTGAAGGGGCTATTGGCAAAATTTCATGTCTGTCCGTTGAGCCTACGGAACCCACCAGCCGACGTGGCAGCGGTCAACGGTGGTCATACGAGTTTAGGACCTCGCGTGACACACTTTCGAAACAATTGGGACCTAAACGTGCAATTTTAAAGAATAGGGACCAAAGTGAAGGCGTGGAAAAAGAATTGGGACCGCTGGTGCAGTTATCTCATGAAAAAATAATCACGAGTCCAAAACGACAAAACTGATAAACAAAACTTCAACACAAAATGATTAGTTCAAAATAATTTCAAATCTAACTTTTTTCCTTTTTGATAGTGGCTGTACCGAGTGCGTTATCCTCCACATGGTAGCGCACTGGAGTTGGCACTATACCTCTGTCAGCGTGATAACACCATATATACATATATAAAAAAGTTACAAAGACCCGTCATCGTGAAAATCGTAATTCAAAGAGGGTAGCGCCCTAGGTCCTCTTGAGGGTAGTGCGCTTGTCGGGTAGCGCCCCACGATAAGGCGCTACGATAGCATACGAATTTACTTTTGATCAATACTAAGCATAATTTTAAAAAGTAGCACACAACTTGTAAATTGCTTGTGAAAAATTATAGTTGAAAAATACGTGTGAAGCATGGTCAAAGTGAGCGCTTGTTTGGCTCTACAAGGTACTAAAATGTTCGTTCGCAACTATGTTTATAAAATCGTCTAAATTTCATAAATAAACCAACATAAGAAAATAATTAAGAAAAAATTATTTACATGTTAACCGCCGGTAGAACTTTTTTTTAAAGATATGTCCAAGCATGCATATCGAGTGATCCCCTTTTTTCTTTTGGTGGGCGATGTTTTGGCGCTTGTGCAACCGGTAGCATTGAAAAAGATAATTTAATTTGTAACACGTAGGAAAAAGAATAATGTCTTTTAGATTTGTAAATCAGAAATTAAAGGGTTAGAATTTATATGTTTTAGAGGGTAGGCGCTACCCTCTTTGCTTTAAGATTTTCGCGAATACTGCTCTCTAAAACTTCTTTGTAGTAGTCGTAGGCTTGATGTTGCCACGTTGCCAGGTGCATGATGCTCTAGTGCAGGGCGCTACCATGTGTGGTTAGCATCCCGGAACGGACGTAAAAAGGATGATATTTAAAATAGATTTATTTTATGCTAAAGTTTTGTCTTAGGGTAAGTCTTTTTGAAATAGTTCGTAGAAGAGCCCTAAAAAAGTTCCGGGCATGAATATCCGTCTACAGAGAGCAACGCACAGAACGCGCACTAATTCTTTCAGGCAGAATACGCTTTCGCGTTAGCATTACGTAACTAGCGGAGAAGCCGTTGTCGATCTCGAACACTGTGTTTGGATGTAGGAAAGATTGCCTGGAATTGGAATTCTGGAATTGAAACTCGAATTCCGCCGTTTGGAGTGGCTAGAGAATTTAGGGCTGGAAAGTTTGAGCAATTCCGCCTGGAAAGCCCGCAGTGTTAGCTCGGCCCGAAACTTTCCGAGCTGAGAGCCTCGGAAACGCACGGAAACGAGCGAGCGAAGCGAGTTCGCGAAACGTTCCCCTCCACCGAGCGAGCGAAACTGGAGCGCCGGCCTCCTCCCACCTCGCCACCGAGCGCCTCTCCAGCGAGCGCCGGCGTCCTCCCCTCGTCCCACCTCTCCACCGAGCGCCGGCGTCCTCCCCTCGTCCCACCTCTCCACCGAGCGCCTCTCCTCTGAGCCGCGCCGCCGCCGGAAACCCTAGATGCGGCCGGCGGCGGGATGGGAACGGCGGGGCAGAGGCGCCCTCGTCTCTCCCTCCGGCGGGGCCGCGCCATCCTCCCTCCGGCGGGGCAGAGGCGCATGGCGGCGGCATGGGTATGGCCTGCTCTTCTCTGTTCTTCTTCTGTTCTTTTTTTTTTACTCAATTCCAGCCATAAATTCCAGTGACAACCAAACAGGTGAATTGGAATTTGACTCAATTCCCTTTCCATCTGGGCAGGAAACTTTCCTACAGTGGAAGAGGAATCGAGTAGAAAAAAACAAAAAAGAATTATGCCGCTAAAACCCTAGCCCTGCACGAATGGTCGCCGCCCCCCTCCGCGCATCACCATGCTGCTCCGCCGCCTCCTCCACCCCTCCCACCACCTCCGCCGCGGTCTCCAAACCCTAACCCTAACCACTACCACCAACGCCGTCGCCGGCCCCTCGTCCTCCTCTCCTATCTCCGCCCCTCTTCCATTTCGCCGCCTACCAGCCCGCCTCCTCTCCCCGCGGCTCCTCTCCACCTCCGGCGGCGACGACGACACCAGAAAGCCGTGGGCCTTCGAGCAGGAATCCGGTTATCCGGATCCCTTCGCGGATGTAGACCCTGCCGCCACCGCCGCTGGCGAAGCGCCGCTGGGATCGAGCGCCGTTGTCGAGGACCCGTGGGCGAAGGACTTCCTCGCGGAGGACAGCGAGAAGGGCGACGTGTTCGAGGAGATCTACAAGGACACGGCTGCAGAAGCGCCGCCGGCGAGAAAGGCGGCCCCGGCCGGGGTTGCCGAGCCCTGGACGATCGGTTTGGAGGATGAGAAAGACGATCCGTTCGCCGCGGCTGTGCTTGATGACGGGGTTGTGGGGATCGGAGACGAGGCTGCTGAGATGGAAGAGCTTGTTGTTGGGAAAGACGAAGATGCAGAGCGTCAGCGGGAGGAGAACAAGGCGAGGGAGCAGCAGCTGATGGAGACTCTCAAAGGTGATTTAGAAATGCATATGTGCAGTTTGATTTCTGAGTAGTCTAGTAACTGAATTGGAGTGCATGTCGTTGTGTTTGTGCGTGCTGGATTAGTTAGGTAACTAATTTAGTACCGAAGTTTAAGCTATAGGACCGTTTTCATAATCATACTAGATTGCTTCACTTGAACTGTAAACTGCATATACCATTTGGTGATATTCGCTTGTCTAGATATGTGCTATGGGGTTTGTATACTTGCCTGAGATCTTACGAGCCCTGATGATTTACATGTGGTTTAGGATGCCATTCATTTCAATGCAGCTTAAGGTTATCTCGTGATCAAGTTTACATACAAATGTTGGTCTCCAGTAGTGTTTGCCTTAGGTGAGAGCATTCATTCATGTCGCAAACTGCCTAATACGATAAGACGACATAGAAGTGGCCAAATGGGTTTACACTTCAGAAAACTTGGGACAATATAGAAGTGGCCAAATGGATGGATAGTTTATTTACCACTTCTGGTGATCATGAATTCATGATTTATGATATCTGGTGCACCTCTTCATGAGTGATTGGAGTATTTAGTACAAATTTTATTCTGGTTACGTGGGGATTGACAAATAACAGAGTGATAAGAACCTTTTTCCCTTGTTGCAGGTCCAGATCGTGCATTTGGGGATCTCATTTCTGCCTCTGGGATTACGGAGGATATGATTGACAGTTTGATCCTCTTGAAGGATGCCAGGGGAATACCAGGATTGCCTCCCCTAAGCGAAATACAAGATAGAGCTATCCAGAAAATGAACGCAACTTCAAGCAGAGCTGAAGTAGAACGCCAAATGCAAGAGGAGATTGCTAAGGCACGTGTAAGGCAAGTTGATGAGCAAGGAAGGGCTTATGGAACAGGTAAAAGGAAGTGCAGCATTGCTCGTGTTTGGATTCAGCCTGGTGATGGCAAGTTTGTTGTCAATGAGAAGCAGTTTGATGCTTACTTCCCAATTTTGGACCATCGAGCTGATCTTCTACGGCCATTTACTGTAACCAAGACATTGGGCCTTTGGGATGTAGATTGTACTGTGAAAGGTGGTGGTGTCTCAGGTCAGTTTTAAAAGTTCAGCAAATGATCTCTTAATAGGCTAGGTATATCATTGTCAGGTCAAGTTGTTTGAAAAAAAAATTGTCATGTCAATATGAAATGGTGTTTTAGAATCCTGGTAGCAGTAAGTATTCTGATTTTAGGAGGACATGCTACCAGCACATGGTAGCATCTGCTAATTTTTATCTTTTATGTACTGAAACTTAGTCAGTAACTCATGCAAAAACTATGTGAGCTAATCATGGGCGTGCAAACTCCATATTCACATGACACAGTTATATGCTGTGAATGCGGGGCATTCAACAATTTGAAATAATGTCTCTCTTTCGGTCATTATTATGTAGAAGCTGAAAGCTTAATCATAGAGTTTATATATTTCCATATATTGTTTCTAAGGATCCTAGAGCGTGAAATATGTTTGTAATCTTTGAAGTATCCATGTTTAACGATTCAACTCCGGTGCTGGATTCCTTACAGGTTTACACCTTTAATTAATTTGTTGTACTTTACGCAGTACAGCTTTTGTATCCATTTCTGTGTGTGGGTTTACTGTTACGAACACTATACATGCTTAATTGATCATACCTCAATACCTCATCCATTACATATCAAATTGAGTTTCTTTTCCCCCATGTGCAGGGCAAGTTGGAGCTGTGCGCCTAGGGATCAGCAGGGCTTTGCAAAATTGGGAGCCAGGACTTCGTCCATATCTCAAAGCAGGTAAAACTCGGACTGTATCCATGCTATAGCGGATGTTGTTGTTGTCTTGCTGTCGTTTTTCATATTAGAAGTTACTTATCTTGTAATTGTTGCTCCAAACAGCTGGATATTTAACCAGAGATTCACGCGTGGTTGAAAGGAAGAAGCCTGGAAAGGCAAAGGCAAGAAAGAGCTTCCAATGGGTCAAGCGGTAACAGGCAAGTACCGCCGCTTTCTTGGCTCGGAATTGTCAAGCAAAGATGATATCTGACGCTATTCTAATAATACTCCAGGTCTATGTTCAAAATTACCATGCCCCTGGTGGCAGGTCCTCCACTATTTGTTGTGGATTCTCTAGTCAGCACAGATCTGTATTTGCACTGGAAGTGCTGTCATTTCGGGGGAAGGCCCTTCAGAGCTCTGTACTCTGATATTGCTGTTTGTGTCGATCATGGAGTTCCTGAGACACCGGCTATTCTGATTTTTTGTATGTTGATACAGCAAACATATCCAGAAAATATGATTTGACTATATCTAGATGCAGAAGATACTTTGCTATGAGCTGCTGCTTGCCAATAAGACTGACTGGGCCTCCGATGGAAGTCAATGCTCAGCTCACACTGTTTTTTTCCCTTTCAGTTTCGTAGGGTTGCACGGCTGTATGTCAACTGATACCACCCATTTTATGACAACTAGTTCCATATTGTATCTCGTGTCCACATGGAAGCTTTGCTTCTGAATATGGTGTTTAAACTTCTCGCTTCCGCTGACCACAAGCTACTGTAACTCCAGACACCAATAGGGCCTCTTTGATTCTCAGGATTTACATAATGACCTTGGTGGATTGGATTCTCTCGAAATTTTCTATATCTAGTTGCATCGTTTGTTAGGTTGCATAATATAAGATTTTTTCTAAGCATTTCTTTGCAATGCACATTTTTCAGATAGATTTTTATTCCACTCAACACACCAGGAAGAATCTTTTAATTTCTCACCAGTGGTTTAATCAAACAAACTTGCATGTAAAGATTCGAGTAGATGTGCGAAATCCATAACGGGTAGTAGGTGCAGATGCACCCACTACCCAAAAAACAAATTTTAAAATGTAAAAAAATTCAAAATAAAAAATTTGTATATACTTCAAGACATTTTATGTTAGTACAAAAAGTTACGTGAAGAAAAAACATTTTTTGTGACCTGAGCAAAAAAGACAAATCCGGACGCTCCAAAATGATTTTGTACGAGATATTTTTTTTGTCTTTTTTGCATAGGTCACAAAAAAGTTTTTCTCCACGACAATGTTTGTGCTAACACAAAATGTTCTAATGTATATCCGAATTTTTTTCTATAATTTTTTGACATTTTAAAAAAAAACTAAAAATGGTTTACATAGTAGGTGCATCTGCACCGGTGCACCTACTACCTATAACGCCGTCTCCGTAGATGCGCTTCTTCTTTTTGGAATCCTGCAAATCAGACCTGAAGTTTTCTCACAAAAAAAAAGAGACCTGAAGCTCAGATAATTCAGTCTGAAAGGAAAAGGTATCCGGATTCACATTTTGGCCGAAATTTGCGTGGAGCATCCTGCATCTAGAAGTTCGCACCCCTGTCCCCGTCGTCACGTCGGATCCGCCGTGCGGAAGGAAGGAAATGCGTCCAGACTCTGGACTCCACGCCGGGAGCCGGCCGCCGCTGCCGTGAACGCAGTTCCCACCAGCCACCGGAAGTAGCAGCCACACACAAGAAAAAGGACACGGCAACCGGGCAACGTCTGGTTCGGTACTCCTCCCGGTTTTCCCACCGTCTCCACGGCTCCACGTCTATTTCAATTCGGCCTCCCGTCCTCTCCTCGCGGCGTCCTAGTCGTCTCGTCGCGCTCCCCAACACAAGCACCCAGCCCAACTACCCGGAGCCGCGGCGGACACCGCATTAAACTCCTCCTCCTCCCGCGCTGCTACGCAATCGAGCTAGCTAGGGTTCTGACTGCCTCCGCCTGAGATCCCCTGTCCGCCTCGCGGGTACGGCGATGGCGACGGCGGCGGACGGCTCCGCGTACTGGCTACGGTGGGAGGTGTTCGTGTGCGGCGCGCTCATCGCCGTGCCCGCGGCGCTCGCGGCGGCGCTGCTGCCGCGCCTGCGGAGATCGGCGCCGCCGCTCCGCGCCACGGACCTCTGGGTCCCCTGCTGGTCCCGGCTCCACCCGGGCTGGCTCCTCGGCTACCGCGCCTTGGCGCTCGCCGCCGCCGTCGCACTCCTCGTCCGCAACATCGTTTCCCACGCCTTCACCGTATTCTTCTTCTACACCCAGTACGCATCCTCCCACCTCCCCTCCTCCGCCTAGCTTTGCTTAATTACCACACATAATTAATCTCGACAAGCACTCACCAGTCACCACACATCGTTTGTACAAACATGCCAGCGGTAGTGTGAGTGTGTCTACAATGTGGTTAGCGTTGACCAGCGGCTCCCTCATGCCTAAATTTATGTCCTGCTCTACTGCTATGACGCCAAGCGTGTTGTATGTTGGAACCATGGCACCACACTGGCCATCAATAGCGATAACTGGCAGTTGTAATCTACATTCGTCCTGTTTTTCTCGCGAGCTTGCGGGAGATCTGCACATCGTTGCAACTTGCAATCAAGCCTGAAATTGAGACACTAGAACCATTGGAACGCTACATCATGCCGAGGAGCAGCCTGGCCCAGTGAGCCTCTTCCCAAGCCATATCGTCTTTTAATTGTGGATACGAGGAATGCGGCATCTGGCCAGTCCCATCATAGTCATAGACACAACCATTTTTGTGTGTTCAAGTCCACCATGTGGTCAGGGTCATCGGGCAAGCGATGCCATTTGCACCACCGGAGCTTCATGCTTGTTCATGTTGGTGTGTTTGGTTGGAGGTCAAGCCAACCTCCAAAATTTGGGCTAATGTTTTGCTTGCCCTTGTTTTGGTTAAAGTAGGTAGGAAAAAATTAACTCGAGTGGGCTAAAGTTGGCATGCAAGATCTGGCAATACCAAAAGCAAGAACCAAAATTATGGTCATGAACAAAAATTGGTAGGTTTGATTTTGGTCACGGACCATACATATGTTAGGAATGAGCAACTATATTCCAATGGGGGCCAGAGGCCAGTACATATACAAGTGTGAGATGAACAGTAAACCTATACACATACACATCTAACACCCCCCTCAAACTCATGGTGGGTCAACAACACTGAGTTTGGAGAGGAAGAACCCATGCTGCGCTCGAGTCTGTGCCTTCGTGAAGAAATCCGCCAGCTGTAACTCGGAGGGCACATAGTGAAGAGCAAGAATCTGATCCTGCACAGCAGCACGCACAAAGGAGGCATCCACGCCGATGTGCTTGGTGAGCTCATGCTTCACCGGGTCACGCGCAATGCTGATGGCACCTGTACTGTCTGACAATAGAGAAGTCGGTGCAGCAGCAGAAACACCAAAGTCTGCTAGCAACCATCGCAACCAGGTCACCTCAGCCGTCAACATAGCCATCGCTCGCAACTCAGCCTCTGCACTGGAGCGGGAGACTGCCTTCTGTTTCTTCGTCTTCCAGGCAATGAGAGATCCTCCAAGAAAAACACAATAGGCAGACAGGAGCGGCGATCAGAAGGATCACTGGCCCACGTAGCATCAGAGTAGGCCTGGAGCTGGAGAGAGCTGGAGCGAGGAAAGAAAAGGCGCGAGAGATCGTGCCACGAAGATATCGTAGAACACGGAGAAGGTGACTATAGTGGACAGAACTGGGAGCAGAGACGAACTGACTCAGAATGTGGACAGGATATGATATGTCTGGACGAGTGACAGCCAGATAGACAAGACTCCCAACAAGATGGCGATAGCGTGTCGGGTCTGTGAGGGGATCACCATCAGTAGCACGAAGCTGAACATTGAGCTCCATAGGAGTCTCAGCAGTGCACTCATCACCAAGAGCGGCGCGAGCAAGAAGATCCTGAATATATTTTTCTTGGGAGATATAGAAGCCATCAGAAGTCGAAGAAACCTCAATCCCAAGAAAATAGCGAAGAGGACCAAGATCTGACATCAGGAACTGCTCACGGAGGCGGGCCTTAACAAAGGCAATATACTCAGAGTCATCGCCAGTAATGATCATGTCATCAACATATAAGAGGAGGAGCGTCCGACCACGAGGTGAGGTGTGGACAAACAGCGCAGGGTCATGGTCGCTAGGCACGAAACCAGCGGCAGTCACCACAGAAGCGAAACGCTCAAACCAGGCGCGAGGGGCTTGTTTAAGGCCATAGAGAGAGCGCCGAAGACGACAAACCATACCATCAGGAACAGAGTACCCCGGTGGTGGCTGCATATAAACCTCCTCACGCAACTCACCATTGAGAAAGCATTCTGGACGTCAAGCTGAGACACAGACCAATGACGAACAGAAGCCACAGCGAGAAGAGTGCGAACAGTGGTCATGTGGGCAACAGGAGCGAATGTCTCATCATAATCGCGTCCCTGCTCCTGCTGAAAGCCACGAGCCACAAGACGAGCTTTGTAACGCTCAAGAGAACCATCGGAGCGAGTCTTGATCTTATAGACCCACTTGCATGTGATGGGACGAACACCGGAGGAGGGGAAACAAGATCCCACGTGCCAGTGCGCTCAAGGGCAGCAATCTCCTCAGCCATCGCAAGCTGCCATTCAGACTGAGCCATGGCATCACGGTAGGAAGTGGGCTCAGCAACAGCAGAAAGACCGTACTGGGAATCAGAATAGCGATCAGGAGACCGTAATGAGGTCCGAGAACGAAGGTTATGAACCGGTGTACACGGGGAAGGTGGCGCTCCGGAAGTAGAGGGCATGCCAGAGGGATCATCCTCAACACGAGGGCGACGAGTGTAGTGGAGAGGAAGGGAGAAAGGGGAGGCACACTGGAGGAGTAGGTGGAGAGGTAGGTGACGAGGGAGGAGAAGAGGGTGGTGTCGAAGGTGTATCAGAAACAGTGGGACTCGCCGGAGGTGGAGGTGGAGAAGGAATATGGGGCACAAGAGGAGATGTGTCAGGGAGTATAAGGAAGGAGATATCCTCAACTGAGAAGGTCGAGGCGGTAGGACGCGGATAGTAGGAACGAGACTCATCAAAAGTCACATCGCGGGAAATACGTAGCCGACGACTAACAGGATCCCAACATCGATAACCCTTGTGCTCATCACTGTAGCCAAGAAAAACACACTCAACCGACTGAGCGGTCAATTTGGTGCGTTCGCGTGGAGCAAGGAGAACATAGCACACGCACCCAAACATGCGAAGAGCAGAGTAGTCAGGAGAACGACCAGAGAGACGCTCCATAGGGATACCACCCTGCAAGGCAGCCGAAGGCTGGATGTTGATAAGATAGGTGGATGCGGAAACAGCCTCAGCCCAAAAGTGGGAGGTAGAGAGGCAGCGATCATCATGCACGAGCCGTCTCTAGGAGGTGGCGATGCTTGCGCTCAGCAACGCCATTCTGAGCGTGGGCACCAGGACAAGAGAACTGGGGAAGAGTACCCTGCTCGGCAAGAAAACCACGCAACATCTGAGAGATATACTCACCAGCCGAGTCAGCACGAAAAACACGAATAGGCGTGGAAAACTGGGTGTGACCATGGCAGCAAATCGCTTGTATATAGAGAGAACCTCGCTGCGAGATTTCATAAAATAGAGCCAAGTGTAGCGAGAGAAATCATCAATAAAAAGAACATAGTAGCGATGACCACCTTTCGAAGCAAAGGGAGCAGGACCCCATACATCGGAGTGAACTAGATCGAAAGGACGCTGAGAGACTGACTCACTCGTAGGATAAGGTAACTGAGTCTGTTTGCCAAGTCTACAACCATTACAATGTAAAGAAACATCACCAGAGACAGACCCTAAAACTCCTTGACGCACTAATGAAGACAAGCGAGAGCCACATATATGACCAAGTCGATGATGCCACTGTTGGAAGGACGCAGAAGAGGAGGCAGCAAGAGCATGTGGACTGGCGGGTGTGGTGGCAGCGGAAGGAACACGAAGCCAGTCAACCTCCCAAAGGCCCTGAGCATCACGGCGCCGAGGGCCAGCTCCAACTAGAGCCTGGGTGCGACGGTCCTGAACAGAGCAAGAGTCGGTATCAAGAATAACACGACAACCAGAATCAGTAAGTTGAGCAGCGGAGAAAAGATTCATAGTAAGACGGGGAACATGAGAAACACTAGGAACAGAGAAAGACGGGGTAGAAAGAGTGCCACGACTAGCAACAGGAAGAGGTGTGCCATCGGCAGTGAGAACATTGACAGGATAATCAAGAGGTCGAATAGAAGACAGAGCAGAAGAATCAGAAGACATGTGAAAGGAAGCTCCAGAATCCAGAACCCACAGAGATGTACCTGACTGTGTAGGTGACGGTGACGGAGCAGCAGTAGTGGAAGCAGTCAGCGAGGCAACGGTGCCTGTCGAGGAAGAGCCTGAGGAAGCCAGCAGACGCTTGAGCCGCACAATGTCCAGATCAGTGAGTGACGAGCTCGGTGAAGGCGTACGACCCACTGTAGAGGAGCGACCCAAGTCACGCTCCTTCTTGAAACAGGTGGACACGAGGTGACCTGGCTTCTTGCAGTAGTCACAGAACATGCGAGGCCGACCCGCTCCTGCAGGGCGCCCGCCCATCCCCCTTGAAGGAGTGGGTAGGAGCGGTGGAGCAGACGACACAGGAGCTCGGGCAGCAAGCACAGTGGGAGTCACAAGCAAACCGGCAGAACGGAGGCGAGTCTCCTCAGCACGAAGCTCTGCAAGTACCTCTGAGATGGGAACACGTCGACCACGGGCAAGCAAGTGAGCACGCCGAGCCTCAAACTCAGGACGGAGGCGAGACAGGAACTCATGGACACGCTGAAACTCCAAATCTGACCTGACTGTCTGACAGCAGCGACAAGTACCACAAACAACGGTCCTCAGAGAGTCAAGCTGACGCCAGATGGCAGAGCACTGTGAGTAGAACTCATCAACAGTAGAGTCTCCTTGCTGAAGATCATGCTCCTGACGGACCACAGATAGGTAAAGAGCATCACCAGAGGGCTGATAGCGCTGACAAAGATAAGTCCACATAGCAGGAGCAGTGCCTAATCCCATGAACTCAGAAGCAAACTGAGGCAGAACACTAGCAGTGAGAACAGCAGCAGCACGGGCATCATCATTGCACCACTGAGTGTAAACAGACAGATCATCCCGGTAAATAGAAAGGGACTCAGAATAATCCGATACCTGCTGGTCGTAGGCTTCAACTGCATGATCATCAGCATCCTTGGCAGCATCCCGATCAGCCTGAGAAGCATCAGCAGCAAGAACAGGTGGCACCGGTGGAGTAGGAGCCACAGGAGCAACGGGGCATGGCGGACAAGAGACCTCGCCAGAGAGAACGCCCCACAACAGGAGGCCGCGCATGTGGATACGCATAAAGCCCACAAACTCGGCGTAGTTGGTGCCATCAAAAATCACAGAGCACCGAGGAACAGCAACATAGCCCGACGGAGACATCACGGGCTCTCTGCTGATTTTTTTTTTGTTTGCAAAGTCAACTCTCAGAATAGATCACGAACCAGCTCTCGATCCAGCTCTCGATCCCGAACGAAACTAGCAAGATCGACCGGGGCAGAGCACCAAAACTTGTGGAAGCTGTTGGGACCGGCCGGAATCGGCCGGAACTGGCCGGAATAGGCCGGCGGCGGCCGGAGAACGGCGGAGACGGGCGGCAGCGGCCGGGGCGGAGACGGGCGCGACAGGGAGCGGCGGCGGCCTAGACGAGCTGGGACGGCACCGATGCAGCTCGATTGTGAGCCAGAGAAGAAGGACGAAGGAGCGTCAGCCAGCCGGAGAAGCTACGGCGACGGCGACGGTGGGCTACGCGGAGTTGCAACGCGCGGGAGGAGAGCAGAGCACCTGAGCTCTGATACCATGTTAGGAATGAGCAACTATATTCCAATGGGGGCCAGAGGCCAGTACATATACAAGTGTGAGATGAACAGTAAACCTATACACATACACATCTAACATGTTGAGTGTATAAGTGGATTGCCATCCCTTTCCATCAGATCGGTCTTTTGGAATAGTGGTCAGCGCATGAAGCTTGACATGGTATCAGAGCCAAGGTCTCGAGTTCGAGTCCTATGTGGCGCGCAATTTTCCTAAAATTGCTGATGCCCCCTCCTTCCACGTACAAGACCCCTTTCTCTTCATGCGCCTACCTCTGAGTTTACACATGTTGACCTGTCTGTGACCGTCACATGTGAGGAGGGGTGTTGAGTGTATAAGTGGATTGCCATCCCTTTCCATCAGATCGGTCTTTTGGAATAGTGGTCAGCGCATGAAGCTTGACAACATACACCCTAAATAAACCACTAAATGAAATTCACCAGCATCTGTATCGTTTTCCTGCTAGATAAAGCTAAAGTGTTTTCCAGTGTCAAGCATTTTTTTTCTCCACGCAAACCTGTTATATTTGTAGTGGAATGTTGTCTATCTTCCGGAAGTGGCTCAGAAGGCATACAGTGACCACGTCCCTTTTATTTACTTCTTATGCTTGTTTCTGAACTGTCGTTTAACTAGTTTTCTTTCCCCAATTGGTTTTGCAGGTGGACCTTTTTACTAGTCACCATATACTTTGCGGTATGTCCTCTGCCTCATAGTGTCTACAAATTCTAACTGTATTGGTAAAAGTTCTATAGGCAGTCATGCACAATTATGCCCACATTTTCCGCTCTGAATGTGCTCATGATTGATTTAGTTTTCTTACAATACTTTTTTTTCGTTTTACTCTTAGTTTGCAACTGCTATATCTGCTCATGGATGTTGGATATACTCAAAGAAAAGCTCGAAAAAAGCTGACGAATCCCATGGATTTTTTAATGTTGATGTCGAAAACCGTGACCTTTCTGGAGAGAGGAAAAAAGATGAGGTAGACAAGATGAAAAACTATTATGAAGAAATAGCAAATGAGAAAAGAGCCGCGTTCTGGGGACGTTGCATGCAAATCATCTACCAGGTTTGAACTCAATTCTCCTGCATTTATTGTTTTCTCAATAGTTATGTTAATTGGGTTTGTATTTGTTGTAGGCATATATACCACGGTAATATTTGATGGTAATACGTCATATTTAATGTTCAGTGCATGTAATGAGCCATGGCAATGTCGTCCAGCTATTTGCTTCAGACTATGCAGCTAGCACTACCATAGCTTTATTTTATGCTTTTCCATGTTATGTCATGTGATTCAGTAGCTGATGCAAAAATTTACATGCAAACTACAAAGTTTTAGCTCTTTTTTTTTTGCCTTTGTATTCTTCCTACCCGTCTTCCCTAAAAGCTTTTCATCTGCACCATGGATACCGAGCTACATTGTTATCTGATGTTCTGAATTGGCCTATGTTGTTTTCTGATAATATAATTATTTGCTTACAGGCTAGTGCAGGAGCGTCAATGTTGACTGATGTCACATTCTGGGGACTCCTTGTGCCGTTCTTCTACCGTGATAGGTTTGGGCTTGCCATGGTACGTGAGCATTCCAGGATGTGAACTATTATTTCAAATTATGAGTGAACAGTATAGTATAGTAAACACCAACAAGCCTCCATTGTCAACAACTCAATTACTTGGCCATCTATATCTATACCTAATAATAAAAGCATTAAGGCTTCTTCTCGTACGTCGTTGAAAATACCCCTAAAGTTCGCACAAATTACCCACCACTGTCACCCATAAGTGGAAAAAACGGTTCGGGTTATTTTTTCCTCTCTCCCTTTTTTTCGTACGTTTGCGTTTCCTGGTTTCGTTTCGTCCGTTTCACCAATGATCGATGCGTGCTTTGGTTTGGTTCCGTCCCTGCTAAAGTTTGGTATGAGTACGTATGTCAAGTCATGTCCGGTTCGATTTCCTTAATCCAATACGAATCTGTCGTACCAAAGTTTGTTTGCGGGATAGAAAACGATTCCGTCTCCAGATCGAAGAAGGTTTTCTCTCGTACTAACCATCTGATCCGATGTGATGACCAGACACGGCAACAGAGTCCGGCACGAACATGATCGACACTGTCCTCAAATAGCCGGCACGCGTGATCGATCAAACACCCGGCCGGCAACGATGACGAGGAGCGACAGGCAACGATGACGAGGAGCGACAATGAGCCGGACGAGAAAGACGTCGGGCTGCCTGAGGAGGCCACACCGTCGGCAACTCGCCATGACCAGCCATAACGACTACGAAGATAAGAACGAGTAGGGATTGGAGCTGTAGGAAGACGACGCTAGGCTGCTCGAGGAGGCCACGCCGCCACCGGCAGCTCGCAATGGCAAGCGACAACGACTACGACTACTGCGACGAAGACAATGACGAGTAGGGATTGGAGCCGGACGATGACGATGTCGGGCCGTGGTGGCGGGTGCCTGGACGACAAAGGGGAAGGAGAAGATCGATCAATTGATTCGGCTCTGCACAGGAGCCACTGCCAACGCGAGGCTTGAACAATGCTGGAATTTGCTGGGAGAGGCAGCGTTGCGTGCTGGATAGTGGATACGCTTTCACGCCGAGACTGATGTCCGCCGGTGCCGACGGTTGGCCACTTCGTCGCGCCGCCGTTACAGCCGTCCCCGCATGCAGCTGACCACCTGTCCGCGTCCCCCACGTCGGGCAGTACATCCACGTTGAAGAAATCGGGCCGGGACGCTTCCAGTTGTGGACTCGTGGGCACCGTCCTCATCTTCCCGGCCTCCGGCCATGGCAATCGATCCCAGACTTCCTCGACCGCGTCAAGGCGCAGGTGGGGTGAGACTGATGGCCACGGTAGATGCTGCCTATATCTCCGCGCCGGTGCCGGCGGTTTGCCGCTCCCACGGTCCCACCTGTGCTCCGCGGTGTCCGTCGTTACGCCGGGAGCCGGGTGAGGATTGAGGCCAGTGGTAGTGCGGCGAGGATCGATGCAGGCCATGGGCGCCGTTGCCGGTCCAGCCAGGCATGAGACTAGAGACGCTGGATTTTGACGAATTGCCTTCCCTTGCTCGAGAGAAGGTGTGCTAAAAAAGATCTTGGCCTGGGCGCAGCCGTTGTAGGCGTTCGAATTCCGGAGGTACAGTTGAACGTCGGCAACAACGTGATCACCCCCACACGGCCCACGCCACCATCTGATGATACCCCAACTCGCAGCCTGTTCCTACTCCAGCAGCGATTTCCTGTCCTGCCTTTCCACCAGTAATGTCGTCTTGGCCTCAGGCAAGGATATCCAGTAGTTGAGGTCCCTATCAGGATTACCCAGCTGCCCAAGAGTACGAACAGTTCAAACTAAAACCGGATCAGCCAAAGTCTACCACATCTCCACATGGATGCATGATCACGACTTGATTTGTAGCAGTCTTTGTCACCAGCGGATGCACACGGTGCAGTGACCGTCGCAATTAACAAATTATTCCATCCCACGGCGAAACCCAAAATGTTAAATTTATGGATTCCAAGATACAAAGTGACGCATTATTTGGAATTGCGCAGGGCGTCCGAGCGGGAAGAATGGTTACTCCACGGTGTTTCTTGAGCGAATAAGTAGCGAAACCGACTGGTGGTCGATTATATATGCCATCAATGATGACAACACCATCGTGCAGCTCTTTTTTGGAGCTGAACGATGACAAGTTCATCGTCGTCGCTCTAGACCCGGACACCATGTAGAGGTTGTAACTTTTCCATGGCGATACTTACATACTAAAGGGGTGCGCTAGATAGTCTATTCTCCAGGGAAATAGGGCCAGATACATTCTTACATGGACAACCGGGAAAAAAGAAGGGGAAGGAGTCGACGACACCGAGCGATTCGTTTGGTACACCGAGAGGCCAAATATTAGAGTGTACCTGGCTCCGCCACTGCAGCCCACGACACGTCCAACAAGAAGAAATAGCCATCAAGACATTTTTCACCCGTTGCAACGCACGGGCACATGTGCTAGTAACTCTTAATTTTATTATCCCTTGTTTATTTTTAGTTATATACCGGTCAACTATACTGAGTAGCTGATTTATAAGAACCATAGTACATTAGTACATACTGATCGACATCAACGTTCTGAAACTTGATTTCATGTCATGGTCTAGTCTTATATTTTATACACAAGAAAGATGACTTCAAAACTGGAATCTTGCCACAGATCATTCATGAATGGATAAGCTTCGGCTATTTTTTGTTTTGCCAAATTTATGACTTTCAAGATACTGACTAATGTGTTGCTATGTTATATCAACCTTTTCAAATCTTCGTTCAGGTCACTGATGGCATGCACTCTCTTAATGTTATTTTTCTACTCATAGACACACTTCTCAACAATATGGTAAGATAACATGTAAACCATAGTGCTTTGCCTTTTGTGTTAGTTCATTTAGTTGCTCATTCAGTTTAACCTCGTGTTCTTCAGCCTTTCCCCTGGTACCGGATCGCCTTTTTTGTATTTTGGAGCTGCTCCTACATAACCTTCCAATGGGTCCTTCATGCTTGCGGAGGTCTATCTTGGTACGTCCTCTTCCCCCTCCCTATTGTTCACTTAATAAGACCGAGTTCGATGGAACGCCTTAAATTTGCCATTTTGTGACTCAGGTGCATGTTTTTATTAAAAATAAAGATCTATAGCGTAGTAAAATAAATTAAAATTAGAGCCTTAGTTGTATAGGAAAATCCCATTGGCATCGTAAGAGGAAAAACAGAGTCTGCTGCTGTAAACTCTTAAACAGAAATAGAAAATAAAATGAAAATTTTATGGTCTATGCTCTCGCATGGGCATGTGATATAGTTTCTCTATGAAATCAGACCTGTGATCGACTTATCTCGAGGTTTTGTGTGACTCTTCTGAATTGGTTAAAATGTGCTCTGCCATTTGCATGTGGCATAGTTTATCCAAGTGAGCGGGACATGTGTTAGATGTATTCTTATGGTGTGTGTGCGAGTGTGACTATGATCTGAACTGCTATAATAGCCTCAGTTCTGACCAAATTTAGATTTTCCTGAACAGATAATAAGATTCTTGTGCTCTAATTTGTTTTAAAGAAAACTTATTGTGCTCTAAGTATTGAAAGTAAATACTAGAATATCTCTAATACTTCCCTGGTTCTTGTACACTGATATCTTCACTAGTTCAGTAGTATGCTTTTGAGATAAGGGCATTCTACTTCTATATTTGATGATGTAATTCTGTTACCATGTTCTTCAGGTGGCCTTACCCATTTCTCGACCTTTCGTCGTCTGGGGCTCCTTTGTGGTTTGTGTCTCTATCACCTCATTTTACCCTTAATCATCTGTCGAACATGCAATCCTCACTGCAACATTGATCTGGTGCAGGTACCTCGCCATGGCCATTGCTCACGTCCCCTGTTTCTCTCTGTATTGGTTGATTGTCAAGGGGAAGCGCGCTTACTTCCCAAGGCTGTTCCCACGTGCTTATGTGAGAAGTAGATAGATCATGCGTCTAACCGTCGACCACGTGTCGTAACAAGAGACAGGAATTATGTTCAGGCTTGATAGCTCCCAAGTGTGTTCTTGTATAGTCCTGTAGAATAACAATCCCGTCTAAGTAAGGCTGAATTCCGAAGCCCATCGGGATTGATATTTGTTAACTACGAAAATGAAATACAGAGGTGATTGTTAACGTGGGCTCCTTGCTCCTTGTGTTATCGTCATCGTCTATATCATACCACTGAAAGCATTCTTTGCTATGTCACAGACTCAGAGAATTCATATAACGTGCAAGTTTTAAGTGATCAGAACTGTACAAGCTGTAGAGCATTTTGTTCAATCACAATTTACAACGCATCAGTAGAGCTTTACGCACATATTACTTCAGGGGTGGAATGTGAGACCTGTTTTAATCAACAGTACAATGTCGCAATCCCTTGCCGGGTTCTAAGTTACACTGTTTTCACCACATTGTTGATGTGGATGTGCTAAGCTATATGCACATTGAGAACTCAAAAGCTTCTCATGGGCGACTACAATTAGAAAGGAGGATGGATAGTGCATAAATAAGCTCCCTCGTCGAATCTTGATTATGCACAAGTTGCTGCAATCTCAATCACCGAGCAATTCAGCGCCATTACCACGGATCACTTCGACGTCGCTGCTCACAATCTCTGCTTCTCGCCGCCTGTTGTCGCCCTGCCCGAAGACGAGGCCATCCTCTTCATGAAATCGGCCAAAAAGTCGACGTAATTCGGTCCCGTCTGCAGCCGCACCAGGTTCGTCCGGTAGGGAATCAGTATCGTCTTGAGCCCTGCACACGCATCAGCCAAGCAGCTCAGCATTTTGCTGACAAAGAAATTTTCACCACCAAAATTCCCAATTCAAAGGGAGCTGAAATTGAGATTCAGACCGAAGAGGCACATAGAGCGGTAGATGGCGGCGGCGGCGACGCCGTCGAGCGCGGGCGTCTTGCGGCTGCCCTCGAGGCACCGGAGGAAGGCGAGGTCGGCGCGGAGGAGCTGCGCCTGGTCGTGCGTGTCGTAGGCCATGTCGTGGCAGTAGCAGCAGAAGTCGAGGTGGTCTGCGGGGCGTCGGTCCCAGAGCACGGAGCCGGCCTCCTTGCCGCTGGACCAGTTGGGCCCGCAGTAGTGGCCGTAGCGCGGGAAGAGCTTGGAGAGCCAGGCCCTGGCGCCGCCGTGCCAGGGGAGGCGCGCCACGTAGGGCCGGAAGAGCGGCACCGCGCACCCGACCAGCTGCAGCTCCGCCTCCGCGTCCTTCTCCGCCGCCCGCCGCGTCGCGGACAGGGACGAGGGGGCCAAGCTCGGTGAGGCGCCGCGGCGGAGGGGGATTAGGGAGGAGAGGAAGGAGATGAGCGGGTGGGCGGCGGCGTCGGGCCGCGGGGGAGGCGCGGCGGAAGAAGGGGCGACGGGCGGAGGGGCGGTCGATGGGGTTGGGGGTGGGACGGGGCGGAAGAGGAGGGCGGCCGGGTTGAGGCGGAGCCGCCGCTTGGGATTATTCGGCGGGGAAGAAGAAGAGGAGGATGAGGGGGAGGCGACCTCCATTGCCGCGGCGCCGCCTGCCGCCGTCGCCGGTGGCCCGATTTCTCTCAGGTCGGTTCGGGCGGGGGACCCGCAGATGGCCGGGAACGGTGGCGTGTGGCTGAGCGGATTTGTTACGTTTGGGTTGGGAGGTGTGTGGGGCCGCGGCGAAGTTATTTGAGGCGGGGATTGGGCGGCCTGACCTCCATGGTTTCCGGTGGTGGGATAAAACGGAGGATCCGGAGTCGGATGCCGCCCGCGTGCGGTGTCCGCGGCGGGGCGGCGCGGCGCGCCCGGTGCTGACGCGTGGTGTCGTGACTCGTCTCGCTCAGTCGGTTCGTATGCTGGCCGGCGCCTGAACCTGTGGCTGTAGTTGCTGTTCCGTATCAGCCTGCCGGTAGCTATGGCGTCTGGAGGACTCTGGAGAGATGTTTGTGGCGTCGGCGATGGAAGGTGCAGAGTTCTACTCTGTGTTGCTGTTTTTTTTTCCAGCTCAGATGCTTTGCCAAATACTTGAAATTACAGTGGATTCCCACAACCGTTTACTGTTTGTTTGGTCCGCTTTTATGCTGCACTGTGTTTATTTTACAGATTGCTGTGAAAAATAAGCAAAACCAGGTGCTACAACAAACACTAAAATAGAAAAAAGTGGTTGGGCTGGATTACCATAATCACCGCAACGTCAAACATGGCCAATAAGAACTGCTAGATTTGTAACACGTTTTGTGATTGTGTCAACGCCAGATAGGTTGCGTATTATCTTGTAGAGTCAGTATAACTGCACGCAGGGCTCATAGGGGTAGGGTGTGCGTGCGTGCGTTCATAGGGGTGAGTGTGTGCGCGTGTATATGAGCGCTTGCGTTGTACTGTGTTTCGCAAAAAAAAAAAAAAAACACGTTTTGTGATTGTGTCAACGCCAGATAGGTTGCGTATTATCTTGTAGAGTCAGTATAACTGCACGCAGCTCATCGGACTGCACGCAGCTCATCTGAAGATTTGACCAAAAATTGGCCACCAAAGTGGCGTCTAAATACAGTCAATATGGGCAAACGAAGGCCATTACACTTTCAAAAACCTGGAACCTATACCGTGCTTGGCTTGTTCTCCTCAATAAACTCCCGGTATTCTTTCTTCATCTTCACACCGGAGAAAGTCCTGCATTTTCCAAGATTAAGGAAGATCAGAACGGTAGCCCTACTATGGCATAATGACATCATGTAAACTAGGCGGGGGATTCCACATCTCCCTAAAACAAGTTCCAAGGAGAAAATACAGGTAGAAGCCTGGTTGACGCAGAAACAATGCTACCCATCATTGTGATATGTTTAAGAAGAGGTTCTTCTAAGAGGATATACTTATTTGTGTGGTTTGAGCTTTTGGTATCATTTTCAGGATGGTGACAGCTCAAACTGCCCGTGGTTGCATCAAAATTTTGTTTACTGTGGGATTTGTTATTCTAGCGCAACCTGACCACCGAAAAACGAGATAATCATGGTGGTTAACTGGTTACTGAGTACTGACCAATCTGGCTTATTGTTACCAAAAGCATAAGTACAAAGGTAAAGTTATGTAAAACGTATAACATCCTTCCACTACGAAAAATAGAATACTCATATACTCCCTCCGTTCTAAATTAGATGACATCCACATGTGGCCACATGGAAGTCATCTAATTTAGAACTGAGGGAGTATCAGCTAACCCAATGTTTAGATAAGTTGTGCCTTAGGTTACATCTGTTGTTGAGTAGAAAAATATATGAAATGTATCACTACCTACAAGAGAGCACGGAAGAGACAAAATTGATCTGATTTGACTTTATATAGAAAAACTAGCAAGACCAATCTAAGTAGCAAACCTGATCATTTCTTTGTTCTTAAAAAATTGGACACAAGGTGTTCCCATGATGCCTGCAGCTTCTGCTATTTCAGGATCCTCCTCGATGTCGATTTCAACAAAATGGACGTATTCATCATACTCATCTATGACCTGTAAGAAATATCATTTTTATACGGATGAGGTACCATTATTAGCAAGCAACAGAACATACAATCAAAATAAAATACAATGGAACAAGAACTTATGTAGCATAATATCAGCAAGAGTGTTGCAGTTGCAGTGCTGCACCCAGTGGTAGTCGATAAACTAGTAAATTTAACTTTGACCAGCAAAGTGGCAGGTTCCTAGTTCCTAAAAGGCTACCACTGTGATCACACCATGCATACCGTGCATCAGCAAGCATAGAGAAGTGTGCTATCTTGTATAAGAAACTCATAACTGGAATAAGGTCTGACGATGTTCTCAAAGTTCAATTGCAAAATTTAAGAACTAACCTTGTTCAGAATTGGTTTTAAGGTTCTGCAGGGACCACATGTGGGAGACGTATATAGAACCAAAATGAGCCTTGGACTCCCATGGTATAATTTGCGGAGTGCATACTGCAAAGATAACAAGCTCAGGATCAAGTTCGACATAGACACTTGCTTTTCTATGATCCTCACTATGTATAAATATGTTAAGCACCTGTCCCCTGTGCTTTGTGTGAGTAATGTCGAAGCCCATCTCAACATCTTTGCCTGTAATCTCCTTCTTTGGTTCTTCACGAACAGGCTGTAATTTAATTAAGTAGCACACAGAATTATATCGTGTAAGCTTGATCGATTGTTATGGAAAATAACCCCCTGATAAACTTGAAGATGCTTTTAGCATGCATGCACTAATGATCAGTAATAGCTCTAGTTTTATCCACTCAAAGTCACAATTTTTTAATACAGAACATATAGCAACTTGCAATTTCATATGGCTACAGCTCATGATGATAAAACTCTAAACTGTAAACTTTATACACAGAAACGTAATCCAACGTGGTTACGTGCAATGCTATATATGGAACTAGGATGCTAAATTAGAGTATGGAGACAAAACAACACAAATTACTGGACCAAGCAAAATGAAGATTGGCACATGCACATACTTTTTGTGAAAAATAATACCTGGTGAAATTCTACAAGAAGATCATTGGCAACTAAGTATCTTTCAACTGACAAAGCCGCTATACATCCTGATCCAGCTGCAGTAACGGCTTGCCTCCATTCATGGTCCTGCACGTAAAGATACATGAAAACCAAAATGGCCATGAGAATGGCTGAAAGAAGAAAAATATATCAGGATATCTTTATTCCACGAATAGATATCTAATGATGACTTTGTACAATGTCTATGTCTTAGAACATAAATTGCATTTGCTGAGGAATCTTCAAACAGGTGATAACAAAATTTGATTTACTATTGCCATCAAGAAATGATGTACTACTGCATACAACAAATGACATGGCGAGATCATGGCACACATGAACGCAACAAGATTAAGTCCAGCTTTCTTTAAGCAACACACTTTACAACCGTGTAGGAGTTTCACACAGGGAGTGAGTACTGAGTTACCTGCACATCACCAGCAGCAAATACACCGTCAACTGAAGTTTTTGCACTGCCTTCTTCAACCAAAATATATCCAGAGCTATCAAGTTCAATTTGACCTTCTAGCAGCTGACTGTTTGGAGTATGTCCTATCCCATAAAATAGACCTTTCACCTCAAGAACTGATTCCTCTCCCGTATCAATATTCCTCAACTGAATACCGGACATCTGGCCTTTGGAATTGCCGACGACATCCACAGCTTCTGTATTGAAATGTACTGTTATGTTGGGGTTGTTGAGTACTCTGAAACATTCGCCATAATCAACCTGTTAACCAAACATCCAGGCAATTGAAATTTTACTTCATTAATATATCATGCAACTGAAGAGTAGTTAAGATCCTTCTAAGAACTTAAAAATTTCATCTACCATAAGTTCCAAAACAATTATAGCCCTCAAGCTGCAGTTAGGCTTAGTTTGCATCAGGCACTAATTGTAATACTAGTGAAGTAAAAAGGTACTGCTCTAACCAACATTTTAAAGTGGTAAGTCAGCAAACTACTATGCAATAAATAACATCATTGAATGGTGAATGAGTTGACAATATTAAAAAATAGATGAAAGGTAGAAAATTTAATCCTACATTACTTTTACAACTGTTTAAGCTATCAACAGATGTGAATGCCAAATATAAGTAGAATCTTGATAATCCATGTGGGGGAGATTTACATGAACAGATAAGACTTTTTTGTATTGTCACAGTGAAGGATATACTTCTATAGGGAAAAGACGTAGAAAATGTCTTACCGGTCCTGCATAGCTTTGGATGCTCGTAGTTGAGCCCTTCGAACAAGTAAATGAACATGACAGGCATATTTTGTCAAATATATCGCTTCCTCAGTAGCTGTATCGCCGCCTCCAACGACCGCAAGAACTTGACCCTTATACAGTGGTGATGCTCCATCACAAATTGCACATGCGCTGATACCTCTACTCCAGAATTCTTCTTCACGAGGTAATCGAAGGCGCTTAGCAGTAGCTCCAGTTGCAATGATTACACTATGAGATTTCACCTATATATCCCACTGAGATTAGTACAGTAGAAAACAGTGCAAAATAATTTACGTGCATAACAAATTTATCACTGGTGATTGCTATCAATATACATTACAGGCAAAACTAAGAGTCAAGTTGTGAACATAGAACAAAAGAGTACTAGAGTAGACAAAGACCTAACTAACTAAAGCACATATAATACTGCACAGGTTTATATTTAATAAGATATTTGTTTAGATTAAATCACACTAATACTAATCAGTGAATTGTCACAAAATTGACCTACATCACTACCTTGTTAAAAGAGGCAAGTTCAGAGTCCAAAGTAAGTAATGGCACATCAAGAAGAAGAAGAGTAAGTGCTTACCTCCCGGTCGCTGCTGCGAATCACAAACGGCCTGCTCTTCAAATCCACAAACTCAACATCTTCTTGGTGAAGCTCTGCGCCCCATCGCTCTGCTTGCTTCCGCATTCTAGTTCAAATCAAGAATCCATTATGAAACACACAGGTACCAAACACAACACTTATCAATTCAGTACAAATAGTACTGCGCATTCTTACTTGTCCATTAGATCAGGTCCGGTGATGCCATCGGGGAACCCGGGGAAGTTCTCCACCTCGGTGGTGGTCATCAGCTGGCCTCCGGGAACGCCGCCCACCTGGTAGCCTTCGAAGACGACGGGTTTAAGGTTGGCCCGCGCGGCGTAGATGGCGGCGGTGTACCCTGCCGGGCCAGAGCCGATGATCACCAGGTTCTCCACTCCCCTGCCAACATCTGCAGCAACGAGAAAACAGTTATGAGCTGGTCCAATTCACTACATGAGCGACGCTGTTAGCCCCCTTAGCTCTAGGAGTATAGACTGAGGTGAGTCCAATCTAACATCTGACCAGACGGGAGCAAAGGAGGGAGACGAAGGGGTGTACCTGAGGGGGGAGAGGTGGCGGCGGCCTCCTCGTCGACGGCGGGGGCGGCGGCGGCGCGCAGAGCCTTGGAGGCGCGAGAAGTGGAGGCGGCGGGGAGAGGGCGGCAAGAGGGGAAGGAGACTCGGCGGCTGCGAGAGGACGACGGCGGGGCGGACGAAAGGGCGGCGGCCACGGCAAGGCGCGTGACCGCCATCGGGGAGCGGGGCGAGTGGGGGAGGCGGGGAAGAGGGAGGAGGTGGCCGGTTGTGCGTCGGTGGGTGGTGGGTGGTGGTGGACTGGTGGTGTTGGCGGAGAGGACAAACCGGGAATCGAATCGAGCGGAGGGTGTGGAGCACAGGGGAGCGGATGGGTGGATTGGGTAGGGGCTCTCGCTGTGCCGCGCCTGGTGCCTGCCGGAGCCGGTTGCCTCGTTTTTCTTGGTTCTGCTGCACACCACACCTCGCCGTTGTTGTCCCTTTCGGCGTTGAGCTTTCAGGAACCTCGGCAGCTCCAGCGCGATTCCCTGTCTAGAATGTCTGAGAAAGCATTAAAGAGTTTATATAGAGTAAAAAATACAACGGAATTTGTCCGCAATATTCAGTTTGATCACTTTCTTTCGGAAATGTGAATTTACAGTCATTCATGGAAGACGCGTTATCAGCTCAAATACGCTACGCCGCAACTACGTATTTGCTGATGTGGCATCGTTTCTCACGTTACCATTTCAAACTTAACCGACACCAGTTGCAGCAGGGGGTTTTCGCAAAAAATGGTAGGGTTCGAAAACCCCTCCTAGTAGCCGCCGGAAAAAAGAGGAGGTGGGTAGGTCGTCATGGATGCGAATTGAAGGTCGATTCGTGGCAGGGAGGGTTGGATTTGTGGTGAATCGGATCGGAGAAGAAGAAGAAATCGTCGGCGCGACAGAATCGGCAACGACGCCGATGAGGGAGGGAAGGGAGGGAGCATGCCCGGTCGATCGAGCTCGCTCTGATACCACTTTGCCAGGATCCCAATGGATCTGACATAAAGAGGATCATGAAGAAGGGATTTTGAAGAGATTCGGTAGATAAACTGGGTAAATTGCATAACTAAGTAAAAGATAAATTGCAGAAAAATAAAGATAAAATTAGGATTTCATTTGGCTATATAAAGATCTAGCCAACTAATAGATGCCAACAAGGTAGAATACCGAATATGCACTCATAGTTACCAACATACTATTCCATACCACTAATCTCCCTATTACACACCATACTAGTCCCTGACAATCCCTTACTCTGAAATCCATAATTCTCCACTTCCATGATAGTCGCGCGGCGCCACCGCTGCTCCACACTCACTGCCAGCCCTCCATCCTTTTGCCTCCCCTCTCCCGTGTTCATCTTCCTGTCATTCAGCGGCTCCTCCAGGTCTTCTGAACGACATCAAGTTCCCGCCATTTTTTTGGTATACTGCCCTGGTTGAGGCCGGCAGGTGAATGTCTTCGTCTCCTCCACCAATGAGCACACGTGATGGACCTTATGTAAGTGTATCAAGCATGGGGTTAGTAGAACTTTGCTTCATTTCAAATCCAACATGTGTTTTTCTAGAAGTTTTGTTTCAAATCCAGCATGTATTCTTTGGAAATGGCAATGTTTTGAATGTTCAAGCTCGAGCACGTTGGGCATCTCATTGACAGCAAAGCGATGACATGTGAAGAAGTTGTTTAAGCGCTCGGATGGGCAGACGATCGTAGGGAAGACTTGTAAATTGCATTGGGAAGAAGTCCCTAGAGGAATAGGGAAGAGGAGCTGGTGGCGGCAGCGGCAGTAGCATCATAGCAACTGCAAATGAGAAGATATTGATGAAAACTCTTACTAAAGTTCTATTTTTAGGGAGAGAAGTGGTTTCGCTGTTGAAAGTTGAAGTGGCAATGTTGTGCTTCATTGCTACTGAACCTAAAGAGGTTAACTGTTGGTCCAGTTATCTGAACCATGTATTTTTGACACAATTTTAAAGGAGTTAATTGCACCGGCGGTCACACATCTCGTCGCGTATGTGCACTTAAATCACACATCTAAAAAACGTGATTTTTTGGTCTCACAACTGAACAAACGTGTGCACTTTGGTCACAAGCAGGACACATCATCCCGTTTTGGACTGAAATTTTCCAGAAAACCCCCTGGAGTAACATTAGGAGTGCCAAATTGCAAAATTATACACCTGGCGGGTGGGGCCCACCCGTTAGACTTGTCTTCTACCTCAAGCACACCTCCCACGGCCACGCTGGTCGACCCGCCGCCACCGCCCCCCGCGCCGCTCCCTCCGCTCAGCCCGGAGTTGAGCCCGCGGCGGTGCGGGAACGACACGGTGAGGTGCTGGGGTGTGAAGGTACCCAAGGTGTACGCACACGGCACACACCACCTTCGTGTCCATTGAGGCCGACGGCGACACCGTGTGCGCCGTCATGACCAGCAACTACTCCGTCGTCTGCTGGGGCAACGACGGCCGCTTCGACAGGAATCATATCGTGTACAACAACAGCCTGCCGGGGCATGCGCGCCCAAGGAGATCTGCGCCTGCGATGTTGTCTCCGGCCCAGGGACGCTCTGCGGTACCGACGGCGGACTGAACGGAGTAGAGCTCGCCGTGTGCCAGCCTTGCAAGCAGATGCTGAACGCGTCTAGGATCATAGTCGCGGAAGAGGCCAAGATCGGTAGCGGCAGCTTCAGCTCAGGCGTTGAATTTTTTTTCTTTGCTGAGAAAATCATGTGGGCCTTTTCTAATTTTACAATATGGCCCTCCTAATATTAAAGTAGGAGGTTTTCTGAAAACTTTCTATCTAGAACGGGATGACGTGTCCCGTTTGTGACCAAAGTGCACACATTTGTTAAGTTGTGTGACCCGTTATTCAGATGTGTGACTTAAATGCACATACGCGACGAGATGTGTGACCGTCAGTACAATTAAGTCATCCTAAAGAAGTGAACTGTTATCTGCTACTTGCAATGTCTTATGTTATTTGAACCTTGTATCTAATGGATATGTCAGTTCTATTTGAAATGGAATCAGTTTGTGATATTGTTTGACTGTTGCAATTGTGTGTTAATTATTTGCATTGTGTGAGTGTGACTGTGTGATAATTATTTGAAAACTGAAATGTGAACAATGATCAGTCGCAATTGTCATTTGAACAATGCACATATCTCTGTTTAGCTGAACTTTATTGCAAATAGGGCTAGGCCAACTAATCAGTTTAACAATTTTAACACTCAAGTTCATTTTTAAAGTGCACATAACAGATAACAAACTTTGCACAAATTTGGAGCAACATTAATAGGTACATTGTCAAGAACTTGGCTGGTGGTACATATAGCAAATTAGGTAAAACTTTTGGTTTTTAGATAGCAAATCCATTACAGTAGCAAAATGTACTGCTCAGGATATAAGAAGTAGCAAACACAACAAACTTGGTTTTTAGAGCCACAATACATGCCTGGAAACATAAGATTACCAAACTATTTGAAAGCTGATAGATGAATTCATCTCAATGCATTAAACATGTTAACTTTCTTAGATTTATTGGACTGCACATCACGTGTTGCTCTAGGATCACTTGTCCTAGCCATCTTTGCATCTGATGGGAGAAACCCTACTCCTACCTCCAGATTGTATTGATATGGAATATACAAGAATGATTACAAGGGGCTCCTAGTTGAAGGACTAACTCGTCGCACAAATCAATCCAGGTTTTAGGGCTATATGGTGTATGGTGATGATGGCATAGGTGTATGATAGCCTGCAAGTGCACAGAGTTTTTGTACCTGTTTTCAAAGTAAGAGTATTGATCCCATTAAGAGCTAATTGTTTTTTCTTGTAAAGGTTTATGGGGAAATTGTATGCAAGTTGTTGTTGATTCTAAACAAAATAGTGATGTGGTTTGTTGAGAGTTTTAACTGCGATTAAATTAAATAACATAACTGAAAATAAGAACAAGTACATAGTTGAATTATGAAAGCAGCAACAAGACTAAAGCGATCTCAGGAGTACCAGAGTTGCCACTAATTTGATATGATTATGAAGCATAACATTCTACCTATGAAATATCTCCAACGTAAGGGAAGAGTAAAAATAAAGATGCACTTTATATCCATAAAATTTACACCACGCACTCCACTACCGCTCCCTTTGCATCCACCGTGGAGAAACAATAATTAAGGGTCTCCCTATGAAAACATAGTACTGAAAACCCATGGGTCTCCGTTGTTCCCCTGTAGGTGGTCGGCAAAGGAAGACGTAACTTATGTCACTACGTACCTCTCAGCTAAGTACATCAACATCAATATCATTTCAAGTCCGCAAGTGTTATAATGTTGCATGGCTGACTTCACATAACATATTAATGAACATTTACCACACCATATCACATAGATCAAATATATTATTGTATTCAGTTCACATAATTGCTAGGGTTACTACATATTCCCGAGAACTATGAAATATATTTAGGACTCAGACATGAGGGCGCAATACAACATCGAGGTGTTCGTCTGAATAACAGATGCATGCTTATTGCAATAAACGTACATATCCACAATAGGTTTCGGGATTACAATGAGATGGATGGATAAATCGATTACTAGGCATAGATTGATAATCAATACTGTAGACTTGAAGCTGAGATGGTGGCGTGGATTATGTCCTTCTTCCGATTATCCTTCCAGATCCCTTCCGGAGGTGAAGTATGTGTGTCGTATTGGGTGATGTGTTTCTCCATTACTAGATCTGTTTCCACGAGACGTCTGCTTATAACAAAGGAATGGCATCAATGTGCGATACAACCGCCAGTACGAGCGAGTGCGGTCGTACCGCAGGTCGTCAACTCTGTTGCCTAATCTGGTTTGAGCTTTGTTTGGGTTGAGATATATGATTATTCATTGGGAAGGTGCTTATGACATCCAATTAACACATTTTCTTCCATAAAGTAAGTATGTTCCAAATAATGCTCCAGACAATTTAGTTTTTGAGATCCTGATGAAATCATGCAAAAATTAAGGAGCATGCAAGCATGGCAAAATGTAAAAAAAAAACCTATGTCTACGATGCAAAAAAATATTAATAAAACATGACATAAAATGCACTAATCAATATCCCCAAGTTTGGACTTCTGCTTGTCCCCGAGCAAAATTGCATCTTAAGTGAACATGTCATTATGTTCATGAATCACGAGTCGGTAAAATAGAATGAGGACATTGCCACATTCATGTAAAATAAGAAGAATGAAACTAGCAAGAGTTTTAGCATGATTTCAACGATCATTGGACCAAAGAGGTTTCCACGATTTTGTAGTAACCAACTGTACAGGAATAAAAATTGATTATAATGATTAAGCTCTTCATGTTTATTTATACTTTTAGAGTTTTGAATGATCTTTTGGGGAATCAGTCTTTGTAGCTAGACGCTTTGATGTCCTCTTGTAAGGTTGACGACTTTGGTACACTCACCTGAAATTTCTGATCGAGGATCCCCTTTGCAAGTCAAGCAAGTTTCCACTGTCGGGAGAAATTTTTGAGACAAAAAAAGGCATAGTTGAGCACGAATCAAGAGTTCTTTCAAGTCGAATATATATGTTTGTCAATCTTCGAGATTTCCACTCCCAAACAGATATGAATAAGTTGTTCGATCTACAGCGACAAGTTTGTGAAGGGTTTTGTTGATTTCCCGTGACAATCAACTGAAGGAACCGGGTCAAGCTCGTGGACTTGGCTAACGCAGGTGAATGCTAAGTCAGAGGACTTGGGTGCATGCATGCATAGTCTGTCCAAACGAAGACGTAGATATGAGCCAACAAATTGAACTTCGGGAAACAAATCAGGACATTATGTTCCCTTTACTTTCTGTTCATACCATTTTTTTCTATTTCCGTTGATTTAGATATTAGGCTCACTTCACGCTGTCATCTATATATCCGAAGGCTCAGTTATCTATTTGTTTGATCTTCTCTGCTACTAAAAGCAGCATTAGTGTTAACATAGAATTTTTCAGCCATCTCTCTGTTGGTTCAACTATGAGTTGCTTCAAGTTTCAAGTTCCTCCTAGCTTATAAACATGCTTCAAAGTTTCAAAGTACCCATTTTTATTAGAGTAATTTTTATAATTTCCTATTCACCCCTTATAGTTGTATATCTTGATCCTTCAAACATGCACATGCCCGCCACTAGTAACCAAAATATCAGTGACGGTGGCAGCCTATCACTGGTAACCAACCAGTGATGATATATCGGTGACTCACGGCTGCCTCGTCACCAATAAGGGTTTTAGGCACCTCACTAGTAAGCCATTTTGCAATAGTAGTCTCCATAATCTTATCGACTACGGAGAATTAGAACGACCATCATACAATATATTGTCTCACAACAAAATCGCACATTTGATGATACATATAGTTGATGATGTTATCTCACACCATTCTCCTATACACAACAACTATGAACAACATTCTTTACCAAAATCAATACCAAACTTATTTTCACATTATTTTGCATCCCTATATTATCTAACACCCATTGTCACTATCAAGAAGAAAAGAAAAGACACCCTCTAATATGAAGCAAACCGACGTGCCATTTTATCACATCTTCATAATAGGAACATGCATACCAATTTGTCCTGTTCCCTTTCCTACCCTAGTTCTATGGCCCCTCTCTCGATGGTAGCTCGGCGACCTGTGTTGCCGCCATCGTGCACCGGTGCACCCGGTAATTATCCTGTCGTGGCCGTGAAGCATAATGTCGATATGAATCACCGAGTTAGGGTACTTCTGTCGATGCTGTATTCATGGTTCTGACAATGGTCTAGGTGCTTCTCTTCGGCCTCCACCTTCATGTCCACCACCTTGTCGTCCTCCATAGTAACAGTGAACACAAAAGGGCCCACGGGAAAGAAGTCATCCATGGCAAGTACGGGCTCGAGAGCCTTGACCACCTCCCTCATAGTGGGCCTAGATTTTGGGTTCTGGCTGAGACACTTGTACGCCACCAGTGATGCCACCTTGGCACCTTTGCATGAGTACTGGCACTCAAAGTTGGGTCCATGAATTTATTCAACATGTGAGAGCGCTTGAGGTACGGCCTAGCCCAGTGCACCAGGTTCTGCTCCCTCAGTCGCCGCGAGCGATCTACTGATTGTAGCCCAGAGAGAAGCTCCAGGAGCACTACACCAAAGCTATATACATCGCTCTTGACGGTCAAGTGGCCTGTCATGATGTACTCTGGCGCTGCATAACCGTGCGTTCCCATGACACGTGTTGTCACGTGTGTCTCTTCGCCTTGGGGCCCATCCTTGGCCAGCCCAAAGTCTGACAACTTCGTGTTGTAATCTAAAAATATCGTACATTGAAATTTTGTAAAGGGAAATAAGCTAAAGTGATATATAATGAGTTATAAACTAAAGATGTTCTCAAACTAGAGATAAGGTAAAGATATTTTTACAATTGCGGTATTATTCATATTTTACTAATTTATGGATATTTCTGTGGGACTGACCATGCAAGGAGGCTAAATGTATGTTGGATGGTGAGGCGAGGACATCCATGATTTCTCAAGTTTGGCATGCATCCAAGTATCTTAGCAGAAAGATTGAAGTTATAGGTGGCTTACCGAGTCGAGCAAGATGTTGGAGGCCTTAAAGTCGCGGTAGATTACATGCGAGTCGGCATCGTGGAGAAAGGCGAGGCCCTTGGCTGCACCGATGGCGATCTTCATCCTCGTCATCCACTGGAGAGAGCCAATACCTAAAGTAATTAAATAGGATATCTGTGGTCAGTTTCCTCTCCACGTTGACCAAGAGTTGTTCTTTTTTCTTTTGCCGGGGATTGACCAAGAGTTGTTGGTAGGATAAATAATTTAATAAACCAAAATATCCAATTTATACTACTGTCATGTCACATTAAATAAGAGATGGAACATGGCTTCGGTTCCACTCCTTCATTAATTTTGTATATAGGTGTTGTCGCTAGGAAGGTGGCTTCCGTTTGATCGATATTTTTTAAAAAGCTCTGTTGGCTTTCATTATAATAAAGAAAAAAATGGTTGTGTTCATTGTTTTGATGCAGAGGCTGGGGTTCACCCTCCGTTTCAGAAAAGAAAAACTGTTGCTCCGAATTATAAAGTGAGAGCAGAAAGCAGTGAAGAACTCACGTTTGAAGAGGTGGTTCTCCAGGCTCCCGGCGCTCATGTACTCGTACACCAGCATCCTGTGCTGGTCCTCGTAGCAGTACCCGATCAATTTCACCAGGTTCTTATGCCTGAGTTGCCCAAGAAAGAAGACCTCAGCCTACAAGAACAGCCCAATAGTAGTATAAGCTAGCCATTCGATCACCAACTGGGATGCGAAATGATGCGGCAAGCATCTTCTGATCGTGCATTGCACTCCTGCTCGATCGGCACTCACCAGCCACTCCTTGTGGCCCTGCGTGCCGCCGTCGAGGTCGAGGTACTTGACGGCGACAGGCTGCGCGGGCAGCCCGGGGCGGAGGCTGTCGTTGAGGGCGCCCTTGTAGACGGGGCCGAACCCGCCGCAGCCGAGGTAGTTTGCGCGGGAGAAGCTGGCCGTCGCCACCCGGAGCTCAGCGTAGGTGAAGGCGTGCAGGTTGGTAGAGCCGGAGAGCGTGAGGGAGAGGTCCTCGGGCGACATTGTCCCCGACGAGGTGAGGCTCTTGAAGGACATCCTCCTCGGGGTGACCTTTACCTTGCGCACGCTCCGCTGCCGTGGCGTGCCGTCGTCCGCCACCGCGCCGCCGCGGAAGCAGCACGAGAAAGGGTTCCACCAGGATCGCCGAGCCATGATAAGTCCCCCGATCGATGAAGCAGCAGGTCAAGAAGAACTCCGAATGCAAGCGGTGATGGTCTTGGGAGAGGCTTGGATTGGCGAGCTACCTAGCTGGGCTCTATATAGATGTGCATGACAAAACAGCGGATAATTTTATGGATGCACACATGGGAAGGAAGAGTCTTTGGGACCAAAAACAGTGGTTGGTGGCACGAACACTGCATCCAGTTTCCTTTTGTGTTTTGAAACTCCGTTCAACCCTCCACTTGCATCCAGCTCCTTTTGTTTTCTCAAAGTCCACTGCATCGAACTAGGATTATGTCTATATAAGCTTCACCGATTAATTTTGGTCCAATAAACGTGGTTTCAGTCAGACAGTGGCCGTGGATTCGATTTCGCTAGATGCACTTTGGTTCATTATCCGGCTTACCTTACGGGATTCTAACATGGACATTTTGTCTTGAAAATTACATACCAGTCAAAATGGTTCGGAGAGAATTAGTGTTTACTCTTTAAATTGCATTAAGCAGGGACGAAATGGCTTTCTAATCATTATTTGAGCGTGTCACGCTACGTGGTGTGCATAACCATTGTCTGTGATTTGGTGTATGTTGTGGTAATGTGGTTGTTTAGTCTCACTATGCTAAATCCAGGCAATTGATTATAGGGGCAACTTTATAAACTAGTTAGTTTTGTTGCTTAATTCTTTCATACGAAACCTACGTGACTTTTAGTGGGGCAGCTAATTTTCTTCTTAATACTAGTTGCAGGCAAAGGAATTCAATGCCTACATATATTTAGGCCTTACTTCTTTTTGCTGGGTTCTACTAACTTCTTCAAGAAGCTATCCTTCCTCCAGGTTTTCTCAGATTTCGTTATTCAAATTTGTTTAGTCTTCCTACCTAACTTTCCCGCTAGTTTGGATGCCTAAACGAATTTAGGGGCATATTTTATATAGGGGGTGATCGGGGAGGGCGGCTTCCGACATAAGCTGGGGGGAGGGCAACTTTAGCGAAGCCAATAAAAAAACAGGATCTTAACTACTTTCCATGGAGGTAATTTTTGGCGGACTCTCAATTACTGAGCTTTCTAAAAAGAATGTCAAATACTGTTTTCACTGGGTAAAGCTATGTAAATTTCCTTCTGTTATCTCACAAAATGAGTTTGATCTTGAATGCGGATGGACCCCTGCGCCTGGTAACTTTTTTTTCGATAAAAGGAAACTCGCGGCTTCCAATTTCATCGAAATTGAGAAGTTCAGTTGTTCTGGGGAACACAGACACTCTGGAGCTTCCAAACAACAACAACAAAAAGGACCAACAGCAACTAACTTGAAACGCTACAGCAGCAACCAATAGAGCTTAGAAGTATAACAGATATCATCTACTACGTCCCAGCTGGTACACTGAGTGATTCCCATGACAGCGACCTGCGTATGAGGTGTGCACAGATTTAAACTGATAGCCACTTGTGCTTTAGTTGCTTTTTGCAACATCTAACATTACATACACAGTATCTTTCTCTCCAATATTTCGTACACATGAGCACATGATCCTACGTACTGTACAAGACAATTCCTTTACTGGCCTATTGAATTTATTCAGGAGCTATTGTTCTTATGTATACATGATCCTCTGACCTCTGGCCTAGTTAGTGTTTCTGGTTCTACTACAGGAAGCTTCCTGCTATGAAGTTCTCTGGCCTCTAGCCGTCTTTGTTGCATCGAGCCACGCCGTTATTGTTTCCATTTTCAGACTGGGATGCAGCTCTCCGAGCAGCTGTACCTCGTGCTGAACATTCCTCCGCCGAGACGATGCAAACAGCATGACGGCCCTTCGCACGACGGAGTCCCACGCCCTGGCCATCTCCTCGATCGACCTGGGCTCATGGAGTAGGACAAGGGCGCGTCGAAATGCCACGTCGACCACCGCTGGAACCCCTTGCTTCTGTTCGCGTCACCGCCAAGAATGACTGGAGAGCTCCTGGGGTAATCAGCGGGGACGAGCAGCTTGGTCGAGATCTCAGACGAGCCCATGGCTGCCCTGAGATTCGGTGTAAGCGAAACGGCATTGCAGCAGAGCTCTATCACCGTCCCGTCGGTCCCTCCTATGCCGTCCTCGCTGATGCTGATCTCGGTCGCGATTAGCATGGTGTGCACGGCTCTGACCTCGTCCAGCAGAGAGCCGCCGTGTGTTTTCGGCCTCTTGTAGCAGCTTCTCCCATTGGGTTTATCGTCGAACTGCACACAGCCGCTACCGTCCATGGTGCCGACGTTGTGTGGTGGAAGGCGCGCTTCATGTTCACCCCCATATCACTAGCTAGGCTGCGAACTGCTGCCGGCGATAAAGGCGTCTTTGCCACTTCGACGGCTATCTGTGTTTCAGCTTTGGCCGGCACCGAGTCGTCCTCCTCTTCTACGTGCACCGTGCTGCTGGTTTGCTGCTGAGCCGGTGAAGTTTCAACAGGATCAACGTTCTTTGTCAACGGGGGAATAGCTTCTTCTGTTGGACGCGACTCTTGCCATATTTCCTGGTTACAAGCTCCACCCGGGAATGGTGTTGTATCGCCGGTAACGTCTGTGAGATTGACGGCACTGGTGCTTCGGCTTCAGCTTCAGGGAGCACCTCGTCATTCTCCGCTTCACCTGCCAAGTGGTCGCCATGATCTTGCTGTTGGGCCAATGGACTTCTAGCGGAACGTTCTGTGAACACTGTGGAAATTCCTCAGCTGCAGGTTGCTCTTGATGATTCTGCTGGCCACATCCGTGGCACCATTACTAGAGGCAGCTTGTGACAGTATTGTGACGACTGACGCCCGCTCTTCGCTTTGATTTGCCTGTAGAATCGCAGCAAACCATATAGGTTGGTTTGGAACTTTTCCAGCTGGTCCTTGGCAAGCTCTGGTATGTTGCTTTTCTCGAGCTGCAGGAAGCGCGACAGGCATGTGATCTTTGTGATGATATTTACCGCCGCTTGCTCTTTAGGTAATGACTCGAGCTGTTCGTTTGTCTTGGCCCGAGGGAACGTGCTCGCACTGCTGCCCGAATTCCATGAGCTCCGACAAGTGAGCGTCCTTGAGGATGTGATCTTCTGAAACATGTCCTCCCTCCAATCCACTTCTCCTGCAGGGTGCCCAAACTGCTGGCTGTTGTGGACTTCAGGATGCCCAAACTGCCGGTTGTTCTGAGTTACTACCGGATGATGAGGGTGGAGCTGCTGGAACCGGTGCCACCGGGGGAAATTTGATGGATGTGCTTGATTATGCATGTTTTGCACCTGAGGTGGCCTCACAGTAAGAGGAATCGTCGATGCTGTCCCCGGCATAGCAGCAGCCGAAGAATTAGCTAGAACTGCGTTGAGAGGCCGCATTTGCTGTCCCATGTGTGCCTGCTGCTGCTGATGGTCTGAAGCAGGCTGCACGACCGGTTTCCACTTCTGCTGAAGACAAATCTTCATGCTTATTGTTCTGAGGTAATCTTCCAGGTTTTCGGACTCGCTGAATACCTTGTTCTCATATCGGAAAACAATGCCTTGGGCGTCCTTGACGTGGAGGCCTTGGGGCAAATTCTTCATCCTGAACCAACACACGAAAAAATTAGAGAGATTCATATACATCAAAGCTACCGAAGAATAAAACAGCAAACATGATTAGCAAGAATCTGCACCCGAAATTATACGAATCTATCTTTACCCGGCTCGTGAACAATTGATTGCTCATTCAGTCAAACGTACAATGCGGGAGAACAAGTTAGCCAAAATTATCATTCATTGGTGTGGCTAGACTCTGAACATCAATTTCAATTAAACCTTGCCGAAATCAAGAACAATCAAATGCCAAATGGATCGGAAGTGACGATCCTGACACAAGAAACTAAACCCTAGGCTACAAACCATGTTTTTTCACATAATTAATAGTTGAACACATAGTCTGCTCTATCGCAAAAGAAATTAGGGATACGCGTTTGGGAAAGCAGAGCAATCGGGAAGATGGAAGCGCACGGCGGCAAGAAAAGTACGAACATACATACATCTTCTGGACCACTTGGTCGCGGAGGTTAGGAGGTGCCGCCGCCATCCAGTGTCCACCGGCGGCGGGCTGGGCGCCGTTCTCCATCGATCGGACGCAGGGAAGCGAGCCGCCGCCGGGTGCCAGACGCACGGGGGCGATCGGAGGCGACTCGATCGGGTCGTGAGTTCGATTTGGATTGTGGGTCGCGAGCTGAGGATGGCTGGAAAAGGATGGAAGCGTGGGAATTTATACAGGCAGTGGAAGTGCGCTAACCCGAAGCCAACTCGGAACGATTCGAAACCGAATTGCTTTGGAATTCGGTGGTGAGCCCTAGCCAAGGCCCAAGGCCCAAGTGATTGGCCCACAACCTCACCGAGGCACCATGGAACGAAACTCTACGGATGCTTCAGAGTATGCTAAAAAAAAAAAAACCGGATGCTTCAGAACCGGTTGCCACTCCCATTGACCACCACCGCCCTCCTCCCCGGCAAGCCGGCACCCAGGGAGATGGCCATGCTGACCCCCGCGGCGGCGGCGGCGCGGCCCCGCGTGCAGCTGGAACTCCCTCTTGGCGCGGCGCCGTTCGACCTGGAGGCGGCAGTGTGCAGCCACGGGCTGTTCATGATGGCGCCCAACCGCTGGGACCCGGCCTCCCGCGCGCTCCTCCGCCCGCTCCGCCTCGCCTCCGCGTCCCCGCTCGTGCGCGTCTCCCGCCACCCCGCGCGCCCCGCCGACGCCCTCCTCGTCTCCGTCCTCGGCGCCGACGCCCTCTCCCCGCTCGACCAGGACTGCATCCTCGTAAGTCGTCGATTTCGATGGAGCGTGTTCTCCAGGAAAGGGAAGCGGTTCGCATTGGCTGATTGATTGGTTCCTGGTCTTGGCCGGCAGGAGCAAGTGCGGCGGATGCTGCGGCTGTCGGAGGAGGACAGCAGGGTGGTGGCGGAGTTCCAGGCGATGCATGCCGCCGCCATGGAGGCCGGGTTCGGCCGCATCTTCCGCTCGCCCACGCTGTTCGAGGACATGATCAAGTGCATCCTCCTCTGCAATTGCCAGTACGTTTAGTCTCTCGATTTCCCTTTGCATTTACCTGAGGATTTTGGGATGTTGTATCTTTCACGTGTACTGATGATTACACACACGGGGTATTCTTTTGGTAATACAATAGCCTCGTCCGACCCGTAATGCACGATTGGTATTTGGTTTAGCTTGCTGTGCAACCATTTCCGAGACATTGTTGTCAGAATTATAAGGGCCATGTCACAAGGATTCGAAACGCAGCTCTGCAGTTGAGCATCAGGATCCAGAAGTGTATAGTTTTGTAGCATCTTAAACTTCTTTTGCAAGCTATCTTATATTTTGGCATGTTATTGAACTGCAGATGGACAAGGACATTGTCAATGGCCACTGCATTGTGCGACCTTCAGTTTGAGTTGAAATGTTCATCAGGTGCTGGAAATTTTCAGTCAAGGACACCTCCAGTCAGGGAGCATAAGAGGAAACGCAGTAAGAATCAGAGTGTTCGTGTCAAGCTAGAAACAAAATTTAACGAGTTGGAGCGCTCAGAGGATCCAAGATTAGCAACCGTGGAAGATTCAAGAGTAGCCCCTAGCAATGACTTAACACTGTTGGAAACAAATGGCGATTTGGTTAGCTTGCCTTCCATTGCAAGTGAAGCAGATAATGTATGTGACCGCTTTGATCCTTCAGAGCTTAGCCTGAGCGACGATACTTCCTTGGAAGTTCGTATTGGAGATTTCCCTACACCAGAAGAATTGGCGAATCTTGATGAAGACTTTTTAGCCAAGCGTTGTAACCTTGGATATCGAGCAAAACGAATTGTATCGCTTGCACGCAGCATTGTAGAAGGAAAGGTATGCCCACAAAATCTTGAAGATATGCACAAAATGTCCTTACCAGCTACAGAAGAGCTGTTTATTTTACCATCCACCTATGAAAGACTGGATAAAGAGTTAACTACTATCTCCGGATTTGGTCCTTTCACTCGTGCCAATGTGCTCATGTGCATGGGATTTTACAACATGATCCCAGCTGATACTGAGACAATTAGACATTTAAAGAAGGTATTTTTTTTCCTCTAGAGCATTTACTTCAGGATTCCAGTGCTCATGGGGTTTAACCGTTATGAAATTTCCTGCAGTTTCATAAAAAGGCGAGCACCATCAAAACTGTTCATATGGAATTGCATAAAATCTATGGGAAGTATGCTCCATTTCAGTTCTTGGCATACTGGTATGTCTTTTTACTCACGTGGTATTTAATATCATATCTGTTTAACATGCTGATACTATTCATTGATGTTTTTGTTTGGAACAGGTTTGAGTTATGGGGCTTCTATAACAACCAATTTGGGAAGATCAGTGAGATGAACCCATCCAATTATGGGCTATTTACTGCAAGCTATTTGAAGAAAGCGGTGTCTAGATAGGAAATTAGACATCTTTCTTTCTTTTGTAAACGCTGCCATGCAAAATTTAGCTTACAACGGCATAGATGGTTTTTCCCCGATTGTTGTAGTTGCTGGCTATTTTGTTATTTATTACTGGTTTGTCAGCATTTACTGCTAATGGTGATCAAGAAGTTTGTAATATATCCTATTTTTTCCATGATGAACCAATCTCATATTTAGGAGAATAGAGTCCTGCGGGTTTTAGTTTGTAGAATTTTCAGACTGAGATACTGGGTTATCTTTACATTTGATAATATGTCAATTATGATCTGCTTCTAATAGTGATATTTCGTCATTTTGCTGCTTTGCTCAAATTGTTGTTAATATGATTGATGAGATCTTCTAATATATGAGGCAGTTAACTTAATCTTGCATAAAGAGTACATTCAGTCTAAGCATTTGATGGCATAAGTGAAACCTGAGATATGAAATCTTGCAAGATAATTTGGTGTGTTTTCTTGCCCTCCTAAATAAGAGGTAGTAAATCATAGATTGTGAGGTGCAATACAATTATCGATAAGATAATTTCTACTATTCTACAGAGTTGTATCTAAAAACAGTACTCAGTGAATAAGTTCTGCCATTTCCTACGGTATCATGGTAAAAAAAAAAGCTCTGCCAACTGATTATGAAAGAATTTATGCATTAAGAGACATCAGAAGACTGATTTACATTGCTGTGGTGAGCATCATTACAAGCAACCAGTCCAGCGCTCAACTTGTACTTGGGCACTTTCAATTCTTCTTCTGGAGCAGAATGGATCCAATCAAAATGCAACTACAGCTATTGCAATTGTGAGGAGCAGTTGCTTGTGTTTCAAACCACGAGCAGGTTCACGCTGTTCTACTGGAGCACCCTCTTCTTTTTGCAGCATGGACCTGTCACTGCAATTAGACTTATCAGAAGGCAAGCTTATTTGCATTAGGTGCCACAGTATAAATACTAACTTTTTTTGCCAGACCAAGCATTTAAATCCCTAGGCTGAGATAGCGGATGAAGGTACATATAAGTATGAAAAGTATTACCGGTTTATTTTTGTCTAAAACTGTAACTGAAACAGTAAAAGCACTAATCTAACTGAAACTTATATTGAATCATGTCTACATAAACGAGTCAGTTGACATTAACACATTCCTTTTATCGACAACATAAATGAGTCATACGCATCAGTAGAAGGTCCTCATGTTTATACCTTGAAGATTCTGCACTGGCATCTGTTTTTGCATGGAGCAAGATCTCGTGCCCAATCCATTCACGGAGTCTGATGTATTTCTTGCAAGGTTGACAATATTCTGTTCGATTTCCACATACATCCTGCATTACAATACATATAATTAGACAAAGACGGACCATGTTTGCACGACTGTATAAGAATAATGTCCTCTTTTCATAGTAACAGCTTAACATGAGGAATACATCTCTACCTGATGCTCAAAAATATCAACTGCAGGCAATTCAAACTCGCAATATTGGCATGCAAGCATCCTCTGTGGGCACTGTATGCGTTTATGAAGATCCCACAACTCATGTTCTACGGTCTGTTGGCAACGTGAGCAATTCACCTGTATCAGTAATATGGACATATGCTTAGTACTGTTCCAACTTAAGATACTAGTCCCGAGAGTATAAAGATACAGTAAGCTGTACGCCCGTCTTTTTATTCTGCCCATGCTAGTTCAGTGGTTACACGAATGAATGGTGTTTGTTTGCAATTGCAAGCATAAGACAGTATATGATGGTCAAATTATTTTATCTTTTCTGTCATAATAGTTACTGATAGTGCTGCAGTTATTGTTAGACTGGAAGGATATGAACAGCAATACAGGTTTATGCGTTGGATTTATGCAAGATCTTGAGTTGAGCAGCACTGTAAACTATGGATATTTTCGAAATTAAAAATCATTTTTTTTCTTTTTATACATGATCAGAACTTGGAAACAGATATGATTCAGAAACATACCGGAGCATGGTTCTCATCGTAGTGTTCATCCATATGCTTCCTTGGAACCATATCTCCGCATTGTTCACACTTCTGAAGGTTGCGAGCACAGTGTGCAGAATGCAGGGCAATGTTTGAAGACGGAATTTCTCGTTTACTGAAGAAAATTGCATAGAACTATAGGTTATAATCCGCGTGCAGAAAACATGTCTCCAGACACTATCTATGTAGAAAGTTGTGCAAAACTAGACTAGGTATTAGTGTATTACATGCGAGCACTAACTAAAAATGTGCCTGGCAGAAAGCAATGGCATTATTGGGCGACTTTGTGACTGAGCAATACTGATACTCTCATATAACACTGATGTTTTCAAACCCTAGTAGTATCGAAAGCTAGCACCGTCTGTTCGAAATTGGCATAGTCAGAACAGAAGCATCTTCGATCCCCCTCCACGCACCCAACAATCGACATGGACGCATATAGTAGCAGGCGGTTAGCAAACAAAGAAATCAGCGACGGTACGGCGATGTACCGGAACCACTTACCAGTGCGCGCAGGTGGAAGTAGTGACGGCGGGATCGGGGGCGGCGGCGGCGGCCATGGCTCGCAAGTTCCCGCGGGTCACCAGCGCAATCCCCGCCGAGATCCGAGTCGCGCTGGCCGAATCGAAACCTCGCCGAGTCAGGGGCGGCTCTGGTCGGGGACGGAGACGAGAAAGGGGTTAGAGAAGGAAGCGGGGGAGAGATCGAGGCGACTCAGGTGTGACTCTGTCGGAGACGGGGTGAGGCAGTTGGTCCTGTCTGAGCTGATGGATGCTTGTTCAACTTGATGTCCGGATTACCGTAAAACTATGAATTCCGGATCGATTTGCACTTTGCACCATCATACGAAAAGCGAACAAAATTCACCTCTGAAACTACAGACTGGGCATAAAATGAGGGCCGTTTTGGCTCCCAGGATCACATGCTCATAATCGATTTTTTTTAAAAGAATAGTAAATTTTTTAAAAAAAAATTGTTGCTGAACATATACAAGTGTTTTAAATATGTGACAAGTTTTGTGATGAAATTATATTTGTGGTTCTCCGTGTAAACACTAAAATCAGTGCTTAAAAAACTATTTTTTAAAATTCTATTTTGGCCAGTGATTTTTTTATTAGACAAAACACCACAAATGCCATTTCACCATGAAACTTGACACCTATGTAGAACACTTGTATATGTTTGTCAACAAATTCTTCAGATTTCTATAAAATGTTTTACTATTTTTTTTTGGGAAGAAGCATGTGAGATCGGGAGCTATTGTTAATTTCCGCATAAAAATTAGCTTTTCTTTCAGCAGCGAGGATCACAATTTTGTTCCATCTAAGAAGTCAAATAACGTATATACTCCGTCCGATTCTTTTTGCTCCGCAATTAGGTTTGACTTAATATAAACTTTGAAAGGATCGAGTAGGTTGACTAGAGGGGGGGGGGGGGGGTGAATAGGCAACTACCAATTTTAATTTTCTTTTCAACAAGTTAAGGAATTGCTCAAATATAAGTTCTCTAGATATGCAACTAGGTGAACAATCCTATATGATGAGCAAGAAGCTAGCTAACAAGATATACTAAACAAGGTAAGCTAGCAATACAAGTAAAGGTATATATAAAAAGGATAAGCACACGGTGACACGGAGATGATTCCCGAAGTTCACTTCCCAATGGAAGCTACGTCTTCGTTGGAGCGGTGCGGGGTCACAAGTGATCCCCGAATAGCCGTGATATGGCACACCGTATCTTCTCCACTATATGATGCCCTCGAGGTCGGCAACAAACTTTTACAAGGATGAGGCACACTCCACAACCGAATTGGAGGCTCTCACCAATTCCCACGGCTTCCAAAGCCGCAAGAATCACAAGGCCGGGGCACGTCTCCACAACCGAATTGGAGGCTCCCGGCTAGTCCCCGTGGCTCCCAAAGCCACAAGAACGACCAACGACCGTCTCGTGTTCCAATGAACCCAAGATGCACAATTTCCTCTAAGGAATGGATATGAAAATCAAATCGCTTTGGTGGAAGGGTAGATCTAGGTCAACTCTCCCAAGTCCTAGAAGGACAAGGTGTTTGAGTGGCTAGGGAGAGAGATCTACCAAGTTTAAGCTTGCAACAATGGTGGGGGAGATATTTCTAGTCGTGGTGCCCTCTCCAATGTAGGAGAAGGCCTTTATATAGTGCCCCAGATTCTAGCCGTTGCAGACAGGAGAATCGGATAATCCGATTCAAGTCATCATCGGATAATCCGATCAGACAATCGTCGGATAATCCGAACAGCGTCAGTGAAGATTTCTTTCAGTCCTTAGCAAAATTCCAGCGAAATCTTGAGCATCGGATAATCCGATTATTTCCAACTTGGATATCCGAACATCTTCAGTGTGACATTTGTTCTAGTCCTTAGCAGAATTCCAGCGAAATCTTGATCATCGGATAATCCGATATTTTGCAACTCGGATAATCCGAACAACTTCAGTGTGAGATTTCTTCTAGTCCTTAGCAGAATTCCAGCGAAATCTGCAGATCGGATAATCCGATATTTTCAACATCGGATAATCCGGTTTACTTCAGCAACAAACTGGCTCTTTTCAAACCCTTTTTGGATTCGATGCAAAGATGTTTTACACACTTAAAACCTGCATCACTTGATTCACATGTTAAATTGTCACTAGTGTTGTTGCCTAACACACAAAACACAAGGGATTAATAAATGTCCTTTCAAACTTGTTAAAGTTTAACCAAATTTGTAGGAAAATAATACCAACATTCGTAATACCAAATCATCATTACTTTCTCCGATTCATATTAGTTGTCACCACTGAATTAGTATAAATTGAACTAAATCGACAATAATTAATATGGATCGCATGGATTACTTATTTTAAGATGGAACATGTCAAACCCCATAATAGCCCCACACCAACTACTCTTGGTTTACCATTACATTGTGAGAGTTTGTGCGGATAGTCAAGCCTTCTCAGCTAGCTACCTCAACTCGACGTACGTCATTCCCTTGCATTCAAACATGTGCTAGTCTAACTTCTTCTAGACATTCTAGATAATGTATATGTTGTCGTGGATGCGCTTACGCTTTTGAATCTTATCCGAATAATGCAACGCCACATTCCACCAAGCACCAAGCTAGTAAGAATTGTGTGTTGACCTATAAGGAATGTAACCGTGTACCCAAGAAAGCACAAGTCACGAAACCTCGGTGATGAAAGGGCAGTCCTTATTGGAGCTGTAATAGCAAACATTGTATCTTTGATTCCCGATCAATAAAGTATGTTATGATGGCTTCCCCTAAAAAAAAGATAAAAGTGTTTTCTTTGTTATTTTGTATGTCTTCCTTATAAACAAATTTCCCGCTGAGACTTAACTTATACTCATTAACATTAAGTCATTAAGGCCACCCCCAATACAAGGACTGTTAGCACTTTGATCTATGGTTGTTGATTTTAAGTGTTGTTTCCTATTCCTATTCATATGCGCTATGTTAGGGTATTAGGACAAAGAGTTACTTCCTCTTCATATAGGTTAGGTTAGGGTATAATACGAGCATCTTTTTTCTCATTTATTGATATGTCATGTCAGTCAAATTCATTGTAGACAGTGCACCGGGTTGCATGATATCATCTATGTTACCTCTATTATGAGAGGTCGAAACTGTCATCTTTACCATTATACATGTTCTAAGTCAACTTTGTTACTTTCATATGACATCATAGTATTCAATAAGTCAGTTTCATATATGAGACTATGAGAGCCTGCAAAGTCAACGAGTAACTCAACTTTTCTGGATGCGTTACTTTTTTCAGTGGACCGTGGATGCCGTTGCGTGCCAAAGGGTTTGATTTCATCGCTGCCTTTCCGGTTTCCAAGCAGGCCCCCATACGCACTTGCGGCTTTAGAAGGCCCATCTACGAGATGTGATGGCCCAAGTGTGGAGCTCTCGGCCCGTGTGCCACTGTGTGTTTCTAAGTCTGAAATTCTGAATTCTTCTGGTTCTGCACTCACGGTTCAGTTCTGATGACTGAAGTCGACTGGATTATCGCCAGGGTTTTCTGCCCGATTTTATCACTTGAAACCATCATTTAACTGGTACTTACATACATACACTTTTTTGTGGTGTACCGGAAGCTTGCCGTTGTAGCGTTGACATCCGAACTGAAGCTGAAGTTCCCAAGGGAAAATAGCTGGAGAGGATCACACGCTTGGGCTTGTTACATATAGTTCATTCATGCTTGAATAAGAGTTAATCTACAGGAACAGAGGCGAGTAAAGAACAGAATCCCACACACGCACTGCATCAACCAAAAAATACAGTATATACTGTTAGCGTCCACTCAGATGTAGCCCAACACTTAGCCTAGTTTCAGACGTTTATGCGCACACGGCCCAGCTACAAGAGCAGAGCCCATTCCATCCAAAACCCGGATTGAAAGGAGGAGTCTCTCCCTTATAAGCTGGGTGTGGCATCTTCCCCTATGCGAGATGAGACTAAACTTGAGCAGTCTCCACTAGTCAACAGCAGCCCTAACATCCCATCCCACTGGCAGCCCGCCAGGCATACATGACAATGCTGGTTCTGATACCAGATGTTAGCGTCCACTCAAATTTAGCCCAGCACTCGGCCTAGTTTCAGACGTTTATGCGCACACGGCCCAACTACAAGAGGAGAGCCCATTCCATCCCAAAAGCCCGGACTGAAAGGAGGAGAAATCTCTCCCTTATAAGCTGGGTGTGGCCTCTTCCCTAGACGAGATGGGACTAAACTTGAGCAGGCTCCACTAGTCAAGAGCAGGCCTAACATATACTACTCCCTCTGTCCATAAAAAGATATCTCAACCTAATCTAAATTTGCATGTATCTAGACATGATATATTGTGTAGATACATGTAAATTTGGTCTAGGTTGAGCCATCTTTTTGTGAACACTCCGTTCCACAATATAAGATGTTCTAGCTAGATCATATGTTGGCTAGGTGCAAACCCAAATGAGTGTACATACACGTTAAAACATGTCCACATACATCTAAATACATGTGAATATGTAGAAAAGCTAAAAATATTTAGGAACGGAGGGAGTACATATTAATTTACAACGAAAACAGTGGTCGATCGACCGCTTCTCGGCCGCCCCAAACCGCTGCAGATGAACACCAAATCGACCGAGTCCGGCCGCGTGCCTCCGTTTACGTATTCTACGTGCACCTGCTGCGAATACGCATTCCCGTTCTCATGCCCGGACGTCAGTATCGATTATCAACGCGCAAGTTCTGTCCAGATACGGCACCCACCAGTTCCTCTGAATTTTTCTTCTCTCCGTGGCCGTGGCCAGGATCAATTCTACGGCGAGTCGAGCAGCGTACCGTGGACGGTAAGGATCGACACGAACACGATCGCCACTCCCGACCAAAAATTGCCATTACCAGGTGGTGAGCTGAGATCACCCACTGCGCCTTGCTTGCCACTGGATACAGCCCGATGTGGCTATCTGCCTATGTTAGCATGCAGGTAGCCAGCCAGCTGCTGCATCGTCGCTTTCCTTTTTCCCGGATCTCGCTTCGAAACTTTGTCCGCGACATGCTCCCAAAGCTTTCGGGTTGTTTTTTAGCTGTCATACGCGGGCGTTATTTGTAATGTTGCCATTTACAAAAACAAAGTTGCATTCATCCCAGCATGTATGTTTTTTACTGACATGTAACTGAAAAAGATGCGATGTCTGTATTGAAGGCAACAGCGTACGCAGGACGGTGCCTCATTTGAACGCAGGGTGCGCGATACCTTAACCATCATCTTAATTAGAAAGTACTAGTGCTACTAATTCGCAACGCTTACGTGCAACCAGAAAAGGTAATGACAAAACGTGTGCTAAGACAATGGGCAATGGCAAAATGACGCGTAAATAGAGTAGAACTGAGCTATCTCACCTGCTAATTCTTTTTTAGTGCTTCTAGGTAAGGTAAGGTAAGGTAAGGTTTGCGACCCTGCGTGAGTAAAATAACCCGGCACTGAAAGTCTGAAACTATTGACTGGTGACGGAACTCAATTAAGATCCGGACATACAGAGTACTAACATTCTCTCGGCTCCTCCTCTTGTAGGGTTCCTCCCCTAGCGCCGCCGCCGCCGCCAGGCCCCTCCCGCCGGAGTTCCCCTCACCTTCCTCCCTCCCTCCCTCCAACTCCCTCCCGGGTCGCTCCCTCCCGAGCGGCTCCGGAGGGCCCTCCACCCTCCAAGACCTAGGCGGCACTCACCTCCCGCCCCCTGGCCGCCGCCGCTGTCCTCGCCGGCAGTGGTAGCGGCACCCTCCGCGTCAAGGGCGTCGGTTGGGATGGCGAGGTGCGGCTCGCTGGTGATCCTAGAGAGATGGTGGATCGCCGGTGGCAGCACAGGGCGGCACGGCTGATTCAGGCCGGTGCTTGAGGCCCTCCTACGGCGTGGCATTGAGGAGGAGGCGGTGTGCCCTCAGCGCACGCGCCTGGCGGCAAGCTGGGTCGTCTGGTCGAGATCTCGCCTGTGAGGCCCGAGTTGACCAGATGGATTCAGCCACGGCCGGGGCGGCGTGGTCCGGCGGCTCCTCGGATCGTCGGCACCTGCAGCCTTGCGCTTGGACTGCTTCCTTCCTCTCGGTCCACTCCGGCATGGAGGCGACTGGCGGCGTGGGGGTCTGCCGGTCTCGCGCGAATAATGGTGGCGGTCCTAGGGTTCCTCCTTGCATCAAGATGAAGACTTGCCGGATGCTGTCTCCGTCGATCTGGCTACCGTGGTGTGTTCCGGAAGGCTCCGCCGGTGAACTCCACTGGGCGATTCATGCCTGGAGATTGCTGGATCGGGTGGGATTCGGTCGTGCGCTCCATGTTTTACTCTGGCCGTTTGGTTTCAGAGGGAGCGCTTCGAAGCTCTGCTGGCTGTTAATATCATGGGACATGTCCTCGTTCCATGGTGCTGGCGGAGAATGTCATGTAAGTCGTGATCTGAGGACTAGCAATGGTGGTTCGAATCTTTCTGCCGATGAGGAATTGGCTTGGTGTCTCGTGACTTGGAGCAGCGGCATGTAAGTGGGGGCGACAACATACGTGAAGTCCAAAGTCCTACCTTTCAGGGTGAAAATCCAATGTCTGTCCTTAATTGGTTGTGCCTGACAGTGGTCTTGCTGAAGACATTGTTTTGAGAGCGAGGACTATCTTTAGGGTGAAAGCCCAAGGTCTGGCCTTAATTGGTTGTGTCTGGCACTGTTCTTGTTGAAGGCGGTGCTTTTGAAGAATTGGACGTCAGGTGTTGTTTTGGTGGTGGTTGTGCGGCTGCTGCAAGGACTGTAACTCTGTAGCGGGACTTTTCTTTTTATTTCTTCTTCTTATTGTCTTTCGGCTGTGTGCATCCGTAACAGCTTTGGTTGTTGCGTTGTTGCAGAGGCTGGGTGTAATTTGTATCTCCGCGATATTAATATACACTCTTTATCTAAAAAATTGACTAGTGACTCTGCTTTCAACTAGCCGTTCCTTCCTTCAGTGGTAATCCTACTAGAAGAAGAAGAAGAAGCCGATCGAGCATCTATACATACATGCACCGGCCGGTCACCATCCGGTGGCGCACTGCTGGTGGCGATGGAGCTAGCTATCTAGCTTTATGGCGCCACTAATTAGCAGAGCTGTAAGAGCTTTATTGAGGCTAAACGAAAGCTGACCAGTATGTTCCAACAAACCCATCGAAAACAAGAGTCGATCGATCCAGATACAGGCTGGGAATATTGGGGTAGGAAGCACGGAAGCATCTGTACCTTGGCCTAACCTGCCCCGGTTGGGTAATGGGGTTGCAGCGGCTACTGGGTGATCTCTCGTTGCCATGCGTTTCAGATGGTTCCTGAATGTAACAGCAGGCGGTTCACAGTTCTTGCCCTGCAAGCACCACCAACTGGTGTGCTCTGCTACTTTGCTCACTTCTGGCAGTATTCAGAACGCAGCTTGGAATCTTTCTCGGTTCATTGTACCAATGCAAAATTGGGATACATTCAACTGAGTACTTTTATTGAGTATATATTCACATCAAGTTTGAGGCCGATCGATCACAGGTACATCAACACATGATCCTTAATCTAATGAAATGAATGGTCAGGTATGAAGTCAGCTGTAATAAGTAACAAGAAAGAGAGAAAAAAGGTGTAAATTTGATCTATGGTAATGTACTGCTTTCTATACGGGAGATGTTTGTTGACCCAACCGGCGGTCAAGATGACTAGCTGGTTCGATCCATCACATCGCGGCGGCTTTGCTTCTCGGCCGGCGCTTCCTCTTGCCGGCGCCGGCGCCGGCGGCTGCGAGATACCGGTGCGCCTCGACGAGCTCCTCCCTGAACCTGGCCAGGTCGAGCCGCACGTTCTGCCGGTCCAGATACACCTTCTTGGTCACGTCCCAGCCGCGCCGCGAGACGGCGGCGGGGTCCGTCAGCACGGGGTCGCCGGCGGGGTACTCGCGCGCCAGCGAGCTCTCCTCCGGGAGGATCTTGTACCCGACGTACCGCAGCCCCAGCCGCGCCGCGGGGGCGCCGTAGTACTCGCCCGCCGCCCAGTCCGTGCCCAGTGGCACCACCTGGATGAACACCTTCCCCGGCCGCATGAAGAGGAAGTGCGTCATGGCCGCGCCGTGCACGCCCACCATCGCGTCGCTCGCGTTCAGCTCGCGGTATATCTTGCACATCTCTGTGTCCCGCTCCGGCACCACCACGCGCACGTCGAACCCGACGTCTGTCGCCATAGCCTTCAGGCCCGCCTCGTTCTCGATCATGCGGGAGGTCGTCCGGGACACGATCGTCAGCCTGGGTCGACGAATAGTCATCAGCGCGAGCTTCGCGGCGGCGGCGGCGGCGGAGCGGCGCTGCTTGCGGGCGGCGCGGCGTTCCATGCGCTCGAGGTACTGGATGCGGGGCCGGTAGGCGTCGTCGAGGAGCCGGCGGAAGTCGCGGATGCTCCTGCCGTCGGGGGTCTGGGCCGGGTCCACGGTGAGCTCGCCGTGGATGCGGAGCCCCGCGATCACCTCGGGGAAGCAGTGGACGCGGCGATCGGCGGTGAAGTCGATTGGCGGGAACGCCGAGAGGCGGGAGACGACGTCGCCGTACTTGGTGATCCACCAGTCGTGGTACTCGAGGATCACGAACACCACGCGCCGCTTCAGGTGGCCCGCCGTCACGAACATCGGGAGGAGGCCGTCGTTGAACTCGTGGTACACGTTGCCCGTGAAGCCGCCCGTGGAGAGCAGCACCGCCGGCATGTCGTGCCGCACGTCGCAGCGCGCGGCGTCGCCGGGGGACACGCGGCGCAGGCGCACCTCGTCGATGGTCTTCATCACGTGCGGCTCCCACTTGCGCGTGTACGGCCGTATCCTCTCCTCCTCCCGCGCCGCCTCCTCCCGCGCCGCCGCGGATGGGGACGACACGAGCTGGAACGACTTGCTCGCCGAGTGCATGCGCATGTCGCCGCGCGCGAAGCACATGTCCGCGCGTCTCGACGTGCGATCGCAGCACAGGGTGTCGTTGCCCATGACCCCGGCGCAAGGCGCGCGCTGCTGCTGCGTGGCCGCCGCCGCCACGGCTGCACCGCCGATGCGCGAGAAGGAGAATAAGACGCCCGGAGAAGAGAGGAGCGTGACGAGGCAGAAGAAGCAGATGAGGAGCAATCCGAAGAAGCCGCGTAGGCTGAGCGTCCTGGACTTGGCCGGCTTGCCGTTCTTGCCGGCGCCGGCGCCACCGCCGCCGCTGCCGTAGTCATGGTAGTAGTACATGATCCGGCGGCCGGTGCCCTTGGGCGGCGAGACCTTGCATGACAGCTCCTGCTGGTCCGGCTCCCCCTTGTCGAACTGTAGGACGTAGATTCTGTGTTGTTGCACCATGTTCTTGCTCAAGAGAGAGAAGAGGGGATCGGTGGAGGAGAGAGAAGGTTCTGGGGTTTTGGATTGAGAGGAGGAGGACCGGAGGAGAGCTATAAATGGCACTGCAGAAGAGAGTAGAAAATTAGCGGCGGTTAGAGGTTGAGGAGCTGTGCTATGGCAACCCATGGAACATCTAGGTGCATACATTTCTTGCGTAACTGCAATTCATTGGTCAAATCATAAATGAAGACTTATCTTCATACAATATTTTCCCTTACAAATTAAAGCCAGCCAAATATTCAGACATAAACCTTCTATCGTGCACCATCGCTGTTCAAAACCGATATAGCTAACAAATTAAGAGTCTCCTGACTTTTCTCGCGTCAGGCGTCTCGATAATACGACTCACGTATGATGCATCCATAGTGACGATAATTGACCAGAGAAAGTGGTGTAACTTATCTCTTATGACAGTAGTGTGCTCGATTAAACGACTCAGTGACGATGGTTTGCTTGGATGCCGTGTTGAAATAGGTCAACATCTTGTGACATTTAGTGTTGTTATACACTTGTGTCCACCATATAACTGTGCATATCTAAATATTTTCGAGAAGAATCAAAATAAATAAAACAACATATCTTCTTGCGATAGTATTGCAGACTACACTAGATTTTAAAAAAAATACTCACATGTACTAGAAATCAAAAGTGGCGCTATCAATTTGATGTCATGTCAAATTAGGTCTATATCTCGTGCCACTAAATTGTTGCATTACATTTGCATCCACCAATTAACTACATGTATCTAGCTATTTTCGAAAAAATCTAATACCAACTAAACAACATCATATGTCGTAGCCTGCGGTCGGTCGTGTCTCCTCCTCCCCCCCACCCCCTAAAACATAAACAACAAATAATTCAGGAGTACATGCAACATATTCTCGTGAATCACTTAAATCTCTATTAACTTTCCTTCGTGTAACTGCTTAATGTTTATCACTGGGTAATTAATATAAAAAAAACCATGAATGGTGTCAATTGATCATATATCTTACCAAAGAAGCTCTCCCAATCGTGTTCGCTACCAATTCGTGCACTCGATAAAACATCGTCAGAGTCGACCAAATTGTGTCGACTCGAATCTTCCCCAATCTAGTGATGTGGTGCAATACTATGATTTACAGTGCATTGTTGTGTGGATCTAGCCATTGCATGTGAGATGGGGGTTGTTTGAGTTGGCAGCGTGCCAGGCTGGAGGGTTGTTTGCGCTACCATCGGGGGCCGAGGTCCATGTGGAATTATTATCTTTGAGAGGGTTCCAAGCCATCTCAGTTGGATTTGACCAAGCAACCCCCGCCACCGGTTGCATGTTCTCAAATCCTCAAAAGCAACACCCCGACGTCAGGTCGATCCATCCAAACAAACTAGGACGAAGTACGCGTTGGGTGAACAGCTGACGATACAGCTCCAGCTTATAGACAGTGCAAGTTGTACTAATTGTACAGTAGCTGCTGTAACATCGCATTTGGCAACGGTACTCAGTACAACAGGGCATGCTTTAAGAACGGACTTGATTAGTGCCACTAGATAAGCAGCGTTCATTAATTTATTCACTTGAGTACGGAAGAATCAGGTGGCAGATCACTTGAACTCAAGTTCGGCTGGTGTCTAATTCCGCAAGTACCAAAAGATGGCTAATCACAATGTACTATGCGTCGTAGTAATAATGTAGTGGTACGCCAACACTAACATTCCATTCCTTCAGAAATACACAAAACGTACTCATTTTTGGCGTTTTGGCCAATATAGTTAACAATAATCAAATGTGTCACAAAATTTGTGTCGACGGATTCTGTTAAAGAGTTTAACAAAAGATTGTAAGATAGTCAAAGAGCTTTACATTTTTAAGGAACTTAATATACTCCATCTTTTCATAAATTTCTAGAGTTCATTTTCTCCCGATGGACCGGTCAGGGGCTCGTGAACGAAAAAAAAGAAAAAAATTAAGACAACCATTCTTCTGTTTATTTGTCCGTTGTTTATTTGGTGAGCATTTGACCTGTTTAAGAGTGTCCTGTAATGTGAGCTTAAAGGAAGCAATGACGTACACCTTTCCGTGAGCTAACTTTGTGACAGATGCATGCTAATGATAAAATAATGTTTCCTATGAAACTGACAAACGAAGCTGCACCCCGTGCCCCTTTTTTTTTGGATCCAACTACTAGGCTCGGCCATGACCTCGTGAACTTTCCTAGCAAAATAAGGTTCAGTGTTAACCACCACATATTTCCTGGTAAACTGCCGCGTTACTAGCGCCAAAATATTGGTTCATCCTATATGATAGCCATGTTAGCTTTCTTTTTAACTTCAGATTTTTTTAAGTAAGTTTCACTTTTTATCATGTATTTATAAATATGTGATATTGCTTACCCTATTTTTAAATTTTTCAATTTCACCCTGAATTTATAACATTGTATCAGGTTTTACCAATTTAACAATTCCCCTAATTATCACCGTTTGAACCCATTGTCACACCAACGTCGCCGGTGACCGTGATGACAACTCGGAGGCACAAACCAATTGGTGTGTTCTCCCTATCCACCGCCACGCGCCATGCAGCACCACCGCAGGCTTAACGAGGAAGATCCAAGCCCGTGCATGCATGGTGGAACCAATCGAAAGGCGGATAAGGACTAGTAGCGCGGGAGATCGTCGCCGTCGATCGCCGACGGCGACATCTACGCTCGGCCGGCGGCTAGCTAGCCTAGCTTGACCCATTCGGTGCGTTCGCTCGCGTGTCTCCTTCGCGCTTTCGTTGCGTGCGTGACCGCCGCTTTTTACGTGGACGGTATCTCAGAAAACAAAATAGAGGAGATCGAGAAGAAATGGTCGAGCTTGAGCTAGGTGTGTGGCCTGCGATTCACGTTTTGTGACAGAAAGCAAATGTTTCTCTGTTGTTTCTTTTACAAGAAGTTGATGACCGGTGACGGAGCCGATGAGGAAACGTCGACTGTGCGTGCGATTGGACTCATATCCCGTCACCTCTTATCAGTTTCATTGCATATATAGATAGATTTCTGTCAAGAGAATTCAGACATAATTAGCTAGGGTGACGTACACAAGGCAACCAACGCACCATACAACTTAACGTACGTACTACGTGGTACAGTACCATTCAGTCGCCATGCATGCTTTACCAGCTTGCACCAATACGCAATATGCAGAAGATATTTAAAAGTCGAGTAAATTGTGCACGGTGTTGTATCCAACCCATCAGAGTTCAAATTCTAGATTTGACACTGATGTTTCTCATTCAGACGGAATATTCTTCAGTGCGAGGTGCCTTGATGACTTTGTTAATCTCAAGACACGACCCGCCGACTCGGTCTCTCGAAGGTGCTCATACGGTAGGGTGCATGCGTCGTTCATAGGGGTGAGTATTGCGTGTGTTTTTGTGTGTCTGCGTGCGCAAAAAAAATTATGCTCGAAAATTATAGTAAGTGCATACTGTCGACAATTGTTCTTTCTGGCCCTCACTACAGGAAACAGCAAAATTGCCGAGCGTCTTACATATGCCGAGCGTAACGCTCGGCATATACTCCTATATGCCGAGCGTAATATAAAACCTCTCGGCAACTAAAATACGCTCGGCATATAATCCGTAATGCCGAGCGTTTTCCAGGCGACGCTCGGCAAATACTCACGCTCGGCATACACGGAGTATATGCCGAGCGTAACGCTCGGCATACATAGGACGCTCGGCATATACATGTCCAACAAGACGGCGTCTAGCGAGTCCGTGACGGCGCTTATGTATGCCGAGCACCACGTGGGATACGCTCGATAATACCAATTTTTTATTTTTTATTTATTGTTTAGGCAGTGACTATGTATCAGTCGCCTCAAATTTTCTTACGTGTCTCGGTCAACACGAGCTAGGAGCATGCACCAGGCAGCAGCAGCGCCACCGGCAATGCACAGCACCATGCATGTGCACGCTAGCTACCTACGTACATACTTCTTAAACAATATGTCAATATGTACATTTTGATTCAGACGGAGTCACGGAACTAACAAATAACAACCAGTTTTTGTTCTCACTTAGCCAACTACTACTGCTCCTCCTCATAATTTTCAAGGCACTTGACCAAAGAAAAATGCAAAGTGTATAATTTTCAAGGCACGCTAGCTCTTTTTTTTTTGTGAAAATAAAATGAAAACTCTCTTCGGCAAACTTGTTCGTTATTCCAAGATACAACCTTGTGCACAATATGAGATCATTTGAACAAATTATGTCATGAATTTGGCCATAACATTGGTAATTTGATTTGAAACTCATGAATTTGTCAAAACTCAAGTTTATTGTTATTCCTATCAACTAATACACATAAAAGGACTCCATGCCAAAGAATTTATCCAAAACTATCGATGGTTTTGTGATACAACCACTACTTGTGTACCTCAAAAATATTTTTGAAACATTTTTAGAGCAAACTATCACACACTTGTAGTTCAAATTTGAATTACTTTCGAAAAATCAACATAAAGTCATTTAAATAGGCAAAACTAGGTAGAAAGCGAGAAAATCCATAATATTTGTGGATTATCCATCAAATATGGTCTACTTTGTGACAAATTTGGATGGGTGGCATTTTGCACCATATTTGTTGTAGTTGCTTCACAAAAAATGTCATTTTTAGCACTTAGAAAATGAAAAATGATATTTATAAAACTTATCTGAAAAAACTCAGTTCTGCAACATTGTTTGTCATACCAAGATACAGCTTTGTATCAAATATGAGCACATTATCACAAACTATGCCACGGGAATGATCATACCTAGGCCATTTTACTTGAAACTTATACATGTTCATAGATGATTGATCTTTTTGTGAAGAAGTTTTTTGGAAATTTTGTCAAAACTCAAGTTTATTATTATTCCTATCAACTAATACACATAAAAGGACTCCATGCCAAAGGATTTCTTTTTTAAGTATTTCTTCACTTTCTTTTATTTTTTTTGAAAAAACGGTCAAAATGGTCGCCGTGTCTATTCATTGAAAGGGGTCGAATTATCCAAAACTATCGATGGTTTTGTGATACAACCACTACTTGTGTACCTCAAAAATATTTTTGAAACATTTTTAGAGCAAACTATCACACACTTGTAGTTCAAATTTGAATTACTTTCGAAAAATCAACATAAAGTCATTTAAATAGGCAAAACTAGGTAGAAAGCGAGAAAATTCATAATATTTGTGGATTATCCATCAAATATGGTCTACTTTGTGACAAATTTGGATGGGTGCCATTTTGCACCATATTTGTTGTAGTTGCTTCACAAAAAATGTCATTTTTGGCACTTAGAAAATGAAAAATGATATTTATAAAACTTATTTGAAAAAACTCAGTTCTGCAACATTGTTTGTCATACCAAGATACAACTTTGTATCAAATATGAGCACATTGTTTGTCATAATATTTCGGCATGCTTCACAAGAAAACCCACTTTTCATTTTTCAAGTGCTTAAAATAGCGTTATTTATGAGGCGGCTACCGAGAAAATCGTCCAAAATAGCTTGCCCGTTATTTTTCCGACCAAAAGGCATGCATTTCTGACCTCTCTACCTATTTTCGGCCATTTAAACGGCTTCCTGCCGATTCAGCTGGAAACGGCTTGATTTTGAACTGCCGCTACCATATAGCTTGCCCGTTATTTTTCCGAAATTTTATTTCTAGGTTCACAAATATCCATTTCATCAGAGATACATCAAAATATCCACATGATTCAAACACTAGACACGAACGGTCACGGCCACGAGTTCGACTAGATTTTCAAATGAGCATACGAAATTCAAAAAAAATCAAAAAATAGAAAACCTTCACGTAGCGTCATCATATGTGACCTAAATATGGTATTATATTTTTTTAAATGGTTTTTTTATTTAACAAAAATTTAACCACCAAAACTTAATTATTTTAGACAATACATTTGTTTTTTTTTCATTACTATTCTGCCGAAATGGGCCAAAACTGGTCCAGCCTCTGCTCCTCTCCTGGGCCTTAGGCCCGCTGGACGGGTGTTGGAGCACTGAGGGCCGTCCGATGTCGATCGAACGGCAAAGAGCGCGCGCGTCTGGAATATAAGCAGCCCGTCGCCTCCGCGAATGTTCAACTTCTCCCCAAACCCTATCTTATCTTCTCACTCTCCCAGCGCCGCCTCTCCCTCCACTGGATCCCCTTTCTCTCTCCACCCGCACACCCAGCCACCACCTCCGACGCCGCCACCCACACAAGCGTCGACCGGCAAAGCCCCTGAAATCGACTGGGATGCACCAATGGCGGCAACCGGTGGTCCACCTCCGCGACGGCCAACCACAGCAAGCGCGAGGAAGAGCTACCCTATTCCCTCCACTCCCCATCTCGTGCGCGAGCGCCGCCGCCGTTCCTCTGCTCTTCCCCGACCTGCCGCTCACGGCGTTTTCCAGATCTGCTGCAGCCGCCGGCAGGACCTGCTATGTATACTGCCTAAATCCATCGTACCTGCTCTAATCTGCTTCTCTCTCTATTTCTTTTGCAGGTGTCCGAGGTGGTCTCCCGGAGAGGCTCTTCCCCGACCTGCCGCTGCTGCCGGCCACCACGACCATGTCGCCGCCACCGGCCTCCTCCTCCTGCTGCTCCGCCGTGGACTTCGACCAACACCACCATCGACACTCAACGTACGGCCACACGGGGTAACCTCCAACCATCCTCATTTCCAATTTGCTACTGCTTGTAATGCTCTCCGATCTCGCTCATTCCTTTGGTCGGATTCATGCTCGCGTGCATGTGTTGTGCAGCAGCAAACATGTCAATCTTGATCAATTACTATCTTTTCATGCCTCAATCTTGAAGTGCAGCAGAAATTAATCCTTGTGTCTTTATGCAGCAGCATCTCTCTCCGTTAAAAAGATGAATAAACTTGCTGCTGCTGCTGCCATCCGTCATGCCCATGCCAACGCCTGCGCCAACACTAGCAAGGCAGCCTCCAGGAACACTCCATGGCTCTACTGTGATACGGCCATCGAGTCATAGCGATGGTATAATGCCCAGGCTTTGGCTTTTCATGATTTTATGAGTGGTTCGATTTGATGGCTAGCTACCCCTGGTTATCATCATCTTAGTTAGTTTTCATATTGCTTCTGTGGATATAGAGATACCGCTGCTGGTTTGGTTACCAAATATGTGCTCATGTGCACGTGTTGTGCAACAAATAGCCTGACAATCTTTATCAGTTAGTATCTTTTTCATGCATTACGCCATCAGTTTGTTTTTAATCAATTATTATACAAGTACCTGCAGTGCCTAATGTAATCTGTTTCTCTACATTTTATCATAACTTCATAGTGAAACTGGCTTGGATTATTTCCTGGTATTGATGTGGTACAACAATACCCACACCAAAATGTCTAGGTTCCTCTATGATGACATTTTGATATATAAATATATACACCTTAGTTCTTGATGATATGGGATACCAAAGAGAAACATGACAACTTGTTTATGATAGTATTTGCTGCTCAGGGAGCTTCTTGATACCTGATACCAATAGCTGGTGATAATTCTATTTATTTGCTCTTTTGCTAATTTTTTCCTCCTGCACTACATCTTCCAGGGATGATGAGTTGTTGAGGGAGCCGGCCACGACTTCGTCATGCTGCTGCCCGCCACGACTCCGTCATGCTGCTGCCGGTCACCTCACAAAACCTGCAGCTGCCTGGTGAGATCCTCTCCTCCTTATGTGATGAACACTGAGAATCAAGAGCCTTTATCTAGCTAATATACATGGTCTCTAGTGTCTTTCCGCTATGCATCTGGTTGCTCATGACTATTATTTTGGGTTCATTTCTGTAGTCTAAATGATTGACACTTAAGTATTCTTCACAAAGGTGCATTTGTCAGGAATATAAATGTAATCATATATACTCTTTATGATACTTTTTGTTTGAATATGTTGTTATGTGAAATGAATGATTCTGTTTTTAAGTATTATATGTTCTTCAGTAACTCTTTCATGTATGTTCATATATACTGATAAGTCTGTCGCGGTTCCACTGCAGCTAAAGCGGTGTGCAGAAATGTCAAGGAAGCTAAAGTTTTTCAGTGATCAGATCAACAAGGCAGCTGTTAAATCTTGTGTTTGACCTGCAGTACAACCTTGGAGGAGCTAGAGGTACATTAGCCTTGTCATTTTATAACAATACTGCAGCAGTATTCCTTTTGGATTTCTGCTATTTATGCACTACAGTCTACAAGTAGTCATTTTGAGGGACATGATCGTCTATGGAAACTGAATAGTTGCTTTTGTTGTTTCTACAGGCAAAATTGGGTGAGCATGAGCTGCTCGAGATGACTAGTAATAGCTGGACATTACAGTAGGTACAATGAACCTTTTGAATTCAAGTTGGTCTTATGTTTGAGATGAATAGTAATAGCTGGACATTACAGTAGGTACAATGAACCTTTTGAATTCAAGTTGGTCTTATGTTTGGTTTGGCAGCAAGTTCACAACACTGGTCTTATGTTGTAATATGTCTCTTCATTTGTTGTTCGTAAACAGCAATTTATCTTGTGATAAATCTCTGCACGGTTGTGTTCATGTATTGTTGATACAGAACAATTTACCTTGTGATGCTGTTGATAGGGAACAACTGATAACTTGTTCATGTGATGTAATAAATTTGTTTGATGTGCTTGTTTGTTTATTTGTGGGTAAAATGCAAATAATTGGGGTTTTTTTTTTGTCATGTTAATCCTGTTTGCCGAGCGTAAACACTCGGCATACCCTGTCTCCTGGGCGTCCCTAGCAGATGCCACGTGTACATGGTATGCCGAGCGTATACGCTCGGCATATAAACCAAATGTATGCCGAGCGTATACGCTCGGCATACCATGTACACGTGGCAGACCACACCGTCAGACGGACGTCTCCGTCTATTTGTTTGCCGAGCGTTTGTTTGCCGATAGTCTACAGGAAACGCTCGGCATATATCTAGTTGCCGAGCGTTTTTGTTTGCCGAGCGTATCAGCTGTGTATGCCGAGCAGGTGTACGTCGAGCGCGGTTTGCCGAGCGTATTCCTTTGTTTGCCGAGTGTTCTGAGCTCTCGGCATATTTTTCTGTTCCTGTAGTGCCTCATTTGTTTCTATTTTCCCCCATCCTCTGGATTCTCCGATGATGGATATCGTCATCGGGGTCGTTGGACGTACGTTCCTTCTCGACGCAAGTGAGAAGAAAAAATGGGACTGATTATAAACCCCGTTGCTTGTGCGCCACTGGATATGGAGACGCAGGCTAGTAGCCTTGCGATGCTCGGCCATCGCTCATTCGCTCGTGGTCGCAGCTCACGCCCAGCTGCATGCTCGGCTACGCTATCTCGCCACTCTCCATCGATCCTCACGTACTCCAGCCAGCGACGGGCAATTTCCGTGTTTTTTGTGGGTGTGGAAATAACCTGCGGGAAATGAATTAACTCATTCACCCACGTACGCCTTCACCGGTGGAAAAAATCCTGCTCGACGTTCCGGAATGTTATACAGGTATACATATTCTTTTGTCATATACTCGCTCCGTTCCAATTTAATTGACTTGCTATGCACCACACGTGGATGTATCTATACATGTAACATGTCTAGATACATCCACATTTAGTGGAAAACAAATCAATTAAATTGGAACAGAGGGAGTACCTGATAGTACGCAAAAAAAAAAAAACTGTTCACCGAGAATACTCCAAAAATGTAAAAAAATATCAATTTCAAGTTACATATATAAAATATAATTTTTTTTGACAATGATATATAGTACAAATAGAAGGAGGATGCTATAATCTGTATTACTTGTGTGTAAAAATGCCAGAAAAATCTTGGGTGTGAGCTAACTTTTGCGGTCTCTAAGGGAGGGAAGCCAAAAGAGACATTGCGCCGCTGATTATTGCCATCTCTATGAGGAAAAATTGGAGTGTCAAGAAAAGCCTTGTATGAGAACACGTGGATTGACAAGATCGACACGAGGTCGAAGCTTTCGAAGTCCCACACCCTTCAATCCGTTGATCTTTTCATGAAACTTCGGCATGTGCAACTTGATGAGAATAGTGAGAATGACATTCTTTGGAAGTTATTGGCAAATGGTGATTACTCAGCGGGATCGGCCTACAAAGCTCAGTTTCTTGGAGCTACTCTAACAACCATGAAATGGATTGTTTGAAAAGTTTAGGCTCCTCTAAAATCATATTCTTGCATACGGCTAGACATTCAGAATAGGCTATATACCGCAGACCGCTTGGAAAGGAAATTTGGCTGAATTGTGGTTTGCGCCCGCTCTATGCACAGGAGTACCGGAATCGCCACACATCTCTTCCGTCAACGGTCGCTTCACCATTTGATTTTGGGCCTTCTTTAAAGATTGGATTTAGCATCCCGCTCTTGATCTTCAACCATCTGCGGCATAAATAATCAAGTAGATAGTACAACAGGTCTAATGGTTCCACACCCAACCGCAAGGCTATGGCCTCCCACAACTAACCTCTAAATTGGAAACTTTGGAATGACAAAGAGGTGAATGTTTGGGCACTCGCGGGTGAGGAGCGTGAGAAATCGTGTCGGGAGAGTAGGACCGGGTTGTATCTGTTTATTTTGTATTTCTTGTTAAACCACTTCAAAATTAATAAATTGGAGCTAAGATCCCCCTCCCCCCATCTATTATATACTAAAAGCAAAATGAGGGAGTTTTTCGAGACATCACGTTAATCCACATCGTTTAAATTATTTTCGACAGTTAGATCTAAAATTGATTAAATAAAAATTATGTGTAACGTAATCCGGTTTTCACCAGATATGTGTCGACACGATCGTGTTGAGCTTGCGTGCATAGCACGCATTATAACCGATCGGTGCTCACCTAAAAAAGAAGACCGATCGGTTGGGGCAGGCACAGCTTCGATGGAAGTTTATTTTTTCGGGGAAAAGAGGATTTCATTAGTCAGATTGGGTTATAAGATACTCGAGCTCCAATTTCTTTAATATTATATTAGAACAGAGCCATACAGCAGGAAAAGAAAGTTATTATCCCTTGGTGTGAAAGACTACTTCATATGTTCAGAACTAAGTAATATGGTACTGTTACATGTTTTACTTGTTTCAATTATTCAAAGGAGTCTCTACTATATAATACGGCTTAAGGTGGTGATGGTACGTCGCGGCTGTTTTGCGTTTTACCCCCTAACAAAACTGGAAATCAACCCGCAGTCCGAAAGCCACACGAGCCCAGCCCCGAAACGTCAATTGCCGCACAGAGAGAAAAAACCGAGGTATGCGGCCGCGCTGGGAGTTGACGCCGACGCTCCTTCCGGTCGTCCTCCGGATCGGTCTTCTTTTGCTTGCATGATGGTACGCCAAGCCATGCATGCATGATATCTTTTGCTTTGGTTCCAGTTCCCTTCCATCCTGGCATGCAAATATTGAGTTTTCCGTTGCGGCATGCATGCGTGCAAGGAGGGAGACAAAGGAGGAGCGAACCTTTTTTTTTTTTTTTACATGCAAAAAGAGGGAGAATATATCCTGGCAGGGTGTTTTCTGGGTCACACAGCCCTATGATTTGGAGCTGTACGTGAAAAGCCTGCATCGCGTGTGCCATGCTGCGTCCCTTGACTACACTTTCCCTAGCTAGCATCCCAGCTGGGGGATCCATCGATCGACAGGGCTAGCTGCTGCACCAGTGATCAGATCGACGATCCATAAGATGATTTTCGCTAGTAGAAAAAAGGGCTTCAATACCGGTTCTAGAGGGCATTTAATACCGGTTGTGCAACCGGGACAATTAAAGCTTACCATAAGCACTTAAATCTACACAACCACACTTAGAGCTAAAAATCTGAATAATCAGTAAAGTCTCCACTCATTTAAACTAAATTTTGTGAGACCATACGTCCCCTAATGCAAACATAAATCTGATCTAATCTAATTAAAAAATCCTAACTACACGCGGACGTGTCAGGGAAGACATGCTAGGCTATAAGTTATGATCTAGACCAATACAAATACATGGTTGAGTATATGCACAGTAATAAAATCAAAAGGAAATCATATTGCCAATTACTCTATCAGAGTCCAAACTAGATTTTAAAAAAAACTATGTAACCAAATCTGGCCCAGCACAAGCTTCATGACTATCCATTCTCAGTATCATAAAAAACCTAGACGATTTTCACAGTAATGCACGAATGACAAGATGTGTACAAATTAATATATTAATTGTAAAGGCAATTTTCACAGTATTTGTGGTGCCATCATATTTACGTCATGTTAAAAGAACATACACTCGACTAAAAAATAGAATTTTGCTGGAAATCTCACTACTTAGAGCTGATTAACATCACTTTTTTAGTGACCATGCAATCGAGTTCGGCGATGAAGTTGTGCATGGCTTAGAAGGCAAGCGAAATATATAAAATTAGCATGACCATGATAAGAAATAATAGGTGATGACGATAGTGGTCGAGTGATTGTTCACAAAAGGAAAAGAGAATGGTCGAGAGATTGTAGAAATAAGTTTCCAGAAAAGCTAGCTAGGGACAATGCTTTAATAGAAAATATAGCGAGTGGCAAATCATGTAAAGTACTTTATAAGATGTTTTAGTTGCTAAACAAATATAACTTAGTGTGGAAAATACATGGGCGCGACAGAAAAAATATCACAGCTGAGTGACAGGGAGAATGTTTTCGTAACATTACATAATTATATACCAACAAATGTAGTAGTTTGAATCGATGGTCAAGCAAAATAGACAACCACGGCATGATAAAGCAGCAACACGTGATTTTTTACAAATCAAAGAACCGCTTCATTAAAATACAACCAATGACAGGTTGGGTATAACTTAGTATTTTGTTTTTTCAAAAATTCAATTGAGGGAAGATAGAAGCAAACTATATGTTGAAAGATAGACACTGAAGGGCCTATAGTGGATGTGAAAACTTTTATAAAATTGTATAATCCATTATATATGGTAGACAAACTCAATTTCTAATAAATCTATCCACACAAATGCGTGGTATGCCACGCTAATCCACAATCACTCGAATTATTTAGACAGCTGAATCAGTATTTATTGGGTGAGATTTTAATAGGAATTGAGAATAACTAATAAAAAATCTACGCATATAGGCTCCGATTCGAATAAGTACTTGGAATTAAAAGGTAAAGTTTCTACTAGAGCTCAGAGATACATACTTCCATTTTCATTATAAGCACGGGAAAATGACTGGGATGGATGCATGTGTCCATGGGACCAAACATGAATCGGTGAAAATAACAACCGACAATATAGAACTACATGTATGTTTGATCAACGGTTATGCATGTAATGTATTGCCATTGCAGTTTTTCATAATAGTTGTTATTACTTTGTGTTTTTTACTCATGCGAATCAAATGCTTGAACTAAAGTGTAGTATGAAGATGCTGCGGTGGATTACTAATAATAGACTAGGAAGAGTTTTGTGGTGCAATGGGATACGAAAATATTTTTTATGAGAGGACATAGATTAATTTGGTGATTGACTGAAATATTTAAATTTTGTGCTACCAAACTCACTTTTTAAATTCAATATGTTACATGAAACTATATGTTTTTGCAAGTCGGTGGTCATTATTACATGAGTAACATGACAGAACCAATACATGTTAGGGCGGGAGTAGAACACCTAGATCGGAGAACGGCGGATAGTAGATAGGAACAGGCTAAAAATATCAAAATAGCACTACTGATGTCTTAAGATAGACGACATTCTAAACTCTGTGACATGGTATTTTGGAAATTTAAAATATCTACTCACTCCAAATAAGAATGATTCAAAATATTTCCCACACATGGGCTAATTTACATAACATAATATTTTCTAAGCTATAAAATCCTGTGATTTATAATTATTGCACAAATAGATTCAACGAGAAAAAGTACACGCCCTCACATTTGCGAGGGCCACCTTGCTAGTTTTAAAAAAACAACAACTCTCTTCGTCTCTACATTTGTAGATGTGACTCCTAGTGTCCAAATTATTAGAAAGCCACAATTTTTGTACAAGTTAAATTATCAACAAGCTGTCAAAACACGGCACATTCCACTCAAATCTGAAAAATATTGACGATTGCTGAGACGCCTTTCATGTCGTGACATTAATCAATGATAGTTTCTTCTCGCTTGTTGTTGACACCACTAATACTCCGACAATTGTAGCAAAGACCAAGATCGAGCAGCCACAGACAAGGATATAGCATTTCAAGGCAAAAAGTCTTATTTTTTGTCAAACAAGAAAGATTTGTTGAATAGTCTATTCCTTATTGCAAAGAATAATAGCGGTGTCATATATTCCATACCGTGCGTATTTTGTATCATAAATGTTGATATTTTCTTGCAAAACTTTGGCCTTGTTAAACCCAAAACACAAAATTGTACTCCCTCCGTTCCAAAATATAAGATATTTTAGTATTTTACATGAATCTTGCATTAAAACACGTCTAGATACGTGTGGGACAAAAATTGTCAAAACGTCATGCATTTAGAAACGGAAACGGAGGTGCGGGCGAAACTACCAAAACAAAATTAGCAGTGCAAGTGGAAACGAATCAACACACTCGCTCCTACCGTAGTGGTAGTATGCTCGGGACAGTGGCCGGCAATTTTGACCAATCTGACCTTTGTATGAAACTTGAGCCTTAAATGAACTTTTTTCAAAAGAAAATCTACATCTAACCCTTTTGGCTACCGCCAAACATTTGAGCGATAGGCTTGCACATGGTACCGCCGGGTGATCTGGCGGTAGCCTTGTACATGGTACCGTCCTGGCAGTAGAGTTAGTCGTGGTACCGTAAAAATGACATCGACGATATCACACCTAACCGTACCGCCAATATGTTGAGCAGTACTAAAAAGGGTTAGATCCGGTTGAAAATTTGAAGACAATTCATTTCGTGTTAAAGTTTTGCATAAGGGTTAGATTTGGCCGAGTGCCCACGGTGGCCGCCGGCCGGGGTTATATATCAGATCCGCCGCTTTCGCGTAAAGAATAACGGATCGTGATTATTATACTACATAGAGACGGATGGAGCTCGTGACCGATATAGGTCCACTACGGGAAAGCCACACTACGCCGACGGCCTTATTGTACGCCGACGGCCAAATGTCGGGGCCGTCGGCGTACAGCACGGGCTAGGGCAGACGACGAGCAAGCCGTCGGCGTACGAAGCGCCGTCGGCGTAGACATACGTGCCCGACGGCTGCCGTCGCGTTCTTTTTCCCGTCGGCGTACAAACGGGCGGCATAACGGGACCGTCCAGCATCGTTGATACGCCGACGGTACGGCCGTCGGCGTACACGCGTTATTATACACCGACGGCTGCCGTCGGCGTTTAGTTGTTTATTTATTTATTTTCGTATATAATATTCATTTCTTTATTTCTCTATATAATATTTAATGTAGTTGTAATTTATATATATATTGGACCTATAATTGCCCTCCCAATTTCAGTATCCCACCCACGTAAAATAACGGTTTGAGTTTTCCGGAACCCAACCCAACAACATATACATGTAAAACAAATAAAAACTTTTCCTGGCTCACTAGAGAGAAAGTGAAGCCGGTGATGTCGGTCACACGTAGGAGTAGATTCTTGCACATTTACAACACACAACTCACTTGTATACATATGGTATGTCACAACCTAGGTTTGGGTGGGGTTCCGACGCTCCGGGGCCCCGCTTCGGTGAAACCCTGAATCCGCTGGAAAAACCCTAACGTTTCCGTCTACCCCCATAGACGTGCGTCGAAAGGGGGTAGCCCAGTGGACTTTTTTGCTTGGTTGTGTTATGTTAGGCCATAGGAACATGAGAAACCAAAGTCTACCCCAAATCGACACACGATTCCATCCGGTTCGTCCGAAAGGGGAGTTTTCACCTCTAAGTGCAGAAACTCACTAGAGAGAAAGTGAAGCCGGTGATGTCGGTCACACGTAGGAGTAGATTCTTGCACATTTACAACACACAACACACTTGTATACATATGGTATGTCACAACCTAGGTTTGGGTGGGGTTCCGACGCTCCGGGGCCCCGCTTCGGTGAAACCCTGAATCCGCTGGAAAAACCCTAACGTTTCCGTCTACCCCCATAGACGTGCGTCGAAAGGGGGTAGCCCAGTGGACTTTTTTGCTTGGTTGTGTTATGTTAGGCCATAGGAACATGAGAAACCAAAGTCTACCCCAAATCGACACACGATTCCATCCGGTTCGTCCGAAAGGGGAGTTTTCACCTCTAAGTGCAGAAACTCACTAGAGAGAAAGTGAAGCCGGTGATGTCGGTCACACGTAGGAGTAGATTCTTGCACATTTACAACACACAACTCACTTGTATACATATGGTATGTCACAACCTAGGTTTGGGTGGGGTTCCGACGCTCCGGGGCCCCGCTTCGGTGAAACCCTGAATCCGCTGGAAAAACCCTAACGTTTCCGTCTACCCCCATAGACGTGCATCGAAAGGGGGTAGCCCAGTGGACTTTTTTGCTTGGTTGTGTTATGTTAGGCCATAGGAACATGAGAAACCAAAGTCTACCCCAAATCGACACACGATTCCATCCGGTTCGTCCGAAAGGGGAGTTTTCACCTCTAAGTGCAGAAACTCACTAGAGAGAAAGTGAAGCCGGTGATGTCGGTCACACGTAGGAGTAGATTCTTGCACATTTACAACACACAACACACTTGTATACATATGGTATGTCACAACCTAGGTTTGGGTGGGGTTCCGACGCTCCGGGGCCCCGCTTCGGTGAAACCCTGAATCCGCTGGAAAAACCCTAACGTTTCCGTCTACCCCCATAGACGTGCGTCGAAAGGGGGTAGCCCAGTGGACTTTTTTGCTTGGTTGTGTTATGTTAGGCCATAGGAACATGAGAAACCAAAGTCTACCCCAAATCGACACACGATTCCATCCGGTTCGTCCGAAAGGGGAGTTTTCACCTCTAAGTGCAGAAACTCACTAGAGAGAAAGTGAAGCCGGTGATGTCGGTCACACGTAGGAGTAGATTCTTGCACATTTACAACACACAACACACTTGTATACATATGGTATGTCACAACCTAGGTTTGGGTGGGGTTCCGACGCTCCGGGGCCCCGCTTCGGTGAAACCCTGAATCCGCTGGAAAAACCCTAACGTTTCCGTCTACCCCCATAGACGTGCGTCGAAAGGGGGTAGCCCAGTGGACTTTTTTGCTTGGTTGTGTTATGTTAGGCCATAGGAACATGAGAAACCAAAGTCTACCCCAAATCGACACACGATTCCATCCGGTTCGTCCGAAAGGGGAGTTTTCACCTCTAAGTGCAGAAACTCACTAGAGAGAAAGTGAAGCCGGTGATGTCGGTCACACGTAGGAGTAGATTCTTGCACATTTACAACACACAACACACTTGTATACATATGGTATGTCACAACCTAGGTTTGGGTGGGGTTCCGACGCTCCGGGGCCCCGCTTCGGTGAAACCCTGAATCCGCTGGAAAAACCCTAACGTTTCCGTCTACCCCCATAGACGTGCGTCGAAAGGGGGTAGCCCAGTGGACTTTTTTGCTTGGTTGTGTTATGTTAGGCCATAGGAACATGAGAAACCAAAGTCTACCCCAAATCGACACAAGATTCCATCCGGTTCGCCGAAAGGGGAGTTTTCACCTCTAAGTGCAGAAACTCACTAGAGAGAAAGTGAAGCCGGTGATGTCGGTCACACGTAGGAGTAGATTCTTGCACATTTACAACACACAACTCACTTGTATACATATGGTATGTCACAACCTAGGTTTGGGTGGGGTTCCGACGCTCCGGGCCCCCGCTTCGGTGAAACCCTGAATCCACATGTACCCAAGTTTGTTGTTATTCGTCTATGTACCCAAGTTTGTTGTTATTCGTCTATGTACCCAAGTTTGTTGTCATTTGTCTATGTTTTGTTCTATCTTAGTTGCTACTACTCTGTTTCGATTAATTTTGATAAAAGTTGGTTTCACAAGCCCCACCCAAACCTAGGGTTTCGCTGGAAAAGGATAGCGGAGCGCAGGAATAATTTGCGCGTGGGCCTACCACATAATACAATATATTATAATAAAGGTCTAAAAAATTATAATATTATTGTATAGTACAACTTAAATAAATTAGGGAATATGGACTAAATTAGGGAATATATTGACTAAAAAAAAAAAGGATACGCCGACGGCTATCCACTTACCAAAACGCGCGGCCCGCGCGCGTGGTCGTCCCCAACCCACCCACCCCCCCCCCCCCACACACACACACACACAGCACGCTCCTCTCCTCCACCCCCCGCCCCGCCGCCGCCGCCCTCGTCCCCCTGCTCGATCTCCGGCCACCGGCGGCGCCGCCCTCGTCCTCTCCTCTCCTCCAGCCCAACGTCGACCGCACCCACACCCCAGCCTCTCCTCTCCTCCACCCGCGCCGCATCCGGTCCGAGCAGCGCCGCATCCGGTCCGAGCAGCACCCCCCGCGTCGAGCAGCGCCGCCCCCGCGTCGAGCAGCGCCCCCCCGCGTCGAGCAGCGCCGCCCCCCGTCGGCCCAGCCATCCCGCATTGCCGCCGCTCCCCTCCCCTCTCCGGTACACCCTATTCCTCCTCATCCCCTCCCTTCCCCTCCTCTCTCCTTGTCCTCACCACGGATTTGAGCTCACCACGGATTGTGTTAGTGATTGTGTCGATGTTTAGTGTTAAAAATTTATAGGATTTTAGGGATTTTAGGAGTAGAAATTATCCACTGTAAATGTAGTATTGTCCACTGTAAATTAGATTTTGTTCATCAAAATCCATGTTATAATAATTGTTCATTTAGTACAAAAGAATGTTGTATTTAGGGAAGTGTTGGATGGGTCTTATTATCTTAATGCGGGATGGTTTGGTGTTAGGTTTACTAAATTGTGAACATTTTCAAAGAAATAACCAGTAACAAAGTTTTTGCTACCATAATAATGATTAATAACGCAACACATGCAAAATAATGTAGCAAATAAAATGTTGTTGACAATTATTTTTCATATATGACTAACCCTGTATCAAATGCTTTTACTTAACTAAGTATCATGTCGGAGCCGGAGCGAAAGTTTCGTGGTGTTCACCGGAGACCCACGAAGATCCCGACTTGGGCAGCTCCTCCTCATAATTTTCAAGGCACTTGACCAAAGAAAAATGCAAAGTGTATAATTTTCAAGGCACGCTAGCTCTTTTTTTTTTGTGAAAATAAAATGAAAACTCTCTTCGGCAAACTTGTTCGTTATTCCAAGATACAACCTTGTGCACAATATGAGATCATTTGAACAAATTATGTCATGAATTTGGCCATAACATTGGTAATTTGATTTGAAACTCATGAATTTGTCAAAACTCAAGTTTATTGTTATTCCTATCAACTAATACACATAAAAGGACTCCATGCCAAAGAATTTATCCAAAACTATCGATGGTTTTGTGATACAACCACTACTTGTGTACCTCAAAAATATTTTTGAAACATTTTTAGAGCAAACTATCACACACTTGTAGTTCAAATTTGAATTACTTTCGAAAAATCAACATAAAGTCATTTAAATAGGCAAAACTAGGTAGAAAGCGAGAAAATCCATAATATTTGTGGATTATCCATCAAATATGGTCTACTTTGTGACAAATTTGGATGGGTGGCATTTTGCACCATATTTGTTGTAGTTGCTTCACAAAAAATGTCATTTTTAGCACTTAGAAAATGAAAAATGATATTTATAAAACTTATCTGAAAAAACTCAGTTCTGCAACATTGTTTGTCATACCAAGATACAGCTTTGTATCAAATATGAGCACATTATCACAAACTATGCCACGGGAATGATCATACCTAGGCCATTTTACTTGAAACTTATACATGTTCATAGATGATTGATCTTTTTGTGAAGAAGTTTTTTGGAAATTTTGTCAAAACTCAAGTTTATTATTATTCCTATCAACTAATACACATAAAAGGACTCCATGCCAAAGGATTTCTTTTTTAAGTATTTCTTCACTTTCTTTTATTTTTTTTGAAAAAACGGTCAAAATGGTCGCCGTGTCTATTCATTGAAAGGGGTCGAATTATCCAAAACTATCGATGGTTTTGTGATACAACCACTACTTGTGTACCTCAAAAATATTTTTGAAACATTTTTAGAGCAAACTATCACACACTTGTAGTTCAAATTTGAATTACTTTCGAAAAATCAACATAAAGTCATTTAAATAGGCAAAACTAGGTAGAAAGCGAGAAAATTCATAATATTTGTGGATTATCCATCAAATATGGTCTACTTTGTGACAAATTTGGATGGGTGCCATTTTGCACCATATTTGTTGTAGTTGCTTCACAAAAAATGTCATTTTTGGCACTTAGAAAATGAAAAATGATATTTATAAAACTTATTTGAAAAAACTCAGTTCTGCAACATTGTTTGTCATACCAAGATACAACTTTGTATCAAATATGAGCACATTGTTTGTCATAATATTTCGGCATGCTTCACAAGAAAACCCACTTTTCATTTTTCAAGTGCTTAAAATAGCGTTATTTATGAGGCGGCTACCGAGAAAATCGTCCAAAATAGCTTGCCCGTTATTTTTCCGACCAAAAGGCATGCATTTCTGACCTCTCTACCTATTTTCGGCCATTTAAACGGCTTCCTGCCGATTCAGCTGGAAACGGCTTGATTTTGAACTGCAGCTACCATATAGCTTGCCCGTTATTTTTCCGAAATTTTATTTCTAGGTTCACAAATATCCATTTCATCAGAGATACATCAAAATATCCACATGATTCAAACACTAGACACGAACGGTCACGGCCACGAGTTCGACTAGATTTTCAAATGAGCATACGAAATTCAAAAAAAATCAAAAAATAGAAAACCTTCACGTAGCGTCATCATATGTGACCTAAATATGGTATTATATTTTTTTAAATGGTTTTTTTATTTAACAAAAATTTAACCACCAAAACTTAATTATTTTAGACAATACATTTGTTTTTTTTTCATTACTATTCTGCCGAAATGGGCCAAAACTGGTCCAGCCTCTGCTCCTCTCCTGGGCCTTAGGCCCGCTGGACGGGTGTTGGAGCACTGAGGGCCGTCCGATGTCGATCGAACGGCAAAGAGCGCGCGCGTCTGGAATATAAGCAGCCCGTCGCCTCCGCGAATGTTCAACTTCTCCCCAAACCCTATCTTATCTTCTCACTCTCCCAGCGCCGCCTCTCCCTCCACTGGATCCCCTTTCTCTCTCCACCCGCACACCCAGCCACCACCTCCGACGCCGCCACCCACACAAGCGTCGACCGGCAAAGCCCCTGAAATCGACTGGGATGCACCAATGGCGGCAACCGGTGGTCCACCTCCGCGACGGCCAACCACAGCAAGCGCGAGGAAGAGCTACCCTATTCCCTCCACTCCCCATCTCGTGCGCGAGCGCCGCCGCCGTTCCTCTGCTCTTCCCCGACCTGCCGCTCACGGCGTTTTCCAGATCTGCTGCAGCCGCCGGCAGGACCTGCTATGTATACTGCCTAAATCCATCGTACCTGCTCTAATCTGCTTCTCTCTCTATTTCTTTTGCAGGTGTCCGAGGTGGTCTCCCGGAGAGGCTCTTCCCCGACCTGCCGCTGCTGCCGGCCACCACGACCATGTCGCCGCCACCGGCCTCCTCCTCCTGCTGCTCCGCCGTGGACTTCGACCAACACCACCATCGACACTCAACGTACGGCCACACGGGGTAACCTCCAACCATCCTCATTTCCAATTTGCTACTGCTTGTAATGCTCTCCGATCTCGCTCATTCCTTTGGTCGGATTCATGCTCGCGTGCATGTGTTGTGCAGCAGCAAACATGTCAATCTTGATCAATTACTATCTTTTCATGCCTCAATCTTGAAGTGCAGCAGAAATTAATCCTTGTGTCTTTATGCAGCAGCATCTCTCTCCGTTAAAAAGATGAATAAACTTGCTGCTGCTGCTGCCATCCGTCATGCCCATGCCAACGCCTGCGCCAACACTAGCAAGGCAGCCTCCAGGAACACTCCATGGCTCTACTGTGATACGGCCATCGAGTCATAGCGATGGTATAATGCCCAGGCTTTGGCTTTTCATGATTTTATGAGTGGTTCGATTTGATGGCTAGCTACCCCTGGTTATCATCATCTTAGTTAGTTTTCATATTGCTTCTGTGGATATAGAGATACCGCTGCTGGTTTGGTTACCAAATATGTGCTCATGTGCACGTGTTGTGCAACAAATAGCCTGACAATCTTTATCAGTTAGTATCTTTTTCATGCATTACGCCATCAGTTTGTTTTTAATCAATTATTATACAAGTACCTGCAGTGCCTAATGTAATCTGTTTCTCTACATTTTATCATAACTTCATAGTGAAACTGGCTTGGATTATTTCCTGGTATTGATGTGGTACAACAATACCCACACCAAAATGTCTAGGTTCCTCTATGATGACATTTTGATATATAAATATATACACCTTAGTTCTTGATGATATGGGATACCAAAGAGAAACATGACAACTTGTTTATGATAGTATTTGCTGCTCAGGGAGCTTCTTGATACCTGATACCAATAGCTGGTGATAATTCTATTTATTTGCTCTTTTGCTAATTTTTTCCTCCTGCACTACATCTTCCAGGGATGATGAGTTGTTGAGGGAGCCGGCCACGACTTCGTCATGCTGCTGCCCGCCACGACTCCGTCATGCTGCTGCCGGTCACCTCACAAAACCTGCAGCTGCCTGGTGAGATCCTCTCCTCCTTATGTGATGAACACTGAGAATCAAGAGCCTTTATCTAGCTAATATACATGGTCTCTAGTGTCTTTCCGCTATGCATCTGGTTGCTCATGACTATTATTTTGGGTTCATTTCTGTAGTCTAAATGATTGACACTTAAGTATTCTTCACAAAGGTGCATTTGTCAGGAATATAAATGTAATCATATATACTCTTTATGATACTTTTTGTTTGAATATGTTGTTATGTGAAATGAATGATTCTGTTTTTAAGTATTATATGTTCTTCAGTAACTCTTTCATGTATGTTCATATATACTGATAAGTCTGTCGCGGTTCCACTGCAGCTAAAGCGGTGTGCAGAAATGTCAAGGAAGCTAAAGTTTTTCAGTGATCAGATCAACAAGGCAGCTGTTAAATCTTGTGTTTGACCTGCAGTACAACCTTGGAGGAGCTAGAGGTACATTAGCCTTGTCATTTTATAACAATACTGCAGCAGTATTCCTTTTGGATTTCTGCTATTTATGCACTACAGTCTACAAGTAGTCATTTTGAGGGACATGATCGTCTATGGAAACTGAATAGTTGCTTTTGTTGTTTCTACAGGCAAAATTGGGTGAGCATGAGCTGCTCGAGATGACTAGTAATAGCTGGACATTACAGTAGGTACAATGAACCTTTTGAATTCAAGTTGGTCTTATGTTTGAGATGAATAGTAATAGCTGGACATTACAGTAGGTACAATGAACCTTTTGAATTCAAGTTGGTCTTATGTTTGGTTTGGCAGCAAGTTCACAACACTGGTCTTATGTTGTAATATGTCTCTTCATTTGTTGTTCGTAAACAGCAATTTATCTTGTGATAAATCTCTGCACGGTTGTGTTCATGTATTGTTGATACAGAACAATTTACCTTGTGATGCTGTTGATAGGGAACAACTGATAACTTGTTCATGTGATGTAATAAATTTGTTTGATGTGCTTGTTTGTTTATTTGTGGGTAAAATGCAAATAATTGGGGTTTTTTTTTTGTCATGTTAATCCTGTTTGCCGAGCGTAAACGCTCGGCATACCCTGTCTCCTGGGCGTCCCTAGCAGATGCCACGTGTACATGGTATGCCGAGCGTATACGCTCGGCATATAAACCAAATGTATGCCGAGCGTATACGCTCGGCATACCATGTACACGTGGCAGACCACACCGTCAGACGGACGTCTCCGTCTATTTGTTTGCCGAGCGTTTGTTTGCCGATAGTCTACAGGAAACGCTCGGCATATATCTAGTTGCCGAGCGTTTTTGTTTGCCGAGCGTATCAGCTGTGTATGCCGAGCAGGTGTACGTCGAGCGCGGTTTGCCGAGCGTATTCCTTTGTTTGCCGAGTGTTCTGAGCTCTCGGCATATTTTTCTGTTCCTGTAGTGCCTCATTTGTTTCTATTTTCCCCCATCCTCTGGATTCTCCGATGATGGATATCGTCATCGGGGTCGTTGGACGTACGTTCCTTCTCGACGCAAGTGAGAAGAAAAAATGGGACTGATTATAAACCCCGTTGCTTGTGCGCCACTGGATATGGAGACGCAGGCTAGTAGCCTTGCGATGCTCGGCCATCGCTCATTCGCTCGTGGTCGCAGCTCACGCCCAGCTGCATGCTCGGCTACGCTATCTCGCCACTCTCCATCGATCCTCACGTACTCCAGCCAGCGACGGGCAATTTCCGTGTTTTTTGTGGGTGTGGAAATAACCTGCGGGAAATGAATTAACTCATTCACCCACGTACGCCTTCACCGGTGGAAAAAATCCTGCTCGACGTTCCGGAATGTTATACAGGTATACATATTCTTTTGTCATATACTCGCTCCGTTCCAATTTAATTGACTTGCTATGCACCACACGTGGATGTATCTATACATGTAACATGTCTAGATACATCCACGTTTAGTGGAAAACAAATCAATTAAATTGGAACAGAGGGAGTACCTGATAGTACGCAAAAAAAAAAAAACTGTTCACCGAGAATACTCCAAAAATGTAAAAAAATATCAATTTCAAGTTACATATATAAAATATAATTTTTTTTGACAATGATATATAGTACAAATAGAAGGAGGATGCTATAATCTGTATTACTTGTGTGTAAAAATGCCAGAAAAATCTTGGGTGTGAGCTAACTTTTGCGGTCTCTAAGGGAGGGAAGCCAAAAGAGACATTGCGCCGCTGATTATTGCCATCTCTATGAGGAAAAATTGGAGTGTCAAGAAAAGCCTTGTATGAGAACACGTGGATTGACAAGATCGACACGAGGTCGAAGCTTTCGAAGTCCCACACCCTTCAATCCGTTGATCTTTTCATGAAACTTCGGCATGTGCAACTTGATGAGAATAGTGAGAATGACATTCTTTGGAAGTTATTGGCAAATGGTGATTACTCAGCGGGATCGGCCTACAAAGCTCAGTTTCTTGGAGCTACTCTAACAACCATGAAATGGATTGTTTGAAAAGTTTAGGCTCCTCTAAAATCATATTCTTGCATACGGCTAGACATTCAGAATAGGCTATATACCGCAGACCGCTTGGAAAGGAAATTTGGCTGAATTGTGGTTTGCGCCCGCTCTATGCACAGGAGTACCGGAATCGCCACACATCTCTTCCGTCAACGGTCGCTTCACCATTTGATTTTGGGCCTTCTTTAAAGATTGGATTTAGCATCCCGCTCTTGATCTTCAACCATCTGCGGCATAAATAATCAAGTAGATAGTACAACAGGTCTAATGGTTCCACACCCAACCGCAAGGCTATGGCCTCCCACAACTAACCTCTAAATTGGAAACTTTGGAATGACAAAGAGGTGAATGTTTGGGCACTCGCGGGTGAGGAGCGTGAGAAATCGTGTCGGGAGAGTAGGACCGGGTTGTATCTGTTTATTTTGTATTTCTTGTTAAACCACTTCAAAATTAATAAATTGGAGCTAAGATCCCCCTCCCCCCATCTATTATATACTAAAAGCAAAATGAGGGAGTTTTTCGAGACATCACGTTAATCCACATCGTTTAAATTATTTTCGACAGTTAGATCTAAAATTGATTAAATAAAAATTATGTGTAACGTAATCCGGTTTTCACCAGATATGTGTCGACACGATCGTGTTGAGCTTGCGTGCATAGCACGCATTATAACCGATCGGTGCTCACCTAAAAAAGAAGACCGATCGGTTGGGGCAGGCACAGCTTCGATGGAAGTTTATTTTTTCGGGGAAAAGAGGATTTCATTAGTCAGATTGGGTTATAAGATACTCGAGCTCCAATTTCTTTAATATTATATTAGAACAGAGCCATACAGCAGGAAAAGAAAGTTATTATCCCTTGGTGTGAAAGACTACTTCATATGTTCAGAACTAAGTAATATGGTACTGTTACATGTTTTACTTGTTTCAATTATTCAAAGGAGTCTCTACTATATAATACGGCTTAAGGTGGTGATGGTACGTCGCGGCTGTTTTGCGTTTTACCCCCTAACAAAACTGGAAATCAACCCGCAGTCCGAAAGCCACACGAGCCCAGCCCCGAAACGTCAATTGCCGCACAGAGAGAAAAAACCGAGGTATGCGGCCGCGCTGGGAGTTGACGCCGACGCTCCTTCCGGTCGTCCTCCGGATCGGTCTTCTTTTGCTTGCATGATGGTACGCCAAGCCATGCATGCATGATATCTTTTGCTTTGGTTCCAGTTCCCTTCCATCCTGGCATGCAAATATTGAGTTTTCCGTTGCGGCATGCATGCGTGCAAGGAGGGAGACAAAGGAGGAGCGAACCTTTTTTTTTTTTTTTACATGCAAAAAGAGGGAGAATATATCCTGGCAGGGTGTTTTCTGGGTCACACAGCCCTATGATTTGGAGCTGTACGTGAAAAGCCTGCATCGCGTGTGCCATGCTGCGTCCCTTGACTACACTTTCCCTAGCTAGCATCCCAGCTGGGGGATCCATCGATCGACAGGGCTAGCTGCTGCACCAGTGATCAGATCGACGATCCATAAGATGATTTTCGCTAGTAGAAAAAAGGGCTTCAATACCGGTTCTAGAGGGCATTTAATACCGGTTGTGCAACCGGGACAATTAAAGCTTACCATAAGCACTTAAATCTACACAACCACACTTAGAGCTAAAAATCTGAATAATCAGTAAAGTCTCCACTCATTTAAACTAAATTTTGTGAGACCATACGTCCCCTAATGCAAACATAAATCTGATCTAATCTAATTAAAAAATCCTAACTACACGCGGACGTGTCAGGGAAGACATGCTAGGCTATAAGTTATGATCTAGACCAATACAAATACATGGTTGAGTATATGCACAGTAATAAAATCAAAAGGAAATCATATTGCCAATTACTCTATCAGAGTCCAAACTAGATTTTAAAAAAAACTATGTAACCAAATCTGGCCCAGCACAAGCTTCATGACTATCCATTCTCAGTATCATAAAAAACCTAGACGATTTTCACAGTAATGCACGAATGACAAGATGTGTACAAATTAATATATTAATTGTAAAGGCAATTTTCACAGTATTTGTGGTGCCATCATATTTACGTCATGTTAAAAGAACATACACTCGACTAAAAAATAGAATTTTGCTGGAAATCTCACTACTTAGAGCTGATTAACATCACTTTTTTAGTGACCATGCAATCGAGTTCGGCGATGAAGTTGTGCATGGCTTAGAAGGCAAGCGAAATATATAAAATTAGCATGACCATGATAAGAAATAATAGGTGATGACGATAGTGGTCGAGTGATTGTTCACAAAAGGAAAAGAGAATGGTCGAGAGATTGTAGAAATAAGTTTCCAGAAAAGCTAGCTAGGGACAATGCTTTAATAGAAAATATAGCGAGTGGCAAATCATGTAAAGTACTTTATAAGATGTTTTAGTTGCTAAACAAATATAACTTAGTGTGGAAAATACATGGCGCGACAGAAAAAATATCACAGCTGAGTGACAGGGAGAATGTTTTCGTAACATTACATAATTATATACCAACAAATGTAGTAGTTTGAATCGATGGTCAAGCAAAATAGACAACCACGGCATGATAAAGCAGCAACACGTGATTTTTTACAAATCAAAGAACCGCTTCATTAAAATACAACCAATGACAGGTTGGGTATAACTTAGTATTTGTTTTTTCAAAAATTCAATTGAGGGAAGATAGAAGCAAACTATATGTTGAAAGATAGACACTGAAGGGCCTATAGTGGATGTGAAAACTTTTATAAAATTGTATAATCCATTATATATGGTAGACAAACTCAATTTCTAATAAATCTATCCACACAAATGCGTGGTATGCCACGCTAATCCACAATCACTCGAATTATTTAGACAGCTGAATCAGTATTTATTGGGTGAGATTTTAATAGGAATTGAGAATAACTAATAAAAAATCTACGCATATAGGCTCCGATTCGAATAAGTACTTGGAATTAAAAGGTAAAGTTTCTACTAGAGCTCAGAGATACATACTTCCATTTTCATTATAAGCACGGGAAAATGACTGGGATGGATGCATGTGTCCATGGGACCAAACATGAATCGGTGAAAATAACAACCGACAATATAGAACTACATGTATGTTTGATCAACGGTTATGCATGTAATGTATTGCCATTGCAGTTTTTCATAATAGTTGTTATTACTTTGTGTTTTTTACTCATGCGAATCAAATGCTTGAACTAAAGTGTAGTATGAAGATGCTGCGGTGGATTACTAATAATAGACTAGGAAGAGTTTTGTGGTGCAATGGGATACGAAAATATTTTTTATGAGAGGACATAGATTAATTTGGTGATTGACTGAAATATTTAAATTTTGTGCTACCAAACTCACTTTTTTAAATTCAATATGTTACATGAAACTATATATGTTTTTGCAAGTCGGTGGTCATTATTACATGAGTAACATGACAGAACCAATACATGTTAGGGCGGGAGTAGAACACCTAGATCGGAGAACGGCGGATAGTAGATAGGAACAGGCTAAAAATATCAAAATAGCACTACTGATGTCTTAAGATAGACGACATTCTAAACTCTGTGACATGGTATTTTGGAAATTTAAAATATCTACTCACTCCAAATAAGAATGATTCAAAATATTTCCCACACATGGGCTAATTTACATAACATAATATTTTCTAAGCTATAAAATCCTGTGATTTATAATTATTGCACAAATAGATTCAACGAGAAAAAGTACACGCCCTCACATTTGCGAGGGCCACCTTGCTAGTTTTAAAAAAACAACAACTCTCTTCGTCTCTACATTTGTAGATGTGACTCCTAGTGTCCAAATTATTAGAAAGCCACAATTTTTGTACAAGTTAAATTATCAACAAGCTGTCAAAACACGGCACATTCCACTCAAATCTGAAAAATATTGACGATTGCTGAGACGCCTTTCATGTCGTGACATTAATCAATGATAGTTTCTTCTCGCTTGTTGTTGACACCACTAATACTCCGACAATTGTAGCAAAGACCAAGATCGAGCAGCCACAGACAAGGATATAGCATTTCAAGGCAAAAAGTCTTATTTTTTGTCAAACAAGAAAGATTTGTTGAATAGTCTATTCCTTATTGCAAAGAATAATAGCGGTGTCATATATTCCATACCGTGCGTATTTTGTATCATAAATGTTGATATTTTCTTGCAAAACTTTGGCCTTGTTAAACCCAAAACACAAAATTGTACTCCCTCCGTTCCAAAATATAAGATATTTTAGTATTTTACATGAATCTTGCATTAAAACACGTCTAGATACGTGTGGGACAAAAATTGTCAAAACGTCATGCATTTAGAAACGGAAACGGAGGTGCGGGCGAAACTACCAAAACAAAATTAGCAGTGCAAGTGGAAACGAATCAACACACTCGCTCCTACCGTAGTGGTAGTATGCTCGGGACAGTGGCCGGCAATTTTGACCAATCTGACCTTTGTATGAAACTTGAGCCTTAAATGAACTTTTTTCAAAAGAAAATCTACATCTAACCCTTTTGGCTACCGCCAAACATTTGAGCGATAGGCTTGCACATGGTACCGCCGGGTGATCTGGCGGTAGCCTTGTACATGGTACCGTCCTGGCAGTAGAGTTAGTCGTGGTACCGTAAAAATGACATCGACGATATCACACCTAACCGTACCGCCAATATGTTGAGCAGTACTAAAAAGGGTTAGATCCGGTTGAAAATTTGAAGACAATTCATTTCGTGTTAAAGTTTTGCATAAGGGTTAGATTTGGCCGAGTGCCCACGGTGGCCGCCGGCCGGGGTTATATATCAGATCCGCCGCTTTCGCGTAAAGAATAACGGATCGTGATTATTATACTACATAGAGACGGATGGAGCTCGTGACCGATATAGGTCCACTACGGGAAAGCCACACTACGCCGACGGCCTTATTGTACGCCGACGGCCAAATGTCGGGGCCGTCGGCGTACAGCACGGGCTAGGGCAGACGACGAGCAAGCCGTCGGCGTACGAAGCGCCGTCGGCGTAGACATACGTGCCCGACGGCTGCCGTCGGCGTTCTTTTTCCCGTCGGCGTACAAACGGGCGGCATAACGGGACCGTCCAGCATCGTTGATACGCCGACGGTACGGCCGTCGGCGTACACGCGTTATTATACACCGACGGCTGCCGTCGGCGTTTAGTTGTTTATTTATTTATTTTCGTATATAATATTCATTTCTTTATTTCTCTATATAATATTTAATGTAGTTGTAATTTATATATATATTGGACCTATAATTGCCCTCCCAATTTCAGTATCCCACCCACGTAAAATAACGGTTTGAGTTTTCCGGAACCCAACCCAACAACATATACATGTAAAACAAATAAAAACTTTTCCTGGCTCACTAGAGAGAAAGTGAAGCCGGTGATGTCGGTCACACGTAGGAGTAGATTCTTGCACATTTACAACACACAACTCACTTGTATACATATGGTATGTCACAACCTAGGTTTGGGTGGGGTTCCGACGCTCCGGGGCCCCGCTTCGGTGAAACCCTGAATCCGCTGGAAAAACCCTAACGTTTCCGTCTACCCCCATAGACGTGCGTCGAAAGGGGGTAGCCCAGTGGACTTTTTTGCTTGGTTGTGTTATGTTAGGCCATAGGAACATGAGAAACCAAAGTCTACCCCAAATCGACACACGATTCCATCCGGTTCGTCCGAAAGGGGAGTTTTCACCTCTAAGTGCAGAAACTCACTAGAGAGAAAGTGAAGCCGGTGATGTCGGTCACACGTAGGAGTAGATTCTTGCACATTTACAACACACAACACACTTGTATACATATGGTATGTCACAACCTAGGTTTGGGTGGGGTTCCGACGCTCTAGGGCCCCGCTTCGGTGAAACCCTGAATCCGCTGGAAAAACCCTAACGTTTCCGTCTACCCCCATAGACGTGCGTCGAAAGGGGGTAGCCCAGTGGACTTTTTTGCTTGGTTGTGTTATGTTAGGCCATAGGAACATGAGAAACCAAAGTCTACCCCAAATCGACACACGATTCCATCCGGTTCGTCCGAAAGGGGAGTTTTCACCTCTAAGTGCAGAAACTCACTAGAGAGAAAGTGAAGCCGGTGATGTCGGTCACACGTAGGAGTAGATTCTTGCACATTTACAACACACAACTCACTTGTATACATATGGTATGTCACAACCTAGGTTTGGGTGGGGTTCCGACGCTCCGGGGCCCCGCTTCGGTGAAACACTGAATCCGCTGGAAAAACCCTAACGTTTCCATCTACCCCCATAGACGTGCATCGAAAGGGGGTAGCCCAGTGGACTTTTTTGCTTGGTTGTGTTATGTTAGGCCATAGGAACATGAGAAACCAAAGTCTACCCCAAATCGACACACGATTCCATCCGGTTCGTCCGAAAGGGGAGTTTTCACCTCTAAGTGCAGAAACTCACTAGAGAGAAAGTGAAGCCGGTGATGTCGGTCACACGTAGGAGTAGATTCTTGCACATTTACAACACACAACACACTTGTATACATATGGTATGTCACAACCTAGGTTTGGGTGGGGTTCCGACGCTCCGGGGCCCCGCTTCGGTGAAACCCTGAATCCGCTGGAAAAACCCTAACGTTTCCGTCTACCCCCATAGACGTGCGTCGAAAGGGGGTAGCCCAGTGGACTTTTTTGCTTGGTTGTGTTATGTTAGGCCATAGGAACATGAGAAACCAAAGTCTACCCCAAATCGACACACGATTCCATCCGGTTCGTCCGAAAGGGGAGTTTTCACCTCTAAGTGCAGAAACTCACTAGAGAGAAAGTGAAGCCGGTGATGTCGGTCACACGTAGGAGTAGATTCTTGCACATTTACAACACACAACACACTTGTATACATATGGTATGTCACAACCTCGGTTTGGGTGGGGTTCCGACGCTCCGGGGCCCCGCTTCGGTGAAACCCTGAATCCGCTGGAAAAACCCTAACGTTTCCGTCTACCCCATAGACGTGCGTCGAAAGGGGGTAGCCTAGTGGACTTTTTTGCTTGGTTGTGTTATGTTAGGCCATAGGAACATGAGAAACCAAAGTCTACCCCAAATCGACACACGATTCCATCCGGTTCGTCCGAAAGGGGAGTTTTCACCTCTAAGTGCAGAAACTCACTAGAGAGAAAGTGAAGCCGGTGATGTCGGTCACACGTAGGAGTAGATTCTTGCACATTTACAACACACAACACACTTGTATACATATGGTATGTCACAACCTCGGTTTGGGTGGGGTTCCGACGCTCCGGGGCCCCGCTTCGGTGAAACCCTGAATCCGCTGGAAAAACCCTAACGTTTCCGTCTACCCCCATAGACGTGCGTCGAAAGGGGGTAGCCCAGTGGACTTTTTTGCTTGGTTGTGTTATGTTAGGCCATAGGAACATGAGAAACCAAAATCTACCCCAAATCGACACAAGATTCCAGCCGGTTCGCCCGAAAGGGGAGTTTTCACCTCTAAGTGCAGAAACTCACTAGAGAGAAAGTGAAGCCGGTGATGTCGGTCACACGTAGGAGTAGATTCTTGCACATTTACAACACACAACACACTTGTATACATATGGTATGTCACAACCTAGGTTTGGGTGGGGTTCCGACGCTCTAGGGCCCCGCTTCGGTGAAACCCTGAATCCGCTGGAAAAACCCTAACGTTTCCGTCTACCCCCATAGACGTGCGTCGAAAGGGGGTAGCCCAGTGGACTTTTTTGCTTGGTTGTGTTATGTTAGGCCATAGGAACATGAGAAACCAAAGTCTACCCCAAATCGACACACGATTCCATCCGGTTCGTCCGAAAGGGGAGTTTTCACCTCTAAGTGCAGAAACTCACTAGAGAGAAAGTGAAGCCGGTGATGTCGGTCACACGTAGGAGTAGATTCTTGCACATTTACAACACACAACTCACTTGTATACATATGGTATGTCACAACCTAGGTTTGGGTGGGGTTCCGACGCTCCGGGGCCCCGCTTCGGTGAAACACTGAATCCGCTGGAAAAACCCTAACGTTTCCATCTACCCCCATAGACGTGCATCGAAAGGGGGTAGCCCAGTGGACTTTTTTGCTTGGTTGTGTTATGTTAGGCCATAGGAACATGAGAAACCAAAGTCTACCCCAAATCGACACACGATTCCATCCGGTTCGTCCGAAAGGGGAGTTTTCACCTCTAAGTGCAGAAACTCACTAGAGAGAAAGTGAAGCCGGTGATGTCGGTCACACGTAGGAGTAGATTCTTGCACATTTACAACACACAACACACTTGTATACATATGGTATGTCACAACCTAGGTTTGGGTGGGGTTCCGACGCTCCGGGGCCCCGCTTCGGTGAAACCCTGAATCCGCTGGAAAAACCCTAACGTTTCCGTCTACCCCCATAGACGTGCGTCGAAAGGGGGTAGCCCAGTGGACTTTTTTGCTTGGTTGTGTTATGTTAGGCCATAGGAACATGAGAAACCAAAGTCTACCCCAAATCGACACACGATTCCATCCGGTTCGTCCGAAAGGGGAGTTTTCACCTCTAAGTGCAGAAACTCACTAGAGAGAAAGTGAAGCCGGTGATGTCGGTCACACGTAGGAGTAGATTCTTGCACATTTACAACACACAACACACTTGTATACATATGGTATGTCACAACCTCGGTTTGGGTGGGGTTCCGACGCTCCGGGGCCCCGCTTCGGTGAAACCCTGAATCCGCTGGAAAAACCCTAACGTTTCCGTCTACCCCCATAGACGTGCGTCGAAAGGGGGTAGCCTAGTGGACTTTTTTGCTTGGTTGTGTTATGTTAGGCCATAGGAACATGAGAAACCAAAGTCTACCCCAAATCGACACACGATTCCATCCGGTTCGTCCGAAAGGGGAGTTTTCACCTCTAAGTGCAGAAACTCACTAGAGAGAAAGTGAAGCCGGTGATGTCGGTCACACGTAGGAGTAGATTCTTGCACATTTACAACACACAACACACTTGTATACATATGGTATGTCACAACCTCGGTTTGGGTGGGGTTCCGACGCTCCGGGGCCCCGCTTCGGTGAAACCCTGAATCCGCTGGAAAAACCCTAACGTTTCCGTCTACCCCCATAGACGTGCGTCGAAAGGGGGTAGCCCAGTGGACTTTTTTGCTTGGTTGTGTTATGTTAGGCCATAGGAACATGAGAAACCAAAATCTACCCCAAATCGACACAAGATTCCAGCCGGTTCGCCCGAAAGGGGAGTTTTCACCTCTAAGTGCAGAAACTCACTAGAGAGAAAGTGAAGCCGGTGATGTCGGTCACACGTAGGAGTAGATTCTTGCACATTTACAACACACAACTCACTTGTATACATATGGTATGTCACAACCTAGGTTTGGGTGGGGTTCCGACGCTCCGGGCCCCCGCTTCGGTGAAACCCTGAATCCACATGTACCCAAGTTTGTTGTTATTCGTCTATGTACCCAAGTTTGTTGTTATTCGTCTATGTACCCAAGTTTGTTGTCATTTGTCTATGTTTTGTTCTATCTTAGTTGCTACTACTCTGTTTCGATTAATTTTGATAAAAGTTGGTTTCACAAGCCCCACCCAAACCTAGGGTTTCGCTGGAAAAGGATAGCGGAGCGCAGGAATAATTTGCGCGTGGGCCTACCACATAATACAATATATTATAATAAAGGTCTAAAAAATTATAATATTATTGTATAGTACAACTTAAATAAATTAGGGAATATGGACTAAATTAGGGAATATATTGACTAAAAAAAAAAGGATACGCCGACGGCTATCCACTTACCAAAACGCGCGGCCCGCGCGCGTGGTCGTCCCCAACCCACCCACCCCCCCCCCCACACACACACACACACAGCACGCTCCTCTCCTCCACCCGCCCCGCCGCCGCCGCCGCCCTCGTCCCCCTGCTCGATCTCCGGCCACCGGCGGCGCCGCCCTCGTCCTCTCCTCTCCTCCAGCCCAACGTCGACCGCACCCACACCCCAGCCTCTCCTCTCCTCCACCCGCGCCGCATCCGGTCCGAGCAGCGCCGCATCCGGTCCGAGCAGCACCCCCCGCGTCGAGCAGCGCCGCCCCCGCGTCGAGCAGCGCCCCCCCGTCGAGCAGCGCCGCCCCCCGTCGGCCCAGCCATCCCGCATTGCCGCCGCTCCCCTCCCCTCTCCGGTACACCCTATTCCTCCTCATCCCCTCCCTTCCCCTCCTCTCTCCTTGTCCTCACCACGGATTTGAGCTCACCACGGATTGTGTTAGTGATTGTGTCGATGTTTAGTGTTAAAAATTATAGATTTTAGGGATTTTAGGAGTAGAAATTATCCACTGTAAATGTAGTATTGTCCACTGTAAATTAGATTTTGTTCATCAAAATCCATGTTATAATAATTGTTCATTTAGTACAAAAGAATGTTGTATTTAGGGAAGTGTTGGATGGGTCTCATTATCTTAATGCGGGATGGTTTGGTGTTAGGTTTACTAAATTGTGAACATTTTCAAAGAAATAACCAGTAACAAAGTTTTTGCTACCATAATAATGATTAATAACGCAACACATGCAAAATAATGTAGCAAATAAAATGTTGTTGACAATTATTTTTCATATATGACTAACCCTGTATCAAATGCTTTTACTTAACTAAGTATCATGTCGGAGCCGAGCGAAAGTTTCGTGGTGTTCACCGGAGACCCACGAAGATCCCGACTTGGGCAGCTCAGATCACAGTGGATCACAGGAAGATCCAGCTTGGTACTTTCAGGTGCCCGTGGCAGGCGGCCCGCGCCTACGACTGCGCGGCGGTCCAGCACTTTGGGGCGAGAGCGATCCTCAACTTTGAGGATGAGCGGAGCGTGGCGCACATGTTAGCGCCAGATGGCATGAGGATCGCGACGAAGGCCGAGGAGAGGGAGCACCGGCAGGCAGAGAGGCTGCTCAGGGCGCGCCACCAGCGCGAGGATGACCCCTTGGTCAACGATCTCCTCCTTGATCCCCAGGTGATGGCGGTCCAGTACCAGGTCTTGAGCGATTGTTTGTACTTTTCAGATGACGTAGCTTCCTCTCGGCCTTCTCCGGCCACCGATCACGCTTCGAGGGTATAAATCTTTCGCCTCTCTTGCTGCATAGGTTTATTTTGGTCTAGATCACCAAGTCAGTCGCGTAACCCGAGTCAGATCCCATCCGGAAGGGTTACAAATTTATAAATATGCAGGATTGTCCATCTTTGCATATTTATAACCGTAACACTTCCGGGTTGTCCTGTTGGACAGTCCGAGTACGTGTAGATCGGGTCGTGTTCCACGTTCTACCCCTTCCTGAGACGGAATTTCGGCAGCACCTCCCTGTTGTTCTTCGGATGCACACCCTCTCGGCTTGACAAGCTCGAGACGTGTATTCTGAAGAACAGCGGGGAGGTGCTGCCGAAATTCCGTCTCGGGTCGGGGTAGAACATGGGACACGACTCGATCTACACGTACTCGGGCGGGATAGGCCCCTACCTATTAGAAGTGTATGTGAACCCTTGCATGTTGTAAAAGATAAAATTTGGCCGTAATAAAATGGTGACATTGCATGCAAGAAAATAAAAATATGATGCATTTAATTTCATGTTATTATTATTTGGCTCACAGTAAAGCAGCAGAGGATGGCAGATAATGGGTGGATGTACAGTGGCCGAACTAGTTTGGTTGACAAAACAGATGAGTGGGTATGGAAGACGCATTTGTTAGTGAAGGAGTTAGCGCGTAAGGGTTCAGAGTCAGGCGCTCGTGGACAGTGCCCTTGCCCTCGTTGCAAGTTTCGTACACGTCAGGGAAAGGATGATATGATTAAACACCTCTTCTCTCGTGGGTATATGCCGAACTTCGTGACGACAGTCAACTTTGATGAGTACGAGCGCGAGAGTGGCAGGGTGATGCGGCAGCGGATCAATGGCAATGAAGATGATGGGATTAGAAACTGGCTAGATGATCTCCGTGCTGGCGACATGCCAGATTCGCCACCATCACAGGAGGAACCGGAGGAACCTCCAGAACCGGAGGAACCGCGTGAACCGGAGGACCCAGAGCCAACCGCGAAGGCCTTCTTTGCTATGATGGCCTCGTCTCAGAGGCCTCTGTACGAGGGTGCAAAAGTTTCTCAGCTCGATGCCATCTCGCAAGCACTAGCCAACAAGCTCCAGTATGGCAGCACCCGTTCATGCTTTGAAGCGCATCTGCAAACAACTGGTAACCTGTTGCCTGAAGGGCATTGTCTGCCTCAAAGCATGTACGAAACGAAGAAAATCCTGCGAGATCTCAGCATGGATTATCAGAAGATAGATTGTTGTCCAAAAGGATGCCTTTTGTTTTGGAAACAGTTTGCCAATGACAAGTACTGTATCTTGTGTAAGGCCTCTAGGTATCATGTGGTAAAAGGACCCGATGGTACGAAGACGCAGTCAAATGTCGCCATTAAGATTCTTCGTTACCTCCCATTCATACAAAGAATCAAGCGGCTTTACATGAACAAAGAGTCTGCCACACAGATGCAATGGCACAAAACGGGGAAGAGATACAAGGATGAGCACGACCGGGAATTGATGGGACATCCATCTGATGGTACGGCATGGAAGAACTTTGATGCGAACCACCCCGATGAGGCAGCAGATGCTCGAAACGTGAGAATCGCGATAGCAACCGATGGATTCAATCCATATGGTTTGTCGACTACCGCGTACAGCTGCTGGCCCGTGTTTGTTATTCCGCTCAATCTCCCTCCTGGAGCCCTAATGCAAAAGAAGACCATGTTCCTCTCGCTGATCATTCCAGGTCCTGAATATCCGGGGAAGAATTTAAGTATGTACATGCAGCCAATTGTGGATGATCTGAACCACTCTTGGCACCACGGGACGTTGACATATGATCGTGCATCGAAGACAAACTTCTTGATGAAAGTTTGGTATCACAATTCCATGCATGACATGCCCGGGTACGCCCTATTCTGCGGATGGTGTACAGCTGGTAAGTGGCCATGCCCAGTGTGCAGGAACCGACTTGAGTTCATGTGGCTAACGGCGGGACGGAAGTATTCCGCGTTTGACACACATCGAAAGTTCCTCAAAAGAGGGCATCCGTTTAGAGAAGACAAAAAGAACTTCAAGAAGGGCAGAGTTGAGCGTGAAGAAAAAGCGATACCAACTTTCGATGGTGCAGCTGTTGACGCCGAGCTAAGTGCTCTCGTGCCTGCTGGGAGAAAAGGCCCACGATATGTGGGATATGGTGTGTCGCACAACTGGACTCACGTGGCAGGCTTGACGCAACTCGAATATTACAAGGACCTCGAACTTCCCCATAGCATCGATGTGATGCACACCGAAAAGAATGTTGGAGAGTCCCTCTTTCACACAATCCTGAACATTACCCCGAAGTCGAAGGATAATGTTAAGGCTAGAGTTGATGTTAAGAAGCTCTGTGATAGGGAGAGAATGCACATGAAGCCTCCTGAAGGCCGTCAAAAGAACTGGTTCAAGCCGCATGCTGACTTCTGCCTTAATAGTATGCAAAGGTCTGAGGCATTCCATTGGCTCAAATTCGTCGTGATGTTCCCTGATGGCTATTGTTCGAATATAAGTAAGGGAGTCAATATACAAACGGCAAAAGTCACCGGGCTCAAGAGTCACGACTATCATATATGGATTGAGCGGCTGCTACCGGTGATGGTTCGAGGGTATCTCCCCGACCGTGTCTGGCGAGTGCTCGCGGAGTTGAGCCATTTCTTCCGCACGCTCTGTGCTAAGCAAGTATGTCCCCTGATTATTCAGAAGCTGCATGAACTAGTGCCGGAGTTGCTGTGCAACTTAGAGACGATATTTCCGCCAGGCTTCTTTACTCCGATGGCACATCTTGTTGTGCATCTTGCGAATGAGGTACTCTTGGGTGGACCGGTGCAGTTTCGTTGGCAGTTTTGTATTGAGAGAGAGTTTAAGTATATTCGAACCAAATGTGGAAACAAAAATAAGATTGAGTCATCCATAGCCGAGGCAACTATCCTTCAGGAGATGGCAGACGCCAGGCTAACGTACTACCCCGATGATGTTCCCACTATGCATAACCAGGCCTCTCGGTACAATGTCGACGAGCCCAAGCGAGACCCCAAGCTCGTCCTCTTCCAGTGTCCCGGTGGCAAGAGCGGTGGCCCAACAAGGTATAACTTGACCAATGATGAGCTGGAGTGCATAATGCTCTATGTGCTTATGAACATGAAGGAAGTGACCCACGACGAGCAGGGAGAAGAGGGCAGTTTCCTTAGGTAAAATGGGGAACAAATTACTTTGCAACTACTATCATGATTTCGTTCTAATACGTATTTTCTCCTTTTAGTCAATTCACGGATGAAATGTGGTCGGGAACATCAGATGGACCCAATGAAGCCGCGTTGGACACTCTTTTGAAAGAGCCTGCCCCCGGAAAGAAAAAATTCACGGTTTGGTTCAGGGAAAAGGTAATTTCAAACCTGTCCCTTCTACCTTGCAATTCGTGTATTATCCCTCTTACTAATGCACAAAACAATTTGTACTTGTAGGGAGCTGATCCCAACGTTGTGATGTCAGATGAGTTGAGATGTGTCTCCCAAGGTTGTAACCGTAGAGTCGAGAAGTATGAGAAGTATGATGTGAATGGGTACCGCTTCCATACAGAGCATCACCAGAACAGTCGGCCTAATGCAAAGACTATAAATACCGGGGTCTTCACCAAAGGAGCCGGTAATTATGATTACTACGGAAGGTTACAGAACGTATATGAGCTGACGTTCAATAACACGAACATATCACTCAAGCTTGTTGTGTTCAAATGCCACTGGTTCGACCCTGAGCATGGAACCAAAAGTACCCCTTCCATTGGGTTAGTTGAAGTTAAGCCTTCAACCACCTACAATGGATCCGATGTCTTTGTTGTGGCTCACCAAGCCTTTCAAGTTTATTATTTGCCCTACCCATGCAAGAAAGAGGGACTCATTGGTTGGGAAGTCGTGTTCCATGTATCGCCACGTGGTAAGCTACCCATGCCCTCCGAAGACGATTACAACAACATTGACCCTAAAACATACGAGGGGATTTTCTATCAAGAGGAACAAACCTTTGGGGACTTTGGCATACAAGGTCTTGAGGACCGCGAGGACAATGCACAAACAGGTGGTGACGTAGTGGTGAATCTAAAGGATATAGATATGCTCAACAAGTTACAGAGTGATAGTGATGACGATGATGAGCCTCCACCGTGCGAGGAGGTTCCAATATACAACACTCGTGATAGTGATGTTGATAGTGATGTTGATAGTGATGATGACAACCCAGGACTTAACTATGAGAGTGATGATTAGGGGTGAGGGTCTTTTATGTCCTTTTGCGTACTATTTACTTTTCAACATGCTTCTTCTTAATTGCATTACGTCTTTATTCTTATTTACTACATTTTTCAACATGCTTAAAAGTTTATCCTTTCTCAATGCAGGTGATTGACCAAGATGAGCCAAGGCAAGGAATCATCGGCCTCGGGCTCTCGGGAGGTGTAGGATGTGTTCGGGTGTAGCGTGTGTGAATTCGAACTTGTTTGGAGTTTGTATGAATGCTTGGATGAATTTGAATCATGTTTGTGTCATTTGGATATGTATGTGGTGTTTTATTTGATGTTTCTGTGATGTTTTATAATTTGTGCAATTTTAATTGTATTTAAAATGCGCCAGAAACCAGCAGCAAAAAGTTTCAGAAACTGAAAATATGGTCAAGTCCGTCGGCGTAGTATGCTGCGGGACGCACAGGATGGCGCCACGTCGACGCTGGAGGACCATATGGTCATCCTACGCCGACGGCATTGCCGTCGGCGTAGACTCCTCCCAGACGCACCAGATCAGCACACGTGGCAGCCTAGGCCGACGGCACTGCCGTCGGCGTATAGGTGGAGCAGACGGAGACGTTCGACGTCCGTTTTGTGGGTCCCACTTCAGATACGCCGACGGCGACGGATACGCCGACGGCATTGTCATACGCCGACAGCGTCCTACGCCGACGACGCTACGCCGACGGCCGCGGCCGTCTACGCCGACGGCGATCGTTGCTACGCCGACGGCGGCCCGCCGTCGACGTTTTGATGGTTTCCCGTAGTGGTCGATCAAGCTAATCACTCATGGCTGTAGCCTATAGGGACGCCGCTCGTGATGAGAGATTAATAGGTGGAAGAACCCAATCCAAGCTGCCTCCATGGGTGCGAGAATGACATGGCATCGACTTAGCCTTATCACGGGCTGGATACATACTACTGCTCCACTTCGAGATTAGGCCGGCCAGTTCGATCGATCGAGGATTAGATCAAACTAGTGGCGCGGCGGAACCGCCTGATAAGGACGCGACGATCGACCTCACACGCACGCGCCGATCCAAACTATGGGACGAACTGTCGCTCGCCAGCCGATCGATCGATCGGCACCGCAACAGAGACCATATCGCGTCATCATGAATAGTGGGACTATTGTACTCACTTACTACGTTTTTAAATATAAGATGTTTTACGTATTTAACATGTTGATTAGATGCGAACTAAAATGAGTGAACATAGACATTAAAATGTATCTAGATACATGTGAATGTGAAAAAAAACTAAAACATTTATATTTAGGAATGAAGGGAGTATATAGAGCACCTAGTGTCATGCTCGATAATTTAACTCGGTTAAGTAGAGTACCGCGTAGACGAGCATTTGACCATTCGTGCAGCTATCCCTCTGGTGGTGTTTCGGCGTGCAGCCAAGAAAAATGTTGCCGACATGGTGTTGATTTTTTCTTCATGCGACCCTAAAAGGCCAAAATAAACCGAAATGATTTTCTCCCGCGCCAGAGCACTCTTGCAGTCTGGCGATGCGTTTCTCTCTTCGTCATGTGTCACGTTTCTTCCCCTCCCCCCCCCCCCCCCCCCCCCCCCCCCCCCACCAAGACGGCGTCGGAGACGTCGCCGCAACCGTTAGAGAGCCGCGGCGGAGAAGACGTCGAGATTGAAGCGAGCGGAAGCGAGCAATGGACTTATCGGTGGGGGGTGGGCGGCCGACGACGATATCTGATGTGGTGGAATTTGTAGGGGATGGCCAAGTCGAACGTGGACCAGCGGAGGAGGTCATTGAAGGAATGGAGGTGGGTGTGGTTGGCGGTTTGACCGGCGGTGGCTGCGGTGATCTTCTTCCTCTCGTTGTTCTTTTCGAAACCGTGTGTGCGAAGATTAGCATCGCCCAGAATAAACTGTCATTTTTCCGAATAAAGGAGCTTCTCGCTCCCGATTTCATTTAAAAAACGAAACCGTTAAAACAGGATTCCGTATTTTTCAAACCCATCAGCACCCACACGCACACTCTACTCCTAATCTTCCTTCCTTTTTTTACAGACCAGTTTCTTAAACCCCAACTTCTACCAAACCGCAGCACTATTACAAGCTATCGAATTTAACCATCAGCCGACAGAAACAAATTACACATATCAGATAACACCTCCAAAACCTGACATCAACTTCTTCTGTTCTCTAGGAAACCTTCTCTTCTTCAACTGTCACCGTATAACGGACCTGAAGTTTGAAAGCATATAGGTACCAGAATACATAAAAAAGGTGTTAGGTTTCCTCGCAAAGAAATGAAAATAAATTTGTATTCAATCGGTTGCTTAGTTGAGTATTTATACTCGTATTCAGATACTCCTACGTACGTAACAGTGCTATCAATGATTTCCTTCTCCTTTTTTTACTCTTCAACAATCAAATGGCAATAATTGGGCGCGTATGATTGGCTCATCTTGACCTCATCTCCAGCTCTATTTCTCTCTCCCGATCTCTCTCTATCTCTATCTCTTTGTTTTCATGGGTGATCAAACCTTTTGGCCCTATGCCATCCTTTCGGTTTTGGAGTGCCCACTTATCCACTAACCAATGCCCACACTTCATATGTATGCATGGGATTTTTTTTCTCTTCTAGGTATATCATGAGAATGAGTTAGGAATTCTCAGTATAAACTTTTGGGGCATACTTGATTTGCTATGAATTTTTTTCAAACCAGATTTGCTGTGATGTTTAATCCTCCCTAATTACTTGAACCAATTTCCTGTCAGATTCAGATTAGTATCTAAAATCAATTAGGACTTTCCAGATTAGCTAAATCCACTTATTATTCTCCCACTAATCATCACATAAAAAGTTGTAATACCATCATATGTGCTCTGTACCTCAGTCCTCAAGCTTTTCTTAAGATATGTGTCCCAACTACATCATACGTCTAGCCTAGGTAGGCTTTGCTTGTGAATTATGTTCCGAACTTCCAGTACCATGATATCTGTAATTTAGCTAGACTTTGCTTCAAAAGATCACTATATGTGATCGAGCTGCATGTTGCCTAGTCAAGTCAGCATAAAGCAAGAGGCAGCTTTTACTACTGCAAGTAAGCAAAACAACTTTAGTTTTTACAGGGAGAAAAATACTTTTGTTAGCTAGCTTGGTTTCAGAGGAAACAATATTGAACACTCGATTTGCTTGAATCAATAACGTATTGATTGACGATCCAAAACAGAGGAGCATGCACTGGAACTAGCCCAGTACGTGCTGAATCATGCAAGCTATGTTCCATCGGAAGGTGGCAGAACGATTCTGGGAACTTGCATCACTTGTTGCTTCACTTGGTCACTCTCCATGATCATCTCATCACTTGTTGCTTCAGTTGGTCACTCCATGATTATCTAATCTCTCGATCTGATTAACTGATTAACCTTTGTTTGACACTTACGTCAGCACATCAAGGCTAGTTGATCTGTACCATCGCACGGAATTGGATATTGAGACTAAGTGCTGGAGCATGTACCTTACTTCCAGTACCTATTTATTGTCCCAATCTGTTCATGGGCTGTTAATTCCAAATTGTCGAACAAGCCACTCTGCAGCATTAACTTATTAGTTGAAGTACTTGACCTTTCTTGGTGGTCAGAGAGTACTTAGTACCCAAGCTCGGAGGCCACTAGATATTTTGACCAGAATGGATCATGGAGAAATCTAACTAAGTACAAGTTCAACTGAGAAAACTTAGCATTCATCAATAGTGTACTATGAAATAACCATTCCTCCATGTAGCAGCATGTGCTGCTCATGTGTTCCATCTCTCATTGAGCCGCTGTACATTACCAGCTAACTGTACATATGCAAATGAGACTCTTCCACTGTTATCCTGGCTGCCTACAGAGTGCCAGATTCCACGTATAACTTTAACATTATTACTGACACCATGTTTGTTAACTAGTCAAATGGTATCTTAACCTGTGCATATACACATTGGGATCTCGGGGTACTGACTGCATCACAAGAGCACTTTTGCTGCAATGAACCCAGCTAGTTGCCTAGTTGGTACTTGGAACTGCTAAAATATTCTCCGAAACCATCAGCTCACGACATGATCTTCAGTTAGCAAGTATAGTACTAGTACTAAGAAGCTAGAAGCTACAGCAGCAGCATGCCCACCGTACCAATCACATCTGCTCAGTTAGCTAGCTGCAGCTAAGTGCCCAGGTACTGCTGCTGCATGTATGTGTGGTAGGGGCAGCCGGGACCGGTGGTTGAGCCGATGACAATAACCTAGTAGTGTTCGACAGCTTGGATGGAGCTGATAATCCCTGTGACCTTCTGAATTGATGCTGCTGATCATACGTACAGTGTAGATACTAGCTGGTATTGATTACTAGGATGGTAGTTCACGGGTTTGGATGGGCATTAGCGCTAATGAGATCTAATTAGGTAAGGCCAGCCGACCTAATGCTGCCATCAGCTGGACCTGTATCTGCACATATGACATGGATTGGATTGGGTTGCATCAACTGCAAATAATGCAGGCCGGGTATGGGAATTATTTAGTGCTTCTTGCTTCTTGGGGTGTTTAAGTTGTTGTTATCTGTGTAATATAATATAGTGGTAGCTGTTTTTGGTTGATTGGGTTTGGATAGGAAGGATGACAGTTGAAACTACCAGACAGCTTTCTCTTCCAGTGGGCTGTACTGGATTCTTATTCGCCCTTTTAGAAGCCTTTTTGGTCTCTAGATTTCTCCCTTTTGGCATCTGGATCGTTGCATAACTGTCCAGAGAGCAATCGTTAGTTTTCAGAATGCTCATATAGCAATACAAGATGAAGGATTCTTTTTTCGGTGCAGTACTTTACTCACACTTGCATTAGTTTTTCCTCTATTCAGCCATATCCTCCTGCGTGTTCTAAGAAGTGTACTCTAAAAACTCAAAACCTCCACTAATGGGATGATTTTGGCAGAGAACGAAAAAACAAAAGGAATAACCTAGTATGTTACTCGACGGAATAGTTAGCACAACAAGATTCTCTCCCAAATTCTTGTGTCTCTGTACCACCATCTGCATTAGAGTACAGGCATCGGCAGGTTTCTGTTGCCACTTGCCACAGCAAACACACTAGCTAGAAACCGGTGTCCCCTTATCAGGCACACCGGCATGAGCGATGGCTGGCGAGTCTCAAACCACACTGCATCGTCATGTGGCAGGGGAATTTGGCGGCGCTATAATCTAAACACAAGTGCATGATTAGATTATCCAGGCTGCATGCAGGGAGGCAGCAGAATGCCAGGTTGAGTAGGGCAACTTGGGTCGGTACCCATCTGGCAGGGCACATGCAGAGGGAGAAGATGATCCTTGATGCAGATATTAAGAAGTGGGTTGTTTGCGGGGAGGGGCTAAAGCAAGCTCAGCTTGACTTATCGATCTGTGTGTATCTTCTGTTGTAGAAATTTAGTCAACGAGCCTTTTCAATGTAGCAAGCAAGCGTTAGTGGAACTAATTAAGGATTTTCTTAACAGGAGTGTATGCAATATGTCATTATGCTTCTCATAAACTGAAGTCACAGTTCTGTGATGTTTATAAATCTTCACTAAAAGTAACAAGGGCACGAGGCATGCGAGTGGGGAAGTTGACTGGACCGCGTGAGCGAATCTAACACTCCAAGTCTAATGGTTTGCTCGCAAAAAAAAAAAAGTCCAATGGCTGGTTCAACTCAATGTGTGCCTGGTAACGAACTCATAGCAGCATGCTACGGGCTACAGCAAAAAATTTCTGCTCTCTGAATTTTTCCGGGTTAAGTACGGAACGGTTCAGTTTGTGGAATCGCATCGTGTGTTCTCAAACTACTATGTCAATGTGTGGCGGGGCATCGATCACTACGATCTACCTGTCTCCGTACATAAACATCAAGTCAGTTCAGGTGTTGATCCAAAGAGATACCGTACAATGCAAGAATTATTTGTCTTCTTATAATAATTATTTCCATAGTTTGTGTTTTCTAAGAAAGTGCTAAGATTCATGGTTTGACAAAAGGAGTACACATAGTTGTCGCCGCCAATTTGCTTATCCTTTAGCGGTGCGTTGTCTAGCAAGGTGCTATCATGAGGACCAAACAGTACCCATTACGCGGCCATAGTTGCGAGAGCACCATCGGTGGCATCCGCAGCTGACTAGCTGGAGATGCCTGACATGGTGATCATGTCGAGGAGAAGTCGGACGAATTCGAACAAAACGAACGTAAGCAGTCGTGCCGAGACGCTCTTATCGCCTCTCTCTCGGTGCATGATCATAAAAGGCGGGATTTCAGAGATCTGCTCTTTCGCACAACCGTGCATGTAGTCGGGGGATGGAGTAGTCGGAAGTAGCATAGCGAGTGGAACGACGGTGGTGCATGAGTGTGAGGAGGCAGATGCGATCTAGTTTCTTTTGACGGCTTGAGTTCGACTCTGCCTGTTTATATAGATTTGTTCGAGTAAGAAGTGGGGGCTAATCCCAAATCCGATTCAGGAACAATCCACGATTCCATCAAATATGCAAAATGGTTGCTAACCTAATGTGTCACTTAACCAGTCAATAACTAAACAATTAATTTTTTCATGCAACACAAAACAAAGCGCAGTGTGCATGGGTCTGAACCCAGCTCGTCTTCTTCACAAAACACGACGTGTGGGCGAGGAGTGCAGAGGCGGGCGGTGAAGGAGGAGCGTCTGTGAGTCACTCCTCTTATCACAGCCTAGAGAGTGGTAGAAAACTCATTTGAGGTTCAACACTTTCAACGTGGGATATAACTTGGTGAATCAATGATGTAGATCCTAGTTTTCTCCTTGCCAAGTTAGGGGTGATGTCTAGTAGGGTGGACATGATGGGCCCAGCCCAGCTTGAGATTTTGATTAGCCCATATATACCGTAGAAGAAGAAAAATGAAAAGGCCCAAACACCAAGTATAACATTTGTTTTTTATAAGTGGACCATCCTGGCCCAACGACCTTGGTCAATTCTGACGTCCTGGCCCATGTGTGAAGGTGTGGCACCGGCCCATTTTTCTTCTTTTTTCTTTTTTCTTTTTTTCTTTTCTTTTTCTTTTTGTTTTTGTTTTTGTTTTCGTTTTTTCTTTTCTTTTCTGTTTTCTTTTTTTCTTTTTCGTTCTTTAAATTATGTTTTTTCTATTTATTTTATCGTTTTTTACATTTTATGATTTTGAAAAATAATCGGATTTTTTTCCAATTTTAAAAATTTGTTCATATCTGAAAATTGTTCAAATTCAGGATTTTGTTCATATACGAAAATTGTTTCAATTCAAAATTTGTTCATATTCAAGATTCGTTTATATTGGACAATTGTTCCAATTCAAAATTTATTCACATTCCAAAATTGTACCAATTCAACATTTTGTTCATATTCAAAAGTTGTTCAAATTCAAAAATTGTTCAAATTCAAAAAAAATACTGTCAAAAATTGTTCGAATTCAAAATTTATTCAGATTCAAAAATTGTTCAAATTAAAAATTGTTCAGATTTAAAAGAAATTCAAATTCGAATTTTTTTCCACAGTTAAAAATTGTACAACCTATTTTAATTCGAACATTTTTCGAAATCACAAAGAGTGAAAAATAAAAAAATAAAGGGAATGACTATCTTGTAGGCGCCTGCTAATTGGCAAATCAGTACGCACCCGGATTGGGCAGCACGGGATGAAAAATGGTCCTATTTGCATGCATGCACAAACAAACAACCAAGCTGATGTCATCCCACATAAAATGCAAAATTTGAAAATTTAAAAAGTTTTGTAGCCCTAACCGTTTATCCGATTTAGAATCCGTTTTCACCGCTGAGCTAGTCGCGGCGAGATCTTCAAAACTAGATCCCATGTTAATATGTTCCGACAACTTTTTTTTTTTGCCCAGAAGTTACCACCCCATAACATATAAGTTACCAATGCTTGAATACATAAGTTACCAACCATATTAGCGATTAGTTTTAGGTTTGAAATAGAACCACTTTTTGTTGTTCTTTTAGATTTTTACGAGTTTTAAAGTTATCACATCACTTTGATATGGTAAATTTATCGTGCATAAATATTATGATGATAACTATCGATTTCATAGTGAAACTACACATAAAAAAGATGGGCATTGTGTTCGTAACTATTATTTAGAGGACATGGTAACTATATCGATTTCATGGTGAATAACTACATCATAAACACATTGATAACTACATAAGTACTAAGTGGGTAACTCCATCAGTATTGGGTGGGTAACTATTATCGAGAGAGTATGATAACTAAATTGATTTCGTGTTGGATAACTACATCATGAAAACACATGGGTAACTGTATCAGTATTGAGTGGGTAAATCAATCAGTATTGGGTGGTAACTATTACCGAGAGAGTAGGTTAACTATAACGGTTTTGTGATGGATAACTACACATGAAAACACATGGGTAACTTTATCAGTATTGGATGGATAACTTTATCGATATTGGGTGGTAACTATTATCAGGAGAGCATGATAAACATGGGTAAACTTTATCAGTACTGGGTGGTAACTTCATCAGTATTGGGGTGGTAACTATTACCGAGAGAGTATGATAACTACATTGATTTTGTGGTGGATAACTATACCATGAAAACATATGGGTGACTTTATCAGTACTAGGTGGGTAACTTCATCAGTATTGGGTGGATAACTATTACCAAAAGAGTATAATAACTATATTGTGGATAACTACACCATGAGAACACATGGGTAGCTTTATCAATACTGGGTAGATCACTCCATCAGCATTGGGTGGTAACTATTACCGAGAGAGTAGGGTAACTATAACGATTTCGTTGTGGATAACAACAAATGAAAATACATAGGTAACTTTATCAGTACTAGGTGGGTAACTACATCAGTATTGAGTTGGTAACTATTACCCAAAAAGTATGGTTACTACATTGATTTCGTGGTGGATAAGTAGACCATGAAAACACATGAGTAACTTTATCATTACTAAGTGGGTAACTCTATCATTGTTGGGTGGTACCTATTACCGAGAGAGTAGGGTAACTATAACGAATTTTGTGGTAGATAACTACACATGAAAACGCATGGGTAACTTTATCAGTACTGGACAACTCCGTCAATAATGGATGGGTAATAATTAACGAGAGAGTGGGGTAACTGCATCCATATTGTCCTGGATAACTATATCATATTATCATTAACATATGAGTAACTTTATCAATACTGGGTAGGTAATTATTACCGAGATTAGGGTAACTATATCGATTTTGTGTTGGATAACTGCATCATGAACACGTGTGTAAATTTAGGAGTACAAGGTGGGTAACTCCATCAGTACTGGGTAGGTAATTGTTAGCGATAGTAGGATAACTAAATCAATTTCGTGGTTGATAACTGTATCATTAACACATGGGTAAATTCATCAGTTTTGGGTGGGTAACTATTACCGAGAGAGTACGGTAACTATATCGGTAGCGACACGAAAGGGCTAGAGCCCTCTAACTCCGACGCCTTCCTCTACACTCGCCAAACTACGGGCTGAGCATGGCGCGAGCTGAGTTGACGCGACATCACACACGACCTCGCAAACATGTGCTCACCGTCGTTGTCTCCCAAGCACCGCGGCCTCGCGTGCTGATCTTCGGCGCCGCCCCTAAATGAGCCGTTCACGACTCTCCCGGCAACCTCACGTGCAATCCGCCATCCTAGTCCCGCCACCTTCGACCGAGAAGAACTTCTCGCCGTTGCTGCTGCCGCTCAATGTGGTGGGAAGGAGATGACATTTTTATAGAGACACAAAGAGCAAGAGATGCAGGCATGTGGTTGCGGCGATATTGGGGGAGAAAAATAGTTTAAAAACCGGGCCAAACGAGTTGCTATGGACCGTTCATTAAAAAATAATTATTTTAGTTGAGAAAACACAAACAAACGAGTGTTTATCTATTCTAAACATGAGGAAGTGTGTTTCAGTTTAACAATGAACAGCAGAAATAATGTTGCATTGGTCCGTACTATTTAGTTCTCAAATAGGGGAACCTTTAATAAGAAAGCATGAAACGTTGATTGGCTAGATGGCTAGTACGTTGAAGTCAATGTCTCGCGCAGCGGCCAAGGTTCGATCCCTACATCCGCAATATGTTTTTACGCGACCAGAGGGACTGCATGTGCGCGACGTGAGCGAGGAAGCACGCGACGCGCGGGATCCACGTCCGTCAGCGATCCGAGCACCTGCGTACGTTCTGCCAGATAGCAGGCGCCTTACAATTAGATTTTCTGAAAAATAAAAGGAAAACAGAAAAAGGAAACCATTGTGCTTTTCTTATTGGGCCGAGAGCGGCCCATGAAGCATGTCCCTTCAGGCGGCCGACGTGAAAGGCGTCGCTCGCGGGCGCGATATAGCATCTCCCGTGGATTTCATCAAATTTTGTGTCATATTCTGGAGCGTTGGTATGCTGAACAGTGAACATGGAGACTTTCATTGGTTCGTTTGGTCGAGTTTGCTCGGAAATTACTCCGTCATTCGAACCATTTTTTTAGACAACCTTGGGACCGGGTTCCGTTATCATACGGCGGCCGTTCAGAGCATGCATAAGCAACAAAAAATAGAAGAACTTGAAGTCTTGAACATACATCAAGCAGAGTATACCAGACATCCTAACATTTCATGGAAACAGACAAAGGTAGGCCATTTCGAAACTACTCCCAGTTCAACTGGCCACGATCCATGGCTAGATGCCCCTCGATCGAGAGGCCTTCTGTATGTAACTCTGCATGACACTAGGCTCTGCTCTCACGGCTCGGTCCATGTGAGGAGGAACGCTGACTCGAAGATGGCGCGGTCATACAGGACAGGGGCGCCGCGGTCGTCGTCACGCCCGACGCGCGTGACCTCGTCGAGGGCGTTGCCGACCCCGTGGATGTAGCTGGAGCTTGCGCTGACGAGCACATCGCCGTACCCCTCCGCTGCCGCCTTGACCAGCGGCTCCTGGATCCCCTGCATCCTCCGGACCATCGGCGGGCGGTCCAGGCACACGTACACCTCGCCCGCGGGGAACCGCCGGGCGGCGCCGAACGGCGTGGGGTGTCCGTACAGCCCCTCGACGGCGTCCCTCGCCGCCGCGCATTCGTCGCCCTTGAGGGACAGGAGGGAGAGGGAGCGGAGCGTGCTGACGACGACCGCGTAGGGCGCCCAGCTGTGCGCGACGGCCATGTCCACCGACAGCTTGGGGCTGTAGCCCCGGGTGTACGCTGGCGAGCCGGCGGCCGCCGCCGTGCGTATGACGCGAGGGACATGGGGAGCCACGGCGCCGCTGCTGGCGCCTGGAGAAGACAGCCTCGCGCGAGTGATGCGGATGTGCGCGCGGTCGGCGTCGTCGCTGCAGGCGTCCTCTGAGGAATGGCTCATGGTGGCTCTGCGTAGCGATGCAACACTATCTCCGTGCTAATACACTACTATCCTAAAGCCCGTGAGTTTCTCGCGCGCTCCGCACTCGCCGTCTTTTTAGCCTCTCATTGTTTGACGTGTGGTCGTGTGGATTTGCAGCCGCCTAATTTGACTTTGAACTTACTCTTGTGTGTTGCTGCCCGGTGGGTACTACCTGAGCCGTACGTCAGCTCATTCGTCATCTTTTTTCCTTTTAGTTTCCTTCCGGTTGTCTGTTTGATGCTCTACCCGGTTGCCTTGCTTCTCTCCCGTTGTTAGGGCACCTCCAACGGCAAGGCGCAAACGGACCACGCATGTCCGTTTTTGTCCGATCGGACAAATGACTGCTTCCAACGGGCTGGCACATAGAGACATTTGTCCGCGCGGACTGTCCGTTCTGGACCAAAGCTGGCCCAATTTTGGTCCGGATTTGGGGTGAGCCGGACACTGTCGCGTGTCCGTTCTGTCCGCTCTCGTGTCTGGCCTGGCCCATACGACAGCGACACAAGAGCAGGTCCACTCATTCTTTTCTCTCCCTTCCTTTTCTCTCTCTTTTCCCCAACCACCGCGACGACGCCATCGCCGGCCCGATCCATCCCCGTCGTCGTCGCCGGAGCAGCGCATCCAGCCACCACCTGCCCGGCCGGTCGACGCGTTGCCGTCGCCGGAGCAGCGCATCCAGCCAGCACCTTCCCGGTCGGTCGACGCGTTGCCGTCGCCGAGGACGCGGACTAGAACCTGGTGGAGCAGCAGAGCTCGGAGCTCGAGCTGGTGGTCAGGGAGGGCCGCGGCCGTCGGAGACGGCGCTGCTCGGGACGGCAAGGCGAGGCGGCCAACTCCCTGGATGCGTGCGTGCGGGGCTGGTCAAGAAGGCCAACTATCTCTCTCCCGTCTGGTCGACGCTGTTGCCGGCCAGGACAACGACCTGGTTGCCGCCGGCCAGGATGACGCCGCGCGGGCGGAGGCAAGCGCACGGTGAGCTGCTGCAATTTGGGCCGTGCTCCATGGCTGGCCGCGGTCAGGTCCTGCAGCCGGCCGTGCTCTAGGGCTGGCCGCGCCGAGCTCGTCGAGGCGCTTTTCGTCAGCTCAAGACAGGTCGTGCCCCGCGGAACTCGTTCGAGCAACGGAGCGTGCACGAAGACGGTCGCCTCGAGCTCCTCTCGGGTGCGCTCGACTCTACTACGACGTCGTGGGCTCGGCGCTGGTGGCGGCCGTGTCTTGCCGGACCTGGACGCTGAGGTCTCTGGCGAGCACGAGCGCCACGCCTCGCTCCTCGTTTCGCTGGCGAGCACACGCGGAGGTGGCCGTGCCGTGTTCGCTTGCCAGCCCGCCGACAGGTGTAGGCCCCAATCGACTCACGCGGAGGTGGCCGTGCCGATTCTCACGTCAGTTCTGTGGTTCTTGGCACACCTCGGTGCTTGTTTTCAATCCCAGGCAATGACGAACGCGCGTGGTGGCTCTGGCCGTGCTCGCGTGGATGTGCTGAATTTTGCTGCTTCTCTCTCTTTCTTCATCTCTCTGTTGAGGAAATTTGCTAGTTGTGTTCTTATTTGTCCATGGATTTGCTTCTTTGTCACTGCTAGTCCTTCTTCCTCTTTGGATTTGATTTGATTTTGTGTGATCACCTTGCCCACAAGCTGTTTGATTTTATGACGACGCTCCGTTGTTTCCTCCTCTGATTTGGTTTTAGTTGCTATGCTACTTCTTCCTCTCTTGTCCGGGCAAAAATATGCGCCATGCCGTTGGGTGCAGTGGGCGGACAATCCGGGATGGACACTTCAAGTCCACCCCAAACGGACAAAATCAGTCTGTTTTTTGTGTCCGTTTGCGCTAGCCCGTTGGAGATGCCCTTAATCCGGTTTCTGTTTAGAAGAGTAGGCTTTGTGTGTCTCTTGTCTATCCGGTAGCCTAGCAGCTTCAGCCGGTGGATTTGGTCTTCTCTTTTCTTTAGCCTGTAGTCTCTATGGTTGGCTGTTTGCTTTTTTTCTTCTCGTTAGTTAATGGATTGTGGCCCACCATCAACAACACAGCCATATCCTTGGTGACGATGCCTCTTTCTATACCTAATATAAAAGGCAGTAAAGTTTCTTGTCGTCCAACCTTTTTTTGGACGATTTTGCCCTCGCGTGTTCGACATATTACAGCCACTGCCACCGCTTAAGTGCATACCGGTTCGAAATTTCATTTTGCAAAAAAACCCCTGACAAACTAGGAAACTAACCCGTAGTCCACAGAGCGGACGTCCTACTGACTTACTCGTGATTTACCGAAAATCCACGGATCTTTTTGCAAGAACTCCACCGAAGAGGTACGGGAGAATCTGGAGCGTCCGTTTAAGTTGCAACGGACGGCCGAGATTAATCTGCTTTCTAAATTTTGTTTAAATAAACATAGAACACACTAAACTTTGTAAATTCATAACTTTCAACCCACAACTCCAAATTTAACAAACTTTACATCAGCGCGAAGCTCTGACCATGTAGTTTAATTTGGCATCATTACTTCTCCTTTTTGCATCTGTTTTAGTTGATCAACATACAGAGATGAATTTCAGCCGTATAATTCAACACTTGAGTTCTAAAAATGTTTTCAAAATGAATCCTTTTGTTAAATGTCAAGAAATACATCCTCTGTCCAGGGGAACCAAAGTTATAAATTTGGAAAATAATTTAACGACCCAATTAAGCCACTACCATTTTCTTCCCTTTTTAAAACGCTTCACAAGTAATTCGTTACGGAATTTAAATCCAAACTGAAACTCTAGTTTTTTCTCCCGTAGCGAAGCACGGGACGGGCAGTTTGCTAGTGATTGATAAGAGCCTAACAGGACGTGTCCTTGCTTGGACCATTATTTTCTCGTTATCCCGTGTCCTGTGTGTCTTCTCTTTGCCTTCCTCGGATATGCACAGGAATAGAAAAGGCCCAATTTTCTTTCTCACGTCTCCTTCCATGGCCATGTCGCCTAAAGAACCCAGCCACCTCCCATGCCTCCTCGCGCCGCCGTTAATCGGTGCAGCTCCGCCTCTCTCTCTCCTCCGTCCATCCCCCTCTTCCGCTGATGTTATTCCTTCCCGGCTCGCTGCTCCCCCACTCCCCACCCACCCGTGCCTCGGACCGGACAGCGTCCTTAGCGTCTTAGAGAACTACAGCCTGGAGGAGAACTGGGAGCTTGCACGTCGAGTGTGTAAGCTTGCACGTCGAGTGTGTACTAAGGAAATATGTATTTGTAGGATGTTTTCAGCCTGTCCATGTGAGGTAAATCATGCAGTCTTCTTTGTCGACAATTCGGGAACATTTTTTTGGTTTTATTTTATTCCTACTACAGGTGATGATGCATCGTTCTCCATTCAGTTTGTTGATGTAAACCAGGAAGGCATCTCCAAGATCACAAGCTCCCAGTAATGGCTAGCTTCCTCCCAACTATGTCATCCCACCCACTGACTAGGAGGTCGCCACCGTCAGCTGCCCTTAGTCCAGTCTATCTGACCATGATTAATGATGGTCACGGCAACAGGTCACTGCATTTCTGGTTATTCTTTTCTTACCTACAATTCTTGTTGCTGTGACCATACTTAGAAATCTTGGGATTTTATCCATATAACTGGTTTAAATTATAACCAGCATGCATGTGAAGGGCGCACGACCATTGAAAGTTAGTTTATCATTTTCAGATTCGTTATGAGCTACAGCCTGGTGTAGTTAGTTTGACACATAAAAAGACTCATGAAGAGTTCATCAAATTTCAGATAGTTTATCTTTTTCCTTGTTTTCCAAAAATTCTTTCTGATCTCAGCCTCTGGTTTAATACCCTCATTATGCTTTTGCACTTCTTCTTTTGTTGCACATGAGTTCATGAGCATCTAATTTACTGACACTTATGTTGCTATTATGAACAGCTGAATGTATAATCACTACTCAATGCAATGGTATCTCCCTTTTTCTTATGATTTTTTAAAACGTCGGGCTTGTGCAAATATCAACAGACGAATATACTGAGTTTATCCTCTTACTGTTTTCAATCTTCTAACTACGCAGAGAGCTATAAGAAAATTATACTGACGAAATAGTCGAGTTAGTGCACCAACAGAAAGAAAGTAGCCTTGTATCGATCCAGTCTGTGCAAGAGACATAGAAGGTAGGTTTTTCTGCCCCGTTGACATTGTTTCTTCTATGGATAAAGTTACCTTACCTTTACTATCCAAGGAATTACAGTTCATTTTCTGTTGCATGTTTATTGAGAATGTTCGGAGATCAATGATTTACGTGGATCGGCTCTTCTTTGTGTGCTAGACTAGATATGGATTCCGTACTGATTAAGTTTTTCACGATTTTATCTCTATTTTTGCAATTTGTATCGTGCAGTGAACTCTGAATCAATTATTTAGTCATGTCTTCGTTGCCTAATGTGGTTACTTTTTAATTGTGCACACGGTCTAGATAATATTTCTTACCATCTATTCCTTACATTTATACTAAATTTCAGTTCACATCCTTTTTTCTTTCTATTTTAATGGAATCTAATGTAAATGTTGCATAAGATTTTTATATTGATTCCGTATACTACAATTCAGCATAAAGGATCATCAAACACACGGTGTTGGGACACAACAAGGTGTTAAAACTTTTTTATTCCTTGAAGAAAGGTGTTAAGACATTTTACTCGAAGAAACTTGGTTGTCTCATTTTTTAATCTTTTCATGAATCAGTGTAAACCAATACAATTAGTTTGTATAATTGCATCTAGCCTCCGTTCAATGGGAAGACATGACTTATGTTGCAGTTTACTGACAGGTGATTCTGGCTCATACAACTCAACTATAGGCGTCGAATGACTCTGATCTATGATAAGAAAATAAAGTTGCAGATATGGGACTCCGTCGTGCTATAAAATTCTAGACAACATTAAATGCTGGTAAGTTTGGTGAGACATGCTTCCATAGAGGGCTAGGCATATGGTGTTGAATAACTAAATAATATGTGAGTATTTTTCCAAAGTGCCAGCAGAACTAATTGGCTCTCTTCTGCAAGTCCACTTAAATTTAGAAGGGAACTTCAAAAAATTTCCAATTTACTTATCTTTATATGCTGCAATCTATTCATGCATGAACTTGGCCTTGTACTTATATCAGGATGACAGAAAATTATCCTGTTTTGGGGGTTTGGTGCACAAATATGTTTTAAAATTGCGAGCAAGTTGGCATTTACTAGCAGGTAAATGGTCAGGACAATCTCATAAAAGGTAAATGTTTTCACATCTAATTTATTTTGTGTAGAGTGGTTGCTCATTTCCATGCTTTCAGACATTTGTTTCTCAAAAGATATATCTTAGATAGTTTTTCAGCACACTCGATCTGTCCATAAATTGTTTGGCTGGTACTTAGCTCAGCCTATAAGGTTAGTAATAGTTGTAGTGTTTATTTTGATTTTTGTGGTTCAGCTAGATTGAATGGGAGTACATCAGTTCAGTTAGATGTATAGGTTGATTATGAGTAAACGTATTTGTTGTCAAAGACGTTTATAGACTGCAGAAAATTTGATCAAAAGTTCACGCCTCACATATGATCTGATCATAGGTCTTAAGAATGTTTATCTATTTCATAAATATAACCTGTACTGTCTTCGTTTCAATTTATATCCTATTTACATTTTCCTCTTATCGTCAATTCTAGCACTACAGTCAGAAGAAGTGCATTGACTGCCTTGTGAGTTTTAGATGGAGACACATAAACACTTAAAAGATAGCCATATATTGAGAATTCACCAGGAAAAATGAGAAGTTGATCTTAAGAGGAATTATTGTGGACAAGATGTCCTTTGGTAACTACCATGTTGTAGGTTTCATTTAACCAACTAAATTCATAAGTATTTTTTCTTTCTATTGGGAGTAAATGGATGAGTAAAGATATATCTTAATTGGTCTTGGTATTGATGTTCTTATGGATGTTCATGTTAGATCTCATATTTTGTGTTTTCCAATGTATCCTTGCACATCATTAAGATACTATCTTCGATCTCTTATTGATCCCAATTAAATGTATAACATATAACATAACTACTGCCCACTTATGCTTACTAAATTTTCAGTTTACAGTTCCTCGAAATGGGTAGTTAGTGCAAATTATATGACTTAAACTCCGTTGTTAGTATGCCAGGTTCTTCTAGGGTATTGGATTTACTTCAAGATGACATGAGTGCCAATCCTAAGTTGAAAGATATGAGGAAAAGGGGATCAAGACGAGGCTTATTTAACAAAACGCGGAATATAAGAGAAGGAGCAAACCATGGTGCAAGTGTAATATGTTGCCCATTCAGAAAGTACAACGCAACGGTACCTTAGCGCAGGGACTTTTTCTATAAGAACAAGTTGGCACTGAACTACTTATGCAAAAATGTTCTTTTTGCCCAGCAAAATGTTTGATTAGTTTGAAAATGTGCTTGCGAGCTATGTTAAGATCAACTTCTTTCTAGGACTTATATTCGGTTCTACATGTAACAAACAAACATCTAGCCACAAGATTTATAGTTTGGAGGTAGGGTTTTGGGCAAGATTTGTAGTTCAACTTTATTATTTAGAGATCCAGTTTTTTCTCTTACTATAGATGTGGAAAAAAAAACTATAATTTCGGGAAATTTATGTTGGCGTTTGCGGACTTGTCATACCAAAACTTACATATATGGTTTTGCAGAAACTTCACTTTAGTGTAACGAAGGTTCTGTACTTTTTTAGAGTGTCCTTCCGTTCTTCCTAGAAGCAAGGAGTTGATTCAATATTAAATAGTTGTCTCTTTCTTGTAGAACTTCTGAAATTAAACAAAATGAAGTACTAATGCCCAAGTTTATTTTTGGTTCCTTACACAAAGGAATTTTCTACTATCAAATAAGTCGATAGTTATTGAATACAATGTAAAGAAGAATCACATAAGTAACTTGCAGAGTTAATATTAGCTGTCATATTTCTGATGCTTATGTGAGCCTGACTTTTGAGTGGACACAATTGTTTTTCAGGATATCCTTATGTTGCCCGTGAAAGTGCCGACCAATTAATCACATTTTAATATAGTGCTTCCACCATTCATGTTTGTGGTTCACTAATCCTTATCCTTGAGCATTCTTTGCGTTATCAGTGAGAACACGAACCAAATTTTGGCTTGTCTAATTAAGAAAAAACTTCTCATGTGTAAATGTATATTTATCCTTCCAAAGCTTCAATTAAATTGAAATGCATAGTCTAAATAAATGTCATGTTTCTTCAATGATGGACAGACAGTTTTTTGCCTCACTGACATATAGAAATAAGATTTAGAAATATAATTAGCATTTTTTGGTTGTAATTTATCAATCCATGAGCATGCATTTATAAGAAGTTGTGTCTTTGCTCCTCAGTTCGTTGTTGTTGCATGGCAAATTTTTTATTTGTCATGGATAGATCAAAGGCAATCTCCTGAACTAGGTGCCATTCATGTTGCCTACCATGCTTCTCATAGATTTTCCCTGCAGTATTTCCGACTGGGGTTTTGTTACTACTTACTACACACCTGTAGGCAACACCTATGATACCAAAACTTGGATCACAAGTTCCACTTGTAGCCGCTGCTCATGTATCCCCACACAACTTTTGGACACGACAAAGTGCTCATAGTTTGTGTGTGGCACACAGACATTGTCCCATGCTGACGTGGTCTCGCCATAGGTGGTGCCGGTGAAGATTCCTGTGGATAAGGTCCATGACGATTTGGTGGAGGTACAAGATGTGCTTGACCAATGAGTGGTTCACGCCATGGAGATTTTCAGCAAGTAGAGCAGCGGGCAGCAGCGTAGTACAGACATGGGTGTGGGGAACTTGAGCATAGGGTTATCACATGGACTGTCTGTTTGGGTCTAGGGGCTCCATCTTGGGGCCCTTGGTTAAAGTTCTGCATCAGCATTGCCGTTGGCATGGTCAGAACATCTCCAACCGGAGGCCCCAAACCCGCCCTATACGTCCGGGCGGACGGTCCGGAGGCCATTTGGCCCAAAAACGGCCACCCAAGCGTGGCCCCCATAGCCATCCGAAACGACCGGGCGGTCCGGCACACCCCAAACCCAGCCCAAATCTGGGGCGGGTTTGGGCGGCCCGGACGCGTCCGCCCCTTACTCGCTGACAAAGCGGACCCACTACGGAGGCTGACCGTCGCCGCTGAACGGCCGGCCGTCGCCGCTGACTTCCGCCGCGTGGCAGCTCCGTCCCCACAAATATCCCCACCGGCCGTAACCCTACCTCACTCCACTCCCCACCCCACCACCTCGCCTTCTCCGCTCGAGCGGCCGGCGCAATGTCTTCCTCATCCATCGACTGGGGCTCGGAGTCGGAGGACGAGGTTTCCGATGCGGCGGCGCCACCGGAACCCGTGGACGCGGCGGAGGCGGAGGCCATCCGCATTGCCGTCGAGCAATCTTTGAAGGAGGTCGGCCGCGGCGGCGCCGCCAAGCGGAGGCCAATGCAGCCGCTGGTCCGAGCTTGCGCCGGTGCGGCGCCGTGCAATGCCGGAGGGATCTGTGGCGGCGTCATCGGCTCCTCCACCGCGCTCCGCTCCGGTAAGATATTGCCTCCCCATCTCCGCCTCCCCGCGCCCCCCCCCCCCCCCCCCCCCCCCCCCCCCCCCCCGTCCAAGCTCCACCTGGGTGGAAGATTCTGCCGGACGGGGCCGGCGGATGGCGCCTTCTTCCGAAGACCCCGCCGTCTTCGAAGCGGATGCGCGCGCCGGAGACGAGGGGAAGGCTTTCCGGCAGCTCCGCAAGGCCGACCCCGCTGCGGCGGAGCGGGCATTGCGCGCCGCGGCGAAGGAGCCGGTGCCGTTGGCTGTCTTGGAGCGGTCGTACACGACCGCGGAGACGGACGCCAGGAGCCTCCGCCGCAAGAACAAGGCGATGCTCAACGCCGCCATCGCCGAGTCGAAGAAGGAGACGGCGAAGAACGACCGCGTGGCCAGGCTCGCTGAGGAGCAGACCCGCGCCGTCCTCGCCGCTCGCTCCAACAGCTCCGCCTCCTCCAACGACGACCCGTACGCGGCCTTCGAGCTGCTGCGCCGCCATCGCCCTTCCGCTGATGACAAGGGGAAGGGGCCGGCGTCAAGGCAGTGAGCACCGCCGATGGAGGCGAAGGGACCGGCGGACAGAGAGGATGGCGGCGCCGCCGGTTTGCCTACTTTTGCTACAATTTGTCTATATAGTTTAGCCCACCTATGTATGTAATCCGAACTCCGATCGAACTAGCTCCGATCTACGTTCTTTATTTACGTTGCATGGCTAGTATGGTTTTGAGGATGCGGATATGGGGGGCATGGTTGTAGGACACCTTTTTTGAGGTGTGTCCGGTCGCTGTCCGCGGACACTTTGGGGGCCAAATTTGGCAACTCCGGTTGGAGATGCTCTCATGTTCATCGGGTGTGGTTGTTGCCGTTAGGGACAAAGTCGGTAGTGAAGTTGATCGGCATGTGGAACATCGTCAGGGTCGGCAGGCATGACCTCCGGACCCATCAGATCAGATGTTCTCACAAACTAATCACTAATGCAACTATTACTATATGTCATTCTTGCGAAGCCATCGCTAAGTACCATTTTGGCATGACAGTATTTATGGACACGTAAACTACAATTTCAGTGCCATCTATGTATCTTTAGAGGCATTGCTGGATGTTGTGATGTGTTGTGTAAGTGTGTGTCAACCTTCAGATATAGCACCTGTATTATGTTGTAGTCCTATGTCCCAATATTCATAGGAGTAATTCTTATAAATTGTATGGAAAATGCAACAAATCAGCAACTTGAAAGCTCAAACTTGAGACACATCTCCTGCTACTTGCCTGTGTTTTGCGGGAACTGTTGCTTACCTAAAGCTAAAGGTCAGCACATGACTAAATGACAAAAAAACCACCACAATTGAACACAAGGCGACGATGAGCCACCATCTTTGGGTTTTTTGACACATAAATACCACTATTCGGGCTAGGTCATGACGCGGAGCACTGATCACCTGTGGTTAACGTTCTAACAGGATTTCTGGCAGGTGGGACCCGCTGTCAGTGCACACGTGGCACAAACAAAAAATATAAAAAGTTGGCCAAAACCAATTCGCTCTACGTGGCAAAAAAGAAAAAAGAGTAGGTCAACGCACTCCCTCGTCCGCGCGGCATCCCCCGGCGAGCTCGCGCGCGCGTGGCCGGCGCCCGTGGCGGACGCCCAGGGCTCAGAGCTCGCCCGCGCGTGGCCGCGCTTCCCCTGCCCGGCCCCTGCCCGCGCCCGCGCCGGCCGGGCCCGTGGTCGCGCTCGCTCGCTCGCAACTTTGGCCGGCAGAGCGCCGCCGCTTGGTGCAGGAACTCGCCGGGACACCATCGTCTTCCTCCTGGCCGGCAGTGCGCCGCCGCTGACCTGCTGCTTCCCCTCGCCTCTGTACTCCTCCGGATCGAATCGGGGACCGCCGCTTCGCTGACCTCCTCGCATCCTAGACGTTCCCTCTTGGGCAGGAGCAGCAGCAGCTGTTCCAGATCGCCACGCTGCACTGCGGCGGCTCCATGCTCGCGCACGCCGTCGCGTTGGGCCACGAGATCTTCCTCGTCATCCCCGGTGCCACGCTGCGGGTGGATGCGCTCACGGGCGCGGCGCATGCCTGCGCGCCCACGCTGTTCTCGCGCAAGAAGTTTGTGCCCGCCGCCGTGGGAGGGCGGATCTACGTCGCCGGCGGGTCCGCGCGGACCGCGGAGGTAGTGGAGTACGACGTGTGGCGCGTGGTCGCCGAGGCGGCGCGGCGGAGATACGGGTGCGCAGGGGCCGAGCAGGCGGCGTGTTCTACGTCGCCGGCGGGGTCGCGGTATCCGGCGACGGCGCGCGGAGGCGGGAGGCTGTGTGCGCTGGGTCGGTGGACGCGCCCGACGTGCCATCCGCGCCGTCTACCGTGCTCGCTGTGGCCTTCGCGCCGCCCACCTCGCTTCTGGCCCTGCTGGCCTGCGCCACGGTCGCCGGCGCCGGCCGCGCTGGCCTGCGCGCGCACGACGCGCTCCGCGCCCGAGCTCGTGGACGCCTGCGGAGAGGAGGCGTGTGAGGAGCCCGTCGTCCAGCATCCCGTCGTCGCTGCTGCCGCGGCGCGGAGCGCGGCCAGGGGTGGTCGCGGCGGGGTGCTCCACTCTGCCTCCGTTGACCAGACCGTGTTCTCTCACTTCCCCTTGCTTTTTTTTTCCTTTTTTTTGCCACGTGTGCACTGACAAGTGGGTCCCACCTGCCAGAAATGTTGTCAAAATGCTAAACAGAGGTGATCAGTGCTCCGCGTCACGACCTGGCCCGAATAGTGGTATTTATGTGTCAAAAAGCGCTAAGGTGGTGATTCATCGTCGTCTCGTGCGCAATTGTGGTGGTTTCTTGTCATTTTCTCGTCAGCACATCTTGACGGTGTTGCCGTGGTGAGGGCCACCTCCATCCCGGTGCTCCTCTCCATGTTGTCACCGGCGACGCTCTTCCCAGCCACCTTCACTGCCGGCACGCACACCGCCGCCTCCCTCCTCCTTCCGCTTCTTATCCTCAGCACACCACGTTCGGAGAAAAGGGGATTGGACAAGGAGGAACTCAGGCATGGGGAGGGGGCATGGAGGCTAGGGAGATGGAGGAGGGCGGCGGCCTTGGTAAGGGGAACCTGGCTCCTGGCGCCGGTGAGAGAGGGAGACTGGCTCCCGGCGCTCCTCGCCGTGGCGGCACAGCCGGTGCTCTTCCCACAACCTGCTCTGCCGTGTAGAGAGATGTGAGAACGTCAGCCTTGGGAAGGGGATGGATCTAGAGCTGCGACGTGCGACGGCCGGTGCCGGTGAGAGAGAGGGAGGAGCACCGCTCATCGATGGCGGTCGCCATCGGGGAGAAGAGGAAACGGGATTGAATGTGACCGAGAAATTGGAAATTGGAAAGAGGCAACGGCCAGACCGCCAGAATAGACCGAAAGTGGCTACTTCTAATTAATCAATTATCAACACTAAGCAAATTAACAAGTAAAAAAACACTAAGCAAATTAAAGATTTAATGCAAACTTTTTCATTGATTAATTGAATTTATATAACCACGGGCGCGGCGTGATGCCGCGCCGAAGCCTACTAGTTAATACAAAGCCGGGGAACAGCCGGACGGTGGACGTGCTTACAAATATGCAACGGTACCGGGGAACTGTCTACATATATAATCTATACCTAATAATAAAGGAAGGAGTACTGTTTCTTCCCCCCAAAATTTCGTCCGTCTGTTTTGGTTTGGTTTCGTACGTCGTGGCTTTGTTTCCTCCATCGATCGCTCGCTCGCCTGGGCCTCCCGTGCATAATAAAAATCGGAAGGCGGCAAGGAAGGACGTGTCGCTAGCTTCATCCCATCGGTGCTGCCACCACCACTGGTTTCGAGAACTCCAGGAAGTGCCTCTCGGGTTGACCTCCGATCGAGGATAACACGACGAGGGTTCTGAAGATGGAGTCGGCTTCCTGCAACCTAACGGACCACGACTAGGACGAGCACTTCCTCGGCGTGGTGGACGGCGTGTGTGGGTACCCCGATGGTAGCGTCGACGCCGACGCCGCCGCATTCTTGCGCGACCAGGCATTCATGCACGTCCCGGCGATTGAGCCGTCACGCTCGTGACCGTGCCCCTACACGCCGCTGGAGCTGCCATCAGTATGTCCCATATCTGAAAACCCCACAGATCTCCAGCAAGAATTGGGTAGCAACGTTTGTTTTTTTTTTTTTTGAGGAAAGGATCTGATGCATAAATCAGGAAACCCAGCACAAATTACAAGGAGGTCCAAAGGAAGAAAGAAAATTACAAAGGACTCCAGGAATAAGCACAAAGCACCCCCAGCAACCTGCAGAAAGCTCAATCGGATCCACCGCCGCAGCCCCAAGATCCTAGGCGACGCCGGAGCCACCGTACCGCCTACCGCCGGGGAGAAGGCACCTCCACACCTTGTAGACGACCGCTGAGCCGTCCGCCGCCGCGCGACGGAAACCGAAGACGTTGAACGTGCACGGCCACAACACCCTCTCCACCGCTCCACCCATCTTCCCGCCGACGCGCCGCCACCCAGGACCACCACTAGCTCCAGCAGACAACCTCCAGACGCCCGCTCCCCTCGCCACCATGGCCGGCCGGAGCAAACACGACGAAGAGGACCACCACACGAACCACCACCAAAAACAGATCACCACCACCCACCAGCTCCTCCCCAAACCACCACGCTCGGCCAGAGAAGCAGAGCAGGAGGAGGAGACCCGACGAACCACCTTCACTACCTCCCCAGCGACGTCGCCGGAACGCGGAAAGGAGGGAAAGGACATAGCTCGACACGCCGACGCCTCCGCCACCGTCTTCGGAGCCGCCGCCTGAGCAAACAAACCTAGAAACCTAGGACCTATCTACACGCACGGACGGGGGCCGGGGCTCCCCCCCACCTCACGACGCCAAGACGGCGACCGGAGGCGGAGGGGAGCAGCGGATCCGCCGGCGAGGCCTCGAAGCTTCCGGTCGCCTCCTTTTCGCCTCCTTTTCACTGTAACAGGGGAACGGATAAGAGAGCGGACTGGGTATTTCACTCGTTTGCGTGTATTTTCAGGTTTCGGCTTTGAATATTTGTAGGTCTACAGAGATACTGCATCATGGAGGAAGACAAACTGAATGACTGCGCGTTTTGGATTCAGGTTGCCTGGTCATTATAAGGTTCAGAGTTTGGATTGTGGATGGAGAAGTGCATATCTGTAGAGTGGATTCTTCTTCTCCCCTATATTGCATGGGAAGGCTCCTGATCCGCAGCCAGATTGTCATGAACAAAGCGATAAGCCATGGTCTCTATGGATGGACGCATGATCAACTTTGCCAAGTAAATAAACAAATCAAGCCAATTAAAACGACAAGTACTAAGAAAGACAAATTATTACGAACGATCGATAAGGTAAGTTGTGGACACCGTTCGCGGGCGTAGCAATACTATTTCAACAGCCCGTTCCAGCTCAGTGCCCGTGGGAACAGGACAGCGTCGCCAAAACGGACATCAGAGAGATTCGGGTGAGGGATGCAAGATGTGGCTAAATTTTTTAAAATAATACATTTTTTACAGAAATTCGATTAATATTACGCGTTCTGAGACAATTTGAAAAATAGTGCGGCCTAATTTGCGGCCTGGACGATTAGTGCCTATCGTTGTGGCCTGGACAATTAGTGCATATCGTCGGGGGCCTGGACGATCAGGTCTTGGGTGGGCCAGCCCACGCGGCCGATAGCCCTGTCGTCAACGGCGTAGATGATAGGGACTAATCGTCCAGGCCCCGACGATAGGCACTGCCATGGCAACGAAAAGAAATACGATACAGCTACAGAGCTACCCTACGTGCATGGATGCATCATGTATGGATTAGGCAGCAAGATTACCGACTAATGATGAATTAATCACCCAACCACCGTGGCTCTCTGCATGAATTAGGCGTGCTCTCTGCTCTGTACACAGGCGACGCGTGCATGCATCATGCATGGATTAGACGGCAAGATTTACCGACTAATGATGAATTAATCACCCAACCACCATGGCCCAAAGCTCTCTGCATGGATTAGGCGTGCTCTCTGCTCTGTACATGGGCGACGCGTACCTGAGGTTGAAGCAGACGCATGCACGGCCGCACTGGCACACGCATGCACGGTGAAAGGACATATTTTATGTCCCCTATGTTTTGTGTGTTAGGCAACAACACTAGGAATTATTTAATATGATGTTAAGTGTGCAGGAATGAAATGATACAATTACACTTTGCATCGAAACACTTGACAAGAAAAAGAAGCTTGCATTTGCCTGTCCAGTCCGGAGTCTCCGGTCTATGTGGCCGGAGTCTCCGGCTAAGTCATTTTCTGGAGCAAAAGCTCCACTGGGCGGCAGCTGCGGGATGTGGTGCGGAGTTACCCCGGAGTAACACCGGAGTTTCCGCACCGGCCGGAGTTTCCGGTCCCGCGGTCCGGAGACTCCGCCCCTGACCAGTGGTTTGAATCGAAGACTTTCCCTGGACGGCGCGTGCGGTATAGGGTCCGGAGTTGCCCCGGAGTAGGCCCGGAGATTCCGGCCTGTCCGGAGTTTCCGGCCTCCCAGTCCGGAGTTTCCGGCCTGCAGAGAAGAAGAGCATCGCACGGCTGCTGCGGTATCTGGTCCGGAGTGGGGCCGGAGTTCCGGCCCAGGCCGGAGTTTCCGGTCTCCAGGTCCGGAGACTCCGGACTAAGTGGACTGCAACGGCTAGTTTTCTGGAGGGGTATATATACCCCTCCACCTACCTCCAGCCAGCTCGCCCAGATCTGAAGTACACCATTGTTGCAAGCTCAAGAATCACTAGATCTCCCAATCCCTCCACCCAAACTCGTTGATCTTTGGAGGATTGAAGGAGAAGGCCCGGATCTACTACTTCACCAAAGCGTTCTTCATTTCCCCTTCATTCACTTGAGGGATTCGAGCCTAGGGTTTCCACTAGGAAAACCTAGGCATCTTGTTGTTCTCACTTGCTTGTTACTTTTGTGTAGCAGGTGTTGTTGGTGATTGAGAGCCCCCAATCCTTTTGTGGGTTGAGCCTCAAGTTGTTGTAACGAGCTTTTGTGCTCCGGATTCCGCTTTGGAGGATTCCGATAAAGAAAGGTGGACCGAGCTTTTGTGCGAGGTTCATCGGAGAATAGGGTGAAGCCTTTTGTGGCATCTTGAGTTTGAAGCTCACACCCCTCCAACGAGACGTACTCCCCTAAAAAGGAGGAACTCGGGAATACATTCTTGTCTCCGCGTGCTTTCCTATCGGTTAATCCTTTCTAGTTATTTACTACTTGTATCTTATCTTGTTTAGACTTAACTTGTCATATAGGTAAATTCACCATAGTTGCATATCTAGAGAATTTACCTTTTAGTCAAGCCTTAATCGAAAAAGAATTAAAAATTGGAGTAGCACCTATTCACCCCCCCCCCTCTAGGTGGCCATACGATCCTTTCAATTGGTATCAGAGCCTCGGCTCTTTATTCGGGCTTAACCGCCTAAGAGAAATATGGCCCTCGACGAACATGGGAATGAGATACCCGATGACACCATCGTTCCCACTTCTGTTTCCGTGGAGGACTTCACTTCCTTGAAGTCCTCTATGGATACTCAAATGGGAGAGTTGCGCAAAATGTTAGAGCAACTCATGGTGGCAAAGGGTATCGACTCCTCCCTAACTCCGGAGGCTCCTCCTAAGGAGAAGCCCTCGGATGTAAGTGTCGAAGAGAAAGCGGGGGTGAACTCAAATAAAAATGAATCCTCACCTAAAACACCTAATGGGAAGGGAGAGCATGCTAGAGTTCCTTTTGCATACTCTCCCGACCTACCCGTGCCTCATCCTCCTATTCACTTAAGAGGAGCTCCACCTAGTCTTAATGCATCTTCCTTTACCCGTTGGCAATCTTCTATGAAATCTCACTTGAAAAGTGGTTGCATAGGTCTTTGGAAGATCATTGTTGATGGATTCAAGCCGGTGGATGAAAATGACTTGACAAGGAAAGAAGAAGTTGAAGCTCAACTAAATTCCACCGCTCTTGATGTGATCCGTGTTGCCGTGGGTGAAAAGAACATCCATCACATTGAAGATTGCACCACCGCCAAGGAAGCATGGAACAATCTCACGGAGGTGTTTGTTGGAAATGAGAGCATGAGAAGAAATAGATATGAAGCCATGAGCAATCAAATTGAAGGCTTCTACAAGAAAGATGATGAAACTCATGAGGAGATGTATCAAAGGCTCAAGGCTCTTGCTACCGCATTTAGAGACCTTGGTGCTAAACATGTGGATGATACTTACATCAAGAGGAAGTATGTGAATGCCCTCATGCCGTTTGAAGAGAACGACTTGAATAGTCTCCAAGGGAAGCACAACTATGACCTCTTGACCTCAAATGAAGTCATGCAAGAGATGCAATCTTACAAGGTCCGAGCTCAAATTGCTAGAGACTCTCGTGCCCGAGCTCTTGGAATGGCCCAAAGTTCCTCACTTGCTTTGAAGGCCAAGGTTGTGGAACTAGATGAAGACCAAGATCATGAAGAGGGAAGTTACTTGGCACCCGAGGAACTCAAGGGTGCTCATAGAGATTATGTGGCTCTCATGGCGAAGGACTTTTGGAAAAATCCATCTAAAGCTAAAGCTTATGTGGATAAAAAGCATAAAGCAAGAGGCTACAAGGAAGGCAACCCAAAAATGAAGACTTGCTTCAATTGTCAAGATCAATTCCACTATGTTGCCCAATGCCCTTACAAGAACCGTGAAGAACATGGAGGAAGACTCATTCGCAAGGAAGCGTCAAGTTCTTCTCCCACGAAGCCTTACTTCAAGAAGTTCAATCCCAACAAGAAGCTACCTTCCAAGGTGTTGGTGGTGAGAGAGGAATATATGTCCGGGGATGAGAGTGATGAAGAAGAAACAACCACAAGTGAAGTGGCCGCTTTAGCCATTGCTTCATCGACAACCCCTTCTCTCTTTGAATCCCCCAATGATAATGTCACCACCAAATCCGCTACGTGTCTCATGGCCAAGCTCTCCGAGGTATCACCTTCCCTTCCTCCTAAGACTATGAATGAAATGCATGAATTTATGAGTCTTAGAGTTAAGGAAGAAAATGTTGCTTTGGATTTCTTGATGACTAACTTGCAAGGTGAAAGCAAGATTCGGCTTGAGATTCTTATGAGTCAATATGGCATCGCACAAGATCTCCTTAAAGAAAAGGGGAGACTAGAAAGAGAATATGCTAATGAGATCGCTTCCCTTACCGAGGCGATTGAGGAAGAGCATGAACTTCGAGTTTCTCTTGAGGAGAAGCTTGAGAATCTTGATGAATCTCAAAATGAAACTCTTTCTAAGATCATTAAAGAACGTGACCATGCTATTGCTAAATACAATGTTTTAGAGAAACAAAAGGTCGTATTTGGTGTTGGTCATAATAGACTAGCCGATGAGTTAGGGTCGCTCACCAAGGCTCACAAGGCCTTGGAGAGTGAACACTCTATTCTCACCAAGTCTTTTGAACAACTTCAAATACAATCTACTAAAATTGATGAACCTAGCTCCTCTACTTGCTCTTGTGATCATGCAAATATCATTGAGGAAAATGCTAGGTTGAAGAATGAACTTGCCAAGGCCTCTAGCCCTCAAGGTGAGAAACCTCTTTATGAGCTCTTGCAAGCGCAAAAGCCTCACATAGGGAAAGAGGGTCTTGGTTATGTTGCCAAGAAGAAGAAGAAGAACACGAACAAGAAGAATGCCAAGCCCGCACAAGCAAAAGAGACTACCATTGCGAGTGGTGATGCCACAAGGGGCAATGCCACTCACAATGACTTTGCGGGAAAATACAACCCTTCATATGTTCTTATGAAATCTATAGATGGTTGTGTTTTTGCTAAATATGTTGGCACTTCATATGGAGATGATTATCACTATGCTATTTGGGTTCCAAAGACCCTTGTGACTAACAAAAGAGGACCCATTTCACAATGGGTACCTAAAACAAAGACTTGATTCTTTGTAGGACTTTTCTTCCGGTGGATCTTCATGGCTCATTGATAGTGGGTGCTCTTCTCACATGACCGGAAGCAAAGAAGTAGTAAAGGGCCTATTGAATCAATTACTCACATTTTCTC